>CM030370.1:56230076-56830076 GCA_003604175.2 Clonorchis sinensis
TGGTAGTCGGTAGATGTTATGATGCACCATCAGAGTAAATCTATCGGATCGGTTACTTGTTTTTTTTTCTCGTTTAATACAATATACCCCCTAAAACCTTGATGGAATTTATAATGCCTTCTACACACAACATACACTTTCATTGATTTTAGGTGTTGGAGGCAGTGGCCGACAAAGTTCAACTAGGCTGGCTACCCACATCAATGACTATGATTTATTTGTTATTGAAATTACAAGGAATTACGGGGTGAATGAATGGCGTGAGGACTTGAAACGCCTCATGATTAAGACCGGATGTGACGGCCGGTCAACTGTCTTCTTGATTAGTGACAGCCAGTTGAAAGAGGAATCGTTCATGGAGGATATTTCGATGCTTCTCAATTGCGGTGACGTTCCAAACCTGTTTCCGCCAGATGAAAAAGCTGAAGTAATCGACAAGGTCCAGGTTCACGCACGAAACGAGGTTAGTCACGAAGTGGGCATCCACATAGAACATCTGTCCTGTCATTCACATTTGCTTGGTATCGCAACTGGTCTGTGTTTTTGAGTTTCTTTACACGCTGCCCACAAATAGCACTCAGGTAGGCTGAGCTGTCCTGACAAACCCAGTACAGAAGGGCACCAATTTCTCTTCAAACGGACATCCTAGGTTAAGGCATTAACCTAAAAACGTACTTGTAACTGGCAGACAAGCAGAATAATGGCCGGAGTTGAGACGATGAAGTCTTTTGAACGCCTGAAGAACATGACTGTGAATCTGCCTTGGCTGACAGGACAAGGTGAGATTGCAGTTAGGGCAAGTTCGGAAAAAATGCACGATGGATGAGCAGAGAGTCATCACCTGTGTGGAGTACAGTCATCCGGGTTCGTCAGTGCACCTGGTAGCTTGAGATCTGGAGGGATTCTTTATGTCTGTACCACCATGATGATACCAGCAAAGTATTTATCATTGCAAACAGATAGATTGGGTTCGTACCACAATAGTTATGGAGGAATAATCGAAAACGTTAGTGTGACAGTGCAGCGTAGCGTATATCAAAGTACAGTGACTGCGACTAACGAGTTCCCTAAGTCCTGGAAGATAGGAGGGGAGGAGGAAGAATATTCACAAAGTGAATGTAACAGATTTTATCTGATATATCTGACAGCTGTCTCCGCTCCGGTTCCTGGTGCTGGAAAAAGACTCATCGACAAGGAACACAATAGCTTAATTGCTAACAAGTGAGTGCGTGCAAGTACAACGGCCTCGAGCTATATTTTTAGAGCACTGTTTGACTTTGATCCATGGTTGTCTGATGCTATATTCTTAAGGGCATTGTCCGACTTCGATCCAAGGCTGTCTGGTTGGCATTTAGCGGAGTTTGAGGGTCTCAGTAGGTTTCGGGTATTATGGAATATTCTTCAAGAATCTGACCTACCTGACAGTATCGAATCACTGTACACAAGTTTGGCGACAGGTAATAATCTGATGGTATATCTGTGGAATTTTTGTCAACTGATACTATAGAAACTGCGTAGGATTCGATGCCAACTCGCCGGTGGTGGATGGTGAATGGGCTGAGACTTTTCGTGTTACCAAACATTGAGGTGTCCGGTCCTTGACTAACTATATGGAGCAGTCGATTAAGACTTTCGTGCTTCACTGCCAGGTCCTCGAGCACTTTTCCGGTTACGTCTACAATGCATGTACGTTTAATCTTGCGTAATAAGATGTGACAACTCATTGTAACCAGCGCTATGTATGGTTATGAAAGTCCACATTCTGAAAGCAAATGATCCCACAGCTTTCCCGGCATTTTAGCCAGTCAACTTCACATCAGCGTGTCCGGACAAGGTACAAGTTTCATTTTCACACCCACATCGAGTTATTCACAGAAATGATTGCTCTCTGTTGAATAGTTTGCTTCTTTACAAATTGTCTTCGATCGTCGAAGTATATATTGCACGAACTACACATAAAACAGTGTAATCGCTGCAGCACATCATGACTTGTCTTGTGTGATACAAAGTCGGCAACCGTACAAGATCATCACCACTTTTCACCGCATATGAAACACTCTCGTCTGCAAAACTGTACGATTGTTTTAATCATTTCAAGGGTCGGAAAGTGGAAGCCACACCACTGGCTATGTACAATTACTTCACCGAGCGAGTCCGAAGGCATCTGCATATAGTGTTAGCGATGAGCCCTATCGGTGACTCATTCAGATCACGGCTTCGTATGTTCCCTTCACTGATCAACTGTTGTACCATCGACTGGTTCCACGTAAGTTCTCTCGTATGTTATTACAATGCTGTGAGGACAGGTTTATTTCTAGTACATATTAGTGACCGAGTTACGCATGACTATATCTGGGCAAACTTGTTTTATGCGGTGAGCTGTGTTGCATGTTATTAGCAAACAAAAAAATCTCGGGTTTGCGAGTTTTTTGTCCGATCCTAGGGCGTTGATTGGCCAGGTCATTGGCGTAGACCAGTTTACCAAAAACGTAAGCGAGCTGCAACCTATCACCTATCGGCGTGAGGGCTAATGGAATAATGGAGTGAATAGGGGGTCAAGAGTGTGGGAACGCACGTCACTTCAACTCTAGGCGTGTGTGAACCAATGTATCGTTGACGCACGCATTTTTATCCTCACTGATTACTGAAAACGGTTAAAAGGACAAAATCAAGTGAGAATGGATCATCCTTCGGAAAACCGACAACAAGTGCAACAATGAGTAAGAAGGCTGATATCAATGGCGGACTACGAATCGATGTTTTCCAGCAGGTTCCTACAAGAAATCAGACCAAATGAGTGAGGAAAGACTAGCAATGAGATGGGAAGGTGAAGAGAAAGTTCTCTTGATTTTACCGATGTTCAACTCAACTGGGACTCAGTTATTCATGGCTTATCTGCGGTTGGACATCTTCCAGTTCGTACAAAACTTGACGATATCCTCAAAATTTGCGACCGAGCCAATCACTTGCGAATCTAGAAAGTTGGATGATCAAAAGTACCCTTGCGTTCGAATCTAAAGAGACCCCAGGATAGAAATACAGCATTTGCAGACAGATTCACCTCAGAGAACATATCTCCGTCGTTCTCCGTTACATTCCACAGGTTCTTCTATCGCTTACTTACAACCTAATCCATCGAAATGCAGTGAAGACTGGAACCTACTATAAGCAGCTTGTGGCCGCTCGTTGTCGGACGATCAAGTGTCCAAACTACGAGCTGGAAAGTCACGGGTTGGAGATAATCTACTGGAGTTTCATGAGATGTGCACTGCTGACCATTCCCGATACGAAAGAACCAGCAGTAGGGTGCTTCTTGGTTTTTTTTAGCATACACTGGCTTCACTTACAAGACGAAGTCTCAATTGAAATTTGCCAAATCTCCTCACACCAAAACACCATATTTTTATTAGTATTAATAGTACTGTTATGTCTGCTGATTCGCCAATCTGCTGTAGCTGACTGCTGACCCGCTCCAGTGCCTAATGCCGGAAAAAAAAGACTCACGGAAGGGAACACAACAGCTATATTCCGAACAAGCGAGTGCGGGAGCGAGTACGTGCGAGTGCGAGAATACAACTGTCTCAAGCTAGCTATTGGTGGGAATTTGTCTAACTTGGTCCAATGCTGACGCACGCGGTCTGGCCTTGGTACAGGCTGCGACTCGCTGCATACTGCGGGGGCGTTGTCTGACCTTGAGCAGCGGTGACTCGCGCTGTCTGGGTTTGATAGAAGGCTGTGAGGCGCTGTAAACTGAGGGGGCGTTGTCTGTCTGGTCAACATCTACAGAGCTGAGGGTCTCAGTAGATCTCGGGCATTCGGTAGTTGCTTTCAGGAATCTGACCTTCCTGATAGGAACTAATGTTAGTATTACTGCCAATTTACATTCCCGTCTTTTGCCTATTCCTCCCAGTTACCAGTCAGCTATCGTAACCTTTTGGGCCAGTCGCGTCAAATACCTGTAAAGCTTCTTATAGAAAGATCCCACGCCTCTAGTACCAGAAACCGGGGAAAATTCATTTCTACATCAATAACTTTGAAACAAGAGAAGGAACATCAGAGTTTGAAGGAGCTTCATTTCGGCTGATACACATGCTAGACTACAGTACCCTGTAAGACATTGCTGTAGTTCCATCGATCGTTGTTCACCGATGTCTTCAGTGCCGTTGAAACATTTCCTCACTGACTATCTTGTAAGTCCGGAAATCGGACCCCTGTGATGCTTGATTATCTCACATCAGACTCAGAATCACAGAACCAATCGTCAAAAAAATACTAAGCACATCTTAGCTGTATTTGTAAACCACATCTTTGGTTGGATTTTGTCCCACTGTGCAGCAATACCTTAATAATTCATTGGATTAGCTGTCAGTTGTGATTTGTCCTGTTACTTTTACCCCCGAAGGTCTGGCCTGAAGATGCTCTGGAGATGGTTGCAAACAAGTACTTTGAAGAGATCGAATTTGCTGACAACACCCGAGAGTCTTCTGTCTCTCTATGCAAGTACTTTCATGAAAGTGTACGAAAACTTTCAGAAAGGTGCGTTTTGTGAACTACCTGATGCATAGTTACGCTTCATTTATTCTATTCCAGTCGTTACCACGTGACGTCAGATTCACGATCGATGCTTCTGTACAGCTCATCATTCCTTTACCTATATCATTCAAATCCAGGTTTTCATGATTTCAACCGTCACTGCTCCTCATCAAGGGAGTGTTGGCACCAAAAGCGAGGGTTTCTTCAAGTTTTATTCCGTTAGAAACAAATGTATTAAATAGGAGTGGTGTTCTTTCAAGCATGCGGGACAATTCGGATCAGATTTCATCACCTGCGCCTATTGGTGAGGAAATTTGTGAGAATGAAACCTCGGCAATTTGAAGCCCCGACGGCCTCAAAACAACATGCAGTTAGCCTTGATAAAACAAGGGAACAGGATGATTGCACTCCGACATACACACACAAAGAAAAGTTGGTCGAAAAAATTTTCCGAACTGTCGATTCTTCCATCGTAGGATCACTATCTGGTAGTGTTATATCTAACTGCTGTTCCCACTCCAGTGCCTGGTGCCAGAAATAACTCAGCGACAAGGGTACACAGCAGCCTTATTCCAAACAAGCGAGTGCGTGCGAGTGCAAAAGTTACAACGGCCCCACGCTATTTAAAGGGCACTTTCTGACATTGATCCAGGCTCTCTGATAGGCGTTTAGTGAACACCCATCAACATCGATCGTGCTTCTATGAAACACCTCAACGCTGATCAAATTCGGTCGTGCTTGTGTGGCGTGCATGAACACTCATCGGCTTTTGCTGAATTGATTGATTGATTGGTTGACTGGCCTGGATGCTTGTCGGCTTTCCTATTGAGATTTTGGCGGAGTTTTAGGGTCTCAGTAGGTTCTGGGCATTCTGGGGTTACTTTCAGGAGTCTGACCTTCCTGCTGCAGACATTATTTTCAAACCTGTCGAACCATTTAGTAATTCCTCTTCACCCTTCTTTGTGAACTGCCAGAATTGTTCATAACGGAAAATCGCATGCTAAACAGTAGAAGGTTTCATGTTTAATATAAGCCGTGGGATGCTTGCTCTAGTGCGGTTGCGTATTTGACTTCCGGGATTTTCAAGGTGGATTCTTTTCATTACTGTGCAGAGCAGGTGATAAAGCCAACGTAATCCTAAATACAAATAGAGTTGTGGCTCACCCGATTTAGGAACTGATCCGATAAAATACCTCTCTTCGATCATGTTCACAGGTTCTTGGAAGTATTGCGGAGACACAGCTATGTCACACCAACCTCATATTTGGAAATGATTCTCACCTTCAAGAAGCTTTTAACCAGAAAACGTGCAGAACTCACCACGATGCGCAATCGTTACCTGACCGGTTTGCAAAAGTTGGAATTCGCAGCCAGTGAGGTTGGGAAAATGCAAATCGAGCTTCGTAATTTACAGCCTTTGCTGATGGAAACCAGTGCAGAAACGGATATTCTCCTGCGAAAAATTGCTCAGGACTCAGTGGAAGTGGAGGCCCAGAGAGAGGTAGTGGCTGCCGATCAGTTGATGGCGAACCAGGCTGCAGCGGCCTCAAAGGCGATCAAGGATGAGTGTGAAGCTGATTTGGCGGAAGCCATGCCTATTCTGAAAGATGCACTGGCGTCTCTTGATACACTCAAGCAAAGTGTAAGTTAATCGCTCGTTTCACTCTGGGTCCCGTCACAGAGCAGAAGGTAGGGTAGCCCGAGTCCTTGTATTCACTCATCACTCTGATTGGTCATTACATGTACAGCCGATTTCGCATATTTTAGGGGTTATATTCAGCTCCACGTCTACTTGACTTTGATACGGAACGGACTGAAGTCATCTGCAATTGTTGCAGGCCGTCTGCCAGCAATGTCTTATCCGACTCAGGCTAATTCGCTCAGGTGGCTAGACTGACATCCGTACGGCTGGCGCTATTTTGGATCGTTTGATTGCACCCGCAATACTAAATTGGGCTCACAGACTACTCGTATTCTATGACATATTTGCATTGGGTTGGATACTCGTCCAAATTTTCGATATAATCATCAGGCAACGGATGAATGATGCACTGACCTGGTTGTATTGTTCATATCATCCGATTCCACAACTCAGCCCAGCAGTTAATATACTAGCATTTCCCGGATAGTAGACTCAGTAATGCTGTACATCTCCTGAATTTCCCCGTATTCAACTCTAGGATATCACTCTCGTAAAGTCCATGAAGAATCCACCCAGCGTGGTCAAGTTGGTAATGGAGGCCGTCTGCATCATGTTGGGCGAAAAACCGGATCGCCGACCGGATGGGACTGGTCGGATGACCGAAGACTTTTGGGGACCTTCACTGAAACTACTGGGTGATCTGAAATTTCTCGACCGTTTGCGTAATTACAACATTGATCATATTCCACCACTTGTGATCAAAAAGATACGTGACAACTATATTCCGAACACAGATTTCGATCCGAAAATTGTGCGCAATGCGAGTACGGCTTGCGAAGGACTGTGCAAATGGATTATTGCGTTGGACAAATACGATGCGGTGGCGAAGATTGTAGCCCCAAAGAAAGAGAAACTGGCAGTTGCTGAAGCCGAATTGGAAGTGCAGGTGAGTAGTCATAGCTGTGAGAAGTGAAGGGAGAGAATACTTTCGAAAAATTTCCTATGGCGTGTCTCAAAAATTACAAAACTAAGAAAACTGCCCACGGAAGAAGTTAACAGGGTTTGTCGACGGGACTATTGTCGAAAAGGACACATATTAGTCAGTACCAAGACGTAAATTGAGATCTAATCGTAAACGAAAACTCATAAATTGTTTAACTGTTTTTCTAACACCTAGAACTAACTTTCTAACACAGAAAAATTTTACTGAGTTTTGCTTACTCTTTGAAACAATTGAGATGACCCGTTAGTAAGTGTTACTAGTTGTTCCATCCACCGAAAAATAAAAACTTATTAGTAATCATCCCTTGTCCCACCTGACAGTACACCAATAAATGAGATCATGTTATTATGTCGACACCCGTAAATCAGCGGTAGCCGTGGCGTAGCAGTAAAAGTTTGGAGTGCACTGTATCACTGGTTGTTGAGCCTTGTATCAACAAATCGCACCTGTAGATAGTTTTCAGTCGTGTCATCACAGAGGACCACAGGATACCGAGGAATTCGGACAAGATCAGCATGAATAAGATAGTGATTACAGGACACCTGGTGTTTCGGCTGGGTTGCTATCTAAGAAATCGACGCATATTGTCCATCTGCAATACCACCTATAAGGGCAATCAAACAATTGGATAGCTCACCACTGGTTTCGCAATTTCGGGGATGCGCTCCCTGAAGTTACATGAATTATATTTAATCGTTTTCAACAACCTCATAAGTAGTATCGTGCGCCACGCAAATACTTAGATATCATGAATGTCGGCCCATGAGACGGCCTTTGCATTGGTTAAAGAAAGCCATAAGCGACGAGCTTATTTGCATGATCGCCCCCTCTGTTTGCTGTGCATGTTTTACCAAGACACTTCGGATATGCCCTGTTCAAAAAGTATACTCACCGGGTCTTGAACGTGGTTACAGATAGCATCCCACAGTATTGTCTCAAAACTTCTCCACCTGTGTTTATATCGTTATACCAAGTATGGTAAATATTTTCATTTTTAGATGGCCAGGTTGGCAGAAAAGAAAGCAGCTCTGGACGAAGTACAAGCCAAATTCCAGGCTCTTCAGGATCAACTGGACGAAATGCAAACCAAGAAACAGGATCTCGAAGACAATATTGAGCTGTGCAGTAAGAAACTTGATCGAGCAGAGAAATTAATAAGTGGACTGGGAGGGGAGAAGACCCGATGGACAGATGCAGCTGCCATGCTGAAGGTCGGTTTTTAGCTTGTAATCATAGTGTATTTTTTTTACAGTCGTATAAATTCTTTCGTTTCCAAAAGGTATACGGTGGCAAATGCCACCAAATGAATCTTTTTCTCAGTCACTGAATCGATCGTGACTCCTTGTTCGTAACCCTGATTTGTTCCGTAACTGATGTGCTTCCTAATCTGATATAGGGAAACGTTTGAAGGTGATTTGTCTATCAATCTGTGGGTTTAGCTACACTTGTAAAGTTTGAACTTTTGAATAGACTGACTTTACCAACCGTTCTACCTTTATGAACCTTACGGAAACCGTCGATTTACATGTACCGTTGACGTCTCCCATATGCAATATACTCCTGAAAAGTTCACATCTTCAAAAGCTACGGACTTCACAGCTGAGCGACCATTTTTTGAGTTGTCTCAGAAGAATATTATCGTTTTGTATGGAAACATTATGAAAACACTGTATAGCACAGAAAAGTCCCAAAATTGAGCAGTTTTTACAAATGCACATTAATCAGTGTCGTAGTTTTATACGATCGATTTTTCTCTTATTCGCCACATATTTGTGCATAATTTACTTTCTACCCATAGCACCGTTACCACAATATCATCGGAGATGTGTTGCTGAGTGCTGGAGTGGTTGCTTACCTGGGACCATTCACCGTGGACTTTCGAGCCGGGATTTCACAAGAATGGCACGAACTGTGTATCAAATTGGAAGTTCCTTGCTCTGAAGTGTTTCGTATCTCGGACACGCTTGGAGATCCAGTTAAAATACGAAGTTGGAATATAGCCGGATTGCCAGTCGACAGCTTCTCGATCGACAACGGGATAATTGTGACAAACTCTGATCGTTGGTCGCTATGCATCGACCCACAGGGTAACTGAAGTTTACTATGAAATCCATCTTGAACTTGTGGCCAAGTTAGTATAAATACGAAGCGGCTTGAACACTGCCGAGTCGTGTATTTCCAGTGACAGGGTTCAAAAGACACCCATAATCTTACACTACTCAATGAGGTCATGCTCCACGTATAAGCTCATCATATACTACCTTTTGCTATGAATCTACGGGGCATAAACATTAAATCTCGCCAAACCTGGGACCATCTCTAATCCCTCTTAACCCCGCTCGTAAGCACTTGGTGATGTCAACACATGAAGTGTTTTGAAAGGTGATTAAGTTGTTCGCAAGAACCGTTTGACAAGTGTTTCCTAATAAAGCGCCTTCTGTTTAGACTCTTTTGTAGCTGTGCATGTGTTGTCCGTGTTATTAATGAGAGCCCTTGATCAGTTTCTGACTGGTTTCTCAAACATGAGAAGGATTCGAACCCACAGATTTTCATGCAAATTCTAAACTCTACCTTTTACCGGCATCCAACAGTTTCGTGGCCTTTTAACGTGTGCTAATACGTGTTGCACCGTCCTCAACTTTTTCAGAGAAAAATTTTGCGTGGTTATACTAGTTAATGGTCTTAAACAACATCAATCGATCACCCTTGGTAAATTTTCTCTCCTGGAACCCTCCAACCCAACTACAGCATGCTAGAAACTAAAAAAATAAAAGTAAATCGTTCAGCTGTAGCACCCCTTCGGCGCCTACCTGCCATGCCACCAGAAGGAAGCACGAGGGCTGGGATACTGCCAGCTTGCCCAAGCCTAGACAGGGGAAGTCGAGAGGCAGAGGTCGGATTCGAACCGCGAACCTTCCGGTCTGTAAATTCGTGCTATAACCACTGGACCATGTCGCCCCCACCGGATATTAAGGTTTCGTTTTTGAAGGCGGTGCTATCTGAATATGTATCCGAAATTACTGGCCATATTGATTGGAGGAAATTCAACTTTTTTGAGAACAGCAAAGACTTTATTAGAATCAAAAGGGTCTGGTGAGATGTCGAACAGCATGAAGGTCAAAGTTCCGATGGAACGAGTGGCAGAGCTACTGATCCACACAGAGACGTTTTGAATTGTACCAAAAGAAAAACAGAACTGAAAAGGTGTGGATGAAACATGCTGTTAGATGACTATTGAACCCGTGAGTTGAACAGTGGTCCGCTACAAGCATGGAATCTGTTCTCTGAAGAGCAGATCATCCACGGTAACTTGGATTTGCTCCAATCCGTAGGACCCAGTTGGTCCCTAGGCTGAATAGGCTAATGCAAACAGTATCAGTTTTATGTATTCTTTGAAAACTATCGGGAAACAACAACCCCCCCTCCCCCAGGCGAGTTATTAGTCATCAGAACAATCGATAAGTTGGTAGATTCGTCCCATAAACGTGAACAGTGAAACAATGTAAACGAAAGTAAACGCATGCCTCTGGGAATGCACGTTTTAGCATAATAAACAAGCTGCTTAGATTTCCACTTTTCGGTATTCCCCCGTTCATTATCACCCACAGGTCAAGCGAACAAATGGATAAAAAACATGGAAAAAAGCCGCGAACTGAATGTGGTCAAACTGAGCGACGCGAATTATCTGCGTGCATTGGAAAATGCCATCCAGTTCGGCATGCCAGTTCTCATGGAAAACGTCGGTGAACAACTGGATCCTGTTCTGGAACCAATATTACAGCGTATCGTTTTCAAATCGCAGGGTGCCCTATATATGCGACTAGGCGATAATGTGATTGAATACCATCCAGATTTTCGGTTCTACATCACTACTCGGTTGCGTAATCCGCACTATTTACCTGAAGTGTCTGTCAAAGTGTGCTTGATCAACTTCATGATCACCCCACTAGGATTGGGGGATCAACTTTTGGGTCTGGTCACAGCCGCGGAAAAACCAGAACTAGAAGCCACCAAAAATGAACTGATTGTCACTTCGGCCGACAACAAGCGACAACTCAAAGAATTGGAGGACAAAATCCTCGAAGTACTGAGTGTTTCTCAGGGTAATATTCTAGAGAATGAAACTGCAATCAACGTCTTGAGTTCATCCAAAAAGTTGAGTGAGGAGATCACAGAGAAACAGGCTATCGCAGAGGCAACCCAACTAGAAATTGATGCTGCGCGGAATGCATACAAACCAGTGGCCGAGCATGGATCACTCCTGTTCTTCTGCATATCGGATTTAAACAACATTGATCCAATGTACCAATATTCCCTTACCTGGTTCATCAATCTGTTTTTATCCGTAAGTTTCGAGATATTCCATTACGTCAGTAGGTTCGTAGTTTGTTAGACCATCCATTTCAGTAATGGAATCAGAAATCTACACCATAGTCTGGAATTTTCCAACGTACATGCCCCAAGTTGCCTGACCGTACACGGAATAAACCGAGGGCGTTGGCGCAAGTATACTGTCACCGTCGCCTGTATCCACGACTTCATGAGCAGCTGTGTTGTGTACACATTCTGCTCTATTCCCCCAATAGACTAGGAAGTTGGCAAGTTAGAGGACCCACCAATGTGAAGCAGCGGAATATGGCTCACAGAGTGTATTGATTAACAATGAGAGCAGAGTTCTACAGAAGAACTGGCAGACTAAAGGTCTCATTGAAGCCATTTTTGGTGTGTGGCGTTTGATGGTGATGAAAGTCGTGTGGTGTAAGGTAGGATGAATTGGATTTCAGCTGAAAAATCCAAATTTATCCAGTCCCCTGCTAATACATTGGATCCTACAGTGATTAGGACATCGTAGAAACATCTGGCTATATCTACCATACGAAAACAGTTGTTTCGTCACTGAACTTCATCAGATCCAATAAGACTTCCTGTTTCTCTCAGATAATGCGGGGCAGTTGTAGAAATGCATGCTACCCTCAATACCTGAGAAGATTTTCTGCACGCATGTTCTCTCCGGCGGCTTGTCCAGTCCGCGATCGCATGCTTACTTGTTGTATCTTCAACTGTAGGATGAGGGATCACTGACTGCTTCATTTTTCTCTGCTGTAGTCTATACACTACGTAGGGCTGTTCAGGAGTTTGTTCAGGTCCTTGTGTCCGTTTATCCATGCAACGATGTATTAATCTTTGAAAGAGAATTCCGTGCTAGTGAGTGAGTGAGCGTTTGGTGTTAGGGTTCACAGTCCTGAACAGCACGGCGTCCGAGATCAAGCACCTACAGACAATGGCCTTAACCAACCCTTGAGTTAAGGCCTCCCAGCAATAGGAGGACTGATCAGAGATGATCGAAGGAGAGTATCGGCCTCCGTGTGAAACTTCTCGTCGTTGTCATTTTTATACTAAGGATGGTGTTGAAGAGCATGCGCTAATGGTGGTCAAATAGCTTCGACAATCCAGTCTTAGGTTGAATAAGATATAAAAAAAGTTGACATATTTCGAAGAGATGTGAATCATACATCATTTTGATGCAGGAATATCAGTGCCATGTCCTTTTCCGAGTTCGTAAACCACCTGACGCTCCAATCGGTTTGCGTGGTGATACTTCCGCGGACGACAGCGACAAACATCTGCAACAATGAGGCTATGTGATCCTCCAACAAATGCTATTCTTCAATTTTTGTAAATTAAGCAGGCGATCATGCCAACTAGAGTCAGATCACGTAGAAGCCATTGGTATTCAGATACTACTGACGCACTACTAGTAGCTTCAGCAAACTCAAAAGTGGCAGATGGCAGACAGTATTGTGCTCTCCCATCTTGGAAGGGAAGCATTCACGCAAAAAACACCTATCTGATTGCCTTAAAGAAAAACTGGCTGCAAATTGGTCGTATTTCTGACGGTGCCCTCCTCATCCAGTTGAAATTGTTGTCATATTTGCTAAGAGTTAAGACTGTCATCGAATGCCTAAATACCATGTTTTTTCCGCTAATGACACAATCTGGTTCCCCATTTACCTTGCTTCAGTCTATCGCCAACAGTGAGAAATCAAACATTTTAGAAGAACGCATAGAACTACTGAACAATTACTTCACCAACAGTGTCTATCGGAACATTTGTCGTTCCCTGTTCGAAAACCACAAGCTGCTCTTTTCATTGCTCATGTGTTACGCCCTAATGAAAAGCAAGTAAGTCCGTGATAATATCCATGTTTAACTGGCCCTCTCTTCAAACAATTTAGCTATGTGTGTGCCATTGTAAACTTAATCTTTATCATAGTTGGTCATTTTCAATTGTTTGCTCCAGTGTAAGCTCACTAATCCATGAACAGATCCATTGGCAGATTAGGTTGTTTGGATTAGTCAAGACAGAACTGATGAAAGACAGAGTAAAATGAGCGTTACATTTCCCTGTGGTCCGGCAGACCTTGGCCCTAACTATTTTGTGTGTGGCCTGAGTGAGGGAAGTGTGCCCGACTTGAGTGTTGCAGCTGAACGGTTTTTTCCTCTTGCTTTCCTCACTATCCAGCAATTCAGAGCTTGCAAGGACGTTTGGTGTAAACTCTTGGCGTCTAACGTAAGCGAATTTTCTGCAAGTACTGCAACATTCTTGCTCCATGCTTGACTCCCTACTTGTTAAACACGAATCTAGGTAGTCCGATCTCTCGCAACTCGAGTTGTTCCCTATGCCTGCCAAAGCCTTGCTGACTGACAATCTGCCGTAGATACATGAAGCTGCCGTTGTCCGGGCTTACCTTGACCACAAAGGGGCATGTGGGCAGCAAAGAGCCAATCGGAACGTTGAGATGAGCCAGCGGACAAGGTCAACATCAAGGCCGAATAACATTGCTGCCAGCATCCCCGCGGCTGGTGCGACGGGATCACCATGCTAATGGAATGGATGGCATGACCGTAGCAGCACAGATACTGGACAGTGGGGCCTGGGTAAACGCGACAGGAGTGGGTCGTCATGGTACGGACTCGTGTCACACATTCATCCTGTCCGGCATAACCTGAGCTACTGGCACTAAATGCCTTGCTTATATTGGTGATGTTGCTTCTGGTTCGATACCCAGGGCTGTGGGTGCATTCATTTGAATAGTCCGGCACGATGTCTGTGCAAATCTTCGCCGAAAAGGTCTGTTATCCCAATGTATCCTACTGATCAGACAATTGTGACATGGGAATAAACCAGATCATCTTGCCACGGGACTGGACGGCATCTATTGATTCAAGAGGCTGTAAGAGGCCCATAGAGTGAGGGATTTGAAAGGGTTCAAGAAAAGTATTTGTTTTACATGGCTCACCTGCTCAAATTCTGACTGCGTGGTCGAGTCTTTTGGTGTGATATGATTAGTCAGGTATAGCGCTCACTTCAAATGTATACACTATTCTGTTGTATTCCGTTAGTCTCGTGAGCCACCTGAGTAGCTCTGATGCCTGCTTGCATCATTCAGGACTTGGACTGTGGCTTTCGGACCGCTGATTTGGCAATGCAATGTTGTACTCAACTGTATTTAACACAGTTGATGAGATGAATCGCTCCAGAGTAGTCATTTCAAATAGCCTAAGATGTTTCACCCATGTTAAATTTACTTTCACGGGCAACTGGCATTTTTCACTTAAATTCATAATGTTGTACGTACCACATATCCCTGTCTTTCAGTTTCTCCCGCGTGTCCTTACAGACTTGAAGTCCCCTCATTATATTACCCAGCTTAGGTGAGAGCAACCATTGCCTCGTTGTTCGGTCCTTCAAGCATGCCACAAAGCGCAGTAAACTATCGAGAGATTTCCTCGCTAAACCTTTGGTCAGCAAGCACAGTAACCGTCGTCATAACAGTTTTCTGAAGACCCCTAGTGGATAACGAATACAACCTCCCATTCGTTTCAATCAAGACCGTTTCAACAGTTGCTCCATGTCAGAACTAAGGATTGCTCATATTGCAACCTTCGGCAATTCTGTCTTGCCTTACTTTGCCCAATGCACTGTAATGCAGCTACAGCTTCTAGATATGTGAATAGTGTATAACTCTAAGTTCATGCACTCTACTTCGTTTCTCCGGATATCGATAAACATTTTTAACTGAGCTATATGATGAAACTCACTTTCGTATGCATGTAACCTCCCTTGGTTTGATCGGGTAAACCTCAAAGCAGTTCGTTGTCCAACTGAATAATTTTACTGGTGAGATCAATCAAAAATTAATGCAGTCCTCTCCAGGAGCCTGGCAGACTTAAATAGGGTAGTAGTTTGACAGGCTGGTAGAACGGTTCACTTGTACTGGGGGTCAGTTATTATGGTCGAGCTATGTTACATCGAACGCCCCTGAGTTCCAGCTAGGTTAGCGCATTCGGCGTTGAAAGTTTAAATTTGCTAGGGATAGAATGTACCAACAGTTAGGTATTGCCGTTTAATCGCATGAGTGGTTTGGTTATGTGCTACGCACGCCGACTTTTCGTCTTCAGGAGGGAACGCTGTTTTCCCCGCCAGATTAAGAGTGCGGCAAACCAAAGTATGAACAGTCTGGGTGCTGTTGAGGTTGTTCGGTTCCCGTTATCCTCCCCGTGTTTGGTCAGGGACACTGCGAGATGTAACAGCCAGCCGCGGTCACTGACGTTTGTGCCGTCAATTTATAAACAGGTTATTTCAGTGAATGTTTACCATTGTAAGGATTTCTGCTTGGAGGGGGCAAGCTTTAAGTTGCCTTTCCTTTGATGTGTTGTTCTCTCCTACACAAGTTCTTCTATCAATGAAGATAGGAATAATAGTGAACGTTTCGTCCAGGAACTTGCAAGATAAATGTGATGGTACACACTTAATCACGACAGAAATTCGCCCGGTCTCTTCCAACGCTTTATTCGGTTGGGTCGCTTCTCTTTCTTGAAAGGCGGTTCTAACCAGACCACTATTTTCATGGAATTTGTTTAGCTGCAACTATTATTTATTTCAGGAACAAAGTAGATGAGACCGTTTGGCGGTTCCTACTCACGGGAGGCGTTGCGCTGGATAACCCGCATCCCAACCCAGCACCCAGTTGGTTATCGGACAAATCCTGGGCTGAAATTGTTCGTGCTTCAGAGCTTCCCGGTTTTGACGGCTTCATGGAAGGTGGGTTAAGCCTGTACTAGGCCATAATCTAAACGCGTTTCGGATAGGATAAGTCATATTTATCCGATTTTGTTTCATGATATTTCGCGAGAGGATTGTGTGAAGCAGACGATGAAAGAATAGTTCAGTCTGATCCTTGACTGTCTGCCTATATGCACAGTACAGCTGGAGTCTTGTTCTGCGAATCCACCGAAAAAAATAAGTCACTTGAAAAGCGAGGCACTAGAAATTGATCTGGGTGAATTTGCAACCATACGCGAACACTGGAACCTGAATCAACGCAGCTACTTACAGTAATGGTGACCTCGTGGACTAACAGACCGACCTGGAAGTTTCCGGCTCTACGTAACTCCCGTAGAGTTTGATCCGCGTGGTCGATGTCCCGCCAGACCCGCCAGACATCAATGGTAAAACATTGACAGCTTTCGTACGTCGTCTGCGAGCAGAAGCCACGTTTCTGATCCATAAAGCAGTATGGATAATACCACCGCAGCGTACACCCTGCCCTTGACAAACTGACGTCACATCACCGCCATAGGTGTCGGAGGTTGACAAAAGCTGCCCTGGCCTTTCCGATTCAAGAATCGGTCTCGTCTTCAGGCAGTTCACCGGGATTTATGCAACTGCCCAAGCAAACAAAATTTATCTACCACGTCAATTGGTTCGTGTGCAATTGGGATTGATCCTACCGAATCTTGTAGCACTACTTTAGACTCAGTTGTGAAGCCCATAAATCGTGCCATTCAAGCCACACCATAAAATCCTAGGCCTATCAAAGGGCTTGTTTACGCCATGTCCGTTGAAAGCAAACCCTTGATCAGGAACTTTAGTCTTGGACTAACACAGAGCAGGATTGAAAGACGGAAATTCAATCAACCTGCCTACTGTGAAAAAATGCAAAACGTGAAATTTGATGAAACCAAAAATGTACATTTCAGCCAGACTGTACTTGTTAACGAAGTTCTGTTCAATGAGCAGCAATCACTCAACAGGGAATCTTCCCTCATTATGGAGACGAGAGTCAATTGTGGACTTTCAGGCCCAGTGACAAATCACACCTACTTTTATCGACAGAAGTAACATTTTTTGGGGTCAGAGTTAAATATCTTTGTTTTGCTTTGAATACTCATATTGCGAACCAAAAGGATGTTGACATGGGGCTTTTTAGATATCTTGTTTTGTTTATATTCTTCATTCAGATGTGCTACACAAAGCTGTCCAACTATTCAAGTGGAACGGTGTTTGCAACGTTGAGGTTTTCCTATTGATATAACACTACTTTTGGGATTGATAAGAATCCTTAAATGCCCTGTTGGGGGTTCTCAGCTAGGCTTATTCTTTGTCATAGGCCGTTTTCGATAATATTACCTTGTCCATTCTCCGTGGAGAAAATAGCGCTCGTATGCCACCAATTTATATAAATGGTCTGTCCTTTAGACTACCACGTGTACTTCCATGCGCTGGTGCTGTTGTTACGGATTTCTGGTGCCTTAGACTTCCCTCATTTTTTTCCTTAAAGATGTCCAAAACAGACCTGAAGAGTGGAGGGAAATGTACGACAGTATGGAGCCGCACAAGTTTGTTGCTCCTGGCAAATTCAGCCGGCTTGCGGGACTGGAGAAACTGACAGTTTTACGGTGTATCAGACCAGATAAGGTTGTTCCAGGAGTTCAGGTACGTCCTTGTCTACCACAATACACTTGAAACTAGTGCACAATTAATCGCACACATTTTGCGAAGCAGCGGATTATAATACTGAGACGAACTTGGGCGTTGTTTCTTAACCCATCTGGGCGAAAATCTTCATCTGTGTCGTGGTCGTAACTTGCAAGCATAACATACGGAATAAAAAACATGCTCAGATTCGGAAACCCCAACTACCTGGGGCTTCCCTTTTTATTGGAAATGTTCACTTGACCCTCAGCTGGCAGTTATAGGCTGATGAATTCAAGACATTGCATCCACTGGCGAGTCATACACAGCCGCTGACTTGATCTGAAAGGCGCACTGTGCCTTTCTACTACTGTTGACTTAGACGTAAATGGTTCACGCTGAAGTTCCATCGGCCAGGTCACAGTGACACCTTGTTGCTCACCCCTCCAAGCCCATGAGTTGGAATGCCGGTCAATCTAACGTGGATATCAAACCACACTGATTTGCCTCTACGTTGTCTCATGTTTCCTCAATTTCTCAATGTTGAGTCCGTGGTGAGAACTGTAACGTTGACTCGTTTCATTAAATTTTAATCCACCATACTGTTCCTGATTGTAACCCAAATCTTCGCGCGTGGTGATCTGAGCGGTGTCCACTTTTCGTACGATTTTCTATCCCACTGTTTTCGGTTAATGATGGAGCTTTTATCTACCCTTACTGCTCCTTCTCTGCGTCAGATCTCTCTACCACTGACACATGTAAATCCGATTTCCAATTCTTGTGGTTCATGTTCAGTTCAGCTGATTATGTTCATTGATCACCGGATGACCTTGACACGTGCCCCCCTATTCTAGTTGTTCAGTGTCTGCTGTACATTCTTCGGTTCAACATCGCAGCCGAACCTTTAGTTCCAGGTGATTTCAGTGTGCATAATTCTCCTGCCTCTTTACTCCTGTGCAAAGCCTGCAGGTCGTGAGGCCGAATTCTTTCTCCCAGCTTATTTTCATTCCTACATGAGTCACTGACCGAGACGATGACACTGCTCATATTCTAGTCTTACGAATGAAGATAGATCCTTATGGCGTTCGTTCTGTTCCCTTGGGTTCATCCAATCATTGTCACCTGCATTTTTCTCCGACGCTAAACCCACGTCCTTTCTCGTCGTACTTCCTGAAGATATTGTTCTGTTCAACAGGAGAGCGTCAATTTTCCAGCTCCTATTCGCAAGGGCAGCTTGAGATCTCATGAGTGTTCTTCATGGTATGGTTAGGTTCGTCCCTCGGTTTTTTGGGTTTGTCAAACTAACGCCTCCTTTCTCCCGGTGTTGTAACCTCGCGTTTCTCTGCGTGATCAAGAGGATGATAATTCGTCATGACTTAGCCAGCTGTGACTCCGTCACACCCCCAAGCCCGGGTGTTTCGCCTAGCTTTCCGATCATCCTATCCACTGGCCCCATTCTACACGAATGTGCACGTACGCACCTGCGCTTGGCGCACGCACCACAGCACAAGTAATGACAGACGCTGCCCTCTCAGGTTTGTGGGTGTGCGAGAGGCAAGCACAAGCCACGAGCTCAACTCAACTTTCCCCCGAGCGGGGGAGTAAGGCTTTGAAGCTGAGTCACGCGAACAGAAGCTCACGGTGCACCCGATTTTCTCAGGGTCAAGTGGAATATTTATCAGTAGTGAACGTGCACGGGCAAGCATGGGGGACGAAGCAGACGCCAGTCGAACGATCGGTAGCTATCAGTGGCCTTCCTCCGCAGTCAGGATGCGACAGCGAACTGCCAACTGCCTCTGCGACACCGGTGGAAAGGGAAGTTCCCATTGGGACTGCGAGGGCTTGCAAGTAGTATGAACCAGACAATCTTGGCGACTGCAATTCCAGGAGGTTGAACCGCGGCATGCTTCACTCCGATAAACTTAGGTGTGTCATTTTAAGCTTCTTCCAGAAAACTTCAAATGCATTTATCTAACTTTGAAGAATACTTAACACTCGTTGTTGGGAGTAACCAACACCCGAGGTTGATTTGTTTCACCGAGTTTTACCTAATTTTCTGAACAAATGAAAATATGAGGAATCTGTCTTCAGCCTCTGCACAAGCTTGTGTAGCGCCATCGGATCTGAAACAGACCAAAAGTAAGACAACCCGGTTGTAACCTCTATCCTTCACCGAGGGCCTGCTTTTTTAGAGCGTCAGCACATTTGTCTGATGCTTTGGTGGCTGTCTGCACCGGGTGTACTGGCAAAAATAGGTTTCAGCTGAATGTGCAGAGATAGCTTATAACACCTGGACCTGTTTTCACTCTATGAGCGAAATAAGCAGGAAGGCCCAACCAAAGATTTCAAGCTTATTAGGAGTTGCACGAACATGGGCCTTGTCATCGTGCTTGTCTTTCGCACTCCAACTAGTCTCAAGGGGCACAACTGAACACTGATTTAGGCAAGAGCAACAGATGATATGTGAACAGCGTTCTCTTGTAGGTCGCTGCTCACAAAATTAGGGTAGGCGAGTGATCATGTGGGGCAAGAATCGTCTACAATTCAGGTCGTTCACTCCCTGAACTAGAGCTGCACGTGTCCTAATTTAAACTTACACAGAAAACTGATGAGTCCTGCTGAATTTACTTCTGGCCACTTGCCAACCTTACTTCTACGTGAAACTTATTACCTGATCAACAAACTAACAGCCTTCTCTCAGTTAGCCAATTATTCCCTCAGTTCTGAGCTGTGGAGAAGTGTCCAGGTGGGTCGGAGTCATAGCTAAACTATGAGAACTCATCAAGATGGTATAAGTCCTCATCCGTAACGCGCACTGACCACGAAGCAACCCGTGGCTGTCCAGTAATCTTCAGTACGAGTTCAGAGGAATGCACCGCCGTACTGAAGGCAGGTTGGCCTATTTGTCTCCCAACCTGGTCAAATGGATTGGACGGTTTCTGTGAGGCCACTCTTTTCATCAGGTCCGCCTCGGTGGCCTCATGCCCCAGACTCATAACATCAGCGGAAGAGGTCCTCAATGCCTGTACTCTCTTCCTTCATTACATCAGTTAGTGCCCTATATTTCTTTCCACATTCACGCCTTCGCAGATGACATCACTCTCATTCACTGTTTGTCCCGACGTTCTGAAAGCAATATCATTCGCCGGTCATGCGAATGACCATGCACCATGACGTTTATGTTTCCACGTGTCTTGTTTCGTGTTTACAGATTTTGCATGATATCTTAGACCATCGACTTTCTCCCTTCTGTAATTTGATTTTATGCGTAATGAACAAACCAGATTCTTGATGAACAGCAAGACTGTTTATCCAGTAAATAAAAGAGCACTCTTCCATATAGAATTCCTGGAAACGCTACCACACGGTTTTTCTGAGAGTAAGTTGATGAAAGGCTGTAGGTAGTGGTTTTCAGCTTATCAAGGAAGCCCGTCATTTATTCCAGTAAAGACTGGCCCTTACTGAAGCTGTGATCAAGCAGTTATTTCTTGTCCAAATTTATGCCATTCTCTCTTCCAGGATTTCATTGCGGAGAACATGGGTGCCACCTTCATTGAGCCACCAACGTTTGATCTAGCTGGATCTTTTGCCGATTCCAACTGTTGTTCCCCGCTGATTTTCATCTTATCCCCGGGGGCTGACCCGATGAATGCCCTAATCCGGTTTGGTGCAGATATGGGTTATACAGGAGACAGAATTCAGACAATATCTTTAGGACAAGGGCAAGGACCAATCGCCGCAAAGATGATCAGTCAAGGCACTGAAGATGGAACATGGATCGTGTTGCAAAACTGCCATCTTGCAGTAAGCTGGATGCCAGCGCTGGAGAAAATATGCGAAGAGGTCATCGTGCCTAGTAGAGTACACACTGACTTCCGTCTGTGGTTGACCAGTTATCCGTCAAATGATTTTCCGGTGACCATACTTGAAAACGGTATGTGTATGAAATTGTGCCACCCTATGATTGGACTTTTATTTAATTCATTCTCGGTATATAGAATTGCATCGGAGGCTAAATTTCAATGGGTCACGTGAATTGCATTTTTAGATGCTCTTTATGCTTGACCCTATCACTAGAACATTTCTATTTCGCTTTTCTTTGCAAAACGGGGCTTTCCTCAAATAACTGATGTAACACTTTAGAGTTGTGAGACACTAATGAGCTCGAGGTAGCTCAGGGCTTACAGCGTGAACTTACTGGTCGTGGTTCGAACCCAAGCCCGACTGTTCTTCTCTAGGCCTGGGCGATCTGGCCTCCTGGTTGGCACGCCAGCTATGCACTGAAATGGTATTGCAGCTGAACAATTGAGGCCCTGACGTTCCTGTTAACCGTGGTTACGATCATGTTGGCAATAGTCGTCTTTCAGTTACTAGGAATTAGGATAACCAGCGTTCAATTGACTGTCGTTGAAAACAGAGACGTTTGACAGAGTCCGATCACTTGCTCCTATCATTACCTACTATCGCGTATCTGCGTTTGAGACAATCACAGTTGAACCAGACTGATAAGCTTAAATAATTACCATTAGCTTCTGTCCTCTGGGTTATTTAGGGTGACATTTGTCCCAATCTGAATAGACCACCTGGAGGAATTGAATTTCGATCGAAGCCATGTCAGGGAGAGTCCACTGATGGGCTACAGCATAGTGGGAATGAAACTTGTGGCTACATCTTGGTAAGATCAAATCAGCATTTTCTAGAATAACAAATTCTTAGTTTTCGGAAAGAGATGATAACTCAAAGGTGGACTTCCAATGACAGAAGCTTTGTGTTCACAAAATTGACTTTCCCACGGGTCTTATTCTAGAAAGGTCCTTCTTAGTGGGGTATGGTGCCTCGTAGACCTCCTTGAGAGATGGCAAAGATGAACACGATCTCAAGATAGTCTGGGGAACGAACTACTGCAAACGGTAATAATCCGCATAGTGGGAATAGACCCACTGTGCACAAACTTTACTCAACCACACATGTACGCCCTAGGAAGTGGCTTTACCGAATATTTGATCAGGCTGCTTACTCGATCTCTTCACCAAAGATTTGCTGTGAGGTTTTCACTCCAGATCATATGTACTCGTAAATTATACTCTGAAGAATACCCAGGGTTGTCTACGATAGGCTTCAATCGATTTTTCCAGCACAGGCAACTGTGCACCTTCTGGTCAAGGCACCTAACTGCACTTGTCCACTTGAGGTCAAATCTTAGACAGTCGCACTAGTCACACTAGGCAGTCATCTAGTCACTATTAGGTTCAGAGGGTGTTCGTCCATGTGGCCATACGTGAAACTCGCCTACTTTGCTCCTCCGAAATTGCATATGTTCCGGTGAACTAAGCCGGTAGGTATTCCGTGCTCCATTGGAACACTTCTTTTCCCGGATTTTTAGTCTCCAGGTTGTGTTCGCTGACTGTCCATTCTCTAGAACCGGCTGAGTCATTGAGTAACTAGGTAGATTTTGACCATGTAAACTATATAGTACATTCATGTAATGCATTCCCCCTTTCCCATACGTGAGTGGTGCGTCATGTCAGCTTTCTCTAGTAATCCGTACGAGGCCGCTTGGTGGTACAGTGCAACCTCTCATCTGTTAGACTGAATGTGTAAACAGCGTTTTGGTGAATTTATTCACGCAGTGCGGTCGAGTCGGATGAATGATACAGACGGAAGCTAGTATGCAATGCCTATTTGGTGGTAAAGTACACATTGAGGCTTGTGAGTATGAGCATGTGACCCAACCATACCTCTCCTCGGCGGTCAGCAACGAGAGACTAAGTGAATTGCTTTTAGGAGAACCTGGAGACCGTGTCCGGATGACATTGCTCGGTTTGGCCCATCCTGTCTAGGGAGATGGGCTTTGCAATTGAAACCGGTAAGGTGTAACCAGGACCACATGATTTATCCCACACCGGACATCAGTCCATTTTGTTTTTAGCAGCAATTCAGGTTGTATTAAACAACAATACAATGGCACCATCAACAGTTCCCCATTCAGTTGATTTTTTCAAATTGAAAAACAGAAACTGATCGACTAAACTTAGCTGCCATAGGCCAGATTTTTATTCTTTAGACTAAACTTGGCAGATTGGCACACTCGGATAGCACATAAATTCAGTTAGTGAGTACCGAGTTCATGCGAATGGTGACAGTAGCAGCTTATCTTGGTACGTCCTAGGTGTCGTGTACGCTATTGTGCCAGAACCGGACGAGATCTGTACGCATGACCGAATCACAAAACGTGGCACAGCATGAATCACAACCAAAACGATCAATAGTGCATATGGTACAAGGTCACGTGGAGATGACTGGTGCGGGCCAATCGACAGATTCTGTCGAAGATGAGCCCCCAACCTAGTCACACGAAACGGAGTGGGCCTAACTGACTGCTACACTAAGACGAGACTAAGTGAAGCCGTTCTGAAATAATAGAACGAAAATGGTGGTTAACTGGTATCCTCCAACGAACTATCCGATGCTAGCCCAATCCTAGAAAACCTAGCCTCCGATTTCTAAGTCTTCCCGTTTAAGCCCAACTCTAACATCTGATTGGAATTTTCAGGCGTCAAAATGACGAACGAACCTCCAAAGGGTCTGCGATCTAACCTCTTACGGTCCTACCTGAACGATCCTATTTCCGATCCCTCCTTCTTCGACGGTTGCTCCAAGGTGAGTTCTTGTCAAGCAATCACTAAGGCATGATGAAGTTTTGACCCCCAACTTATTCCCATCACTTTATTGCGACTTTCTCGCGTGGGCGAAACAAAGAGCTGACACAATGTCAATCATAATGAATCTGTGGCTCCGAAAACTGCTGATATCACCTTCCAACTGAACACTCAATATAGTACATTCATATGCACTGTAAATTAGTTTTAACGATTCAGCTGGATCCCACCTGATTCTCTCGTTTATGATATTCTTCATCTGAATGTGCTGTATATGGGTCGCCTAATGCTTCAGTTGGTCCAATATTCTAGACACTACAGTATAGTTTACTGACGGAGCACTACTCATAAGGTTGTTGGAAACTCTTCGACAGCTCATCGCAGGTTGCGCCCTTCTGAGGGCACCAGTTGCGTACGATTGTGTTCACGGAAACTGGGGGACTGCGCCTACCTGATGAGCCTCAAGAAGGGTGAAACCAGTCGTGGCCTGTCGAAGAGTTTGCAGGAACCTTGTGAGTAGTGTTCCGTGAAAAGAATCACCATTGAAGTACATTCCATCGTCATCAGCGACACAACAAAGTTTCGGAAACCGATGCTTTATTGTCATCGATTCTTATTGTATTTGAAAACTTTACCATGAAAAGCGGATAGGGGCTGCCTAGCTCTAGTTTTCTGTAGGTATTCTGAGGTACCTACACTTCAGGACATCCACCGAGACAATCCGGATGGAAATTAACAGGAGTGTCATTGACATATGTTGGCAGGTACATCTTGCAACGCTTCCAACCAAGCACAGGGAGGAACAGATGGATTCTATCCTGGAAGACATATCTCAACGACACTACCCAGTCTTTTTCATATCGCCATCACCAGAGTACCTGTTCACAAGTGGGAGTCTGAACAGGACAAGGAAAATAGTTTTTCGGTAGACGATAACTCCGCGTGCGCAACACTGACTAAGACAGTGATACGTGATGCACAAAACCGCTGAAAATACGAAAACCCCAGAAACGAGGTCCTTCGTAAATGATACTGCTGCAAGTGGTTCCTAAATTGCGGTCATCCATGGACAGTTGCGAGCACCAACCCAACTTATGTCCCATGGCGTACCGGAAATCCCATGAAAGATACAGTCTACAGTGATCAATTCGAATATGAATAACATTAGTAACATTTTCAGCAACTGGTTGCGATGATAGGATGAGTCGGCTTTACAGATATTCCATACCGTTACTGTCCTAAAAAGAAGGCCAAGTATACACAGTATAATATTCAGTTACTGTTCCGGCGACGGATATCGCTATGTTCAATTGGAACCAATCCACGTCTGACTTGATCGTGCTTCCCTTCAACAAGTAAATGTCATCCAGGACGTGGCTAGGGGCAAAAATCAATTGTGTTGGATTCACGTTCACATTACTCTATTCTGAACAATCGTTACCCTGCTCTGGTGCAATTCTTCCCCCAAGAAGGAGGAACACTGGACTTGAGTTTTGCTCTTTTTGGAGCCGAGGTTTCAACTCCGGACGTCTTACATGTGAGGCGAGGCTGGTACCACAACTCGACCAGCGCACGTTGAACGCATCTGAATTTTCGCATCTGAAGCGACGAACACATTCACGCTTGAGAGAAGTGATTGGTTTGCCCGATTTTGTTCAGTTCGAATTCAGGTTTCTGGAAAACCTGCTATCTGAAGCACTCCTTTCCACCAAGTTAATTTCATATCTTTATGATCATCATATCCAGTTGGATTTAGGCTGGTGTGTGTTTGAGGACATGGTTATTGATAATTCCGTGGTGCGTCAGTACACCTGTTACCGACCTTTTTGTGTCTGTGAAGTCCACGTTCTACCGTACACTACTGCATACCTATCGAGAGGCGGTAACTCATTCCTTGATCTTGATAATTTTTGTTTATATGGACATGTTTGAATCATGTTCATCATAAAAGAACTGAATCATTCAGGATAGCTGTGAAGCAGTTCGGTGAGGTCAGTTGTTTTTCATAAGATTGGAGCACATACTGGAGCTCAGAGGTTGCATTATTTTAGCGGGAAGAAGCCTGTAACTGGCCGTGTTTCAGTGGTGTTCCATTGTACATAAATCGTATTCTATGAAGAGACGACCGAAGCTAGGATTCGTTTTGGAGCTGATGATCATCCCACACCTGACTTGTATTCAATAGCTAAGTACTGCTTTGAGGACCACATCTCTAACACTAATCAAACGATCATATCTCTGTGACAAAGAAGTTTAGTGCAATTTTTGCCGACTTTTCTTTACTTCTCAGGGCCCAATCTGGCACAAAATGCTGTTCGGTCTATGCTTCTTCCATGCCCTGGTTCAAGAACGACGCAAATTCGGTCCACTGGGATGGAATGTGCCATACGAGTTCAACGAATCTGATCTGCGTATCAGTGTGAGACAAATGCAGGTAACGATAAACATACTATCATTCGATGAGTGACTAAGTAAAACTGCTGTAACGTGTTGCTCAGCTCCTTCTGAGAGCCAGTCGGTTTCAAGAGGTTAAATTCTATCCTGACCACTGAAAAGCAGTTTTCTGGTTCATCGATGTCAATCTAGAGTGAAGGTATATCGGAATCATCCCCCATGTTCTTAGCACACCTGCCGCCTTTTTTCTACAGATGTTCCTTGATCAGTACGATGAACTTCCACTAGAAGCGTTAACGTATCTCACTGGAGAGTGTAACTACGGTGGTCGCGTGACAGACGACAAGGACCGTCGATTACTTATTTCTCTTCTTGGCATATTCTACAACAGACGAATTGTTGAGGAAGACAGATATAAGTAAGTTCTAACTGGATGTGCACGCCAGTAGTCAATGATCTTAGGTCTACCTCCTGCCCTTAATTGTTCTTAGAGGTTACACCATGGGTAAAAAAAGTCCTCCCTGAGTGAATCGTCCTGCGTTGTTCACGGAAGTTTCTAGGCATTCTGGAAGAGTGGCTTAACTTCGCCAAGTAGTCGCATTTGCACGCTAATTTGGTTTTCTTTCGTTCAGCTGTAGCACCCTTTCGGTGCAATAACTGCCGTGCCACCCGAAGGTTGCACGAGGACTGGGATACTGCCAGCTTGCCCAAGCCTAGACAGGGAAAGTCGAGAGGCAGAAATTGAGTTCGAACCACGGACCTTCCGGTCAGTAGAATCGCGCTCTAACCACTTGGGCCATCTCGCCCGTAAAATGAATCCATCTGAATCTCTCATTTGCGGTGGTCTTCTTCAGGAGCCCTATGATTAGAGTATCACATCTAGGCAATAGCCTAGACTATTATCTAGTGACTGGTTGTGGCACCTCTTGCAGGACAACGATGTTACAGTCAACGCTTATTGCGATATTCCCCGTACACTCCTTAATCTTAAGAGTGAAACCCCCACATGACCGACCAGAAGAATCATATCGTGTGTGAAATCTCCTCTTGATCGTAAACCTTCGCCAATAGGTTCAGAGCTACTGCTTCATTATCCGGTCATTCCTGAACTATATTGACGTCGGTGAAGATTTCGTCCTGTAAATCAAGCCAGTCTATGCTAAAAAACCGAGAAACATTTTAGAGCTGTTTGATCATTATCGTGAATCATCAGCGGTGCTAGTCTCACGAAACTCCACGAAGTCTCGAACGCGCAACCTCCCGGCCTAGGGTTTGAACAGTTAACCGTTTGGCCACGGCTGATAAGCAGTGCAATTAACTCGCCCTTAGACGGGATATAGCGTCACTCATCCTTCAATCAAAGGATCCACATCACGTGGTCATACATGTTGATTGGCTCCTCAAGTGATGTCGGTGTCTTCCCCCTCTGTATTCGCTGCTGAGTATAGCCTTTCTCACCACCACCCTAGTTGTTTTCGTTGCTGTCCGGTCTGTCGAACACGTCAGTGATTTCTGGCACAGTTTTGGCTATTCAAAAGACTCCACAATAAGCACCGCTTGCTTAATCGAGCGCTCTTTCATGCAGGATATTCTCTCAAAACGAGATTCAGTGGTTAAAAAAATTAGTCTGAAGTGGACATTTTATAGCCTACTATCAACAACTCGCCATGATTTGCCAACTCCTCGAACCTCTAGGATCCTCTCATGAGATGTATCTTTAGACATTTGGTGAATTTAAACCAGATGATAGATATCACTAGCGAATTGTAAAAAAGCCTAAGAACAAACTTTCCCAATAGTATTGATGAAGCATCGCTCGTGACAGAGATTACCTGAAGATGTGTGTTTATCGTGGATTATTATCGAAGGACATTTTTGTTCAAGTCTTGTTTTCGCTTTGAGATCTTTCAAATAGACGTTTTGTAGCTGTATGGCTGTTGTATGACGTATTAACGCTGATGATACACGAATACTTTGAGTACAGTTCAGTAGTGTTCAGTCAGGTCAGTTCGCTCGCATATGCTGCTTAAGTTAAATTTAGAGTGGCTCAATGGGCTGTTCACTTCTTGAACAGATGAATGCATAATGTACCAATTGCAGAAGAATGACATGTAAGTAAACTGCGTTTACATCAGCTTTGCTTGCGATAGCGTGACAAGTGAAAACTTCCGAATACAACAAATCTAGCAACAGAGTAGAAAAATCGTCAGATTTGTGGAATTTGTATCCATATTACTATAGATTGATCAGTCATCCACATGTTCTGGAACGACTATTCTAGAAGAGCTGGACACTGGTCTCGCTGCACTTGCAAATTAGAGACTTTACCACCTCAAAATAGTAGTATTACTAACCCTTCGACTGTAGCACCTTTTTGGTGTCTGGCTACCATGCTACCGAAGTGATCACGAGGGCGAGCTACTGCCAGACTGCCCCAGCATAGACAAGAACTATCGGGATTCCGAGGTTGAGTTCCGGTTAGTAAGTTCAACCTTATGACACGCTCGTGACGAAAAACAGTTGATACGGTTGGTACAAGTTACAAACTAGTCCCTCTGTGGTAAATCTTTCTACAGATTATCAAGTTCCGGCATCTACTACTGTCCCCCAGATGGCCCACACAGCGAGTTTGTTGAATATATTCGGCAACTACCAATCAATCCTCTTCCTGAAGTTTACGGCCTACATGACAATGCCGATATCACTAAGGACAATCAAGAAACATTCCAGGTAAGCTTTCAGACTGACCAACACCAGCTGTCGGGCACGAGACAGAGCAGGTGGCGACATATGATTTTGTGCATGGTCTAGAAGACAATCCATTTAGGGAATTCATTCAAGGCCTGGGCAACCCAGACTACACTTAGCGAGTCCTTAGTCGAGCAGACGGCTTTGGTAGATACTGAGTTAATAATCGGCGCAACTCGAGTGACGAAAAAGCTGTAACTTGTTAGATGGTTTACAAAACAAGGACAGTGTGAGTTTAGGCACATCACTGTTCTCCAAGAGTGGATCCGCGTGACTCACCTTACATTTGGTCAAACAGGTGGTAAGATTTGGCTGAGTATGAATATCAAAGGCATCTATTGTTACTTCCTAACCAGATGTACAGATTGCGTGAGTGGATGTTTAAACATATAAGAAGGCCTGTGGTGTCTCAGTACTGGGTTCGATTATAGTTCCCCTGCGATAATTTCGTCTGCTCTTACTGCTCTGATGATGACGATGTTGTTATTGATGATAATGATAGTGAGTGATGATAAGAACATAACTCATATACTTCAGAGTGCGTTTCCACAAGTAATCGTTTATCCATATATCATTCCATATCAATCCTTCTTGATTTTAAGAGCGCTTTCACGCTGGTGGCGAAAGTCAGCTTATGCATACCAGTCACGTGTGGACACAAAATTAGAACTCTTGATTTCGAAATGAGCAAGCAGAATTTCTCGTCCAAATTCAATCGAGAAAGTGGTGAATCAAAGGCTTTGAACACTCCGCCTATTCAGTTGCTGGTCACGCATTCATTTGTACCAAAATATTTTCGCCTTCCAATGGACTTGTCAAGTCGAAGACATTCGTTCCAAGAGAGGGAAATCAGCAAGGAGAAGCCTTTGACTGGCTTCGGCCGAAAATGTGTTTCCTATTTAAACCATCGTACATAAAATGTGTCTGTCTCGTTGCCTATCTTCCATCTATATGAACATTCACACTGCATTGGTGGTTAGTGAGGTGGTCTTTGAGGTGTTCGCCGAGCTTTCCAGGTAAGGTGGAAGCGCCCACTCCACTGCGCACTGACGGTGTCTTATCGACCGGTGACGAAACGTTGGTAGGCTAGTTGAGAAGCTTGGTGAATAAATCTGTGGTTACCTTATCAACCACGGGTAAACGCACCCGAGCTTACTACTATGTTGACATATTGATAACTCCTACTGTGTGCATTTCAGCTGTTTTCTGGCGTGCTGCTGACGCTCCCGAGACAGCAAGGAGGATCGGGTAAATCTTCTGAGACGACCGTGCTCGAGCTTGCTGCTGATATCCTCTCCAAATTGCCACCTGATTTCGACCTCAAAGAGGTAAGTTTTGTGGTCACGCAAGTTTTGTTTAAAACGCAGACGTGCCTCACAATGGAGTCCAAGGGATACCCGACTCATAAGCCAGCCTATGCACACTCACCATCGATGTAATCATCATCTTCTGCGGCATAGCATCCGTGATCATTGCCGATAACTCACTTTCACACAATGAAGTTACCCGAAGTCCTGGTTATCCTCAGCGGTTTCCACTGAGTCATGCAGAGAACCAGATAAACAATAGCCTGGTGTAAACTAGGGAGAATGAGACTAGAGTGCAAGCAGAAATGATAGGTTTTAATCATGCGTTGTCGTTGAGATTAACACATTATGGCTAGTTTCAAGAGATGCGAGTTCAACTCCCCGGTAGATCAGGACAAATGTAGAACCCATTCAGCCAGGAAAGCCTTAAGTTATACCCAGAGTGCCACTGTACCCCAAAGTGCCATCTATCCGATGCCTGCGTCTTTAACAACGCTTCACCGAAAGATTCACCGAGACCACTCAACTGTCGTGATGCTCGTGCAGGTGGATAGCTTTTTCGAACAAGGTTCGATCTTTTACGCCAGTCGTTGTGTACTTTTCAATAGGGGTAAATCGAAACGGAGCCATTCGGTACCGTTATACATTGTTCCAGCCCAGCTTACGGCGTGTTTACACTGTACACAAACAAACGCATGTACAGATTGTCGGTGAAATAACCTCAGAAACGTGAGAGGGAAGTATATGCTGGAAGTTTGCACGGATGAATCGTCTGACGGGTTAGGTGTATCAGTCTTTCATGGGGGATGCATAACAGCATTAGGGATGTAAGGTCTGCCAGATGCAATCATCACACACAATCTCAATCCAAGCCAACTTCATCTATATGCTGTTAAGAAGTGCAATTAGGGGACACAGTAGAAAGTATCGGTGGGGTTGGTATAATCACTGCCATGTTCAGCGGAAGTTGCCTCGCTTTGCAAGACTACGGTGGAGCAAGTCACCATGCTACAGATTTACACGTGAGCTATGTACTTTTTTGGTGAACAGTGCAGAGTATTTTCAACTGGTTGTCGACAGTGATGTTCCTTTATCTGGTTGGATTATAACTGCTACTGTGCCGATTCCTGAAAATGTACCGAGTTCGAATCGATTTTATCTTGGTATTTAACTTTAATATCATCCGCCTGTAATATACGGAAATAACAGCCACACTGGTACTGCTGTTCGCGGTGATGAATGGATGAACTCGCTGTGTGGCTGTCCAAAAACCCCTTAGAGTAATGCCTTCCAAAGGAGGCCCTTGGAGAGCGAACCGTTCAAGGAAGCAAATTAAGTGTCTTAGTCCTAGTTTCCTTCCTTTCCTTCATTGCAAAGGAATGAACACCTTCCAAGAGAGCTTCTGTGCATTTAGGAATGCAAGCGCAGCTTGACCTGTTAGTCCCTACTGATGGCTGAAAACGAAAGGTTTACCACCGTACAAACACGGCAGTGACAGTATTCAGTTACTTCTAATAATGTAGCCCTCCACCGATAGACCGATGGTATTGATACTACTGAAAAAGCCGACCTACTTAAAAGCGAAAACAGACGGGAAATGAGGACGATCAAAGGTCCCACACCCCAAACTAAAGCAGTTAGGCCGGCATTGTATTTAATAAGGATGACTTACACTGACCAAGTGCATAGCACGCCTTACATCTAACGAAAAGATACCTTACCAAGTGCGTCTGCTAGAGATCTGACCAACACAATGCGTTGAATATTCATAAATTATTCTATTCGGACACAATAAAATATGAAATGCTACCGAAGGGAATTCCTATTGGTCATTCTTACTACCCACTGTCCCATTGTTCAGAAGAAAACAAACTTCTCAGAAAATTAAAGGTGATATTTGATGTTTACCAAATGAAAGCAAAATAGTGTCGACATGACTTCCAGTTGGAGGACGTTCAGTCAAGTAGTGTTCATTTGTGTCTTATTGTACTTCAGGTGATCCAACGGTATCCGGTCGTCTACAAGGAGTCCATGAACACGGTCCTCCGCCAAGAGTTGATTCGATTCAATCGACTCACTGCGGTCGTACGGTCGACTTTACTCGACCTGAAAAAGGCGATCAAAGGTTTGGTCGTCATGTCGGCCGACCTGGAGGATATTTTTAACTCCATGTTGGTCGGCAAACTCCCGAGCGTCTGGGCCGCCAAGTCATTCCCCTCGCTGAAGCCACTGGGGAGTTACATTCAGGATTTGGTGCTCAGGTAATTGCAGTTCGATCCATTAAACGTTGAAACCAACACAACATTGCGTCCGTACAAGTTTTCACGAAGCGCGTGAGAACAACCCGCGGCCGCAAGACGAAAGGGAAGTTTGAATTGTGAAAATCGATTAGCTCCCATGCGATCGATGTTTATGGTTAATTTGAACCGTGCGATACCTTTTCTGTGACGGTATCGCTTACTCCAGGCCAGCAGCTAGTTGAACCAAAAGCAAGTTCATTATGGGTGCTGTTAAGATCTAGCAGTCGTTCGGCTTTCCCTAATACACAACGAAGAAAAAACTATCATCTGATTTCCACTTAATTAACACAAGTTGCATTCAAAGACACGGGAATACTGTGGTAATGTTTGAGATTGTTTACGAGGCTGCATGGTTTGATCGGGAATTTCCCTAGAGTTAATCAGTGGATACTTCTAAAAATGTCTAATGAAGAAGTCACTAATGTGACTTCCATCCACAGCGTTTGCATCTTACTCTGTAGCAGACTTACTTAACAGGTTTCTTACGGAAACTTGCCCATGGATTTCCACTTTTCATGCATATAAGTCAGCGTACTTTTGATATGCATTATTTTTTGAAGTTAGCGAAATACACTCATTTTCTAACAAATCTGGTTTTGCGAGAGACTCATCTGGAACCCAGCGGAGTCTCTCGTTTGTGATATTTCCAGGCAACGGAATGTGCTGCACCAGGCCGCCTCGTGTTTCAGTTGCGACGATATTCGAGATACCGCAATACATGTATATTCGTAATGCGCTACTCATAAGGTTGCTGAAAATTCTTCGACAGCCCACGACCCGTTTCGCCCTTCTTGGGGCTCATCAAGTAGGCGCAGTCCCGTAGTGCATTACGAATATTGATGAAGGGATCTTATTAGCGGCTATGCTGTTGCTACGCTCACTGGCCGGCAGAGACAGTCAATGCCAGATGAGTCACCTTTGTGTGACGTGATTTGTGAGTGTAAAAAAAGACGAGTCTCTTGATCCAGTGAGCGACTGTGGACTGAACAGTCAAGTGTGTGGGTGAAGGGATAGCTACATATTCACACTCACATCATTCATTGGAGGAGTACTGCTTCTGTCCTCGCACAATTATTCTGGTGACACCGAAAAGGGGGACGGGGAAACAATGGATTCTAGTTTCGTTCCGATTAGAGCTCACCAGTAGCACATATCCTTGGTCATGCCGAGGTTTGAATTCGGGACATCTGACATGCAAGGCGAGCGTGTGTAACCCAAACTCGACCGGCGCATGCAGGACACTCCTGAATTATCACGTCTGCAGAGGCGAATGTGCTCACGTTTGAACGGTGTGATTGGTTTGCCTGACGAATTTCATGCTCAGTGAGCTGTTTGAGGAGTTCAGGGTTCCGGCGCTGCTGGTGACAGACACTGGAAGCTCCATTTAAGGGGTTCATGTTCAGTTTTTCACTTTTCACAAAATCCAACATTTGTGTGGCCCATCCTACCATTCGTAATCTAACGGTCAAGTTGAGTGCTTTGCTGATATCTTTAAACGGAGTTGGCTACGCACGCGTCCTCACAGTTTGTCGAACTTTCTCAACGCTACAGGCAACGCTGAAATGTGTGGGTTCCGACGCACGGACAATGCGGAAACGACACTATGAAAGGCTCACAGGGCTTGTTTGATGACCAAATGGGCTGATCTGCGATCAGTTCTACTTTCACATGAAAAACGAAAAACGAAAAAAAATTAATCATAGCACTCAATAGAGCCCACGATTCCGCACTAGTAAGGGAAAACCACAAATCGAGATGAATGTAACGGACTTTTTTTACTTCGATCAAAACACCACTCAAGGCACTATTTTCCACCGACACTTATAACTTTCCAAATTGCATGATTTACGTTTTACGCACCAATTTCGGAGCACGTCCTGCTATTTTAAGCCCATCGGAGAATGCTGAACTGCATTTTGGCCAAATGAATCTCCCGAACGGGTCCACAATCAAGGGTTGACTGTTACATTCGAACCCAACCTTGGTATCTGGACTGCTCCTGTATAGAATTGGGCAACCTGGTAATATACCAGCCCTCGTGCTTTTTTCAGGTGGCCTGGCAGCTATGCACCAAAAGGGTATTGCAACTGGACGACTATTTTTATCACTCATTATTCCAAATCTGTCGATTGACATCCCCTTCTCACTTAGTTTTCGGGATATCCACGTTTCAGCTCTCCAACAACATAGACCAGATACCAAGTTTGCCAATATCGAAATCAACGAGAGGACAACTGTCCAGCAAACGCATTCTTTCCGTTCAGAGTCGAGAATTGGCCCTATTAGCAACCGGTAAATAGCTGTGTTCACTTCGATGAACACCAGAGGGATCTGTGTTGGTCATATTATATAAAATATTTTCTACTGATGAGGTCTCTTATTTATCAAAAGGTGAACGAAGGACTGGCTTTGTACATCGTAAATGTTCGCCTTTCAGGGACGAGATTAGAATAAAATCGCTCACGTGCCCTATGCGTTCTATCACAGGCTCAAATTCTTCGCCGACTGGCTCACTTACGACTCGCCTCCAGTGTTTTGGATTTCCGGGTTTTACTTTACGCAATCCTTCCTGACCGGTGTGTTGCAAAACTACGCGAGGAAATACACCATTCCAATAGACACACTGGGCTTCAGCTTTGCAGTGACCGACCGATACTTCAACCATACGAGTCTTTTGGAAACTGCTCCCTCTGTGCCTGAATTCATCCCACGACCGCCCCCGGTCAGACGTACCTCGGTGGTCAGCGTGGTTCACGTCCCTCTGCTCAAGACAAGACCAACGGAACAATTCGAGGGGTTTACCAAACCGGAAGATGGAGCCTTTATATCGGGCTTGTTTTTGGAAGGAGGCCGTTGGGATGCGGTAGAGGGCCAATTGGCAGAGTCAAAGCCGAAGATTTTGTTTGATACGATACCAGTGGTAAGTCGGTTGTGATTTCTATAGTAGGATACTTGATATTCTGCGCATCTGGTTTCTGGTAATTGACCGAAAACTAAGCAAGATTGGTTTACGCATTGATACTGACCCAGAGGAATGGAGGGCAAAGTGCCATTGACCAGGCACTTATCCGGGAACTCATACTTGATAGTTTACGTGCAGGATTATCGTCCTGCCACGTCGTGTGATAGGATTATTCACTAATATATTCCTTAGGACAGTGCGTCGCATCACACTGGCCTCAACTAGACTATACGATTGGAGGATTTCGGAGAGGCTTGCAAATCACTCTCAAAGAAAAGTGTAATGTTTTTCGCCTAGACAAGATCCATTGGGTATCAAGTGTTTCCGGTCCTCAAATAGTTTGTGAATAAAGCGTTTCTGCCTCGGTTTCATGCTTGTCGACTCAAGCAACGGGGCATTTACTTACTTAAGGAGTAATCAGTTTTTGAGAAGTCTTTCAACGGTTCGACCAGAAACTTATCTGGTCTGTCTGGAAAAGCAAACCTGATCAAGATCGATTACGCATACAAATGTAGCACGTTTTAACGTGTCGGAGCCACAGTCGTAATCAACTGATCAGCTGAAGTATGTCACAATTATTCGTGAAACTCGATAGTACCAACGAAATCCACAGTCTATCATAGCTCTTGATTTGCTGGGACGCACAAACCCACAACCTTGGTGTTTTCAGAAGTACCTATACAACTATGCTTATGGGGAGCGGGCGGCGTCGGCAAACTTATCTTGCTATAGAAACGTGGGTGGGACAACTAATGTGGTCTGTCTTTCCGACTACGCACTGGCAATCGCTTGTGTTGGACGGATGGGACTTGATAAATTTTGCTTTAGCAAAACAAGCAAAGTTAACACGGTCGTTTCGCTTCCGCCCGTATGGTCTCCGATGGGAAAATCTCCATTGTGGCAACAGAAGCACTTGAAATGTTTCTTACTCGGTCTTTAGAGTTTTCTTGCTTGCAAGAGGGAACAGCGCCGAATAAAAATTAGGAACAGTCAAATCCGGCTGTATCTTAGATATCGGTGTATAACCGAGGAAATCATTCAACTAATGTGTTCGTCTAAGATAACTGTGGCAGTTCATTAAGGTTGCGGTATTAAATGTTTGACGTCAGTTGTGCAATGCCAACACAAACCACATGGCCTCAGTGGGAACACGAAGACAATTACAGTTAAGGAACGTATGTAATTAAACGAGGTGGCGATGTCAGGAGCATAGCCCATCCGGTCCAAATAATATGTGAAGCAGCGGGGTACTCGATGTCACAAGAGAGTTGAGTTGGCGCAGAATTCTATTTGGCAACAGCGGACAACGGGGCATATGCGAAGGTCAACTCTAAAAGCGAACTGACAAAGGGCCCATCTTTTCGAGGAACGAACAAACTAATCTAATCCCATTATTAATCAGGCAATCAATCACCAAACGTTTGACTCGAGCACCTTATGTCCAATGAATATCAGCTATCGTACTGGCAGTGGAACCCGATTTCTGCCTTTTCTAGCACAAGAAAAACAGATTTCAGTCAGCGTTAATAAATTTTCCCATCCTCCTGCGCATTCACGAAGCTACAGACGAGTCGGTAGGATGGATTATATATATATATATATATAATATACATGTAGGATGGCCTAATATTGTATGACTTGTGCAAAGGTAGGATAGATACCATTGAATTGCTGCTCTGTTCTCGGGTTTTGATTCTACGTATGTGGCGTGGAACAGTAAGTAGCTTTGGTCCTACGGTAGGATTAGTCGATGTATTCTCTGTTTGCACATTCCAGATTTGGCTTAGACCAGAGAGATTATCTAATATCAATGTGGAAGGAACTTACGCGTGTCCAGTCTACAAGACATCAGCCCGCCGCGGAGTACTGTCGACAACCGGTCACTCCACAAACTTCGTCCAATATATCCAACTTAAAACTGCCCTGCCCGAACAACACTGGATCAATCGGGGCGTTGCTGCCCTATGCCAGTTGGACGACTGAATTGGCCGAACCCAAAGAGCGAAACACGAGCACAACCATCACTGTTGTCTTCCCATTAGAGTATTCACCCATTTTCGCACAGAAGTTTTATGCTAAACACCCGCAGATTCGAACCAGATTCCAGACGCGGAAATTTACTTTTCCCATTCATTCAACTTTCTTATGACCAAAAGCGTTTGCAGTAGTTAGAGCGCTCAAGTCACCACGGTGCCCGTGACAGAAATACATCATTTCACAACCGGAAAACAGTCTCCACTCCGATCCTTCGACACTTCCAAACCATGAAATAAACTGAGTGATCTAGAGTAAGTTTTATCAGGACAGAGGGTTTGTGGTAGGCAGTTAACTTTTCAATCATATGTAGGGCCTTGAGTCTAGAACACTCCATGACGATCGATATTTTGTAGCGGTTTCGCGCGCCATCGATGAAGGAAAACTGATCACAATAGATCAACAAATGCGCAACGCATAATCCACGGAGACGCTGTTCGGTAAGTCCAGAAGCAGTGAGGTGATATCAAGTTGTTCCACGTGGGCCAGGCGTTCATTCAACTTAATGAAGAGTTTCGAATTGGAAGACAAACAATGTGGGGATTTGAAGTGAAACAGTATTAGCTTAACACAGAGTTCCATTTGAGAGTGGCGCATGGTGACCATGGAACTAGAGTGAAAGACGCCTCTATCCGTGGCTAGAGGCGTTCATTCACACTCCTGGCCTCAAGCTAATCCGACCAGATATAACACACTACCCGTGGTCATTTGTCTAGCAACTCCAACCACGCATGTAAGTGGGCGCAATTCACTGTCATGAAACGGACCTATACAGAACTAACGTAAACGAATTACCCCCAGCAAGAACCACTCAAAGTACCTTAGTATTTAATGCTGGGCGTTCTTGCTAAATCCAGACATTGCTGATCAGGGATGGAACTTTGTCGGAAATATCCACTTGTTTTTAGTGACTAGGCCTCTGTGACACATGTGAAGCACGGACCGCACAGCGGCGATTCAAACTTTACCTGACGTGTTCGTTTTTGAAGAAATGTAGGTAGGCTCCTGATCGTACTGTATAACATCGAGAGCTGCACAGACATCCACTAGGCAACCGGCAACCATGAGGGTGCAACACACTTATAACAGAGTATGTTCTCATTGTAAGAGCAAATCCCGAGATAGCTCACAATAGCACCAGTCAGCTGTCACGGCCTACTGTGTGGTTCGAGTGGGTGATAAACTTTTCCGAGGTATCCTCGCTAGTCGGATCAATGAGTACGGACACCCAACGAATGTCACAAGCAGAAACGCATCGAACCTGAATCGTCGTGTGAGCAGTCAGTCGTCCGCAACCTATAATTTTTCAGTGGGAGGGTTTCCACGACATGAATCTTACGATATTGCCAGGAATAGTGGTATGTTCCTGTCGGAATTTACAGATGTCCTAAGGTAAGATGTTCCAGGGGGGGGGGGAATGCAACCCTTTGAGTCTTACAGGATGGACGCTTTCTTATGACTTCATATCCAGGCACCTTGAGGTTTTTATCGCGACGTCTTCATTTTTCTCTCAGGATATCTGAATAATACGGGGATGATTTAACATGGAAAAGATGCGCAGCGAGCCCATTCCCCACAACAGAAGATGAACAAACAAGGTATGAAGTTTCGATGTCGTAAAAACACAAATCAAACATAAGGGAGGGTGGAGACGTGTGCATCAGAATGGTCGATTGTCAGTGCACGTGTATGCCCCACTTAGTAGAAAACGATGAGGTCACCAGAAAACCGTGTAGACTGAGTTTCACAACAGAATCGATGAGATCACACGTCGGGAGGTGAAGGTGACCTCGGTCTGGAATAGCCTATGCCAGAAACGGACCCGCTGGTAGTACTCCCGTTGTTGGCTGATCTGTGAATCGAGGGTGACGGACAGGAAGAGCTGAATTCCGCACCGAACTGTTGGGCGGATACACCGAATGCACCCAAACTCGAACCTGACTGACCAACACTGGAATTCGTAAGCAGAGGACTGGAGGGACGGAACTCTCGTGGTGGTGTGGAAGGACGCCGCGGGGTGGGTGGCATCATGCCATGCCCGAGGGCAAGATTATTCAGATGGGGTGTGGCACCCATCAAGCCTGGATTAGTGAGTGGAGTGCCGATGGGTAGCTGTGGTCCGACGGATGGCGAAGATGAATAAAACGAAGAGGAAGGGACACCATAACTCTTGAATTCGAATCGAGATGTGGTTGAAAAGGATGACTGAGGGAATCGTGATCCCTTTCTGTCCGATGATGGACTACGGGGTGTAGCACCTGCCCAAGTTACGGAGTCCGGCTGAGCAGGAACTTGAAATCCAGAGAAACGAGTTGAGGACCCACCGGAACCGGAACCACTGAAAGGAGTTGGTTGATTGTAGGGAAAAGGGATGGACTTTGGACCAGGCAGGCCGGTTGGGGTAAGGGGCAAAGATGGGGGAGCCTGAAGAAAAGAAATGATGAAAAGTTTGAGTTGCCAAGCAGCTTATCCTAACTGACCGAGGTTATACGAGGATTTATCGGTTTTGGACCAACCACCATATGCGGTTGTATGTGGTATCAGGGCTACAGAACAGATAAAGGGGACAGAAATTGGGTTAATCGGAAAACGGACGAACCTATTACCACCCTACGGATGTACTAAAGCGTCGGTAATGTAGGACGTACAGGAGAGCATGAATGAAGATACATAAAACCGGAGTGATGCTGTTCAATTCGCTCACTAGGACAGGACTGCTGCCTATGATCGAGCCGCCAGAATTGGCTGAGGATAGTCGTTTATTAGGAATTCACGGTGCGATGGACCGTATGACACAAAAACCAAAGTGTAGGCGGATAGAGGTGAATAAGCCTAAAAATGTGGAAGTTGTTAGTGACTTTGTTGTATTAATCCACGTTTAAAATAGCAGCAACGCAGTCGAACACACCTAGTTCCATCCGACATTCGCTGATAATTGTTCGGGTCAGTTTTTCAATCGTGAAGTTCGGGTCACCAAAACATTTGGACGCCAGTAGTCCAAGAAGACAAAGGGAATTAATTAGAGTTGCCAAAGGAAGACGGAAGATGGGGCAAATAACTGATGGAAGGTTGGGGATAAACGATTGGTAGTGCGGTGCTATCGGCCATTTGAATTGACCATGTTGGTGGGGATGTCTAGCCATTGGCGGAGTGAGTCTCTAGTAAACCCACCACATAAACGACATGAACTAACAAGGCTGAGGCCGGTTGTTAAGCCTTTCACGCTTCGCCTGCAGGTCATGTGTTGTCCACACTGCGTCTTCTTCAAGTTAGATTAGGCTTTATCAGCCGCCCCAAGCCATTCTCTTTTAGGTTTCGCCTCCGGTACCAGCACCCTTCGTAATTGACGCCTAATCCACTACCCAGAAGTTTGGGCCTCTGTCCAATCAGCTTTTTCTGTGCACAGGGTCCTTACACGCCTAAATATTGATGACGCAATACTAGCGAATACCGACTTCGGATGGGCAGACGAGTAGTTCAAAATTGCCCCAGTGTCCGTTGGCTTTTTGTACACTGTGGTCTTTAGTCCCCCCCGACCTTGTGTCATGCAGTCTAAAAAGGCCAATTTGACCGAGGTTGACTCTATCTCCAAACTAAATTTAACGTGTGGATTCAGTTCACTCAGGTAGTTGTAAAACTCACTGACCTTGTCTCGTTCCATTACGACGAAGGTGTCATCCACATAACGCCAGAATATCTTGGGTGGGTATGGGAATCCGGCTAAAGCTTTCTGTTCAAAATCTTCCATAAATATATTTGCCAAAACCGGGGATATTGCAGATCCCATTGTTGAGTATAAATCACGGGGTCAAAAAAGAGCATTTGACTTGTTTTTATCAACATTGGAATTGAAGTTGCACATGCTCTTTAGGTAAATACGTCTTTGGTTAGCAGGAAAACGGACAACTCATTGTGACACTACTTGAGACATGGGCACCAAAGGAGAGGAGGAACAAGTTGGAGTTTAGGCCTCAAAAGAAAACAAGGACTTACCAGACTTCGGTCGATATCCTTCCGCAGGAAATCCAACGCCTGTAGGACGCGGGGATCGGCAGATTTATACGGACCAGATGTCGTCGCTACCGATGGAGGAGCTTCAGTGGGAACAGGTGTATCGGAGACCGCGACAGACGTACAATGTCGAGCCAAGGTATTCGTCAGCCGTTCACGCTCAGTCATAACAGGAGACAGAGGTTCTAACGGACCAGTGTCTGTTGAAGATAGCAACGATGCGTTGGTATTGGAACAAGCAGATCCAGAGGCATTAGGACCTGGAACCAACAGAGCCAGTTGAGCCAACGCCAGCAACTGCAAGTCACCCACCAAGGTGAGGCTGGCTCTCAGTAGTGTGGCGAGCTCAGCACGTGTGATCATAGTACTGGATGAAACCATGCGACTATCAGAAAGCAGGCCACCGTGCCCGCTGCCAGAAGCGGATCTAACTTGTCCTGCAGTACTCGAAGTAGCTCCCGAATCACCGGTACCAACGGAAATAGGACCAGGGCCTAGTAGCTCCGAATCCGCAGCATCTGAACCACTATTGCCGGTTTCCATTTGGTTGGTATTATCAACCATGCCAACAGATCCTGTGTTGGTGGATCCATGAATACTACGGCTTACGTCAACAAAAGCCGGAACGGAGTGCGGCAGTCGCGCGATTCCAAGGACAAGGGCCTATTGTGGAAGTGTCGTAAAAGAGGTTATCAGATGTAAACTGAAGTTTTCACAGACAAAAACAGAGATATGCGAAAAGAATACCAACCTGGAGTACTTCGGGCCGCCAACGAAACTGGATCTGAGGAGTACCGGGGTCAAGCGGAGAAGGCGGGGAAGAAGGTCCAATTTTACCTGCACATGCTTTGTTGGCACGAGTCGCTCGTAGCTGTTGTTGTACCACGTTTGCGGCTGCTTTTAGCAACGCTCGCAACACAGATACCTCATTTCGCTCCAGTGCGAATAGGGCATGATATTGCAAAATCAAGTAACCGATCGGGTGTGCAAAGTAGTCACTTGGGACTGCTACAGTTGTTGAGTTGGTTGCATCTAAACGAAAAATGCATGACAAAGAAAGGTACAAAATCATTTAAAAGGGTTTCAAATGGACATACAGATCCCCAACGGGTAGGCTGTGGGAAGACCAATTTAGTTCCAATCTTAACATCTACACGGAACTTTGGAGCCTTAGATCTATAGTGGTGACGCTGCTCACTGAGCACAGTAACACCTTCATGGAAGAATACCAAAAGGAAAAGAGTTTTGAGATCTTCTGGGGATGGCCTCTCTTCAAGGGAGAGTTTACACTGAGTCAGGGCTGACAAGGAAAGCCGGTAAGACCGCATACAACGTCTGGTTCCTGAGTGAAGATGAGCCACTTTCTTGCATTCGTTGTGGTCGCCCATGCTAGACCGTCTGAGATGAGGTACGAGCAGCTGTCTATGGTAGTCCCATCCAAAGGTGTTCTCGGTTGATGCGAATTTACATAATCCAGTTAGCGAAGCAACAGAGCACTATTACGTTTTTTACGCATCACCTGGAGACATGATGTGCTCCGTATGGTAGGATTGTTCGTATTCCATTTTACGTGGTCTACTTCCCCCATCAGTTATGAGCTGGCGCGCGATTCTTCGGAAGGGCAAAGTAACCTCTTCTCCTGTAGTAGCCTTTCCTAGGGAATTAATTTGCAAGGTAAAATGCATAGGGGCCCTGGGACAAAGAAACGTCTCATTAATACAGCTAAGATACAAAATACGAATGCATTTTTCGATTCGCGGTTATTATTTAGCCGTGCCTGATAGAGCTCATACGTTGATCGCAACTGGAGCATAAAGGACCCGGTTTCGAAGGTCCACGTAATCCACCATAAGCAATCATTTGCGTCTTGTTTATCCGAGCTCAAAGGGCTGAAAGGCCACACTAGATATAGAATATACTCATTAATTATTTGGAAGAGATGAAAAATTATTCCGAGGATTCAGAACAGATTTAATCAACTAGGAACAACAGATTTTGCGTGAAAGGCCACCCGGTTTGGGTCAGTTATATCCGCCTAACAGCATAACCACAGAGAACAACCGGAAAATCGACGTGCAACTTTGATCGGTATTAAAAAGAGGTATTTCTAGCCGTGCTTCACCTAAATACCGAGGTAACTGATACAGTACAAAAGCTCCGCACAAACGAGAGGTTATGTCAATGGGTCACACACAGAAAAGTGACCAAAATTCATACCTGTAATTTGCTTTTGTAGCGCGGCCGGAGGTTGCGTAGATTCACGTGCCTCAGTCGCACCACTCGAGGAGCAACGGCGAGCAGGCTGTGCGGAGCCACCTGGGCTGAGCAGTGAGGAACTGATACCAGCTCCTGGCCAAACATTGCTACTAGACGCGATAATTTGTTCAGCAACTTGAGCTCGCCAAGTTAGCACTTGAAGTTGTGCTACAGCAGGCAATACATGTCCAACAAGCGCCTTTGAAGGCGATTTCGGAATAGCACATCCCTCATCCGTATTCTGAGAGCCTTTCTTTGACCCCAAGCGGTCTTTCCCTTGCCAAGGTTGTCTGCGAGGAGACAGGTGTTGAGTGAAATCATCGCCGACTCCCAAGATGAGAAAATGCACCAGCAAACTAACTTCAGGTATTTCCTTCAGGAGAACAAGAGAGAGTACAGCACCTTAAACAGGCGGTAACCTTTCACTGAACACTTGCTAAAATTGTGCAAAAATGATTGTGTGAATGGTGTTGTCACAGATCCAGAAACACTCATCAACGGCTGACGACAGAGAGGAACTGTCTGACTAATTTGCCATTTCGGACAATCAGAGTAGTTACAGGATAAAAGACAATAAATATTACTATCTAGCATTTGACATCAGTAAAAAATGGTTGGAGCAAGTTAGTTATATTCGGTGACAAGACTTACTCGGGGCAATTTGTTCTCGTACAGCCCGTTCAGGGCGTATCGAATAAGGGAAGTGCAAATATTGTACAAGACCCATGGGTCCCGACAAGCCATATGTATATCCCTGGAATGAGAAAACAGGCTCAGTTGGGCAGCCAGCGAGCAATCTAGAAAAGTAACGGTTTGGTGTTGGTATAACTTTTGAGGACAGCGAGGGATTTTGCGAAATGGTAGATTTAATATCGAACGGGCACATCTACAGAATACTAAAACCGCCCGTCTGTTTGAGCGTTTGGCAATGGGTCAAATGTTCAGGCTTGGGCAACCTGACGATATCTCAACCCTCGTGCTAACTTCAGGTGTTTAGCAGCTATGTATCGAGGATACTACAAGCGAATGAATGTTGTTTTTTTAATTTACATTTAACAATCGATCGACCGAAAATGCAAAGCTTTCGTCGTCCAGGTTATGTTCTTCGAAAGCAGCTGCCACACCGATAATTGTTTGCTAAACACAGCCTAATTGAAAACGAGGGGACGATTGTCAGTCAATGACACGGTCACGAATTACAGAAGCCTTGACCGCACCACGTAGCAAAGTTGACGGATGTTGCCTACGGGGTTGATTAGGTGAAAAGCCCCATCGACGGTTGAGGACGTGTTGTAGTCGTTGGCGGGCTGCGGCGATAAGCTGGTCGGTCAACATTAGCGACTTCTTTTGCGTCTGGGGCACATGTTAGAATCCATTAGAACTAACGTTCAACCTGACGCTTATATTATTGAACTATGTGTAGCACATCACAACCGTTGAGAAGAAGCATCGATTCCATGGGTAGAGTTACTTTTACATGTGCAGTAGCTTCCATCCCCACCTTTTCACATTGCAGTCATCGAGCAACAAAAACAATCTCCTAGAGCCAAACAGGAACTGGTTTCGCTCTTCTTGGGGAACATCAGGTAGGCGGAATCCTTGAGTTTCCGTCAACCCTATTTTCTCTTTGGACCCAAGTTGTACGCAGTTTGTGAGATACATTAATTTGGTTTTGGCGGGGATTTACTGAGTCCAAAAGAATCTCTCGCTTTTGCCCCAAGAAGGTAAAAACCGGTCGTGGGCTGCTCAGTAGTATCTTTCGTCAAGAAAATATACTGCGATATCTAGAGTATCATATCAACTAAAACATGAGGCGGTCTTTCTGTAATAAACGAGAGGTCTTGTTGGGTCTACCGCGAAAGCCAAATCAGTGCGCATAAATTTTGCCTCTATTTCTGAGGAGGAAATATCATGCAAAAATAGGTTTTTCATCGTAGATTCCTATACCCCCCCATCGACGATACTGGTACGATAAGTGCCGAGTGCTAAAAGAATCGGCCGATGGCTCACTTGTACACAACCTGTTCGTTCAAGGTGATTAGATCAAGCAGTCCGGTCACAAGAATGTGATGCTTGGGTACAACTTGACGAGATATGATTGACAGGGACCCATTGGCTGATGAAAAACCCCATTACCTGATCCATCGTACTGAACCAAAAGTAGGCAAAACGTCTACCACTGAATGCCAGAGCAATGAGGCTGGTTCATGGACACTGTTTTGTTTATTCTACTCCCGTGAAAAGTGGTTTTATATGCATCAGTTGGTAGCTGAAATCAGTGGACGTAAGTACGTAAGTGGACAAATAAAATTTACCAAACTTACGGTAATGATGATTATCGCAATTGTCCAGCTATGGAGGGTACTAAGCTGCAAACACGTAGCAACGCAAACTAGAGCAACTAGACACTGACAGACTTGTCCTCATGTCAAGCCAGCCAAAACCCAGTAAAATGGCTTAGCTCCAGCTGGAAAGGGCACTCTAAAATCGCAGCGGAATTAGTCCACAAACTGAAGCAGCAAATCTGCTGTCTATATTGTGCTACTCTGTGGATGCGAAACAAGGTTTTCCCGGGTTGAAGGGACTCACAGGTTGGAATCTTTTGTCCACCAGTGCATCAGAGGCATACCGATAGGACAGATTTTCAAACAAAATAGGTCCGGAGACGTTACCGCAGCAACAGTAGACAATCTTCGCTCACCCATCGACTACAGGGATTTGACAACAGACGCCGGAAAGGTAACACAAATTCATGTGAACAAGTAACTTAGGTCTCCTGGTTTACGCTGTCGACACGAAAGTCAAATCAAAACGTGAATTGACTCAACAAAAGCAGGAGTCAACACCAGAGACCAGGAACTAGTTTATGGCGTGCGGTGCCGGAAACCAACCTCGCTTCCGGCCATCGATCATGAGTTTAGGTGATTTGTGACATCAGTGGGAGTAGATTATCCTAACCGAGAGCTATTCAAAAGCAAAATAAGTAAACCCTTAATTGAAAGATTGAGGAGATGTTCAACGAACACTGAGAAGTATGTTTCACACTAAGAAGTGTCCTTGTCAAATTCGTGTCATTTATCGTAGGAGGTACTCACTCGCTAAGCCGCAAAATAGATGTCTTCGAAAAGAGGCCACCTTATTGGTTGTCGTCAGTCACTACCTAGTTTGCGATCGTAGTGAACCCTCTGCACCCCATCTGGCTGCAATGACATAATATACCTCAGCAATAGGTGTTTGCAGATCAAGGATACCTGGAACACATAATGTAGTACCAAATGCATCTTACCTGGGAAGAAGACATAACGACCAATTAGCAAATGAGACAACTGAACCATTAGCCTTTCAGAACGAATCTTCTCGGTGGAAAGATAAGGACAAGTGTGACGACGTGATGAAATTAGTAACGGACGGAAGTGATGCCATTGATTTTTAGCTAAGTATATCAACCATAACCGACTGTGAGCGGATGTCTTTGGAAGCCTGGATAATGAGGGAAGCATGGATAAGGTGATTGGACAGATGAAACTGGCTAAGCATACCTTTCGAGCAGCTGACTTTCGGTCACTGCTTCTGAGCCATCAGTTTCTTCTGTATTAGCTGAGCCTTCTGAGGAGGATTTCTTGTGACCAGTTTTGGAACTTGCCCCAACACTATGTTTAGTAGATCTGGAACGAGCAGACCCAACCTTGGAAGATGGTTCATGATGGCTTCCAGACTCTTCGTCAGTATCACCTGATTGCTCACTAGCAACGGCATCCATCTTCTTCGCCCGTTGACGCTGAACCGTCAAGTGGTAGGCTAGACCACTGGCGTGCCGCTGGTCGATTCGCCTATTTCGTACACAGGCATCAAGGCACCAAACAAATTGATGTATGCGATCAGGGACACAAAGTCTGTCGATTTTTGCCTCGTTCAAACTCATTAATAAGTCGAAACGGATTGTGGACAACACAGTAGACACCACAGCAGGTTGGTTGGGCAAAAACGCTGGAGGTGTGAAAGGAACAACTCCGGATGTGGGAGTCTCCGTCTGCCGGACTTTTTCTGCTGAGCTTTCATTGGAGTCTAGACGACGACGGCGTTTGGTAGGTGGTGTTATCGGCTCGGCCGAAGCCTCTCGGTTTATGGACCCCAGAGCAAGGTTAGAAGCTGCTTGCTCCAACCGGACACATTGATCCCGGAGGAAGGTGACGGTCTAGGAAGGAGGGTAAAGACAAATGACAAAACCCATGAACGTGAAGTCTACGGTGCGAGTCAGCCACAACGTTAGCGGATGGTTTCGTGTCAATCCACAGCATCCTATGCAAAACCACGTATAATTATTGCGAAAAATCAAGAAACCAGTACAGACCGTTCACCAATTGACCCATCTTCGTCTTACCGCTCAAACGAATTTCAGCAATGGCATCTGTGCTCAGCAGTAACGCAACTGCCTAGTCCAGCTTCTGAACCAACAAGGTCAGAGGGCGAACGCGGAAGGGAAAACGTGAGTACTTGTCCTAAGTTACAGAATCGAGCACTCAGGATAAACTACAACACTGACATGGAGTTAGCCAGAGGAATCGATCCGATTATTTCATTCTGAGACGAAATCATCCATCCAAGCGCCTAGTCAGTTGGTTCAGACTGGGATTATTGTCCACCCTGCGGTCGTCTCGTCGCCTCGGTGCGACATATGGGGCAAATCAACCCACCTTATCGTACAGGGTTTGTCCATCGCCAATCATTTCGACCATGCGGATAATCGCTGTATCCCGGCGACGGCGTTTAGGTGGCCAGTAAAGTAAGGGTAACAAGTCGGCGGTAGATGATGCAGTTGAAGTGATTCCCATGGACAGAGCATCTAGCAGTGCATCAGACCAACTGTTTTGAAACTTGGCAATGACCTTGTCCAGTTCTTCTTGAAATCTGCCGAATAGAAACCATGGAATAAGTGGCGGTGAATGAACCGGGACGGTAAAAAAGGACAACACTATATGTTTCCTACATTCCTGAGATGATGGATTATACTAAATGCCAATGAACCGACTGAACGCACAAATGACGTACAAGCGCAATCGTGATAAAAAATTTAAAAAAATCGTTCAGCCGTAACCCCTCTTTCAGTGTCTAGCTGCTATGCCACCCGAAGAAAGCACAAGGACTGAGATACTGTCAGGTTGCCTAGACAGTCGTGACTAAACAAATCGGAACTAAGTATAAAGTAGTTTATCCCCCGTAAAATGAAATAAACGTTTAGATGCGGCGGACTGTTAGCACCGAACGAGGCATACGGGGAGTGAGGCGATTGCCAGGGTAAAGAGGACGCTAAGATCACGCTATCTTGGATACCTGTAGGGACTGTGACCCTGCGGGAACAGAGTTAATGTCTCCGTGGACGAATGCACACACCGCATATACGAAAAAAGTCAAGTTATTCAGTGCAATGCATAGGACAAGGCAGTTCATAAGCAGCTTATGCTGGACTTCCCAGCATTCAAAATAACCCGTGGAGAATGACTAAACCTTACAGCATGATATATGTGATGAGAATCCCGGAAGATCGAATATATTTCGTTCACTGTGCCTTACGCTCAAGCCAAGTGCTAACAGGTCGCTTAAACCGTCTCAGATTTGAACACTCCAAGTGCTCCAACATAAGCTCAGTACCGAAAGCCGACACCGACACACAAGCGCAATAAGGCTCCAAATCGACTGTGACAGTCCTAAAGAGAATGAATAATACTCAGTTATTTTGACCGAGCTAGCAACTGGTCTGTCGTAGGTTACTTGGGCCAAATACTTGTCGGTGAGTGTCAGCAGTGACACGGATGAGACAAGGATGGCACGAATGCTATAAGCAATCCTGATAGCACAATCAATTACGGCACATTACATTACAGCGTGTAGGGTGCGTTTCGCCCAAGATGGGATTCATCAACTGCAGGTAGCAGGGTGTATGGGACTCCCTGTAACAACAAACGACCCTATCAGGTCGTAGGGCACCAGTCTGCCCACAGTTCACATGTGTTCAAGGACCACAGAAGGTCAAAAGTAACGACATGCATGTGTGATGTAAGTGACGAAAAAAAGCTCCCAGATATTTACGCATGAAAGCCGGTGAAGGGCTACAGGCTCCGAAGACAAAATACTAACACGAAGATGGAAAGTAGAGTCGTCAGGCCTCTTTCCAAAAGGAATGATAATGTGGACAGAAAGTAGCATTCTAGAACCTCTATCGCACAACATCCAGTATTAAGATAGTCTTCGAGCATTGACTTTGTAGCATTTAAAGTCACTCCAATTCAACTGCTTGGGTTGTTTGTTTGCCAGCAGAAACCGTCGGTTTGTAAGTTCAGGTTTGCCTGATCAAGTGGATGTACGTTCAATGGCTTGGCTTATCGAGCATGAGACAAAAGGTAAATGTTAGGGATTCGTTCGTTAGCAGGTGTACTCTGAAATCGCACAGTCTAAAGCCAGGGACCTACTGAAGTTGCCTACTTTAGGGCATTTCATCATATGCCGAAAAAATCAATTCCATTAAGTAGATTCATCTTACTGATGCGGATAGGTCTTGGAATGGAACCGGGATGGCTTAAACTACGTTCGTGCATGGCGTCATAAATGACGCAAGTTAGTTGCAACTTTGCCAGGTATGCAGTCGCCTCACCGGTTAGAACAAAAGCACCGTTCACAAGGTTACGACAGGTACAACTACCCGCACATTAGAGCTGACTGACACGAAGTTCTATAGGTACAAGATGACTGGAAATCCTGCAGCTCGGAGGTTCACACCTACGGTTCGTTGAGTGAAGTGCTGACTGTTATGTGAGAAAACATCGTTCTCGTAGTCTATTTCATGTGAGATAGCAAGCTTTACAGTCCGACATCTGGGATGAAAAAGGCGAGAGATTCAGTCTTCACAAGAACACAACGTGTTGAGAATGCTATGTGAACGAATTGGAGATATCTACCCATGGTTGCTCACTTGTGTGGGTGTGCGACCCAGATATGCCGCAAAACAGGCAAGGGAGCATCGTCATACAAGTATTGATTGTCCACAATCATATTAACGTGTCTCTCTTTGATAGCGTTCATTTTGCCAAGGACCTGGGAACATAAAATCAATCAGAACTATTGGCTGTGTATACCTGCATTATGAGTGCACGCATGTACGGATGATGAATGTAAACCATTCCAGTTTTGATAAGCTTTTGCCACAACTTCTGACATTTTCTCTGATCTGGATCTTCACATTTTGCCTCTACACCTGCTTTGATGGCATCCAGCAGTCGGTCATTGATGCTCTGAATATCGAAAACTAAGAGACCGGATTACATAAAACGTACCCACAATATGTTATGTCTGGGAACCCCGTGAATATCAAGCAATTTGAGGGCTTGACTAAAATTGGGGACCAACTGTTCCCAGTACCGGTCTTGAAATGCCTCGACATCCTCCTTAGTGATGGTGGGTTTTGTGAAAAGATCTTCAATGGCTTTCTTCATCACCGGGAAAACAAATGGCTTTGGAGCCTAAAAAACTTCGTCACAACAGGGACAATTACCGTTGGTTTGGAAGTCATCGCCGGAGAGGATTTCGTTTAACTAGTGTGATATTTACACTGAACTAACTGGAAAAAAACAAGAAACGCAAATAATTAAAAAATGAACTAAGAACTGGGAAGTTTTTCCCGGGACAGCAGAGTTGTTCCCAGAAAGTGGTACAGTGCTTCTCCCTCCGACTTTAGCGGACTAACTAGGTCAAAAGCCAAGTGTTCTGTTATCCCTTTATTCAGTAAGAAGGCCCTGATGAATAGGTATTAGGGGAAGTTTTTAAGAAACTTGTGACGCCGTGTAAGACCCTTAAATCGTCAACTTGGGACACCAGTTGATCGTTGAGAGCGACCGCATCGTGAGCAGTGTGTGCAGCGTGGTCACCATCCCGGAAGCTACCACTGTCGTGTGGAAAGCGCCCAGGCTAGGAAGCTGCAGTGTTTGTCCGCCCAGCGCTCATTACCCGCATTACAGAATCCCCTTCAAACTGGGCGATGTGCCGTGATCCCTTCTCCCTACGAACCTCAGTACCAAGGCAAGTGAGGTCACAATGATGTTTAATCGAAGTTCCCTCAAGGAGGGTATCCTAATCGTTGCCCCCAGCCTAGATTCGTCATCCTGGGAGATTTTAAAGTACCGAACAACGAGGAGAATACGTCAGGAAGACAAGCGACGTCCATTTTAGGATCGTTACTGGCATAAGATATTCAAGGTGCTGGAATGGTCCGATGTGTCAGGGAGCAGTCAGAGGACGTTGGCAACCAAGGCACATCGCGTCTGCGTTTGTTGTTTACGTAGTCACCGACAGCGTCAGCGAATTCCATCTTTCGGAGCGCAGGAGCTAGTGATTTTAAGGAAGTGTTAGTCCGTTTGCGGGTGACAGTAAGATGTGAATTAGAGTATCCCTTCATTCCTTACATATAAGAAACTAACACTCAAGTATTCAGGTTAATGTAACGGTGTAGACTGGGCGTCTATCGGGTCCACATGACTACACAAAGGACCCCCGTCAAGGACAGATTGGGAACACTGCGAGGAACTCCATTCTATGATTGAGCTGTTGTGATACTACGTAGTCCTTTTGAGTTTGGTCATGAACCGCATGACACATTCAACATTAGACGTAGGAAAAGGTGCGCTTTCGATTCATTTTTTAGCGAATTAATAACTGGTGTCATACCAAGAAGATTACTATGACATCTTGAATATCGTTCCTACTGAAATATGGGATGACCTGTGTGCCGTACAGTTGAAGAACATCATAATTGAGGGATTCAGTTGAGTCTCGTTAACACCAAAGTAATTTGCAATTGAGTTCTCATGCGAAGCATCAGTGTCTGTGGAAACAGAGAGGGTTCAGTTATGCACATGCAGCAGTATCTTATCAGAGTATAATAAGACTGTGATTAATATGCAATTATTTCAACCGGTTGTATGTTTTCGGACCATGCGGCAGCATAAAATCCATTAGCGCTTGAAACTGATCAAGATCTGGTTTCGTCGAGGTCATGGTAGCTTCGTAACGCGGTAAAAAGACGCTTTTAGCAGCGTATGCACGCTTCCGATTGTTTACGCTGAATGCATACCTTTCCGCTGTAATCAAAACTTACCCAGATACATCTCCTTTTCGGAAAGAGTAACTTAATCAAATAATACAATACTAGATAACATAAGCGTGCAGGTGTAACATATTTTCGGTGCCTGGCTGCTACGTCACCCGAAGGGACACAACCAAACGTTCTTTAAGAATATTCTTGTAGTATGGTTTGCCCGATGATGAGTCGAAACAAAGCTACTTCGTCTGTAGAGTCGAACAGGATATGACTAAGTCGAAGATGTTGTCGCGAGCCTCAATAACTGTCGTGTTTTTTTGTTCCTTTTAGTAGAAAACTGACTGAAGGTACTTGCAAGATCGGGTATAATGAAAAAATGCAATCTTCTCAACTGCTGTCCCTATATGAGGGAAACGATAAGAATGCTCTCCTGTTCCATCGCCGTCAGAGACAGAAACATTAATATTGCCACTGATCCATCACCGCCGTACAGCCAAAACGCGTAGTTAGCTGAATTTAAAGCCTTAAAGTGAAAAGAGAAAGCGGCGGGTGAGGAGGAAACCTGGTGCTAGACTACCTAGAGATGTCTACAGTCCCAAACGCTCACCCCGGAACGAAGCCACACTTCTTGCTAGATTTCCAGCCATGCATGAGGTAGAAGATGAAGAGAACCACACCAAAGATACCCAAACTCCTCGTAACCTCTATCACACCCATAGGCGAAGTCACGTGGTTCACCTAACGGTTTGGGCTATTTCGAACGGAGCATGGAGAACAGTACTCGTCCAATTAGATTATGTTTCGGCATGCGTAGCACATGGTCGAACCAGCGCAGATGACGGTGCTGAATGCTTTCCGCAAATGAGGTAAGCGTCGCTTCTCCAATTAGCTCATCGAAGCCAGCCAATACCCGCTACGCTTCTGAGACGTCGGTGATAAAAAAAATTGAAGACGTTCCAGAACGTCTCGCAACCGCATAACAACAAATTCCATACTGGTGCACACGAACTTTGAAGCTTACTTATATGAATGTTGACCCCACAAGTGATACAGATTGACAAACACGATCCAGGCCTTTGATTCCTACAATGACTCCATCAGCACTAAAACGACTACCCAAAGTATCTAAAATTCTTCACGCCTCCAGTGCTTCGTATGGAATGGCAAGGGGTGTGTATAGAAACTGTAGGTTCTGAGGCATGACTTTGCAACTACTGGGCACAAGGCACATGCAAAAAAAGGTAAGACGGTGGTCGGTTTATTTAACAATGAATGTGCTTCAAGGATTGGGTCGATGCCACCTGCATACTCCAGATTGATAAGTTGCTCAGCAGCTGCCAGACCCACCAGGGTTCGCCTCATTGGTTCATGGACGACAAAGTTGAACGAAAACGGAGAAAGTGGATAAACTTGTCGGACACCACTCTTCGTAGATAGATCCCCATACACTCTCCTATCCGGAAGCATGTGGATGCACGAGTCAGATTATGTTGACGAGCTTCTGATGCACTTCCTGTTGAGCAAGCATCGTTAGAAGCACTTCTCAATCGGCAGAATCAAACACACCGTTGAAATCAAGGAACATTGAGATTGTGAGACTTTTATACATATGACGTTGCTTTAACACCTGATGTAGTCGATGCAGGATCTAGCTGGTCGAAATCGCGCTTGATGCTCACTGGTTAAGGTTTCATGTGCCGCCTTGAGGTGGGAATCAACGATGTCAGAATCCTTGATACAACAAGAGTCAAAGCGACGCCTCTACATTAGCCGTGAGTACCCTTTTTGAGACTGGGCACTTGTACCGGCTGATCCAAGCTGTCTGGGACAATGTCTTTCTTCCAGATGGTGGCGAATAGGTCAGACAGGCACTGGCTGAGGAATCCAAGGTCATCCTTGAATATATAAGGCTATCAGGACTAGGAGCGCAATGGCGTTTGAGTAGGAACATAAGTCCGGAAACCTCTGAGGGTTCGATACTCACAGACTACGTTTCTGTCAAGGAGTGATTGGAACTAGCAGGTGGCTAACTGGATTGTCGTCCTATCCAACGGTTCTCCTTTCCTGGATATCTGAGTCATTGTGACCCTTGATGGTTTCACTGAAAAGATTCTCAAAACTTGTCGAACGAATCAAGTGGAACAAACTGCAGACATATTCAGCATTTCTAGCTCCTTCTACTTTTTTTACCTTTCGGACAAACCAAGATTCGTGGTGTGCGTGGATACTGATACATCCCATCTCAGGGCCCCAGCCATGGAGATGACAATGACAAGTACGTATGAGTTTGCTGTTACTGGTTTCCATACTTCACTGCCAAATCGTTACAGCACTTAGACGTACTTCTGATCTGATGTTCCCACCGGACTCCGGTAATGCTCCGAAGACAACAATGGTCAAGCACTGAAGGTCTTTTAACGGCCACAGCACGCAGCTGTCGGGTTTCCGACTCACACAACAAAATGAAGCACGCCGCAGCATTGTAAACACGAACCTTGACAGATAAGCTGATGTCACATCTGCTGCAAGCTCACGAAAGGTGTTCTGGTCTTTCATCTCCGGACGGAAATATCATCTTCGGCTGGACCACCAGGAAGAAAAGTGCCCCCATATGTCACTTGGAGGAGACTCAGCGAACGCCTTTGTTGTGCATGGTAAGAATGGACCAGAAGACATCAGGAGGATAGATGCCAAAAAAGATTTGGGGGCCTGGCTCTCTTCAAACATGTCCTTCTCACTGCACCATGAGAAATCGGCTCAAAAGGCATTCGCCGTCCTACTGATGATTCGGCCCACCTTCTGCGTGCTTTATTCTGACTGTCATCGTGTGATAGTGCCTCACGGTATGCCACCCACTAGTTGAGGATAAACATTAATATTATTTTCATTATTCAGGATGCACGGAGGATGCAACCCCATTGAGCGTGTCCAGCGAGCTGCTAGGAAAATTGTTGCCGGCCATAAATCCGTGGACAATGAAACGGGTCCCGTGACGCTTGACCCCGTTCTCCTGGAGTATCGTCGCCTCCGAAGAGACCTAATTCTTACTTATGCCCTAGTTGAACAAGGTTTGGCCAACATGTTTTTCACCGCTGACCCAGAAAACACACAGCGGGGACATTGTAAGAAGATTTTCAAGATCAGAGCGCACACTTGCATGGGACAAACTTTTTTCTCATTTCAAGTAGCTTGTCAGTGGAACAATCTTACTCCGACGGTTGTCCACGCTCCATCTAGAACCCAGTTCAAAGCACTATTAGACACTTTTTATGGGAGTCCCCGCGCTGGCAAGCTTCCTGACCCGCGCTGAGAACTTGGGGAGCAGTGCTACACCCTTTTTTTCGCTTGTGCCTCTCAGGTGAACGGCAGCCGCTGAACAAGAACAAAATCGACCCGTGAAATTTGGACGAAAGCCTCGATCAAACAGTGTGTTCGTGTGGTGTTTTCGCGAGCTCCTGAAGTTGTCTCTGCAGCATTCTTCTTTGTGACCTTTTCGACTGCACTTGCTGCAAATGTAGTTCCGGTAGGGACAGTGGCGTGAACAGTGCCATTCTTCACAAAACCAATAGGGTGTGGGCGGTTTTCTTGGAGTTCGTTTGGAATTTGATTGCCTTTTGGAAGTTACTTTACAAACCATGTCAGGCTGAGAGAATTCGGAATGTCCAATCACTGCAGCACCAGCCTTAAGATTGATAGGATGCTGGCATTCGGTGGTGTTTCTGAAGCGTCAACTCTGGATTTTGTTCAGTTCGATTCAGTAGCCGGGTCCGAATATTTGCATCATGTGGCGATTGAAGACCCGCCACGAAGATGAGACATTTGAATGGATCCTTGGTCATGGTGCTGCGCTGAAATCGCTCGCATTCTCGGTTGACCACACCGGCATAAGTGATGAAATATTCCCTGCCCCTTTTGGTAATCTTAAGACGCTGATAAGGAATAGTGAACAAGGAACTTTGCTCGCCAAATATTTGGGCCGGGATCTTGACAGTATCTGCGAAACCACGGCCACGGAGGAGTTTGACAAATATGAAGTTTGTAAACCGATCATGTTCAGCTGTACCCATGGGGACTGCAGTTTCCGCAGTAACAGTAGAACATTTCGTGCATCATCAACCTAAGAAAAGTCGGTTTGAAACATGTCCTCATAGTTCTCGAACCGACTTTTGAAAGTCCGTCTAGATTCAGCATCATAATTTAATTCAGTAAGCGAGCTGGCAGCAGCATCTGTGGAAGAAGACGGAGGCCCAACTATTTTTGTCGCACGCCGACATACTGCGCATCATAGATTTAACAAGCCGTATTTGAGCTTCTTCGAACTGCTTTTGTTGCTGCTGTAAAATTGCTTGGAGTTGCTCTGCCGAAACTGACATCGTGGGTTTGGGTTGCCAGCGATTGTTGTGAATTGTTGAACGGTCGTGCAACTCTGTGGCGGCCCTTGGCTTCCTGCTCTGCCCACCAGGGTATATGAAAAGACAGGGCAGATTCAGACAACCCTTTATGGAGACAAAGGAAGATTATTACAACGGCATTTATAGGGTAACCTCAGAATGTCTCACAAGGTCGTGCTGGAATTTCCGTGAGAGAGCGAGAAGCGTCGAGCTAAAAGTGCCCGGTTCGGGTTCACGGATTCACGGATTGATACACAGAAGCGAGGCTTTTGCCCAAGTTTCCCGGGTCGGTTTTGTTCTTGTCGTTCAGCACTTACACTTTGACCAATCAGGGCGTGCCTGAGATTGGTCAGAACCCAGCACGTTACACATCCGTTCAGTTGATGTGCCGTTCGGTTATCAGGGGCGGCTGGTCTCCTGTCACAGTATTCCTGGCCAAAGACATAGAAGATGCGAAAACTGCTGAAAGTGTGCATAGGCTTTTTCACGTCGTTCGTTAGACTGGTTTTGGAAATCCTCTTGTTAGCGAAACTATCATTGACCGAAACGGCTCTCTGATATCCAGCAAAGAACAATCAGACCGTTGGGCATGATATCATGCCCAACGGTCTGGCACTGATTCTGGCACTTTGCTACTTGCTTCCTCCAAAGCGGACTGCCTGCCCTCAGCAGAAAGGTGAACTGTGAATAAGGAGCCCACTCAGCCTCAGAAGTGTATATCCTTAGTCAGGTATCATTGGATTTCTGTCTGGAGGCCAGCCGCCCCTGATAACCGAACGGCACATCAACTGGACGGATGTGTAATGTGTTGCGTTCCGACCAATCTAAGACACGCCCTGATTGGTCAAAGTTTAAGCCAACCCGAACCGAGCATTTTTGGCTCGACGCTTCTTGCCCACTCAAGGAGTTTCTAGCACGATACAGTGTAAAGCTTTGTTACTGTTGCCGTATAACCAGGATTTATTTGAACATTCGCACCAGGAGATCGGTGGCGCCTGAGAAAACACATGCAGTCATAAGCCAGCAAGACCGCAGGGGGCTCCACGCCCACCGTCCGGGGATCTAGGTCAGCTGTGTCCTCCAGCTGAGTGCCAGCTGGAAGTAACGACAGTTGTTCTTTGAAGTATTCAGCCCACAAGTAGAGGTATTCTTTATTAAAGATAGTCGCTCTATTGCGATCCTCAATGATTTCGTCCGTAGGCGGTTTTTTGGGGGCCGGTCGCAGGGATAAACCGAAGTAATATTCGGACATTCACAGCATCCCTGGCCTCTAACATTTTCTTGAATTTCCGAGTCCAGCTGACTTCACGGTCAGTCTGCACGCTCAATTTCACTTAGTCCCCAACAGTTTGTCGGGCCAAGTTGTGCTTGGGACCGGCAGGGATATTCTTCCGAGTACAATTAATGCCGACCGCCTAACTGAGTCTCAGATGCTTCCAGCCTGCCCACTTGTACATTCAGATATCCAGTATCATAATTTTTGTGTGCCTACTATTATACTTACCCTATATTCTCCTACTGAACCGTTGTACGTATATTTCAGGTCATCAACGCTTGTTCTTAGGCAAGTAAAAGGTTCTTTATCCTCGATAACCGGACTCTGCTCTAACTCGTTTTCGGACATATTCTAAACGTCTCAATTTGCTTGTCTAAGAACACAATGGATCCGCGGCCACGACCTCGGTTCTTCGACATTGACCCAAACTCCGCAGGTGCAGCAAAACGCTGGAGTCGCTGGTTTCGTACCTTCGACACCTATCTGAAAACTGTCGAATTTGCTGAACCCGAGAACCCTGAAACTCTCATCCACTCTTTGGATCCGCTGATATATGATCACCTTGCTGATTACACCGAATATGAATCTGCGACCGATATGTTACGCAAAGTATATGTACGCCCAAAAATATCATGTGCACGCTACCTGTTGCAGACATACAAGCAGAACGGACAAGCCATTGATCAGTTCATACTAAAACTGAAAGCATTAACCAACGACTGTGAGTTTAAATCGGCATCTGCAACTGAATATCAAGCTGAGTGCGTGCGTGATGCTATAATTAAGGGCCTGGCATGCACATCTATCCGCGGAAAACTGCTAGCACAGAGCGAACTCGCGTTGGACCAAACACATCAGCTTGCTAGATCCCTCGAGTGGGCTCACAAACAATCACACTCATGTTAGTAACGAGCCTATATCCTAATCTACGATTCTGCCCATTTCACAGAGTTCCGAACTATGCGTCGATCTGACCAATAATGATAGAAAATCCGTTCAGCCACGTTATTTCCGTGGATGATAAACATCCCCGTTCAAAGTGCCCCGCTCAAGAAGCCATTTGTAATCTTTATGGTAAACGCGGTCACTTCCGCCGCGTGTGCCGTTCAAAAATACCATCACAAACCGTACAATGAAGCACAATTTATCGTCATTATTCGCTGCAGCAGCATCTACGTGCTTGGTACGTGCCATCGCAACTATCGAGATCAATGGCATCGCCCTCCGTGCTTCGGTCGGCACAGAAAGTTCTTGTAGTTTTAATAATTCTAACGCCGTGAAACTACGTATTTCGAGAATTTTAGCAACCTTCTCAATAGTCACAATGGTGTCTATTTCACCATCCTCTCGAAGGATCAGTTACACTTGTGTTCCTGTGCGATACAGAGATACACCCTACAATAAACTGATGCCCTTTGTAATGCGCAACCTCTGCGCCGACGTTCTACTTAGGGAAGATTCGCTAGGTCAACACAGCAAGATAGAAATTTCATTCGGCGGGGATCATGATGAGTTCATCATCTGCGGCCTAACGGCAGTAAACGTTGAAGCACCATCACTTTTCTCCAGCTTGTCTCCAGACTGCAAATCTGTTGCCACCAAATCAGGACGGCATCATCCGGATGATGAAGAATTCATTTACGCCGAAGTTGATCGCTTATAGCAAGAAAGTATTGTTGTGAACCACATTTTTCCTTATGCCTTCTTAATACCGTGAACCTGTGTCTGGAAAGCCGCTTGATAGCCTAATGCTCTTGGCCAAACCAGAGAACCAATGAACGTGCGAATCAGCTGGTCTATTGAACACTGACGCGTACAGGCGTGTCATGTGCAGCCGAAAACGGGCTGTTTATAAAGCTCACGTGGAAAGCTCCAGGCGGGCCAAAAAGTGATGCTAAAAATAGAACTCATCTGTCAAGGGCAAGTGGATAACAACCAATTAAATCTGGCTCAACGAAAACGGTTATTCCATCGGCAGTTTTACAGTCCAGTTACGTTTGGAGCTGGTTCTCCTATTGCCTCCCCTTTGCAGTTGAGTAGTATATGTCTTCTTTCTCGGATTAACTTGAATCTTTGTTACTGGCATCCGTCTGCTTGTCGTCCTTCGTGGTTGTTGATGCGCAGGCGCTACTGGTAGGTCATCCTTAACCTGGGTGTCTGCTTTCCTTCCTCTGTTCATGTCCAGGCGTCCTGTCGAAATGTTCAGAAGCAACATATTCGATCTCTGAGTGAGTTGTGAATGAGCTTTTTTAACTGATTTGCATGACGAACTCAAGTTTCGGAACCCACGTGAACATCATAGATAACATTTCCGGTTCGCCGAGTGATCTTGCATTGACGCCAGGATACGCGATTACCATGATAGTTCTTTACTAACACGCTCTGTCCGATGTCAGACTGTCGCTACTTTGCGCCAAGCTTGCGATTATAGTAGGACTCCATTTTCTGCTTTGTTGATGCCACCTCCTCTTTTGGAGGCTTCAGAAGATCGAAGGCGCTTCGAGGACTGCGGTAGAGTAGTGTCCCTGCAGGTGATTTGCCCTCCAGCGTGGACGGATTTGGAGTCAGACGGTACATTAAGAGGAATTCTTGTAGGGTGTTTGCTGTGGTTCCTTCCCCTTTCGCCTTAGGCAAAGCTCTTTTGAAAGTATCTACGAGTCGTTCTGCCATGTCGTGTGATTGTGGGTAATATGGTGGTGTTCTAACATGTTCAATGCCGCTAGCAAGACAGAAGTCCGCGAACAGGGAGGACGTGAACTGTGTCTCGTTTTCAGATGCGTGCCTTTCAGGATAACTGAAACGAGTGAAGACTTCCTGCAACTTGTTAATGGTTGCTATGGTCGTCGTTGACCTCATGGGAAAAATCTGTGACCAATTTTTGTAAGCGTTTACGATAATGAGAAAACTTTGTCCGCTCACAGGACCGGCATAGTCCACATGTATCCTTGACCACGCATTTTGTGGTACCGGCCAAGAACGGAGTTCACATTTTTTAGGGGACTTTGAAGCCAACGCACATTGATGACAAGATTTGACAAGCTTTTCTACTTGGCTGTCTATCTGAGGCCAATAAACATAGCCTTGGATAAATGATTTAATCCGGTTGATCCCAGGATGTTTTTTAGAAAACTGTCGCAAAACAAGATTTTGCAGCTCCTCTGGAAGTACCACGCGTTCTGCGAACAATAGGCAATCAGCAGCAGCAGAAAGTGGCGATCGTCTTTGATAAAAATGAAGAAAGCCTTTTTTAATAGTTTGTGGCAACCTGGAGAGGTGGCACTTCTTTACTTGACTCAGTAGCGGATCCTGTATGGTCGTCTTGAGTACCATTGCGAACGTGATTGGAGTGCCTTTGATAGCTTCTATAAGTGTACATCGCATTTCCGGTTCAGCTGAGATCTAAGCTATAACTGAAGCTTTTGAATTCGGTAGTCTATTTTCTAAAAGTCTTGATAATGCATCCGCCTGCCCGATCTTGTCAGTCAATTTAAACTTGATGTTTAAGTTGTAATCGATTAACATTGTAGCCCATCTTTAAAGTCAATTGGCAGAATGGACAGGAATGTCCTTCTTGGATCCAAACACGGTCAATAATGGTTTGTGATCAGTAATTAAGGTGAATTTGCGGCCATAAAGCAGCTTGTCCTTTTCACAGTAATAACAATCGCCAAAGCTTCTTTTTCGATCTGGCTGTAACTTTGTTCTGCCGCTGTTGAAGATCGAGCGGCATAGGCTATGGTTTTTCCCGAGCCATCTTCAAACGTGTGTGAAATGGCTGCTCCCACGCCGTAGCTGGATGCGTCGGTCACAACAGTGGTATCAGGGGAAGGGTCGTAATGCGTCAAAAGTAAGTCGGAATTAAGTATAGCCTTGATTTTCTGAAAACTATCGTGGCAATAAGCGTCCCAATTCCACTGAGAGTCCTTGAGTAGCAGATGGTTCAGTGGACCGCGGATATCATGCATTGCTGGCACAAAGGCACCACAGTGACTGATGAGTCCCAGGAATAACTCTAATGTAGGTAAATATTTAGGTGGAGGCATTTGTTTGATGGCATCTATGTTTTCTGGGTCCGGTCTTCGGCCATAACGATCGAGTATGAATCCGAGGTATTTGATGGAATCCATGAAAAATTGGCACTTCACTTCTGAGGTGAAATCCGTAGTCTATGATTCGGTCCAACTTTTGACCGGTACGGTTGCGCAGGTCTTCTGAGTCAGAGCCGAGGATGATAATACCGCCCAAATAAGCAACGGCGAATGCTAATCCTCGTAGCATAGTATCCATTAGCTGCTGGAATATTGCCGGTGCGGCTTTAAAACCGAATGGCAGTCGGTCGTATTGGAAAAGTCCACGACGTTTATTGATTGTAAGTAGCTGTTTACTCTCGTCTGACACTTCAACCTGCAAATACGCACCAGATAGATCCAACCTGACAAAACATTTTTCACAGTTCAGCTTGGGAAACAATTCATCTGGAAACGGCAGCGGGTATTTATTATCCTCTGGTGTCGCGTTGATACCAGTTGAAAAGTCTGCACATATCCTGACTCTGCCGTTAGGCTTTTTTGATTACCACAATCGGTGCTGCCCATCCTGAATAATTTACTGGTCGAATTACTTCCTCGTTTTGCGGTTTCTGTAGCTCTTAATCAACTAAAGGCGAGACAGCGTAGGGAACAAGCCTCCTTGGACGGAACACAGGTTTTGCATTCTGACGTAGAAACAGAAAGGCTTCGTCTTTGCACACTTTCCGAGGGTATCGCTGAACACACCCGAATAAGTTTTCAAAAGTCGTTCTGTTCATTTTGAGGTTTAGGAAATATCCGAATTTATAAGGTTGCATACAGTGTTCAGAGGAATTTTCATCAGCTCCGGTCTGTCGATCCGGTCCAAATGTGGTACACTTGTCAGGTAACACATTTCGATTTTAAGAATATTGTCGCACAGCACAGAACAAGAAAGCTCGCCGGTCAACCGTGAGTTTCCACCAGAAGCGTTTAGAGCAGTACGATTTGTCGGTTTGAAAGAAGGTTTACCCATTATTTTGCAGGTATCTTTGGAAATAATTGTGATGTCGGAGGCGGTATCGAGTTGCGGACGTACCGGGATCTCATTTAGGCAACTGACACAAATTTCCTCTGGCGTTTCCAGTCCGGGTCGAAAGTGGCTAGTACTGGTTTGATACTGGTTTGGTGTGTGGCTTTAAAGGCGCACTGCTCTCTTGAATGGTCTGTTGCCTTGTTGAGAGAAAGTTGTGCGGCAACACTCTTCTTTGTGTCCTTTTTTGTGGCACTTCCGACACTGGCGCTTCTTGAAAGGGCAGAAACGGACGAGGTGCCATTCATTGCATTGCCAGCAGGGCGCAGGTGGCTTCCTGAACTCCACCGATTGCTTCTTCGCACCTGGCCACTGAATAATCTTCGAAACGGTACGCACTTGGCCAGACTGCGATAGAATATTGCGTTCTAACTGAGTTGTATCGTGCTTGAGATTAAGTAAGTGTTGGCACCCCGTGGTGACCGTTTGGATGTTGATTGAGTTCGGATCGAGTTCGGATATCGACATCTCGTGGTGACCGTAGCCCACAGATAAAGATGAAACATTTAAATTGATCATCTGTCATTTCACTGGGTTTGAATCTTTTACACTGACGGTTCATTTGCCTAGACGCTTACCCTCTGCCACATCTGGACAAAATTATTGAGGAAATTTCGCACTACCTCTTGTTTGCTTACCATCAGTCCACATCTATGCATCCGACAAACCTTTTACAGTATTCGAAACATGTGGTGGCCTGTTTCAATTTTGTCGCATAACCATCGGTGTCACAAACGGTGTAGCATGTTGTACGCGAATTATTAACAATATCATATGGTCTGAAGAGCCGAAAAGCAGTATGCCGACGTAGACAATGTGACTATTTGCGGCAATATCTAAGATGAACACGACCTCAATCTCCAACCATTTTCAAGAGGAAGGAGGAGGTATGGAATCACGCTCAATGATAACAAAACCTTCAATGCTTCAAATGTTAAACGCCTCCTAGGTTATGAGGGTTCAAAGGGTGTCATAAGGATAGGCCCTGAACGCATGGAACCTATCCATCAATTACCTCCTCCGCGTACTACCTCGGAAGTGCAAAGCGTCATTGGTATGTTCGCATATGACGTCCATTAGGTATCTTCTTTTTATGGCAAAATCAACAAACTGGTAAAGAATAAAACATTTCCTCTGCCTGCTGAAGTCCAACTAAGTCTTCAACGACCGAAAAAAAGGCGCGGTACGTTCGAAATTGGTTTCGTTTTTCCCTCGTGCTAATTCGTGAAAGAATTCTTTCACGAATTAGCACGAGGGAAAAACGAAACCAATTTCGAACGTACCGCGCCTTTTTTTCGGTCGTTGAAGACTTAGTTGGACTTCAGCAGGCAGAGGAAATGTTTTATTCTTTACCAGTTTGTTGATTTTGCCATAAAAAGAAGATACCTAATGGACGTCATATGCGAACATACCAATGACGCTTTGCACTTCCGAGGTAGTACGCGGAGGAGGTAAATGCAATGCCACACCTGCAAGGCCTGGTGGCACTTTAAATGCACGGGTTTACAGGACGACCAGGTAAGCCAACTGGCTAACTCTCCTGACCCGTTTGTATGCGCCAGCTGCCTCTACATTAAGGGTGCAATGCATTCCCCAATATCAGGAAGGTCAGCTTCCTGAAAGCAACTACTGAATGCCCGAAATCTACTGAGACCCTCAGCTCTGTAGATGTTGACCAGACAGACAACGCCCTCAATATACAGCGCCTCACAGCTTTCTATCAAACCCAGACAGCGCGTGTCAGCGCTGCTCAAGGTCAGACAACGCCCCCGCAGTATGCAGCGAGTCGCAGCCTATACCAAGGCCAGACCGCGCGGCGTCAGCATTGGACCAAGTTAGGCAGTGTCCCACCAATGACTACCCTTGAGTTGTATTCTCGCACTCGCACGTACTCACGCTCTCGCGCTCGCTTGTCGAAATATGGCTGTTGTGTTCCTTTCTGTGAGTCTTGTTTTCCCGGTATTAGGCACTGGAGCGGGTCAGCAATCAGATACAGCAGATTAGCGAATCAGCAGACACAACACCCAACTAGGAAAAAGCCATAAAAAACAAGACCAATTCCTCACTACCGAATCACAGACCAGTGTAAGTGCTCCTCGTTAATCGATGTACTCGCGACGAAACTCGAGCTTCTCTCTAAAGCTCTGACAGACGCAAACACTAAAAATGCAGCGATCTGGACGAAAGTTGACAAGGAACTTTCCTCGCTGAACGAGTACCTTGCACTATCCACCCCTGGTCTGCTGGCTGCGAAAAAGGTTATCCAGCTCTCCGATGCGGCAATAAAGACCGCCACGGCGTCTCTAGTGGACAGACGCGTAAGGAAGAGCAGACTGATAATCTGGGGGTCATTCTCTAGAAAAGTCACGCCAACGAAGCAGGCACAATCGCTCCTTGGCAGTGTCCTCTCAAAGCCTGACCACGAATCGCTTCACGCAGACTGGTTACGCCAGAAGGGAAGCAAGCGAACACTTGGGCTTCTCGTTACCCTTTCCTCGCCGTCGGCCGTACAGAAGATTTTGGGTCGGGCTGTCAGCGTCCAAAAGGCAAATCCAACGATCAGGCGTCTATCTGAGGATCGCCCTCTAGACGCACGGAAGCCAGGCCACAGCAGTTCTAGGGAAGAGGTGCGGAAAAAGCTTCCGGATGGCGCCAATTCGGCCGATCCCAAACTTAAGGCCAAACCGATTGTAGTTATAGCCCCTTGTGCTCCTGAAAGCACGCCGAGGCAAACGACCGCGACTCCGGACAGCAGTTTCTACTCAACCACCGCGGACCCCTCGAATTTAATAGGCAGTGACGCTCTGGAGGAGGCAAGCCTCACGTGGACGGAGCGCCCAAAGTACGTGCAGCTATCAGCACTTCTTTCCGTAACAGACGTCAAAGGTGCAACAGTGAACTCCACACCCAAGCTACAACCGAGCTGGATTGGGTCAGATGAGCGGAGTCAAGTGGTGAAGCCTACCGGCAAACCAACCACATGCGCTGACGTCGACATCGGGGAATGCTGCGAGAACCGTACATCCACTGAGGCTGTGAAATTGCCAATCTCTAGCTCCACTCCGTCTAGTAGCCTCTTTGATTGTGGACACAACTGTTGCCCAGGACCATGACAATCAAAGCCTCAAGCCTGACCACGGCGAGCCGAACAGTCCCTCATACACCCAGTTGGCCACGCTGATCGCGGGTGACTCGGATGACCACACAGGCGCGAAAGAAAGGCGACTGCAGCCAAACAAGCCATATACAACTCGCCAAATCAGAAAACTGCTGGCTGGCTTCAAGGTGCAGTCCTCTGAGAAAACCAGCCTCATGGGAGCACCACCAAAAGAACTACCCGGTGCTGCCACCCAGCGCTCAAAGCATCACAGAAGCACCTTTCCGACCAAACCGCGCCAAAATGCCCAAGAAGCCAAACAGACGCAAGATCGCCCATTGAGCAACAGCAAACCTGGCCGTCCAGAAGAAGTTAATGAAAGGGCTATGGTAGCAATGGTCGAAATTTTCGCCCACGGGGAAAAACTTCGTCCACCAAAACTAATAGGCCCGCGCAAACCGGGCTCCCACAGGGCGAAAAAACCCTGCAAATGAAAAGCAACCCACGAAACCACCAATCGAGGGAGCAGACAAATATGCCTCAGAGGTCCCTTCGGAGCCCTCGACTCAAACCCGACGTGCAGCTATTAAGCCTGCTAACCTCCCTGGTTACACAACTCTCGGCTCCTCACCTTCGGAGGCAGCAGAGACAGTGTTGAAATGCTTGTCCACAAACTGTCTTAGCCTCTTCAACAAACTTTGTGATATTAAACAGTCAGTTTGTCTTGAACAGCCGTCCATTATCGCACTCACAGAGACCTGGCTCACACCAGATGTCTCTGACGCGGAGATCTCAATAGACGGCTACTCTATTTTTCGAGCTGACTCAAAACGAGGAGAGCTGGTGGGGTTGCTTTATACTTACATGCGGCCCTGCCAATCCCGATTGTCCTCTCTGATACCACTCCTGCACCTTTTGTGATGCACTGTGGTTTGCCCGCTGCGCGGGTCCGATTCTCTCCTCGGTGTGGTCTACCGTAGCCCTCGAGTCCTCCGGAAGATGACCACTTCCTCATACGAACCCTTGGGCAACTCTCCTCCAGCTACCACTTCACTCATCTCCTGCTGGTAGGTGACTTCAACTCCAAAGGCCCCCTGGACGGAGCTCCAGTGCGTCGGATCAAGTGGACCCTTTGCAGCGGCGTTGACCGAAGTCGTTCAACAGAGCGCTTGACTCAACATGTCGTTGCACCCACCAGATACCGCGCGGGCCAACAACCGTCCCTCCTGGATTTGGTCATCACCAACGAAAGACATTTCGTTGATCAGGTGACAATTAACGCTCCACTGGGACATAGCGACCACTGTGTGCTCACCTTTGATTTCATCTGCTATTGGGCCAGAAATCCCGAACCCCAAACGTGGATTCGAAACTTCTGCCGTGCAGACTTTTCGGGAATGCGCATCTTTCTTAACCAAGTTAAACTGGGGCCAGCCTCAGTGGAAGACTTATATAGGACTATTGTCCAGAAAGTTCACGAGGCTGACGCGATGTTCGTCCCAAAAAAACCAGCACGCAGTCGGATGAGCCGTAAGCTACCAAAAGGATCCGGCGTCTTCTGAAAAGAGGTCAAACTATTTTTCAAAAAGTTGACTACAGGAGACACAGAAGATGAGCTGGCATTTCGTAAAATGCGGAACCGCTGTAAATCGGAAATCCGCCAATGGAACATACGAAAACAAGCCACCATTCTAGACCTCGCCCGGAAGAACAGAAATGTGCTGTTCAAATACATGAGACATCGCCGAAGAAACAAGCCATCCGCGTTCTCCCTGAGGGACAGGAACGGGAACCCACGAGTGACCCAATAGTGGTATCTGAGTTCTACAGAGATCACTATGCAGGTCTGTATTCAGTCCCAGTCCTCGTCACATCCAACCTTGTCAAGGCGTACCTACGAACGGCCTCTAACCGACTTGGTATTCACGGTGGAGGACATTCGTCAACTCCTGCACAAGATCAACCCATTCTGCGCGTTGGGGCCCGACGAAGTCCACCCAAGGATCCTGAAGGAAACGTCGTACACTGGCAACTCATTTCCATCTGCTGTTTCGTCAGTCGCTTGACGAAGGCCACCTTCCCTCTGTTTGAAGGAAGCGATTGTCACGCCAATCTACAAAACTGGTGACCGACTATCGCCTGGCAGCTACAGGCCTATAAGCCTCACTAGCGTGCCATGCAAGGTGATGGAACGCATTCTGAAGCGAGCCATTCTAGATCACCTTACTTCCAACAACTTGATTTCTCAAACTCAACACGGATTTCTCCCAAACCGTTCCTGCGTGACGAACATGCTCGTATTTATGGACAGCTTAACCCAAGCCAAGGACGAGGGACTCATATCGGATGCCATATTTTTCGACTTTTCAAAAGCATTTGATCGAGTCCCACACGTCCTCTGCTCCACAAACTCGAGTCTTACGGGATTCAAGGGAAAATCCTACACTGGATCAAGGCATTCCTATCAGACAGATCATTCCGAGTGAAAGTAGGCTCGACCTACTCTTCTGCGGCGCCGGTCTCCATTGAGTTCCTCAGGGCTCCGTTTTGGGACCTTTGCTGTTTCTGATATACGTCAATGACCTTCCAGATGTTCTTGCAAGTCCATGTCTACTTTTTGCGGACGACTTGAAATCGTGGAGTTCCAATGCCAGTGCCCTCCAAATGGATGTAGACGCCGCAAAGCAGTGGTCGTTGACTGGCACCTTCCTCTGAATGACGAAAAGTGCGTCCATATGTCATTTGGAGGAGACTCAGCGAACTCCTTTGTCATGCATGGTGAGAAAGGACCAGAAGACATCACGAGGATAGATGCCAAAAGATTTGGGTATCTGGCTCTCTCCAAACCTGTCCTTCTCACTGCACCTTGAGAAATCGGCTCAGAAGGCATTCGCTGTTCTACGGATGATTCGGCGTACCTTCTCTCGTATTACTCGCACGGACTTCCAAATACTCTATGGGGCCTATGTCAGACCGCTCCTTGAATATGCCAACCCGGTTGTCTACTCAGGACGCACGAAAGACGTAATCCTCATTGAGCGTGTCCAGCGAGCTGCTACGAAAATGGTTGCCGGTCTCAAGTCCATGGACTACGAAACGCGTCTCGCGGTGCTCGACCTCTTTCCCTTGAGTATCGTCGCCTCCGAGGGGACTTAATTCTTACTTACGCCCTGTTTGAACAAGGCTTTTGCCAACAGGTTTTTCACCGTTGAACTAGCAAACACACGGCGGGTACATGGTAAGAAGATTTTTAAGCTCAGAGCGCACATCTTCATCAGGCAAACTTTTTTTCTCATTTCGGGTATTTGCTGCGTGGAATAATCTTCCTGAGACGGTTGTCCACGCTCCCTCTAGAACTCAGTTCAAAACACTATTAGACACTTATTTACGCGAGTCCTCGCGCTGGCAAACATACTGCCCCGCGCTGAGAACTTAAAGAGCAGTGCTACACCCTTTTGTCACTTGTGCCTTTCAGGTGAACGACAGCTGCTGAACGACAAGAACAAAACCGACCCGGGAAACTTGGGCAAAAGCCTCGCTCCTGTGTATCGATCCGTGAATCCGTGACCTAAGAAAAAAAAGAAAATGCTATGCTTATCACAGTAGACCGTAACGAGCCTGCGGTTGTTGAAAACGATGACCTATGTTGCTAGAGCCGCATCCCTCAGCCAAAACCATCGGCCGGTAGCCTTCTTCTCGAGGACACTCAATTCAAGCGAAAAGAATCATTCTGACATCGAGGCGGAGGCACACGCAACCGTTGAATCCATCAGGAAATGGTGGAACTATCTACTCGGAAGACCCTTCAAACTGCTCACCGATCAGCGTTCAGTCACGTTCACGTACGGCGATGGACAGAAGGGCAAAGTCACGAACCACAAAATACGACGCTGGAGGATGAGTTGTACGAGTACAAGTACGATGTCATATATCGACCTGGCAAGGACAATCCTATCGCCGACACTCTGTTACGCCAAAACTGTGCTTCCATGGGGAGCAACAATCAACTTAGAGAGCTCCATAACTCCCTCTGCCATCCAGCCATCGCTCGTGTGTTTCATTTTTGCTTTGCAAGAATCTCCCCCACTCCGTCGTCGATAGCAAGCAACTTATTTCTTTCTGCAAAGTGTGTGCAGCACAGATCTTGGTGCTGATATTTGATTTCATCTAACTTTGAGCCACACATCCCCAAACTCAAACGTGGATTCGAGACTTCCTTCTACCTCAAAGAAATCGGCGTCCTCTGTAAACGAGGTCCCAAGCACTCTTCAAACACATAACATAACTGCAGTCCTCTCCATGTAGAACGGAAATAGGGAACCTGGGAGTAACCTAGTTAGAGTGTCTGGAGCCTACACTGTGCAGGTTTGCATTCTGCCCCAAGGACCTCATCACATCCAATCTTTGCAAGACATAGCTATGAACGGAATCTAGCCGACTTGGCCTTCACGGTGGAGGAGGCTGGTCAGCAAGACAAGCCCTTTCAGGGAGTTGAGACTAGACTGGGTCCATCCAAGGATCTTGAGAGGTCACTCGCACTGGCAAAGCATTGCTTCCTGGCGCTTCGTCAGTCGTTCGGCAAAAGTGATTTGTCCCCTGCTTGGGAGGAAGCAGTTGTCATTTTTGAGACAAAACTCGCCATGTGCTCCCAGTTCGAATTATTCCATCTCCATCTCCACTTTTGCTCGTTGTGACTTCGGCCATTTACCCAACCACCCAAGGTCATTCACGGCCAGCAATGGTTTTCAGTTTTAGTTCATGCCATGTTCATGTCTTTGAACTAGTCGGACCTCATGACCATTGTTCCCTACAAGTTGGGAAAGCAACCTATTATTATTATTTCATCGGATATTTCCCACTGTTTACGACATTTTCCTCCTTTCGCGCAATCCGCACTACCCGCAAATACCCCAGTCATGCTTCAATCTGACTCTAAACGAATGATCATGCCAGACGGTATGTCACCCACAAGTTGGGAATAAACATTATTATTATTACTATGCCAAGGTACAAAACTGGCGACCGAATATCACCCGTCAGCTAAAAGCTCATTAGTTTTGCTAGCATACCTACGGGACAGATACTCCTGCCCTCTTAGTGCCCTCTCATTTCTTCTTGCTCAAACACTGCTCCGGCCCATCCGTCGTGCATGACCTCAACCCCGCTATTTCTGTTTGACTGCCACATATAGTGCCAACGCTGTTACTGTCGATACAGTTGTTATAAATGAGTACTTGACTCGTTGTCCAGGAACCCCGAAATTGGCACTGCCATCCCAACGCTGTCGCCGCACCCATCACGGAAAGCCCCAGCAACTTATTCTCACACGCCCTTACCCGGTCCAACCTCACCCACCAATCCAAAAACTCTTGATTCCCATGCCCCTATTCAATTCCATAGTGGCCTCCATGGGCTTCTTAACTTTATACTAGCCACCTTACCTTCCTCCTGTTATCCCGCCAGTAGTATTTCTGTTCTTATCAACATCCGCTCTCCTTTATGTATATTGCACTAGATCCAAGCCATCTACACTATTGCTTGTCCAACCTTCGTATGCATCACTGAGATATGGCCCTTTCCTAGTACGCCTGATGCTTTTATCTCTCGTCCGGGATACATTATCTCCCGATCCGATCGTTCTCACCGCCGTAGTGGTGATTGTCTCCAATACTGCAGAACTGAAATGGACGTCTCCCCTACTAGTGTTCCACTGCTAGCTGACACTCAAGACTGTTTCGATTTCTGCATGTCGGGCTAATCCGCCGTCCATCCTGGAGTGTCTATAAATGCCGCCTCCACATTCTCTCCACTCACACACAACTATTAACCAACTATCCACGATTCTTCCTCACACCCAAACTCCACCTCACACAAACATACTAATCGTTGGTGGTCTTCATCCTTTCCCCTGGCAGTCCCAAAGCCCTTGCAAACTCGTTGCACCACAAATCCTGGGACGAGTACTTTCTGTTCCGTGACACGTAAAAAACATATTTTACGGAAATATACTATCATCACTATGTGTAGTTGCTTCCACACGAGCTTCCTATGCTTTTGATTGTCGTTCAGCCAGACGATTAACCACTTTCAGCCAAAAACTTAGGAAGTAACCTAAACTCTTTCGTGAATCCCATAACCTTTCCCTACGTATTCTAATTACCAAACTTATGAGTGAGGTCACAAACTAGCTCTTGAAAAAAGCGAGAAATCTACCACCGTAGTCCTCTCTCTTCAATTTAAGATGCTGAGGCGCATCTTTTACAGGCGTTACTCCTCTGAATTCTTTATCCTCTCGTCGTCTTACTGCTGTCTTTATTTTACCGTTCCAAACTTCCAAGTCCTCTCACATTGATTCCAGATTCCTCCTGGGATGCCTATTCCTAATGGACTCTCGATTCTTACTCTTCCCGAAGTGAGTGACCTCTGCCTTAGGTATTCCTGTGCGTTTTCCCAGCATACGTGGTACACAGTGGAAAAAGCCCTTTCATTCGCCAACTTTTTCACAATAAATCATGTTTCATTGCCATTTTTAAGCTGTTTGTAAGAATCATCTATGGATCTAGACTTGAGCTCGCATCACAGTATTCGCAAGCATGCCAGACTGTTTTGGAGAATGTGCATCGCCGTTCACTAAATCCTTGTTTCCGGTGCCATCCACACTGCCGTAGCGTCTTCGCTGTTTGTCGCTTGAGCTGGATCCTTTATGCCTGAGGTGCATTAGGTCAAACCTAGGCATTTTGCATCGGATCATTTACCGACGGGCTTACATAGTTGACTGCCGTCCTGACCATTGTTCCCTACAAGTTGGGAAAGAAACCTATTATTATTTCATCGGATATTTCCCACTGTTTACGACATTGTCCTCTTTTCGCGCAACCCGCACTACCCGCAAATACCCCAGTCATGCTTCAATCTGACTCTAAACGAATGATCATGCCAGACGGTATGTCACCCACAAGTTGGGAATAAACATTATTATTATTACTATGCCAAGGTACAAAACTGGCGACCGAATATCACCCGTCAGCTAAAAGCTCATTAGTTTTGCTAGCATACCTACGGGACAGATACTCCTGCCCTCTTAGTGCCCTCTCATTTCTTCTTGCTCAAACACTGCTCCGGCCCATCCGTCGTGCATGACCTCAACCCCGCTATTTCTGTTTGACTGCCACATATAGTGCCAACGCTGTTACTGTCGATACAGTTGTTATAAATGAGTACTTGACTCGTTGTCCAGGAACCCCGAAATTGGCACTGCCATCCCAACGCTGTCGCCGCACCCATCACGGAAAGCCCCAGCAACTTATTCTCACACGCCCTTACCCGGTCCAACCTCACCCACCAATCCAAAAACTCTTGATTCCCATGCCCCTATTCAATTCCATAGTGGCCTCCATGGGCTTCTTAACTTTATACTAGCCACCTTACCTTCCTCCTGTTATCCCGCCAGTAGTATTTCTGTTCTTATCAACATCCGCTCTCCTTTATGTATATTGCACTAGATCCAAGCCATCTACACTATTGCTTGTCCAACCTTCGTATGCATCACTGAGATATGGCCCTTTCCTAGTACGCCTGATGCTTTTATCTCTCGTCCGGGATACATTATCTCCCGATCCGATCGTTCTCACCGCCGTAGTGGTGATTGTCTCCAATACTGCAGAACTGAAATGGACGCTTCTCCCATTGACGATCCACTACTGGCAGTCACACCAGACGCTGCTTGGCTTTCTCACTGTCGGGTTAACCCGCCACTTATCATCGGGTGTTTATACATACCCCCACACTCCACTAGCTCGATTAGCCAGCTATCTACGCTTCTTACGCACACCCAAACTTTACCTTACCCAAACAAATTAATTGTTGGTGATTTTAACCTTTCTGTGAGTTCCCAGTCCCAACACAAATCCCCTATGCGCCTTTCGCCTCTGCTTGCTTAACTTGCTGTAAGGCATGTAGGGCTTGTAAGAAATCCTACACGTAGTCCTCACACCCTGGCATTGCCCATGTCCACAGTTATCTGTATCCAACAGGTGCACTTGGCCCGAAGTTTCCTGATAGCGGATAGCGCATCGTCACTTGCAGCTGAACGAGTGATCACCCTTAACCCACTCTTCCCCCTATAGCTCCTCCTTCCTTCCCACCGTTATCCTTGAAACCTTTGCACTCTCGTTGCGCCACAAAACATGGGACGGATACATTCTTTCTCGTGACATCCAAAAAGAGACCGACATTTTTTACGGCAATGTATCAGCATCAATATGTTTAGTTGCTCCCACACGAGCTTCATGTGTTTCTGTTTCTCGTTCAGCCAAGGGATTATCCGCTATGAGCCATAAAATTAAGCTCTTCCATAAAACCCATGACCTTTTTCCCTATTCTAATTAATGACGACTGGACTCACCACCGGCAAGCTAGCTCTTGAAAGACACGCCATAGCACAGTTTCTTTAACCTAAGATGCTGAGGTGCCTCTCACATGGTTGTTACTTCTCTGATTCCCCTGCAATTCCAAGTTTAGTGGCCGCTAACGAAAAGCCTCCCTCTGATCCTGCTAATATCACAGAGTAGCTAAGTTCTTAATTCTCCAGCTGTTATGTTCCTTTCACCAGTTCTTGAAAAGCGCAAGGAATCTACCGCCGTAGCTCATTCTCTTGAAGATCCTGGGGCAAACTCTTTCACAGGCGGTGCTTCTTTATCTCATCTGCAATTCCAAGTATTGTATCCGCTGACGGGAAGCCCTGTTCTGACTTTGCTGATATTGTGGAACCCCCAAACTCTTACATCGCCAGCTGCTATATTCCCCCCGCATCGACCCTAGCTACTTGTTCCCCCCCATCTGGTTCCGTAACGGCCACATATTTTGAGAAAAACCCTACTCCCTGCACATTATCAGTTGCCTTAACTGACAACTTCCCCACTCACTCGCTTTAGAGACTCCAATTTTCTCGGCACTAACGGTATCCCCACGCTCATGTTAAAAACTGATGGCACGGATATCTCCACCCTCATCCTCAATCTCTTCAACACCCCCATCACTGTCACAGTTTCGAGTCAGTGAAGGCACTGCACGATCGTTCCACACTGTAAGTCAGGTCCACGAGCTGCTCCAGCTAGCTATTTTGGCATTCACAATGTCTGCTTGCTCCCCCGCACCTTACAGCACTTTATCAAAGTCCCTGTCATGGATTACCTGCTCACCACAAGGGCCCTTACCACTCGACAGTATGGGTTTATAGCAAGGAGGTCAGATGACAAACGCCAGATTGATTTCTTTAAGCACATTTCCTCTGCGTCTTATCCATCTTGATATTTGTAAGGCGTTGGCCAGGACTCTCACGATGCACTCCTCAACAAATAACAACCTACAAGGATTAGTGGGTCGCTGCCTTGTTGGCTCACTTCTCACCTCACTGGGAGAAACCAGGTAACTGAAATCGGATGTCTGTCCTCATCACCACTTCCCATAACCATCGGGTTTATCCAGGGTAGCGTGCTTGGTCCCGTATTGTTCTTGCTACACAATGTTGATGTCACTGCTTTGGTCGCCCATAGATCCTCTTTTCTATTCGCTGACGATATTAGGATAGCTTACACGTTCTGGGCCAGTGACTCCGCTTCTACTCTAGCCAACATCCAGTCCTCTCTGAATTCTCTATCCCTATGGTTCTCTAATTCCTCTCTTTATTTCGACGTTTCAAAATTTTGGGCTCTCTTGCATCGATTCCAGATTCCTCCTGGGATGCTTATTCTTATTGAACTCTTGAGTCATACTCTTCCAGAAGTGAGAGACCCAGGTCTTAGGTATTCCTGTGCCTTTAGTTTAGTGCGTTACCATCTTCAAGCAGTTTGTAAAGCACATTCTGGAATTTAGCCCTGAATTTGCTTCACAATATTCACGGGCATGCCGGACAGCTATGGAGAATGTGCAGTGCTGGTTTATTAGCTCTTTGTTTTTGGCGTCATCCGCACTATTGTTGTACATCATTTGGGCATGATTCTTTATGGATGAGGCGCATTAGGTTAAACCGAAGCCTATTGCATCGCCTAATCGAACTACCGGCTTACGTAACTGACCGGCGCCTTAAGTTTTCTTCCTATCCTCCTTATCCTGTCCACAACTCTGTTTTTTGATCACACTGTCGACCTATCGAACGGTCTTTAAACATTTTTCCTATATTCCAAACTATGGAACAAGGTCCTATCCCATATCTCTACTTTATCCTTTCTTGTAAGCTTCCGAAACACCCCCGATCCTGAACTTCCCAATAAGGGGGAAGAGCGTCACAGCCGAGAGCCGCAGGTTAAACTAGACACTCTTTGAAAGTCGTTCTAAGTGGCGCTCTCACCCAAGCTGTCCTATAACTTTGTCTTACCATGTACACTTACCAGCTTGAATATTCTAGCATCAATCCGCACTTGAGTCAGCTTCTTTCCTAAGTGATCACTTCAGTTTCACTTCCTGGGACTACATCTTCACCTATTCTCCGAAGTGCAGATATGTTGCCCAGTGTCTGGTACCTGCCATCGTAACTGTTTCCATGCCCCTCTTCACTGATCCCGTTATATTTCCTTACCTTCGGCCTTAAGCTTCTCTGTCCAGCCAACTTATCCCTCTTCCTTTCAAGCCACGTCCCATCCCTGAATAACTCTGCCAGCTCTATTTAATGTCTGGTACTTTGCTTTGCCTACGTCTAACTAACACTAACCTAACCAAAGCCTTATTTCCTCACTCATCCGAGCCACTCCGCATACCCTGCAGTGCGTACAGATCAAATAGTGGGTTTGCAGATGCGCAATAAGTGAAAGACTTGCTTGGCTCCACACCCCACTCATTCACACATATAACATTGTGGCACGGCTCTGCTTGACATGACGGTTTGCACCAACGTTTCCTCGTCGTTTCGCCGTAGCAAACAGGCGCAGAACATCTCCATTCTACTCCCATGACCCAAAAGATAGCTGCCCTTTCATTTACCTACACGTCTGGCCTCTTCCAGTGGCTGCTTGCCGCTTGCTTTTTCGAACTGACTGAAATCTTCCACTGGCCTGGCTTTTTTCCCGACCAGATAAAATGTCAGGTAGCTGGGGTTCTTCATTATTGCATATGCCGCACTTATGACAGGTTGGCCGTTTGTCACCCCGCAGATCCAGCAGAATGCACGAGGGATAAAAACCTCGTGTGGTGAACGGGGACGTTCTGCAAGGAGGGTTGTCCTGTTAAGCTGCACCATGATGCCTTCGTATACTCGCCACCCATCCAGTAGCATGAATGCATCAACCATCGCCGGTGGTTCTGAACCTGGTATTTAATTAAAGAAATCCAAAGAAGAACACCTTTGTTGTTTGTCTGTAACTGGTTTGGACTTATCCAGTTTGTAATTTATCTAGAAAAATCACGAAATACAATTAAGAAATAACTGTCCTTTCGCCTGAATTATAACCTATGCATGGGTTAGTCTGAAGACACCCTGCGAGGCTCACGGATAACATTGATGTTTGAGGCGTTGCCACCTTCTCCCCGTTTGTTCCACAAAGTTATCAAATATATAATATAACGACTTTACAATTTCTGGAATAGTAGCAGTCACCGCTAGCGCCTGCTGGCTGTTTTTGCCATGCACCATTGGATGCTTGGAGCTGAGAGCAGTGACTCAGTGACTGCCCATTAATGCCCTTACCTTTCTGTTCATTTCATGCTGTAGCTTCCAGTTACACTACGGTTACTATACATTATCTTGGAAGCTGTTGCTCAACCAATCATTATCTGTCTGCTGCCCTTATTCACATTACCCATCACACTTTGCACAACGAAGGCCCTCTGATTAGATTCTTAACCCAAGCTGAAACGACTTTAGCTCCCTGTCTAACTCACTGTGTAATGGCCCGTTCGAACTAGACCGACGGGTAGCCTCCTTGCTTGTTACCTCGGCGGCTAAGTCCCTACATTCTCAAAATTAGGCACCTACTCTCGCCCCGGCCGTACGCCCTCTGATCGAATGACGCCCAGTGCAATAACAAGGCACAAATGCTACCAACAATGATAATCTCTCGCATCGGCACCCAAAGGTGCTGCACACATTCCGAACAGAAACCCACTAATACCGATTTGTTATATCCTCTTATTACATCGTCAATCTCATCTATCCCTTGTTTGCTAGGTTAACCAACGAAAACTTACCCTTTCGTAGATTAATTTGGCTTGTTGTCGTCCTATCTTGGATTTTTCCCATTGGACACTGTTTAACTCATGCCTCCAGGAACTCACCGGACGCTACTACTCTCATCCCATTCTTTTCTCATTCTTTCCTCTTCCCAAGCTCAAACACCAGCAGTAGCTGCTTGAACCACCCCGTATGGCCCGCATTCATTCAATCTGGCTAGCCCTCGGTTCACACTTTAATGGTCCTACAACTGAATCAAAATTATTCGTAACCGTATATGGGCCTGGCTCTGCTTTTGTCAGTCCCCTTGTCCAACCCAGATCCAGCCACCACAAGAATGCGCATCCCCTGTCCGACTGCCGCAGTCTTGACGTCCGCTGCGGGGCTGTCCACAAACCGAAAAATGTCAGTGCAATGGTTGCGCGGAACTGCCATGCCCCGTGTGACGGCACTCCCGCAACTATTGTTTCCATCCTCAGCCTTCACCTTTCGCTCATTCGAGCCTGTGGTTCCAACTATGAACAGACTTATGCCCAGTCCCAACCGTCTCTAGGACTAGTTCGTTATTACCCACTGAACCCTTCGTTCGGAATTAACCGACCTGGTTTTCCGCTGCAATTTCAGTTTGTCTCTTCCACAAGTTCGAAGATTTTCTAATGACGTTTATTGGTCCTTATACATCACCACTATCTCCACATGACACATGGTTTTCCTACAACAGCGACACCAGTGAGTCCACTTAGTTTCAGTCGCACTTGTACAATTTTACGCAATACAAACGTGGTCACGTGCTTCGACTCTCTCCTCTGATTTTGCTCGCGCTTGCAGCGGTCATTTGCGAGTCTCATGTGCTAACTCTGGTATCAAAACATTTCAGACCATCTTCGGAATCTATTATATGTGGGAAATGTTCAGAAGAAGACCCTTAGAACACCATGATTGGATTGTTGTTTATTCGCTGACCTGGGCCAACGACGAACTCCTTTAAAGAGAACAATTATTAGTGAGTCTGTTCCATCTGACCTTTTTATTATTGTATACCCAACCTAGCCTCATTATTTTTATTTTCTTTGCCACACACTCCTGGTGAAGTAACTTATTGGGTAGCCAGGCCACTACAGTTCAAACCATATTTTTGGAACAAAACTTTCCATTTGTCTCCGCTTGGTATTCTTCCATCTCCATCTCCATTTTTTGCTTTGCGACCCTGACCACCTACTCAACCGCCATTCATGACTGGCAACGATTTTCTATTTTATCTTCAGGTCAACCGACTTCATCATTGAACCAGTCGCACCTCATGTCCGATGGTTTTAGCTTTTTGGTTCCGACGACTACGGTGAATTTTCATGTAACAAGCGCGTCCCTTCGGCTGTACGTTCGTCTCCGCTGTGTTATCGCTGGCCATTCTCACGTTGTAACAACCCAATCATGCCTCTATTATTATGTTCCCTACAAGTTGGAAAATAAACCTATTATTACTATCTTCTGGCTGGTGCTCCCGAGTATCAGACCTAGGAAATACGAGGCCTACCTGAATGGCGTGCAACTTTAGTAGGGAAATAACAGACTGAAACGGAAACAACAGGCTGGAGATGGATGAATTTATCACGTAGCTAGTTTAAAGGTATCTGTTTACTTCATGTAAACAAGATCTAAGTACGACTGCTAAGTCAAGATTGCTGCGATGTTCAGGCCAATGGCCTTCAATTACTTCACATGAAGTCGTCCTCGTCCCTTTCTACAGACTGACGCCCTAAAGCGTTGGTACCAGTAATATCCCGTGACCTCGCGGCTTTCAATTTGCTCCTTCTTAGGACCGAGATTGTGGACGAACACAGACTTTCGGGACGTACTGTGCTAAAATTCTGTGCTCTGGTCCAGAAAAATGTTATAATATGGCTTTTTCGCAACCATATCTATGCGCTTTCTGGACGGGCCTGTGGCTAAGTGGTAAAAATGATTAACCATGTACGCACCCATCGTAGGGACAAATTTGAAAACTATTACTGCACAGCGGGCAAGTTGCACAGCACAAGAATCAACGAGATATGATAAGCGATCCCTTGAACACCAACGGTCATTTCAAATGATGTGCAAGTCCCAAAGCTCACCAACGTCAGGTCGTCCGTGGCAGATGTCGGACATCGGAGAAACCGGATTTGCCTCTGAACAATCCAATGGTTAATGACAGGTGTGTTTTTTGGTTCTAACTGCTGAAGTTTATCTAACACCCAGCTGTTGTTTACATAGGCCATTAAAAGTTGATGGCGGTGGTTTACTTCACAACTTATAGGGGACGTGTCATTTGAGGCATGATCGAGTCAACCTGTTGGGAGTACTTGGGAGTTCGCTGCAAGACTATAAGTTGGTTAACGCAGATTTAACTTACCCTGTTGGTTTTGACACATTAGTAGTGCAACCTTGGGGATCATGAACACAATAGCCTCAAAAGGAGCGAAGACACATGTACTCATCTTACAGATGACGTTTAGAACGTACTCGTCGTCTTTCAGGATTTCCCTTTGATCGTAGTGACACGATTTATGCGTCTCGTTTTCCGGCATAAAACCTTCAGTGTGTCAGAACATCTTCTGTATGGCAGCTCCAGAGTGCCTTAGAGGTGCACCCGCTTTTTCAGGTAATCTCTGGCGTTCCCCAGACGATTATTGGTCACGCTGCAAAGTGGATTATCCCAAATTGTGTGTGAACAGCACAGTTGAGGATGGAACAGCCTGTGAGCCGTGAGGCAAGAAATGAATCCTAGGTCGGTAAGGCGCAGTCCTTGCATGTCTTAGCGAAATTTATTTGGTAGAATTGTGAATAACAGAAAACGTACTGTACTGCATTGTCTAGGCAATCTATACGGTTGATTGTGTGCCGGCTGCTTGCGGAGGGTTATACCATCAATGAAAGGAAGAAGGCCTTCGCTGCGGAGTTGGCTATTTGAGAACACCAACTAAACAGTTACAGACTATTGAACAGGGGAACAAAACTCTCATATGCATCTCGTTTACAAAACTGAATATCCACCTTCTCCTTGAACGCGTCTTCCTGAACTTTTCTGGACATTCATTGACTTTTACTCAAATGCAGGCAAGTGCTACAGAGACTCCACCAATTCTGTAACAGATCTCACTTTTCAAGAGACACAAAGCAGATTTACGAGAAGACGTACTACTCACATGCCTCACCAGTAGTATACATCGTTACACCAAAATACACGGATGATATACAATACGTACCTGCTTCCTGATCGCTTTGCGAATACAACATGGCACAAAGGAAAGTTGCGGCCGTGCTTTGCCCTTGCCACTTGGATTTGTGCCGTAAGTTTGCCCATAACAAACGTCTTTACATGACACTGTCCACTCAAGGTCTTCCTGAACAAGCTTAACGTTTTGTGCATGGGAAAAAAAGCGTTTGCCTTCCACAAAAAATGCCTAACTTGACGCCCGGCACAAATACCAGATTTGATCAGGAACGTTTAGTGGGTGCCTTTAGTTGGTCTAAAAGGGTTCACACAAGTCAATTGGCCGCTTGTGTATCTTCAACACTGACTACATCCGGGAAGCGCCAGTGACGCGTAATATCAAAACCTCCGTGATGTCAAAACAAAGTCGGTGCTGGGTCCCTATACGGTACTTATAATGTAAGAAGTAAATTCACAAAATGTAAAACCCTCGACAGTCGATCCTCGCCCACAACAAATGGTCCGATTGGACTATAAAATTATGAACAAATGAGCAAATGGGCTTACACGTGGGACGGTAATACGTGCATAAGTTCGGCCGCAAAATGAATGGATGAGCTCAAGGTCAGATGAGTGAAGCAGTAGGGACAAACCAACGCTAGTTCATACGCACGCGCTAAACACAAAGTTGAAGCGCTTGTTACAACTGGAAACAGAAAAAACGGAGAATTTCAACTGTCAAAGTGATGGACGATAAGAGCGCTATCCACTGGTATTTGTGAAAGCAGTCATGGCCGTAATGACCTTTTCCGACTGCCACGCAGGCAGCCGTGCAACGCTGTGAAGCTGAGCCTGGACCAAAGGTTTATGATCCGTCACAGTGAAACCCGATTATCTATCGGTTACTCAGAAAAGGTAGTTGACACTTCCGGCGGTAGTTCTAGATGTCCCGAATAGCAATGACCTTGCTGGTTTTGTCGGCTACAAGCTGTCGATGGCGTTCCGTATGTCAACAGGGCTCTATAGGTGTCTGACTCCCTTACGATTAGCCGTCGGTCTACAAGCAGTTGGCCGCAAGGTAACTTGGCCATTTTATGGTTATCTTCAAGATGGCAATGGGTGACTGAGAGATGTTTTCCTTGTCTCCTTAGACAAAACTGGACTAGACAAGTAGCGTTGAGTGGGTTATTTTTTGTTAGCAACTGTGATCAACTCACAAGCTTCTCCAGGTTCCTCGATTGTCGTTTGTAGTGGGTGGTCGCCTACCACAGTTGTATTACACTAACTGAAAGGGTAAAACAGCGTTGATGCTTCTCCTACCCACGCACTCGGAAACACCGTACAATTATCTCCCAGCTATTTGTTTAACGCCTTCTCAAATGTCGTGAAGGATGAGACTGGCAGCCCTCAGTTCCGCAACAGAAATAACTGGGCCGATCACATGACTGTTTGAGTCATAACAGTGCAGCTACACGATTGAGTGCGCGCCAAAATTGTCAAATAAAGGTTAGGCAAAACAAATTCCTACTAATTAAGGAGGGTTCCGGAGTTTTTCGGTTTGAGCGTACACACAGTAAAATGCAACATTTCCATGCAAAAATTTTTATTCGACACAACGGCTTTTGAGAAAACTGCACGTGTCGCATTAGGGTTGCTGTGGTTGTTGACTATACTTAAGAATTCACCAACAACTTACGTGAAACCGTAGCTCAAACGAGTAAAAAATTTAAATGGACCTGTTGCATATGACGGTATTTATCTGAGACAATGAAATCCCAGCCATATTTTTCTCACACTTTTTTAAACGTAATTATGACGTAGCTTGACCTTGGAATCTATGTTAGTATTGACAGCCATTGCTCAGCATGATCGGTGTGTTATTGCTGTGGAAGGTTTTGGAAGGATGTTTCCACCAGGTTTCTCTACTTGTTGTATTAAAAATGCTTTAAAACGTGCATGAAAATCATTACGTTGTTTTGCCCAAATTAGGTCACAGAAAATAGACTTTTGCGGCTGAAGTACGGTAAAGTTCTCTACTGTTGCAGCAAGCTTTCTATTGGAGAAAGCTGAGACCGGAAAAGTCGTCGAAGCTGATGAGATTGACGAAACTTTCATGACAAGTTCCACACACTGTAACGGGTATAAATACCTCTCGATGAAGACACCCGAGAACCTGCAGCATAACCATCGACCGGTGAGCTCTTTCAGACACCTTCCCCGTTTCGGCCACGTGACCTGCGGCGGTGTGGAGTGCAGCATTCTGTTGAAGCATGTCAAAAATGCAGCAGTACCCTGCGAGTGAATTTGGGAACGTGCTGACCACCCCCGAGATATCTAACAATAACGAACTGGTTAACTGCCTATGCTGTCAGATGGGCCGATGCTTACGTTTTCTTCCCTGATGCAGACGAAATAACGTCGATTCTCGCAATGACTCACGAACAAAATCGCGTAAACGTAACGAGAGCTAACGGTAGTTGAGTTAGCCGCCTATGTCTTGCCTGCACGCAGCAAATAGCTCGGTTTTGACTTCCTCGATGGTCATCGGTTTCGATAGCATGCAAGGAGTCAATTGTCCTGAGTAGTTTTGGGGCATCTACATTTGCTCTGTAAATACAAACTGTACTGCTTAATATTTACGGACGGAATGGTGGTCAGGTTGCCGGCCAATTATGCCTGTTCAAAGGCAATAATCATGCGCTTTGGCGCAAATTGTTTAACATTTTCAAACCAACGATGGGATAAGAGCACCGCATTGAGAGCCTAGTAATGAATAATTATACAATAATAATAATGATAATGTTTACTCCCAACTGATGGGTGGCATACCGTCATGAATGAGCTTAATTTCACAGTCAGACTAAAAGCGTGACTGGCCAGATTTGTGGGTGCAGGGGACTGTGAGGAAAAGAGACAATGTCATAGGTAGTGGGCATTATCCGATGTGGACGTGGTTACTCTTAAACACGAATGGGTAGGAAAGCACGGTTATGATCGCTTTTTTTCTTTTGGGGAAAATGTTGAGCTGAAGCAGGATCAGACCGTTAAAATTTGAAGATGGCGGGCAAAAACAAAACAAAGGTGAGCAAAACAAGAAACATCCTACCTGACACAGAACAAAAAACTTCAAAATTACGGAAAATGAGGAACAAAAACCACGGATCTTTTGAAGCAGGTTGCGCGCCGTATGTGGTGTCAATGTTTTCACCTGTCTCAGGCTGTTTAATACGAGCACGATTTTTTTAAATTAAGGGTGGATTGCACTCATCCAGACGGTCCCCTGAGTTGGAAATTACACTTTAAAAGCAAATAGTCCTTTCGCCACAATTTGACCTCATGGATTTCCAAGTAAGACAAACGAACCGCACATATGGTTTCTGATATTCTCCTCGATTCTTGTAGAGTGTTTCACCTCACTGAGCATAGTTGTAGTTTATGGGGACATACTTTATATATATATATATACACATATACATATATATACATATATATAGTAACACAAATACTCAATGTTTATTTGACGCAACATGACCAAGTAATGAAATAAAGTTTGTTCAAATGATTGAATCGGGTGTTAAAATTCACGAGAGGCACTCCCGCGCTAGTTCAATGCAAACAATGTGGTAAAATTTACCGTGAATAAAGCCCAACAGTGTAGAACCTAGCGCACTTTGTAATTTGGTCAAGGAATGCAGACAGATCTTTCCGACATGGAGTGGAAAAACTTGATCATTTGTCCACGTTAAATGACAAAGCGATCAGGGTGTAGTGTTAAAAGGTTTTTTTGTACCAAAAACCTGAAAATATTCGCCTTCATGTCACCATCCTTCTTGTGTCCTGGAGCACTTAACCTGGCGAATCGATAACACAGAAAGTACTGACAGTCCTGGATTCGAACTCCGGATATCTGACATGCGAAACAAGCATTCTAATACCATCTTAACAGTTTATGAAAAGGTGAGAGTAGATTCTGTTAATCTAGCAGCTAATCCAAAAATGTCCAACAGGTTTCGAGTGCCCGACTGAGAAGTCCTGAAGTGCAGATCAGTCGATCGGGGGTGTCGGGCGAGCCAGTCACATTGAACAAGCTTGAGCACTGTCACCCCGATTTCAAAAGTGATAATCCGGGCGCTTTCGGCGAGCCTTGATGGGCTAGTTACAGCATGACAAATACCCTCCGCGACGAAAGACGTCTACCATCGATGGGTTCCATTAGGATCGTAACTCTGCTTTCTTCCTTTGATGTGAACTCACCAGAATAGGTGAACAACAATAGATGGGGGACTTTTCAAGTGAGGGTGATCTAAGGCGGATTTCGGAAATTCCGAAACAACACACCACTCAAAATTACGCCAGCCTGATGACTGAATTGATGTACCGAGGTTTTAAAACCTTTCAAGACAGCTTTTCTGATGCTCACGTGATTACTATTGTGACACTGCATCCCGAGGCATCAAATATAGGTCAGTACTTTCGAGAAATACACTCATCTGCAAACCAATTTGGTTTTTGCGAGAGACTCACCTGGAAACCAGCTGAATCTCCCGTTTGTGATGATTTCACGCAACTGAATGTACTGCACCAGGCCGCCCCATGTTCCAGTTGCTACGATATTCGAGATATCGCGATACATGTATATTCGTAATGGACTACTAACCGACTTATTCACGGTGGAGGACATTCGTCAACTCCTGCACAAGATCAACCCATTCTGCGCGTTGGGGCCCGACGAAGTCCACCCAAGGATCCTGAAGGAAACGTCGTACACACTGGCAACTCATTTCCATCTGCTGTTTCGTCAGTCGCTTGACGAAGGCCACCTTCCCTGTTTGGAAGGAAGCGATTGTCACGCCAATCTACAAAACTGGTGACCGACTATCGCCTGGCAGCTACAGGCCTATAAGCCTCACTAGCGTGCCATGCAAGGTGATGGAACGCATTCTGAAGCGAGCCATTCTAGATCACCTTACTTCCAACAACTTGATTTCTCAAACTCAACACGGATTTCTCCCAAACCGTTCCTGCGTGACGAACATGCTCGTATTTATGGACAGCTTAACCCAAGCCAAGGACGAGGGACTCATATCGGATGCCATATTTTTCGACTTCTCAAAAGCATTTGATCGAGTCCCACACGTCCCTCTGCTCCACAAACTCGAGTCTTACGGGATTCAAGGAAAATCCTACACTGGATCAAGGCATTCCTATCAGACAGATCATTCCGAGTGAAAGTAGGCTCGACCTACTCTGCGGCGCCGGTCTCCATTGGAGTTCCTCAGGGCTCCGTTTTGGGACCTTTGCTGTTTCTGATATACGTCAATGACCTTCCAGATGTTCTTTCAAGTCCATGTCTACTTTTTGCGGACGACTTGAAATCGTGGAGTTCCAATGCCAGTGCCCTCCAAATGGATGTAGACGCCGCAAAGCAGTGGTCGTTGGACTGGCACCTTCCTCTGAATGACGAAAAGTGCGTCCATATGTCATTTGGAGGAGACTCAGCGAACTCCTTTGTCATGCATGGTGAGAAAGGACCAGAAGACATCACGAGGATAGATGCCAAAAAGATTTGGGTATCTGGCTCTCTCCAAACCTGTCCTTCTCACTGCACCTTGAGAAATCGGCTCAGAAGGCATTCGCTGTTCTACGGATGATTCGGCGTACCTTCTCTCGTATTACTCGCACGGACTTCCAAATACTCTATGGGGCCTATGTCAGACCGCTCCTTGAATATGCCAACCCGGTTGTCTACTCAGGACGCACGAAAGACGTAATCCTCATTGAGCGTGTCCAGCGAGCTGCTACGAAAATGGTTGCCGGTCTCAAGTCCATGGACTACGAAACGCGTCTCGGTGCTCGACCTCTTTCCCTTGGAGTATCGTCGCCTCCGAGGGGACTTAATTCTTACTTACGCCCTGTTTGAACAAGGCTTGGCCAACAGGTTTTTCACCGTTGACCCAGCAAACACACGGCGGGGACATGGTAAGAAGATTTTAAGCTCAGAGCGCACACCTTCATTAGGCAAACTTTTTCTCATTTCGGGTAGTTGCTGCGTGGAATAACCTTCCTGAGACGGTTGTCCACGCTCCCTCTAGAACTCAGTTCAAAACACTATTAGACACTTATTTACGCGAGTCCTCGCGCTGGCAACATACTACCCCGCGCTGGGAACTAAAAAGGTAGTGCTTCACCATTTTTTTCACTTGTGCCTTTCAGTTGAACAACAGCCGCTGAACGACTAGAACAAAACCAATTCGAGAAACTTGGGCGGATGCATCGATCCTGTGTATCATTCCGTGAATCCGTGAATCCGCGAAGCACTCCTGAAGCCTCGTGTCCCTGGACTGGCCAGGGTCACGAAAAGCGTATGTGGGAATGAGAAAATGGAGGGATTGGCGATGGAGATAAATGGTAAAAGGAATCTCATAATCATGGTGCACAGTTAAATTTTGGAGGCTCACTGGTGTCACTGTGGAGTCGGGTGTAAAAGGTTCCTTGAAAGAGTAAGTTGGTGGCAAAACACAAGCCGAAAGGCGAACTACGCACTGCCGAGGATAACAGTGCCTATGCAGTTCGGTCCAGTTCGAGCCACTGTTAGTCCTTCGATCTGAAACTCTGGATGGTGACCCCTTTGACGAGACATGGAAAACGCTCTGGAGGCCCAGGAATATTACCCTGAAATTTAGTATTTGCTAAAGAATTTTGGAAGGAAAACCTAGCGGTGCTTTTGCAAATGACATTGCCTGGTGTTCTCTACGGTCGCACCAAAAATGCTCGACTTATAATCACTTCGTCAAGAATTCATCGACGCTACCCAGTTCCTTTAACACTTCTGAGATATCGGTGCTCCAAAGCATGGATATTCCCCAGAAACAAACAAGTGCCATGCCCTACAGTCACACAACAGCGCACTCCTTATTGCGGTCTGGGTCACAACCCTTGAAACCTAGCTCTGTGATTTTTGACGTTACAAGCGACGGAGACCAGCAGACATGGTGGGGGCCTTCGTGATTCGCGCGCTGACTTCATCAGAAAATCTTCCGTCAGTGCTGATACTTTACCGAGATATGCGTCAGAACAGAATTGCGATCATATAAGAGGAAAGCATCTTCCTTGTGGCCTTGATATGGGTAGGCTCTAAACCACGTTTTGCGGCTGGCAAGTGATACTTGCGATGTCTCAAAGCTCACTGTCGTCCCGCCCTGTTCCACTGGTTTTCCTACACATGTAATGGTGTGCCACGACCGTCCCATGGTTTACGCTTCAGTTGAAGATTTTCGACAGACAGAAAAGCTTTTGTGCTTACGTGTGTAACTAGAAGATATTCTCAAGGCAGAAGTGGTCGCTGTATCACGTGACTGGTGAGCAGGTCCCAACTGCCACAGACTCTTGATATGTTTGTGATGGCACTACGTGCTGCAAGTTATAACATGCGAGTACTATTAAACTAGCTGACCGAAATTCGTCAGTTGAAAGCATTTCATTAGGTTTTCGGTGCCGAACATCATTGTTCACCATCAACGGTCGTCTTCATTTTGATAATCGGGTCGAAATTTTCTCAGACTTTGCCGTGAAGTCTTGGCCCAGTTACATAGCGGATTTTCATGGATAAGCGGCGTAAGAATCTTCGATAGAAGTTATCTTTGTTTGTCAGGTATCAGTCAAAAAATTAAGCAGATATACCGAAGCCCTTTGCGGTGCAAATGTGGCAAGACCTTAACTTGGCCCCAGCAAAGAAGTCCGTGACGGTAATCGCGCGAGTTTTCGCACGGCAGTAATCGCTGAAGCCTCTGCGTCATTGCTGGTACCTTCAATGAGCAACCTGAAGATATAACGCCTGAGCCAGTAATCGTGTCCTCCATCGCTACTATGCGGCATCTGTTTTCTACCGGAAACTCGCTTGGGGTGGTGGTAACGTTGAATCCCATGAGTTCGTTGATCACGCTCGAAGGCTGAGGTCACACTTATTGATTACCAACTAGTCCATTCATAGTCAAACGAGCTAGCCGACAGTTTCGTAGCCATAGTTGTACGCTCGGTGACAACACAAAAAACGGCTGAACACCGCGGATGTCTCAAACATTTGTTGAAATATTCCGCGTCCTTCAACTCAAAATCTGTTGACAATCGCTCTCAAGCAAACGTTTTGATAAACGGACTATCGACGCTTACTCGTGGCAACAACTCGCTGTCAGTTATGTCACATCAACTAGTGATATGTGGATAATAATCGCTTCGGCCTACAAGCCGTCTACTGTGGATCTTACTAGGCTGGCACCAGTAGACACTTAACCTTCCTTATCACCTACTATCTACCCTATTTCGCAAACTATTGCAACGGAAAATTGGGGAACCTGCAGCGGCAGTCATTAGCAGAAAGAGCGCTAGGAAGGCCAAGTCTCTCAGGGAGGTTTCACTGCTTCCGAGTATAACTGGGAACTCTGAGCTCTTCAAAGCTATATTAGAAAAGTCATTGGCTGTCCGAATCGGAAACACCAGCTACGGATTGGATGCTCAGACAGCCAACCGGCGACGAGCAACGGCGCTTGGGTCTTTGACCATAATTTAAGAGAATCACCTGCTCGCCACGCAGCGGTGACCGGACAGCCTCGATCCGAGATCGGGAGTTCTCTTCCATTGCGCGACGTTACTTGTGGATTTTTGGACCCGGATATTCCTTTATGTGCCCGCGTTTTTCCGCTGCCCGTTGTTTGTGGGAGTTAATGAGACTTTTCTCGTGGTCATCATGATAACACACGAGTGTGCACTCGAAGCATTTTGGGTAGCAGAATAATAAGCTAATGGTCAAACCCAGTAGGCTTGAGACGCGTTTAGAGATGCAAAATGAACCCAGTGATCATGACACCCAGTGTCAATATCCGTTTAAATTGTGCTGGCGTTGGGACCCGAAGACTTCGTACCCTCCGCAAAGTGTTTTGCGTAGACGGACCTGAAAGCGCATCCAGAAGATTGTTGACATGGATCAGAAAAAGGATCTTCCTAGGATGGAGCCATAGGAGAGTGAAGAACGGCGCAGAACTGATCGTTCTACTGGAAAGGAAAGTGTAGACCCAGCGTAGACTTCTCTTGAATCCCATGAGCCTCGTGCTTGTGGAGCAGTGAGATTTGTGGAACTCGATCCACCACTTTTGAAAATTCGAAAAATGCTGTGTTCTATTTGAGTTCATCGTTTGCTCTGTTGCGCTGTCAAAGTACACGAATGTGTTCACGCAAGAACGGTTTGGGAGGGATCCGTGTTCCACCGGGACTATCAATTTTTTGAGACGAGATGGCCCTCAGAACGCGTTCGGTCATTCTGCATGGTATGCCAGGCCTGTAGCTGCCAGTTGCTATGCGGTCGGCTGCTTTATAGATTGGCGTGACAATCACTTTCATCCAAGCTGAAAGGAGATTGCCTTCATCGGGTGACTGACGTAAAACCGACTGGAAATGTTTGGCCAACCTGGGTGAGCTTTCTTTCCAGATCCTTGGATGCACTTCAGCTGGCCCCAGTGTAATTTGTTTAGGGGCTATTCGCAGTTTTCGGTTGTCAGCGGGCAGAGTGCAACCGTGCATTGTGTTCTCTGTAGGCCTCGGTTACCAATATGGGGCCATTTATAGGTTCTCCGTCTCTGTACCTCAGGTAGAAGGCCGTTGACTTGTTTATTCGACGGTGTCGCATGTGCTTATATAGTACATCTTCGCTTTTCTCGGGTTAGATTTACTATCTTAGCCTGACTTCGTAAGTTCAGTTGGTGGGTCTGATTCACGGCAGTTTCGCATCTTAGGAAATGCCAGCTCGTCTTCCGGGTCTCCCATAGTTATCTTTGTGAAGAATAGTTCGTTTCCGGAAGACTGCACATCCTCGGATTGCTTTTGGTTCGTTCGACTGCCCCAATTTCTTCAGAGTGAAAACCTCATCAGTTTCGTGGACTCTGAACAATGATTTTGCATGTCTCCTCCACTGAAACTTTTCTCGCTCCGAGCTGTTTGAAGAAACTATGCACTCCCGTTAAATCTTCGCGCAGGAAGATTTAAATAAACGTTTGAGGTTCAGGGTTTCTAGCCCAATGGCAGATGGAGTCGGAAGTCAGCACGGTGGTCACTTTGTCCCACATGAACCCTAATTATCAGTTGAACGACGAGGTTTCTTGGTAGTAACCAGATCCGGTAGGGAACGTAGTGGGGTTCTGCGATATCTGATGATACTTCGACCGAAGGATGGATTTCGTTTGCTACTACACAATATCGGCACTGTGTGAGTTGCTGCCTGAGTCATATTCTACTTTAACCCTACTGCTATGGTTGTTTTCTCTTTGAAATAGACCTGTTTCAAGTTTTTCCACTGCCCTGGGGGTTCACAACCATGATACCGCAAACACTCATCGAATGTTTTGTTTATAGCTCGGACATCTGCGTACTTTTCATCTCATGTTATCCCCACTCTTTGGAAATGCGGATTTTCGGTTCTCTGAACGTCATTCCTAACTTCAGGATTGTGCCATGCCAACAGATCCTTTTTTGTCTTCAGACGTTGGCGAGGCAGCCTCCTAAGTCTCATTTTACAAGTGTGGTTAAACCAGAAGTAACCCAGTACCACCAGGAGGTAAGCGCACTGTCATTTTTTCCATATCCTTGACTGCCTCGTTTCCTCACAGCATTTAAAAGCATGTTGTGCAATTGAAGTTTCGCTGAATCGACTTACTTTCGCTAAACTACGCCTGGACAGTACGGGCCCAAACCGTGTCTTGCTGGAGGTGTGGGATAGCCTACCACTCAAGCTCCCTGGTGGGAAAGAATTCAGGCCACAGCTATGTGAAAGCGTAGTAAGTGAATTTTATGGGTATAATTTTTAATTTTATAACTTTCTGAGGTAACCAATAAAGATACAATCACTGTGTTAAGACGGCCGACCACGTCAGGCTGATTATTTTGGCTTGTTGGCAGCGTGATCAATGGGACGCGTCGGTTTTACTTGCCCAACTAATTTATTTATTCCAATCGGCGCACATGAAATACCAATGACTGCGTGGCTGTCTTTGGAAGCGAACTCAGTGTGGTTACAGATAATTTGCTATGCTTAACGATCACGAACTCTTGTTCCAGTTATAAGGCTGAAGCTAGTTTCCCTTGATAAGCAGTAATAACTGATTTGAAAGCCTCTATGTTAGGAACTTTCAGTCTTGTGCTTGGTTGGTCGAAGTTCTAATCCTCCTCCCCCCAAATGTCTGTGACTAGCTGAGGCTTTTGAGAGTTCGTGAACGACAGTTAACGGGGCTAACTGTAGTCAATTGATCTCTAATGCCTATTACTTGCAGTCTTTGAGGCTTAATATCCTTAGTCAACAAATTGAATAGGCCAGTTTTCGACCATATTTTTTTCCACCCGGGGCTGCACTACTCTCTGTACTGTGTTTGCAAATCATCATTATTATCAGCTGTAAGAAACCGTGTACTTGTCGTACAGTGGTTGTAGCTGTTGTTTGCAAACAATCGCTTGTGATTTGCTAGTCCACAGGAGGTCAACGCCTTATTAAATCCTTTGCGATCTTTCTAAAACGATGATTCAGCAGTGGTATGATAGATCCCCATCAGTTTCCTCCCTCTTTAAAGGTATCGTCTTCGGACTGCACGTTCATCATTCCGCAGCCCTCGAGAGCAGCACGACATTCATGTAGTGGCTTTCATATGAATAGTGTTCAAAGCTGTTTGTTGCAACCTGCACTTTAAACAAGAATTGTATTGATGGCGAACCCAGAAGATATTTATGCATCGCACGTGTCGCATAGCCTGTTACATGTGTTTAGTAATGAAGACATTGAAGGGTTCTAGTGAGACCATACATTTGGTCTCCGACAGTTTTCATTACAGGAACCCTGCAACTAAAAGTGGTGGTCTTCCTTAGAGTGAAGTCTGCCTCCGTTGGTTGCCTGCACTGTTGCAGTGCCTGTGAAGCCGAGGTGGTCTCAATAGATTCATGGCCTTCCTTAAAACGCTGCACGCTAACTGCTGTGGTCAGCCTGCGGTCAGCCATCGCCTGAGTTTACTACATTCAGTGGTATCGGGCAGTGCTGTTAGCTTTTTGTATGGATAGCTTTATGATTGCTGGTGGACCACCTAACATCGCTTTGCCATCCGGAGGGCAAATCCACATGGACTCCTGGCAACCTGCACCATCCATACCGCAGACGTGCTATAAGATTGCTCGACAAGGGTCGAGTTGACAATGTTGTGGCGAACTCCATCTCATCATTTGGACCATTGAGAGCTGATGTTGAGGCCATCAGTGTCTTCGGAGCATTTCCAAAATCCAGTGGGACATCGGGTAGTAGCATTAAAGTTTTCTGAGCACAAGCATTGGAATTCGATAGCATTTGCCGGCAACCGTCACTTCGCCGTCACGAAGAGACTGGACCTTACCGTGGTGTGGCGGTTTGTGTACCTCAGCGACCCATTGAGCTATACTGGTGGGTGCCCGCGTGACACTCACAGAGTCTCTCATACCAGGTTGGTCCATGGGTAAAGGTCTGACGAACACAGTCTCCTGGCCCTCCAGGTTGGGGGTTGGAACATGTGTGGCGACGTGTTCCGTAAAAATGGTAATGCACTTGCATTTCCAGCCCAACACCGCTGCCTTGCGGTTAGGCTTTTGAGCCAAAGGCTTTGGTTGAGGACCCTAATCGTCCTCCTGTCTAGGTGTGGGCGCCCTGGCAGTATCCCAGCCCTCGTACAACCATGACATTCACAACTAACAGTACTTTCATGCCACATCGGCCGTCGCGTGGTGCCATCAGCCGGGTCGCCTTACTTGCTGCATACAGCAGGGCGGGTAAGCGAAAACATGCTACTGCTGACGCCTCCCTTCTTACACTTTCACGTTTTCCGTCTTCCACCCTCCCCCGCCCCAATTTTAATACTTTCTCCGCAGGTCCCAGCTCTAGGACTGATCGGTTTGCCCGCCCTACATCACACTTAGCCGCAGATTGTGTACGTCCGAGTTCCGTTACATCCCTAAACACTTCGAAGTCTGTTTTCAAACCCCGAAAGCCTGTCTACTTAGCCACCTTTAATGTTCGTTCACTGAAGCAAGCAGGTCAACAGGTGGCTCTTGCTCGTACGCTGGATTCCCTCAGCATTGATGTATGTTGTCTGTCAGAAACAAGGACGCAGGACGCAAGTACCGTGATCGAACTGACTGCCCCCTCGCTCTCTTCCAGGTTCCGGCTGCGCACCTCTGGTGATGCAGAGGCCGCTGCAGCTGGATATGCTGGGGTGGGTATTGTACTGAGTGAACGAGCGGAAGCGTCTCTGCTTGATTGGATACCCGTTGATAGTCGCCTCTGTGCGGTTCGTTTGGCAACATCTGTGAGAGAATCTAGAGGAAGTGAGGTCCATCGCACCTTGTTTATTGTGTCTGCTTACGCCCCAACTGACTGTAGCTCTGAATCTGCCAAGGACAGTTTCTATGACGCTCTAGGTGCCCTTCTACAGCAGGTTAAAACCTCAGATATCGTTGTGGTTGCTGGTGATATGAACGCCCAGGTAGGTAGACTGAGCGCTGCTGAGGCCCGATTGGGTGGTCGTCTTGGTTTGGACACGAGACGCACGGACAACGGAGACCGCTTACTTCAGATGTGTGCCGATCACAGACTGTTCCTTTGCAGTACGAATTTCCGGAACAGCGGAAATCGCTTGACAACGTGGTGCCCACCAACAAACCAGCGACGAACCCAAATAGACCACATCGCCGTGAGTTATCGGTGGCGAGGGTCGATCACCGCTTGCCGCTCCTTCTGGAACACCAGCGTGGACTCCGACCATGCACTTGTACGCTGCTGCTTTTCATTGCGCTTTTCAGGTGTACGCAAAACGCGCACACCTCGCTTAGCCATTGAGAAGCTAGTGGATCCAGAAGTCAAACGAAATTATCAAAACCAACTCGTCGAATGCCTGCCGGACGGTACGGTGTCGGATATAAACGGCCACTGGGAAAAGATATCCAAAGCGCTACTCAAGGTTGGAACGTCTGTTTGCGGTACAACCCAGCCAACCTCTTTCAAACACTGGATCTCTGATAGGACCGTGTCTTTGCTGGAGACCCGGCGACAGATTCCCCCTGGCCGCCACCACAACTCCACCCGACGCATCATCCGACGCCAAGTGAAACTGAGTGTCCGTGCAGACCGAGAAGCTTGGTGGACCCGAAAGGCCCAAGAAATGGAAGATGCAAAGAATGCTGGAAATGTGCGCAGGCTGTTCCATTTGATTCGTTCGACTGGTCCTCGAAAACCTCTTGTCAGCGAAACAATCAGAGACCAAAATGGCTCCCTGATATGCAATAAAGCAGAACGTCTGGACCGCTGGGCACAGTACTTTGAACAGCAATTCAGCTGGCCACCTGCTACCTCCAATCCAGAATCCTGGCCTTCAACAGAAAGCTGGACCGTAAATATGGAGTCGCCTTCGGTCTCAGAAGTGTCCGAGTGTATTTCTCTACTCAAGCGTCATCGTGCTGCTGGTCCTGACGACCTTCCACCTGCTCTTTTCAAGGATGGCGGTGGGCTCCTCAGCCAGTGCCTGTCTAGACTATTTGGGTCTATCTGGGAGAAAGAGACCGTCCCAGACAACTGGGGTGAATCGATAGTAGTGCCCATTTTCAAAAAGGGTACTCGCAGTGAATGTAGCAACCACAGAGGTGTTAGTTTGACTCCTGTTGTGACAAGGCTTCTGGCGTCATTGATTCTTCGTCGTCTTACGATGGCACGCGAAACCTTGACTCGTGAGAATCAAGCGGGATTTCGACCGGGTAGAGGCTGCATTGACCACATCTTCACACTCCGTCAGGTGTTAGAGCAACGCCACATGTACAGACGACCCACAATCTTGGTGTTCCTTGACTTCAAGGGTGCGTTTGATTCTGTCGATCGGTCAGTGCTGTTAAATATACTTGCTCAACAGGGTATGCCCCAGAAGTTTGTAAACATAATCCGATCCCTATATTCACATACTTCTGGGCGGGTGAGAGTGTATGGCGAGCTCTCCAAAAGCTTCCCTACAAAAAGTGGTGTCAGACAAGGATGTCCACTCTCTCCATTCTTGTTCAACTTCGTCATTGATGAAATAATGAGGCGAACGCTGGAAGGTCTTCAAAACCCCGGTGTTCAAATCGTTGCTGGTGAGAGCCTTGTCGATCTGGAGTACGCAGATGATATCGCCCTCATCTTTGAAGACGAAAGTGAAGCACAAGCCCTGTTGAACAGACTGACCACCATCATACCATCTTTTGGCATGCGCCTTGCACCTTCAAAGTGCAAAGTCATGCTTCAGAACGTGCAGTCTCCGGACATATCCCTTAAAATTCAAGGAGAATCACTGGAGATTGTGGAAAACTTTACATACCTCGGTAGTTGTATTAGCTCTGACGGAAGTGTGTCTGATGAAGTCAGTGCAAGAATCTCAAAGGCTCGAATCACGTTTGCTAATTTGCGTCACTTGTGGCGTCAAAAAGGCATCTCACTAGATCTTAAGGGTCGTGTGTACCAGGCTACAGTAAGGGCTGTATTGTTGTATGGGTGCGAGACATGGCCTCTACGGACAGATGATGTGAGGCGTCTCCAGGTTTTCGACCACCGATGCCTCAGAAGCGTGGCTGGTTTTGGATGGCGTCAGCGTGTTAGTCACGAGGTGATTAGAAAACGGGTATTTGGTTGTGCTGCAGGTACATCAATTGGGGAAATCATCCAGCACCACCGACTACGATGGCTCGGTCATGTGCTACGCATGCCGAAACACCGTCTACCGAGACGAGTGTTGTTCTCCGTGCCTCCTTCAGAATGGCGCAAACCGCGAGGTGGACAGCGCATGACTTGGCAGAAAGGCGTGAAAGAGATCACGAAGAGTTTGGGTGTTGTTGGTGCTGTACGCCTTCCAGGATGGGGTCCCCGTGACCCCGCCTGTGCTTGGCTGGAGACGTTGCAAGAAATGGCGGCTAATCGATGTCAGTGGCGTTCGTGCTGTCAGTTTCTTTCCAGATTGTCTGATTGAGCGGTTGGAGGTGTAGGCACCTCAGAATGCTTGACATAGGCCAGCACTAGGTCCCCTCCCTCATCCACTCTTTTTCTCTTCTTTTCACTCTAGGGCTTTTAATATATAATTATATATATATGCATATGAAATTAGACGAACTTTATGGTTGTACGGCAGTGAAGCATCAGTGTCAACACTGATGTTGCTGTCTTTGATGATTGATGACGGATAAAGACCATGAGACTGAACACTCAGTGGTTAGAGACGTTTGGGGACATAGTTCAACAGCACATTCACCCGAACTATTGCTCCCAATACAGAGCTTCCTCTGTCACCCTCTACACCAATAGAAGCCTAGAATTCTCTGTCACTGAAAACATCATCTTGCTTAAAAATGTCAAACGTTGGAGATGTCTTACCCAGGACTTAATCACTAAAAATGTAATCTGGTGAATAGTGCACCTAACTTTTTGTGTGTGTCGGAACGTTAGATTTTCAGTGTGACGTGGTTCTTTCCGGTTTTGAAAACAAAGTCATAGTACGGCTTCAGCCTTGAACTATGGTGTCAATCACCCATACAAAGAGACTGGACCTTAGCACAGCGTGACGGTTCGTGCACTTTCATAACCCATTGAGCTATACTGGGGAGTGTACGTGTGACATTCACAGAACCTCTTGTACCAGGTTGGTCAGTGCGTAGTGGTCTGAGTCTCCTGGTCCTCCACGTTGGTGTTTAGAACACCACTGTTGACTTGCAGCTAGGCCTCTGAGTAAAAGGCTTTGTTTGACGACCCTAGTTATCCTCATTTCGCGGTATGGAAGCCCTGCAGTATCGAAGCCCATGTACAATTATGAATTACGAATGATCTCATGCCACATCGTCTGCCGCGTGGTGCCATCACCCGAGTCGCCTTGCTTGTTGCATACAGCCAGGCGGGTGAGCGAAAACGGGTAACTGATGACACCTCCCTTCTCCGTCACTTATCCGTTCTCTGCTTCCTTATTTTGTCGCTAGAGATATCACCGTAGGCTTATTCTTAAGAAATGGCAAACCTGTCCATCTCTCACTACCGTTAGCTGTGATATCTACGGCTACTTGGCCGCTACAGCCGTACACAAATTGAAAACATTCTTCAAACACCGACGCTTGGTTCATTTGGCAGACTTTAACGTTCACACTGAAACAAGCAAAACGAGAGGCTGCTATTGCATGTGTGCTGGACTGGTTGTCCTTCTGGAATGAGGATTCAGGACCCAAGTACGGATGTTGAACTGACCTGCCCATCGGTTTGCGGCCCCCTAAGGTTGTGCACTTTTGATGGTCCAGGAGCCGCTGCGGCTGGTTCTGCTGGGTTTGGTATTGTTCTATGCTACCAAACTGAAGGGCCTTTGTCTGAATGGTTGTCCGTTGATAGTCACCTCTGTACGGTTCGCCCGGCAACTGTGAGGGTATCCCTTAAACGCGCCGGCGAACACTGCCTGTTCATGGTATCTGCTTACGCCCCAACAGACTGTACCACTGACACACTCAAGGGTAGCTTTTACGACACTTTGAGAGCTTTATCGCGGCGGGCTAAAAGCTCAGATATTGTTGTTGTTGCCGGGGATGTGAATGCGCAAACAAGTAGTAGTAGTGGTAGACTTGGCGCTGCCGAGGCTCAATTAGGCGGTCGTCTGCCATTGGAGTGGAGACGCGCATACGCCGAAGTACGCATGCTGCATTTATGTGCTGACAACAGACTGTTTCTCTGATGTACTAACTTCCGGAACAACCGGAGCCGCTTAATCACATAGTGCTTCCGCACGTGAGTCGACCTCTTTCATAGACAGACCACATCGCTGTTAGTTGTAGGTGACGATTATTGGTCGTCGCTCGTTCGGGAACACCTATGTGGAGTGGGTTACGCGCTTGTTCTTTCGTGCATCTTGTTGCACTTTTCGGGAGCGCGCAAAGTGTGTATACCTCGACTGGTCATTACGAAGTTCTCGGACTTCGATGTGAAGCGAATCTATGGAAACCACCTACTGAAGCCCCTTTCGGACAAGATATCTGATATTTACTCTTACTGGGGGGATAGCTCAGTGGTTAGAGCGCGAATTTACTGACCGGAAGGGCCGTTGTTCGAACCCGACCTCTGCCTCTCGACTTCCCTTGTCTAGGCTTGGACAACCTGGCAGTATTCCAGCCCTCACGCTTCCTTCTGGTGGCATGGCAGTTAGGCACCGAAAAAGTGTTACAGCTGAACGATTTTTTTACGGTTCTTATGGAAGGTCTGTCCACACTGACCTCAATAAGAACGCTTGAATAGTTGGGTTGAACACTTTCGGCAACAGTTCGATTGGCCACCTGCAGTTGCTCAGCCAACCCCCAACACAAGCCTCAACAGTAAACTTGGAGATGAAATCCTCAGTTGGTGCTTGTTTAACCTATTTACCTCCGTTTGGGCGTCTCCCACAAAGTGTGAAGTCATGCTGAGGGACGTACGGTCTTTGAAGGTTTACATGAAGTGGGGGAAAGCCATATGTGTCTAGGGCGTTGCATTAGCTATGACGGTAATGTGACAGACGAAGCCAACGATAATTTGTGCCACTTTTTGAATCAGAACGGCATATCACTGGGTCTCAAAGGCTGCGTTTATCAGATTACAGTAAGGCCTGTTGTGTGGCTTTGAAATTTGATCCTTTTGTGTGAGGGATAAGAGATATCTTCAGGTCAAAGACCTGAAGATGCTTCAGGATGCTTCAGAACTGCAGCTGGGATGGGCTGGAACCAGCTAACTCGGAATGAATTGACCAGGAACTGGTTCCTTGTGAAGCGGAGGGTACTTCACTCAAAGAATACATCCAGAACTGCAAGCCACATGTTTCTCATACGGAGTTACCACCTGCAGATAAGAGCGTTGTCTTCGGTGACTAATTCGGATTGGTGGAAACCGAGGGGTGGACAGAGTTTGGCATGACAGAAGTGAATGAAGAGTGTTACGAAAGGCTTGGGTTCCGTTGGTGCTGTTTCCATTCAAGGATGGGGTCCACGTGACCTCCCTGTGCTTGGCTGGAGACATCGAATGATATTGCGGCTAAACGTTGTCAGTGATGTTCATGTTGTCAGTTTCTATCCAGACTGTCTAACTGCCTTGGAGGTGTAGGCATCTCGGACGTTTACGGTAGGCTAGCCCTAGATGCCGCTCCCTGCCCTGTTTTCCTTTCTATCATAAGGCTACATTCAAATAAATTGGCTTTGTACGGCAGTTACACACTAGTGTTCTCATTTAATGTTATCGTCAATAGTATTACTAAACATCCAGAGTAATGAGGCTGTTTTTCTACTCCGGAAAAACCCACATGGGAGATATAAGGATTCCTTATACAGCCAGGACTAATGCAGTCTAAGTGAGACAAGCAGACTGTCCCAATCTGACATCGGACCTCCACATTCAACTTATTCCCAGTAAATCTCGAGATGTTTCAAAGCCCAGTCATATTTACTGGGCTCTCGAGTCCCAAGTGTTTCGTGCAAAAAAGGATCACAGTTCTCAACTAATCTGATAAGCAACTGTCCGGTACACGTTCCTTGTGCTCAGTTGTTCCAAGATTTCAGTGTTACCGTGACGGACACGTGCCTCATGCTGTAGCGCCTTATCAACCATAAGTGATCCTCACACGGATCGTGGGACGAATGAAGTCGCGCGCTTTTGTCTGAGAAGGTAGCAGAGCCCTGCATTGTTGGTATGATTTTATTGACTGGATAAATGATCCTTAACCAGGAATGGACGTTGCAGCTCAACTAACGTGCCACGAGCCAGATAAGGAGGCGAATTTTAGCGATGATCGGTGTTGTTGTCTGTTTGGGCAGAACACGTAGCATCTAACCTTGCAACATTGAGTTCATGGAGTACTTCCACCTAACAACTTTCCGATAAAAATACAGTCGGAACCTTGCAACATTGAGTTCATGGAGTACTTTCACCTAACAACTTTTCGATAAAAATACAGTCGGGGATTTCGAATGAAACGTTTCATATGGTTGTGTGAGTCCAGTTTGTGTTGGCTTCATCGATGACTCCATAGTGACCGCTTTTCGTAGATCCCTTCAAATCCGGTTGACTTTATGGACCGAGTTTGCACCTTTACGACAGAAAAACTTAGAGCATTTGTCCCCGCTGCTACACTGTTCCCTTGCTGAAATAAAATACCAATGCTATGTTGAGAAATTCATGTTCTGTGGCAAAACCCGGATGGCCGTTTTTGGCCGGTCCCGTTGGCAGCTGCTGTCATTAGAATATTTAACTCTTCCCCTGGTCTCGCGCGCATCTTGCAAGGCGGGCCAGCACGTGAATACCCACAAGCTGCCTAAGTCTAGCTGGGACAAGCTCGATGTCACGCAAATCCAGTGGATGAATTTGAGCTGAATTTTTTGCGTCAACAACGGCATGGTTTGTAACTTTCACACAGGTTGTCCCAACTTGGTACCGTTATTTTTCGACATTGTAATCGTGTCGTGGAGTACAAATTGGAATGAAGGTTTTACCATGGTAAACGTTCTACCGCATATAGACAGCGAAACGGAGAACAGGGATATCCTCAATTTACGAACTGTTTCACAAACAGTGCAATTCAAGTCTGATCGCCTTACACGCGTATACAACTTCCCCAATTTTTACATTCAGCTCCCTCCCGTCCTTCCTCGTGTGATTTCGACACTATTTCCTAACAACTCCTTGGACTCAGACGACCACTCACTTCACTCCGACATTGCATTGATCGTATGCAGCTTACCCCTTAAAAAATTTGCTCTGAACCGCGCTGGTATGTTGGGCTATTTGCTCGGACGTATACAGGCTGCAAACCGCGAACTTCATCCAACGCACACCACTTCGTTGCCAATCTACACAGTGGACAAGAGACAGCGAAATAAAATTCTGTCGAAGTGGTTTCCGTCTGTCGGCGAATCTCCTAGCCTTGATATACTGCTTACCCAGCTGCCCGGTCTAGCTCCGCATCCCTCAGTTCCTCCCCATCTGTCTTCTCTGTTAAAAAGCCCCGATGTCGACAGGACAACTCAAGGATCGCTTTTTGACCATCACGAAAAGACTGCGATGCGGTATGAACAATTTCTGCTCGCCAGTGTTCTGATAGATGCATACCTTTTTATGATTCACGGATTGTTGGGCGGGTCTGCCAAGTAACACTGAAGGTGAGATAATCGTTCTGGAATTTTGTTTGTTGTTTGTTAACGACATGAAGCACAGTTATATAGCTTTGTTCATTGAGCGAGCCCTTTCCTCTGGTTTCGCTGTTTCTTCCGAAGCTGTATTTCGATATTTGAACAATTTCCTGCTGGAGCAGCAGTTTTGAGGATCTGTGGAGCGAATTGGCGTTGAGTGTGGATTCAGCGAGGGGGATCAGTTGGTCAATAGTGCGTTGTGAACTGTGCGGTGGTTGGGAAACCTGTGCATCGAGCGAGATCCGATTCATCAGTTCAAAATTTCCAACTCCAAGCCGAATGACTTACATGACTTACTCAGATCCTCTGTGAGGAATCGATGACAACACAGGGTTTTATCCGATTATACGCACCGACATCCTGGGCTTGTGAGTTTTGTCGCACATATTTGCACCCTCTACACATTCCACATTCAACAGGACTGTGCAACGGAGACAAGTAATGGTCCGAGACTAGATCGGCCTAACTCACGTCCTTACAAGCTTTACGTAGGTCTGTAAGAATGAAAAGGGGCGTCCATCAACACGCTGTCATTAGATGCCGAATATTTTACGCATCGTTTCACAAACTTTGCATCCTTTTTCGAAGCTCTCCCCCTCTGTCTGTCCTGTCAGCCACCCCATGATTACAGTACTTCCCGTTTCTGAGATCGTTCGTAGCAGTCCCCAGAAGAACGGACACCATCGGGAAAGGGGCTTGTTGTTATCTATCGAGAGGCAACTTCTGCTGTAAGGTGTGGATCCATGTTGAGTCACCGAGGACACAGAACGTCACTGCAAGTCTGTGCACTATATTGCTGACTCATAAAGCCTGGTACATAGTATTAAACATGGTACCATGCAACGCAGTGTGGATAAAAGAGGGTAAAGTTGGTGATCCTTCTGTACCGTTAGCGGTAGAGAATTGCTAAGGCAGTTCAAAAGTAAACCTGAGCGAGAAGCCTTGATAAGCATCACCCAACGAGTCAAATGTAGCAAGATACCTTAACAGGTAGGCAGTCACATAGTTGCGACACGTTTTGGACCGAGCGCTGGAAGCTGATATAGTCGGAGCTAAAGTAGGGTGAAGAGGGTGTTGACCGTCATGTGACATTTTTTGGATGCAGTTGTCACGGACGCCAAAGCACTCTCTGAGCATTGAACTAAGACACTTCTTGAGATTCTACTGCACTTAGAAGCGTATTTCTATGACCTATGAGACAGTGGTCCTCCTCCAGCCACAGCTTTCATAATTCGTTGCCCAGTCACAGGCAACAAAGGCGCATAATTGGACGAAAAGAGCTCCGCGAGGTAGGGATCTCCTAACGTAATTTGTGGAGTGTATTCGGTTCGCGTATATCATGAGTGACTCACTTCATCTAGAAACCATCCAGCCTACACTGGCACTGCTAATACCATGTTCCCACCGAACCCTGGCACTGTTTCGATGATAGGACACCGAAGGTCCTTTGGGATCTGCACATACTGGGTATGTTTGAAGTCCACACATCACGACTTTGAAAACTGTTCTTAGAAGATGTCATGAGGCATCGGAAGTTGGCGAAAAACGTCATGGCCTTCCCGATTTGCTAATTGGTTTCGTCCTTCACCAGTCGATCGCTACGTATGCATCTGCCCAGGTAGGTGAATTCATCCGCCACATCGATTAGCTTATTGACAAGCATGAGGTCTGAGTTTGACACTAATAAGCCTTAAGGGGGTAGTGATTTACGCTTTGAAGGTATTGGCGATAAACTTGAGTTTGGATCCATAGCATCCCGCGACATCGGGCTTGCTAACCTGGGGATACACTTGTTTCTACTGATGCTCATTTCGACCGGGGTCCGTACTAACGTATGATCCAATTCAATGTCGTCAGTATCATCATCAGAGACAGCAACATCATTGTTGACACGAAAGCTTCATCGCGATACAACTACGAAGTTTAGGTGAGTATATTTGCGGTCTTAAACGCTCAACAACAACAAAGCTAGAAAGAAACTGCTAGCACGAACACCCACGACTATTCCTTCCAACGTCTCCAGCCAAGTACAGGAAGGTTCACAGAGACCCCATCCTGGAAGTAGGGCAGCAACAGAAAAAAACCCAAATTCTCTGTAATTCGTTTCACACCCTTCTGCGAAGTCTCTCGTTAACCACTTCGCAGTCTGCACCATTCTGAAGGAGGAACGGACAACGGTACTCATTTCAGCCTAGGTAGCACATGGCCGAGTTACTGCAGCCGATGTTGCTGGATGTTCCCCGAAACTGAAGTACCTACTGCACAACCGACTACCGTTTCTCAAGTACTGGTTGCGAATTCGTCTAAGTCATCTGATACCAACAACGCTTCTGAGACATTGGTGGTTAAAAACCCGAAGATGCGTCAGATCGTCTGTCCGCAGAGACATTATCCCGCCACCTTACGATAGCACGAGACCCACTGATACTCCTTTCTGACGTCACAGATGACGTAAATTGGTAAACGTGATCCGCGCCTCCGAAATTCGTTCACTTCATCACTTCATCAGATACATTGTTCCATCAGGACTCACAACTTCGAGGGTTGTGAGGATCCTCCACGACTTCCAGTGCTTCTCATTGGATTGGAAGGGGGGGTGTTCAGAGGCTGCACGTTCCGAAGTATGAATTCGCACTTTGTAGGCTCGAGGCACATGATGCAAGGTGGTATTATAGTGGTTACTTTATTCAACGGTGCTTGTGCTTCGTGTTTGTCTCCAATGATTTGGGAAATGTTATCCGTGTACTTGTGATCTACGAGATTCTCGCCAGCATTGATTTGAATACTGAAGTACTGAAGGCAAATTTATGCAAGTTGGAGTGAATGAAACTCTTTACCGGACATTACTCTTTTAGGGAGATCCCCATGTACTCACACCCCCGGAAGTATGTGAATGTAAGGTTACGTTATGTTGACGGACTTCTGGTGAATCCCCTGTTGAACAAGCATATTTAAAGGCACTGATAGATTGGCAGAATCGGGCGCACTCTTGGAGCCAAGGAACACCGACATTTTGGATCTTTTGTTCGTATGGTGCTGCTCTAGCACGTCACGAAGTGTGAAGGTGTGGTCGATGCATCCTTTACGAGCTGGGAATATCGGTTGATGCGTATTGCTTAAGGTTTCGCGTGTCGCCTTAAAGATAGGAAGAATCGGTGACTCCAAAACCTTTGTTACAAGACGAGTCAAACGGACGCCACTGTGGTCAGTGCGCTCATTGCAAGTCTCCTTTTTCAAAATGGTCACTTTCATCGATCGCATACAGTTGTCGTAGCTAGAGTTTTTCCTCCAAATGCATGTAAATAGTTTGACGAGGCATCGACTGGGGAATTCATCACAGTCCTTGAACATGGCAGGCGGAAGGTCGTCGGGACTTGGAGTACAAGGGAGCTTTGCATGAATGTACATTCAAACACTTCTGAAGCTGAAGGGGACTCCACATCCACAGCTCGTGTTTTCGTCGGAGAAGGACACCCGGATTGGAATTAGAAGGTGGTCAACCGAAGTCTTGTTCGAAGTATCATGCCCAACGGTTCAAATGTTCTTTTTTGGATGTCAGATCTGTTGTGGTCCTTGATGATTTCGCTGAAAAGATGCCTCCGATGACCCGACGAATCAGATAAAACCTTCTGCGGACATTTCCAGCATTTTTCGGTTCTTCCATTTTTGCAACCTGGATACACCAAGCTTCGCGGTGTCGATGAACATTCAGGTTTACCTGAAGTCTAATGATGCGTGGAGTTGGATTATGGTTGCGACCAGGGGGATCTGTCGTCTGGCCTCTAGCAGGGCCAAGGTTCTTTCAGAGATCCATTGCTTGGGTCATACTGCAGGTAGAAGCCCCTGCACCAAGTACCGTTTTGGATGTCTCCCTCCAATGACGGTTAATATCTGATATTGGATCAACAGGCGTGCTTTGGCTTATTGGTGGTGTAGTGTATGGGTTCACGAGGATTGCAGTGGCCAACCGGCGCGCGTGCGTAAAACAAGCCTCCCTCTAAACGCGCAGCAAAATGTGGTGTTCGGTGAGGACCAGTCAAGCGGTTGGGATTCTGATGTCAAGCTTAACACGATCCCCGAAGCAACGTATCTCACTTCAGCAGCTTCTAATTTAGTAACTGATATCCGGGATTTTGTCAAGCCTGTTTGGTCGACCGTCCAGTGTCTATCGTGTTTTGCATCGCGTTTGTGGATTAAGCAGAGAATATGTGAGTAGCGAGGTATTTGGAGTGGAACTGTCAGACAGCGCAATTTCCATATACTGTTGTGTGGCGGTAACATCACTCATAAGGTTTCTGAAACTCTTCGACAGCACACGAACGCTAGACAACAATGTATTGCGATATCTCGAATATCGTACCAACTGAGGTGGCCTGTTGCAGCCTACTCATTTGAAGCAGACCGTCATAAACGAGAGATTAAGCTGGATCCATTTGAGTCCCCCATCAACATCGAGTTCATGTACAAACGAGAACACTTCGATATACGTCGAGAAATTCGCCTGATTGCCCACCACTGAACCCCTCACAAAAGTAGGCGGGACACAAGGTTATCACGCATTGGGATTAACCAGAAAACGGCCCGAGCAAGGAATAACAGAATTACGGTAATCGGACTTTCTGGCGAGCAAAAGCTTGTAGTTGGAACGGGTTTGAGGTAGACCTGGCTTTATTGAGTGACTGGCGAAAAGGGCGGAGAACGTGTGAAGGTACGGTTTTAGTGATCTGACAGTAATGTAGTAATCGTTTTCAAGGCGTCGCGCGAAACGACAAAAGGACGATAGATCCACTGGAGCAGAATACATGCATTGACACGCCTGTGAAGGAGATCAGCAGAAACAGGCGTCTTCGGTTTCAGCATAAGAAGCAGAGGACGAACTAATTCCACTCGATAGGGTCGCACCCAGTTAATTGATAGTGGAAGTTCGGGATAGAGAGAAACTGAAACAATGAGGGGTTTTTAGCTACTGAGTAGATCAGTGTAGTGTGAACCGGAGGCGAGGGAGAATAGTCTTGGCATCTCGAGAGACTAAGGGTTAGAGGACGGTCGCCGTACCAGCTAACAACTTCATTCAGCACACTTCATGGCTGCAGTTTTGCTCGTGGTAGCTGCGGCCGATCACTGTGCTATCAACGTATTTGCATTCAGTGAGAAAATCAGAGCTGAGCATGTCTTTTATGTCCAATGGGAGGGAAAAGATGGAAACAGCATCTTTGGGGGGCATAAAAGTTATTCGGAACATCGTCTTATTTGTCCATGTTACCCGTCAAAGACAAGGTATTCCACTCATTATGCGAAGCTAGTATGGAGAGGCAGAGTACTGCTTCTGGTTTAACAAGACCATAATTTAGTGTTTTTTCGGTACTTACGAGATCATCATCATCATCCGCAGCCAAACATCAATGCCCAACACTGATGCTTCGCTAGGCTAGTTGTTTAAGTCCCAGGATTACACTGCTTGTGTTCAACTTCCATTTAAGTGGTAATAGAAGTACAGACACTCCGCAACCTACTGTCCAGTACCCTCTCCTCTCCTTTCATTCGCTCATTATTCGATTTTCTCGTTGAATTCTTTGCAGGCTAGGGCAGCGTTAGTCCACTTGGATCAAAACGGCGTCACACCTGCTTACTGTGAAACAGCCGCCCTACTGTTCCGACCCATATCGTTTGGACAAACTCCGAAGGCGAGGACAACAGTAGCTGATACGATTGGATACAGCCACCACGCTCTAGTCCTGGGTTTCTTGTGCGCCAGTCTCCTGCCCTCTTCAAATCCAAACACGTTTGCTTTTCCATATATTGATGAGTACAGCTTATCTTCGTGGGTTGGTTACCGAGCAGAAGATTGGCCTCGCGTTGTTCAAGAGGCCCTCCAAAATTACCCGGATGCATACGTTCGATTGACTCCCCCAGCTAAACGTCCCACACCAATTGGAAATCACGCAGAGGACATTTTGAATGTAAATTTGCACTTTAAATCCGACACAATCATGACTACCTTTGATTCCCCCAGCACGCAACACTGGGACCGCGTTGCTGTCCAGTTCTTGTTGTCTCGTTGTTTATTTTCCTGCTTACATTACCTTTTCGGTAGGGACCATCTGTGAAGTAGCTTACTTACAAACTTCAGTTTATTTTTTTACATGGAATGCTTGCTAACTGCTCTCCTCGCTTGTTTGCCTTGAAGATCAAATTGAAGAAGATTGGCTTCTCCCTTCATACAGACTGGTGATATACCTGTAAGACCTGGGTTTCTGTTAGTTATATGGGAGCAGCTGCGTTCGTGGAAGCCAAGAAGGCCCTGCGCTTCTGCTCACAGTTGGTTCGTCCGGTCGGATCGCATTCACAATATAGGCTGTGCGCCCGTTAAAAATAATGTAGGAACACCGAATCCGTTTGACAAAGGGTGGTAAAGGACTCAATTTGAAAAACACTAGGACCGAATGTTTCAGTTGGTCTTAGGGTACGAACGTTGCGCTATTTCTGAAAGACACTCTATCACAATTACGTTCATTATTGACAACCGGTATAACACCCCATTAGCTAAGGTACACAGCTCCCGTACTTGGGCGTCTACGGAGTTACCGAATACCACTTAAATTCCATGACTATAATGCCTCAGCTCAGTTCTCGTCAAAAGATCCACCAAAGGTGCACAACGTGTATTAAACGCCCGAAGCCCGGTCACAAACACATACAGCGTGTTCTATTTAACGTGTTTGAGGCGACAACATTCTGGGAATTCCAACTCCTTCTGGACGCGCGATTGGTGACCGGCATCCGGTGGATACTGAATCATGATGGGCTGTTGGGTCCACACTTTCGGCCAATCCCAACTCACCTTGATGCTGGGCCGGTAAGCGGCCCGGTCTTCTGGCCAATTACGTGCGGAATAGGCCTTTTGGTCGTAGCAGCGCCCAACTGCGAGCGGTAAAGCGGTGCGGGATTTCGCCTAATAATCACAGATGCACTTATTCTCCTGTCAGACCGTTAAACTCAAAGAGCGATAGTGCGCCCACTTGGTAGATAACTTCAATTCACAGCCGAGTTCATGACCACAAGGATAGTGATCGATGTACGCGTTAAAACCTCAAGCAACTGTCCGGTCGCAAGTGAACCGACATAGGCCGTACTCTTTCCGAATGACGTTAAGTTGAGGAAGGCTCGATACACCCAGGGCGAATTCCTGTTCCCAACCCCAGCAGACCTTAAGCATGTTGTACCTAACGAATTTTCCGCTAACCATTTTTTATTAGCGTCTGTCCTTTTGCGTCACATTCGTATACATTCAGTTCCTACTGCTTTGTGAAAACTCACCCTATAGGCGTACAGAGCTTTGGTCCACTTAACCTCGATTCGCACACGAGCCCAAGTTGTAAGATGTATTCATTGTTGACGAGGCCGAGTACATTTTAACCGTAGGATTCCACACGAAAGAACGGTTTGGGCTGGTTCAGTGGGTTTTCTTTCTAAACGGAGAGAGCTGCGCGTGGATTGGTGTATTCTGAAATTTCGGGACAGTTTAAAATAAGTCTCCGGGTAGTTGACCGTTTGACGGCGATACTTGGAACTAGAGAGGAAAGGCTCAAACTGTCAATCTTTTAATGGACCAGGAAATCACGACCCGACGGTGAGTGAAAACCAAAGTGAGCTGATACTGATCCCAACTTTGGTCTAGTCTTTTGATGACCACAAACCTGAATAGCCGTTTACGGGACGATACCCGAAACTAGGTTCGCTTTGCCATCTGAGGGGAAACAAAAGCGACGCTAACACTGACTGATTTTTACAGAAGCTTGCAGCAAAGCTGCGGATGGTCGAGCTGAATAACGGTATGACAACGAGAGGGAAACACGCCTTGAGCTAGGCGACGCAGATGGGAGATTCACGCACATCACTGGAGCGAACTTATAGGACACTCGTAAGCGAAAGCGTTAGAACAACTGGTAATGGTTGGTTGGCACGATCAAACTGAAAAATATGCTATCAGTATCAGAAAACTTGCACTGAGCAGTCTTGTGAGACGACCACAATCCATTGGCTAAAAAGTTGTAGTGAAGGCTGTACAGATAGAGAAAGTGCGATTGGAAGTGGTTATTCAAGAACTTTAAACATCAATGATTTCCTACAAGGATACCAACACCAACCGAAGGAGGCGACCTTTGGTTGCAAATGTTGAAAAAAACATGCTAACATATTCAAACTGTTGATATACTCTATCCAGAAAGCAAAACTCGATAGTTGAAAAAAAGAACGATCCCATGGCGTAACCACATTCTATTCATAAGTTCAGGCAGACTAGGACAATCCCCATGATTTCTTCGGTAATTGGAGAAAATGAGAGATTCGTAGCCCCATTGCCCGTTTTCAGTGAAAGCTCCTATTCCTGTATACAATTACCCCTGCCCGAGAGATCAACATGCAAGCAGCTCTACCATGTCAGCACCACCCAGCCAACTGTCGTACAAAACTGACAATATCAGTGTCGTTGATTAGCGGCCAATCAACAGTTACCATCGATGAAAATTCGCAACATAAACGATAGATTTGTGAATGTACAAAGTACCTTTCGAACTTAGCGAAATACGCTTATTTGCAAACAAATTTGGTTTTGCGAGAGACTCACCTGGAGCCGAGCTGAATCTATTGTTTGTGGTGTTTCCAGGCAACTGAATGTGCTGCGCCAGGCCGCCTCAGTTGCTACGATATTCGAGATATCGCGATACATGTATATACGTAATGCACTACTCATAAGGTTGCTGAAAATTCTTCGACAGCGCACGACCGGTTTCGTTCTTCTTTGGGCTCATTAGGTAGGCGCAGTCTCCGAGTTTCCGCCAGCCTTATGTTCTACTTGAAACCAAATTGCACATTCAGTTGCCTGGGAACATCACAAACGAGAGATTCAGATGGGTTCCAGGTGAGTCTCTTGCAAAACCAAATTTGTTTGCAAATGAGTGTATTTCGCTAATTTCAAGCAGAACATAAGGTTGACGGAAACTCGGGGACTGCGCCTACCTGATGAGCCCCAAGATTGACGAAACCGGTCGTGAGCTGTCGAAAAACTTTCGGTAACCTTATGAGTAGTGCTAACGAGTGTACCGTTCCCGAAAACAAAACCGGAAACTCTAAATGTGACATAAGATCACCTGTACATGTTGGGAACCGAAAATGGACTGACTGTCCAATCAGTGTGGCCACAGCAATTTGGTTCGGTATGTCTATGACTGAGCAGGTAAAAACACATCGTTCAGCTGTAGCACCCTTTCGGTGCCTAACTGCCATGCGAACGGCACGAGGGATGGGATACTGCTAAGATGCCAAAGTCTAGACCGGAAAAGTCGAGTTTGAACCACGGACCTTCCGGTCCGTAAGCTGGCGCCTTGACCACTGAGCTATCTGAAGCTCACTGATCAGTTCTCTCGGACGTGGTATTGATACGGAAGCTTCCCCTACTCCCCAGAGAAAAACTCGGTAAATCCAGTACCTCCATTTTCGGACATCAAATCAACAAACGTGGACTATAATCAGTAGACGTGTTTTGCATTGATTACAAGACTGCTGTGTACATCGTGCCAGTCATCTACAAAGTAAAGTCAAATCGTTTTGTGTCGAACAAGAACTTGAAGTAGGGTGGACATTGCTATGGGGGGTGGGGTTGTGGAGGAAAATTGCGTTAGTGAATTGTGAAATAGCTCATGATTAGGACACGTGCTGAGTAACGGTTTGTCGTTCCAGTAGGAAGAAAAGGAGACGCAGGAATAGCAGCTTCATTTGATTAGGCCGAGGATTGAGATCATCCTGTAGGCATTACGGATCACGGAGCGGAGGTTTGTCATTGCCTCCTTCCGCGACCGCGCCCACGACCCCGGCGACCTCGGCCTCTGGTGGAAATCGTCTTCGCGACCGGTAAGTCTCGTGTGGAAGGACTGGAGAAACGAGCTGGTCGCCCCCGACCTCTACGCGGCGTACAACGTATTTTTAACGGAATCTCATCGTCCGACGGTTGTGTTTCTTCAACATCTTGTTCGCTTGCTGTTGCCGAGGTTTCTGGCAAAGTCGGAGTGGTTAGACTGTCAGAGAGTTTGTTATCTTCTGTTGGGTTGCTCACTGGTGTCAAAGGAGCTAGGACAGAATTGTCAGGCTCGGATTTTACATGGGTTGGTTTCTGTTCGTTCACAAATTTTGTGGGCTCTTCATCGCTGGTATTGACCACTTCTTCCGTCCCTTTTAAGGTTGTCGTGGCTGAGGTATGTTCTATATTTGAATTTGGTGCCATCCTGGATGAAGGAGAAAAAAGTTGCAATGGATTACAGGGGACAAAAAGCGGAATGACACTGGTGAGGTCTATTCGTAACAGTATAGTTTAGTGTTCAAAGCTGATTGCCGCTTTTGAGGAAGCGCTGTTACGCAGCGCCGGTATGAAACAGTCTACATTCCCATCAGAAATGGATCGCAACCGTTGGTTGATCCACTTCTGAGAACTGTAACAGGACGGGGGTATCCAAAATGTGCAATAATTAGCGACTGGAGCCTGGGCTTGCCCTAGGGACACAAAATAAGGCGTAAAGTAAGTGGTTAGAGCTTCTCCAACTTAAAACTACACTATTGGGTGTGAAAGTTGGTATCACTATTCAGTCCCACTTGACGGATTTTACAGTTCGAAAACTCACCGAATCAGATCATCCAGGTGGAAAGAATGGCGGAATTGGTTGTAAAAGTCCCGAATGAAACTTTCTGTTTTTGAACCTATAGTCCTTGCAATCTGAGCAAAGTTTGTACCATATCGGGACATGGCGGTCAGAACCAGAGCCAATTCTGTCTTGGTCCATCGATAGGAAATCTAAGCACATGAGGAGTAAACGAAAAGGGAGGTATGACTTCGATCATGAGAGACAAGAAGCTTGCCGTCCAATGTCAGTGTAAATTCACACAAAGGTCACGTGAACTATACGAACCTGGTTGAGTTTGGGTAGCTGTTCTCCCTCTTACAGGTACAAAGATTGGAACTTGATCAGATTCCCTATTCAGAACCACCTGGAACAGTTTTAAAGGCAGATATCCAAGAGTGTGTGGTGAATGGGTGTCTTGTGTATTTCTAAACTGTTTCACAAAAGTTTTATCTTGCTCAATGATCTGTATGCTGATGGGGTCAACAGCAAGGCCCTATCCGATTGGCCCAACTTCGGCCGATCAGTGCACGGCATGATGCTTATAGTTTACGTCCGCCGATCACACAAACGAAATCGATAAGCTGTGTTCACTTCTAGCCTTCGCACTTACAAAGAAAGTACACGTCCAGAGACGGACACAAACGGCGCAGTAATATACCATCGCAATGTGATCCCCCTGTTCAATGAAACGTGCAAAAACTGGCTTAGGCAAACTACGGATGGGCTGACCTTTCGTTGTTGTCTGCTTCGCTCCTGCTATAGTGCATATTCACCGCGTCTCACATCTGGGTGAGAGCACATCACTACAAGCCCCTGCATGTTCACCTACGTCCTAGGCTCAACATTAGAGACAGCCTCGCATTTTACGCAGCTAAATGGAGAACATTAGCGAAATTTGAGCCACAGCGTTTGCCGAAACTCAGGCTCAATTTCTGACACAATGGAATCCTTGCAAAGTAGCTATGGAATACCCTGAAAACTTCCGTTAGTCAACATCATCATGAGATAAAATTAGCGTTAACACTGATGTCTCATTGCCGTACAAACACAAAGTTCACTTGACCATATGTAAAGCTCTCTTTACACCTGGAAGGTGTAAAGTGCAACTGAAAAACCGTGTAATCAAACCCGAACCACATACTTGGGGGCGAACCGATCGATATGGTAGATAAATTCGCCTATCAGAGGAGCTACATAAGTCTCTGTGGACTGGTGAAGGATGAACTCAGGCCCCAAAGGCCATAACAGTGCAACTGTGATACTAATTAGAGTGTGAAGGATAGAGTATATACTGTTGTGGTTCTGTCTGCTTTAATTTATGAATTGGAGACGTGGCCAACTCGGGCCTATCTTCGAAAACTCTGTCTGACCATGTGGCTGCCTTCAAAACAGCACGGGTCTGATAGGAACATATGATCAGTAATGCTGAGGTGCAGCTAATTTCGGCGATGCATCAAAACTGTCATTCCATTACTCTCCTTATTCTTGGTAAAAATCCGTAAAAATTAGAAGCCTGTCAAAATTTTTTTATAAAAATCGTTCAGCTATAGCACCCTTTCAATGCCTAGCTGTCATGCCACCTGAGGGAAGCATTAGGGTTGGGATACTGCCAGGTTGCCCAAACCTAGACAGGGGAAGTCGAGATGTAGAGGTCGGGTTCGAACCACGGACCTTTCGGTCAATAAATTCGCACTCTAACCACTTGAGCCATCTTGGTGAACAAAACTTTAGCAGCTGGAACCACCGTGCTGCGGTACAGAATGTGCAGCTAAATGACTGAACCGAACGCACCTCTTCCGTCAAGACTTATGCAAGTGAGTCAAGATAAGTAGTTAGTGGATAAGAGTGAAAACAACCCGAACCATCTGTGCACAGGGCTGTGACCTCCGAACCCAGTTGCGTCAGCTGAATAACCAGGATTCAAAACTAAGCGGTTCCAAAGCGCCCTCTATTATGATCTACTAAAAAAGCAGTTCTACGCAACTTCTGGGCAACCTTTTTTGTGTTACTCTTCCTTCCAGGGTAGAGTGATCGAAGCTGTCCTGTCGCATCAAGTGTGCATAAATCAGGCACACTGAACTAAGATTGAGAGTACCAAAAGAAATCCAATAAAAGAATTATTACAAATAACCAAATCCCCATTGAGGACCAAATCATGGTTTGTACAGTCACGAATGATTACAGGAAATTTATCTACCAAACAGATCACATTCGTTACAATGAAAAATGTCAGTTTGGTTGTCCTAGAAACGTCTGAGTGAGCAAATGAGTAAATCACTCGGATGGTTAGGACTTACTTCTGGAAAGCCACAGTCGGGCTTTAGTCCACGGATTTTGCTCAAAAGTGATCGAGCACGGTGTTCTACCGCCTGTTACGAAGAGAGAGGAATAAGCAGTGACAAGCAGTTGGCGGACCTCATTTACGACAAGGCGATCAATACAATACAAGATGACCCACAACAACGGTAGCTTATCATTTCAACAAGTTGTGAATAAGCGGATCCTCTACAACTATCATCGGTTTTTCCTCAGTTAGCTGTCTAACTTGGAGTTCCACTGTTGTACGGTTACAACAACCTGGCCAACACGAATGATGGAGGTCAGACGATTCAAAATAGCGTTGTACGGTATATAGTTCTACGGAAAAAATCGTTCAGCTATAGCACCCTTTCAATGCCTAGCTGTCATGCCACCTGAGGGAAGCATTAGGGTTGGGATACTGCCAGGTTGCCCAAACCTAGACAGGGGAAGTCGAGATGTAGAGGTCGGGTTCGAACCACGGACCTTCCGGTGAGTACACTCACGGTCTAAGCACTGAGCCATCTCGCCCCTACTTCTACGAGATATCACCTAGATAAAAATGCCCTGTTTGCGGTTTTCGAAAGACACAAAAGGAGTGTAAGGAGTACTGATAAGACAGATGTGTGAAATTTTCGTTTGGCTATCGGAGTTCTTTTTAGAGGCTCGAAGCTGGAAGATTTTACCATCCGAAATCAAATAGGCTGATTCTTGTATATGATCGATTGAGAGCGAGTCACATGAGCCATTGAGCTATCCCGGTGGAGTTCGATGTTGAAAGTATTATGACACGTGCTGTTGCGGATCGGAATGATGACAGTTCAATAGCGAATTCCGTTAGCCTCTTGATTATGGAAAATTGTACATACCTCGGTAGTTGTATTAGCTCTGACGGAAATGTCTGATGAAGTCAGTGCAAGAATCTCAAAGGCTCGAATCATGTTTGCTAATTTGCGTCAATTGTGGCGTCAAAAAGGCATCTCACTCGATCTTAAGGATCGCTTGTACCAGGCTACAGTTGTATGGGTGAGACATGGACTCTGCGGACAGATGATGTGAGGCGTCTTCAGGTTTTTGATCACCGATGCCTCAGAAGCGTGGCTGGTTTTGGATGGCGGCAGCGTATTAGTAATGGGGATTAGAAAACGGGTATTTGGTTGTGTGGCAGGTACTCTAAACGCGGAAATCATCCAGCACCATTAGCTGCGGTGGCTCGGTCATGTGCTACGTATGCCGAAACACCGTCTGCCGAGACGAGTGTTGTCCTCCGTGCCTCCTTCAGCATGGCGCAAACCGCTAGGTGGACAGCGCATGACTTGGCAGAAAGGCGTGAAAGGTTCAATTCTGACTCATCCAGAAGGAAAATTTATGATACTTTCGTCGTCAAGAGCAAAATTAACAGTGACTTAGGAATTGGTGGTGTCCGAGTTATCGTAAGGGTCCCGGTGAGTGGAATCGTTATAGGTATAGCCAGCGTGTTTGATTTCGCGGATATGGTGTTGGCGAATGAGGCCCTATCACAGCACGTCCCCAAAAATACCAATCGAACCCAGATATTGAACATCAGTTAATCCGTGTGTTATATCACTACAATGGCTTGTGAAAGAGTCTGGCAAAAACTGCGATCATCCACAAAATATACGAAGCGCCGAATCCATATTGACCGCCTGAATTGTCTTCGTGCAAAAAAAAAAAGGGGGGGGGGGGGGGCGGTGGTTGTGTAGCTGGTGCATTCATGTACGAGACCGATAGCACTAAGTCTCGTTATTCCACATAGTCGAGAAACCGCAATGATTTGCTTTAGGTTGAGCCCCTGGAATGGAAAGACAAGCTACGTCATAGAGATCACTGTCAAAAGCCAGTTCACCGATCGGGCTTGTTGGTCGTTAAGTTTCCGACCCCCTTCAGGCATGACGTACCTGTCGCAACTAGGGGGGGGATTGCGTTTACCCATTCTGATTGATTACCTAACCCGCGTCACAGGATCACTCGAATTATCGGTCTTGCATAGGCTCATCTTGAGGCGCGATTGTTTGGAGCCGTTTCCAAAATCCACATGATTATGTAACAAAAGGTTAAAGGATTCATTTATGCCTTCCAGATTTCCAAGCTACACTAGGAAAGTTGCTCAGAGCATCCCCGAACTGTTTATTGACCGGTCAGTTGGTGGTTGAAGTAGAGAACATCAAACGCGGCAGCCATCATGAAATTTTCGTACCTCAAGAATTCGAAGGTCAAGGAAACCAAGAACCAAGCGGGATTTCGATGCGATAAAATAGACCGAGAGTAGCCCACGACAGCCAGTAAGGCGGGATCATTAGACTCTATTCTTAACAATCTCGTGTTCCGGTCGAATTGCATTTTGCCCTAAAAACTAAAGAGGGAACGACTATTTACAGGGTTGATTGAGAACAGATGAAAGATGATGCACTGTGTGTATCACCACAAGCAGGACTATCCAATTTGTGTGGGACTACTGGCTGCCCACAACTGTCTATGGCACTGCCAGACCTGTTGGTACTGACCAACGGATTGTCCACTGGAGAGATTGGCACATGTGTCAGAACACTGTAACCTCAAGTTTGAGAGTTTGTCCAGAAAGCGCTGAAGAACAGACCGTCAAGCTCGTTTAGTTAACAAATCGCGCGGCCAGAAGGGAAAGAGGTTAGAACGATTGAGAAGCCCGTGGTCTTCATTGTAAACTCCAAGTCCTACCTACGAAGATCCAGGTTGCATCCCAATTTGCAATTGGACAGATATTGTCCTTTTTTGTTCCCTCTATTGGGGTAAGCTTATGAAAGGGATACGGAACATTGGTGGACTAACTGTTGGTTTGAAAATTAAAAAAAACACAAAGAAATTCGTCTCGGCGAGAGAATATCAAGCAAGCAACTGCCAGAATGGGAGTGTTGTGCATCCGGGCTTCATCAAATTCTTCAACTACTCGCCATCTGAATCCGAAACAACCTTGGTATTGTCTGGTGCATTAGAAATCCACGTGAATAGACGAAGTTGACCCGAACAGCACACCAGACGAGATAATAAAGAAACGGTTAGTTGATCGACTACATAAACAGCCGACGTAAGGCTATGCACACAGATGGAGAATATGAGAAAATGGCTGGTACCTGCACTTGTTGAAAGAGTTCAGAATCAAGACGCTCGGCTGAGGATAGTTCCAGTTCGCGCTCCTCCGCGTGTTGGGAATCCGGAGTGGCAATGAAAGAGAGGAATTCGGCGTGGTCGTAATGTACACCAGAGGGCAGTGTGTGCTTGGAAGAGCTGTTTCAAAAAAGAATATCGATCCTATCTAAGCAAACTGTTAAGGTGAAAATCAAACGTTGCGCAATAACGTCGTGATCTATTCCGACAAGATACTATGTACAGAACAAACAAGTCATGCAGCTCAGCACTTCCAATAGCTAGGGCCTGGAATCGAGACGTTTAGTATACGCCCTGCAGTATGTGCGCACGATACAAGTGGAAGGTATCGAATTTAACGGTCACAGACAACTATGTCACATCTGTGACATTCTCGCTGGAGATCGGTACTGTTCACTCTGAAAGAAAATGCGATATTAGCGGTTTTCAAGCCTACAATACAGCAGCAGTCGCAAAGCTGGGAGCGGGTTTAAAACACAAACATTTCGCTTCGGAGCCATTTGCGGCTAGGGAGTTGCGGGACATTGTACACGAACACAAGAAATTCAACAAGGAGAACAGGATACCAGACGCCATGTTGTGCGTAATCACTGAGCTAAGACGGAAGGGGTGGATTCATCCGAACGGGGTTTGAACTAAAATCTCAACTTCAGGATATATGTACCAGGGTATCTGAGCCACATTGTTGGAGAAGAATGCGCATAGATCACTTAACAGTGGTGTGCACATGTAAGTTGGCGGCAGGTTTTGACTGTGGCTTCAAACCATGTTTGAACAGTTGCTGTCCACTAAAAACACTGCTGCTATTTCGTCAGATAACCTGTACTTTCAAATTCCGGCCCTTTGGTGGTATTAAACAATAGTTTTCTTCGGTTGGTCATTCCAATCTAGATTACTGTGGACTCTCTCACCTTTCTAAGCAGCTGCCCCTTCAATGGCGTACGAGTGAATAGTCTGCGCAATGCAGTCGATCGGGCTGATTGGGTCTAGTGGACACGTGACAATTGTACGTTGTTGTAACACGGCCCCCGGGCAGAAATGGTTCACTTTTCTGGCACAACAAAGTGCATGTATCTTTGAAAGACAGATTATTCTTGCTGGATGGATGATTCATTCAAGCAACGCATTCAACATCGGATTTCTTTTTTGATAGTATGTAAGTGCGAGTGTTGACAGTGTAAGTGGATGGTAACCTAGTTTTCGACGACTGAGTAAGGCCTATGCTGAACTCGCTTTGAGGTGTCCTGCGGAGCAGTAATTTGAAAGTTCGCAGTGGCTTTCATTACAGGGTCAATCAAGGCCGTCCGCAAAGGGCTGAAGCAAGGTACACAGCCAGAAATCAGATCATCACAACTTCATGTCAGAACCAACGCTCGGGTGGCCTATAGGCATTTTTAGGCGGACGATGCACTTACGGCGTATATCATGCTGCAATGCAAACCGCTTTATTAGGGGTTTGCAGACGCAAGGACACATATGTCAACCAACTTCTCAGGTCTGCGCCACTGAATCTGTAGGAGGGACAGCTTCGCAACGGGTACGAGGAATGCACTAATAGGCTCAGCTGTGGGAGAAAATGACCGATTCAAGGTCAGCGACATGGGGAGGAGAGGATGAACACAGTCACGAAAGGTGCAGAAGACGTTCTTCTGACTCTCCGCATTTACTCGCGAAATACACTTGGGTTTGACCCAAATGAATCTCAGCGGAATCTCCCGTTTTCTTCCCCATTCATGATAAGGTCCGCATGAAAGTCTCTTATACCTTCACGTTACAAACAACTGGAGGTCGTGAAAACCACCAGTGGAAGTCAGTGGTCTACACGGACCACGGGATATTCATAGCAGTACTTAGCGATGTATCATTTTGCTCTGGTTAAAGGGGGAAGCTTTCAGTTAGTACCTCGACTGATTTTGTGTAGCGGAAAGAAAAGCATAACGTGACATATATTTGCAGCTTGCGGCAAAAGGGCTGTGTGGGTCGAAAGTGAAACTGATTGACGTATCCAAACTACGGTCAGAATGATGACATTGTAGTCCGTCAGTAGTTCCTTCTGTGGACCTTGGAGAGGGGATTCATAGTTGGAGTTCGTCTCTAACATCCTCATGATTCGTATTCAAACCTGAGCGAATGGACAGTAAGTCCGACCTCGTGTTCCGTGCAGTTTACATGGCAGCTGTGCACCAGAAGGACAACACAACTAAAAAACCCTCATTCAGGTCACCCTCGTTCAGCTGTAGCACCCTTTCGGTGCCCAAGTGCCATGCCACCCGAAGGTTGCACGAGGGCTGGGATACTGCCAGGTTGCCCAAGCCCAGACAGGAGAAGTCGAGAGGCAGAGATCGGGTTCGAACCACGAACCTTCCGGTCAGTAGATTCGCGCTCTAACCACTTGGGCCATCTCGCCCCCAGAGGGGTCACCAAAAGGTCACCCTGCATTAATATATATTAGGAAATCTCTCAGTGGTGGTAAACTTATGGTTTCAGAGTGAATTTCGTAAGGGTGTTTGAAGTAAACGGTATTGTCGGTTAGAAAACATGAAGAAACAACGGTTCCAAACAGTGGCGGTGTTAGCGGAGAATTTAAACCGCTCTGGTGAGGCACTGTTTCAAGATGCAAAAGCATGAGAACCAAGGTACTCTTGGATAATGATCGCCAAGGCGAATCATGACAGTATGCAATATGGTCTGACCGTAGCCTAGAAGTTCACCTAACTATGGCTTTTCACATATGGAACCAAACAGACAATGAGTTACGGTTAATCTTTATGAAACGTTGCGTTGTTTTCACTATATCGTTGATGCTTTACACTTCGAATGCGATGGGTAAATCCAATAGACAGGGGTTTTGTCATCTGATGCAATCCGGACATCAGTGTGACTAAAGAGTAGCGTGTGGCAGTCCTTCCATCATGGTTTACCGTCAATTAGTACTGCATGTTCGCCGACATTCAAAAGTGGAATTACTAACCTGTTCTGTACATATTCTGGGTAATTATGACCGCAGTCAAACAAATAACGTTTTTCAACCCATACAATTTCTTAATTGTACATGCACAAGACGATTTGTCCTCCAAAACAAGGACCACTGATGAATAAGGGTTAGCAATCCTTGTGTGCAAGAAAGTCATTTGAAGTTGGTTGAGCAACGTCAACCGCAGAGGCAAATGTTTATACATGTGTACACTTTCAAACTCTTGATTAGATCATGTACCAAGTACAACAAGGAAATCTCGATTGTTGAAGAAATAAGTTCGATTGACACAGTAAGCTGGAAGTAGGAAACATGGGAGGTGGCATTTTTGGAATTCCTAGCTCCAAAATTCCCCTAGAGTGACTACGTTTTCCATGACCAGGCTGAATATCGTTCTTGTCCTAGCTTCCGGTGTCGAAACACGGCAAAAACAATGTCTAATGCGGAAGAAACATTAATCTACAGCCGCTTCACTCAGGTGATCGGTAAGAAAAAAGCCAAGAGTTGTTTCGTCGAGTAAAGTATAGCTAGACTTGCGGCGTAAAATTCTACCAGAAGACAAGGTACATCACATGGTGCCGAGTAAGTGTCCGCGTGTCATAGACATTTAGAGTACCCGACTGGAAGATCCCACTGTAAGTGGGATGTCCACTGAACCATGGAGCAACACCTTTGAGTGATGTCACAATTTAACTATCCCGATTGTTCAGCACACAAGTTTGCCAGTTTGGTCCATTAGATTTCATTAAAGATTACATCTACAACAACATAAACGAGAGATTCAGATGGGTTCCAGGAGAGTCTCCTGCAAAACCGAATTTGTTTGCAACTGACTGTATTTCGCTAGGTTCGTGCAATTTGGGTTCCAGCAGACCATAAGGTTGACGGAAACTCGGAGACTGCACCTATCTGATGAACCCCAAGAAAGCTGAAACTGGTCGTGGGCTGTCGAGGAACTTTCGGTAACCTCTTGAGTAGTGTATTACAGCTATAGATCTACAGGTCGTTCACAAGCCTGATGACCTACCCTAGCAACTTATCTTACTACCTGATACTCCCAGACTTCACTCCACCGTGCATCGGCTAATTTCTTCCTTGTTCACGGGCGGCCGCGATTGAAGTTGAAATTGACGACAGTGATGGGGACGACGATGATATAGTTGTCAAGCTCAACGGAAAGCTGCTAGGCGGATGTCATATTCGTGGAATACTTATGAGTCAAGGCCTATGAGCGCTTCTGAAGTAAGCTTCCCCGTGACGTGCTCAATCATCCACACTCACGGATTGGGCACGCGTGCACTCTTATACTCAGTTTTCTATCGGAAATCGGAAATTTACGGAAGCTAGCTATCCGAATGAGCGTGAGAAACGTTGGAGTAATCTACTGAACACGTAATGACTCCAGCACCGTTTGCTGGATGGTCGCTGAAAGGGTTTTAAGTAGTTAGTCGGCCAGAAATGGTTATTCTGGTAGATGGATGTTGCTTTGTATACTATTTCATTCGGATCCTATTACTAATTTGCAGCTCACTTCTGCCTCAATGCCGTACGTTCGTCCACGACTTTGTAACACAAGGATTGTCTGGTTACCGTGGCCGACGTTTTTCGCGTGCAGCAAATTTTGCGAAAAATACGGATGGAAGGAGGAAATAGCAGAAAATGCTTTTTTCACACACAGAAATCACGCATCTGCCCAGTGACACTGAAATAGCCCACCAACCGGGGCGACTGACGGTGGGCTAGAGTCCGCTTTCAGATTCGCCTGTCACATCGAATTATGTCGATGGATATGCGCTCACAATAGTTAATGCCATCTACGGTTTGAGCTGAGTCGCGTATGCGAACGGCTGAACGCCATGTACCTGGTGTAAGGCCGGGAGAATCAGACCGGAGGGTGAATAGGAGGGAGAAGTTCTAAGGCTATCGGTATGTCCAACTGATGGCTGATAATTGCCAAGTCAAATGGGAACAACTAAACCGAGGGAACTCACGATGTGACATAATGGCTGGCAGCACCCGAAAGACTCATTCAGGGTACACAAATATGCCTAGCTAGTTTGGTCCTTGCAGCGGTGGCCGCTGGAAGTCACTTCCAGCACCGTATTAGGTAAACAGTCATAAATTTCCAGAGAGCTAGAACAGATCGTTTGCAGGTACAATACAGATAAAACGTAGTTCATAAAAAATAAAGGTAATGGAAAGAAACAAGGGACAATTGGACAATCCAAACCGGGGTCCTAAATGGCGAACAATCTCCAAGGTTCCTGGAGGTTTAGGCGGATGACAGCGAGGGCTGCCTACCGCCTACAGGGCAAGTAGTGTACAAATGGGATGATACACTCACACGGTCTTTCGTTCACGTCAGATCTAAAAGGTAGTCCTGGTTTAAAGTGATTTTGACACACAATGAGATACGCATGTTGCTGTTTAATTTTAATGCATTCATTTGGTTTTAAAAACGCTTGACGGTGATTACTCAAGGTAGTTGGCAACTCTACGTTTTGATTTACAAACAAGGATTGTGAAACTTCGAGAGCGCTCAGCAGAAGTTGTTACTTTACATATAATTGACTCCGGCAAAGCGAACCCTTATAATCAACTATCTGAGCCAAATAAAGCCGATTCCATCATTTCGGGGGTTCAGCATCGTGGTTTTCTGGTAGTGCCCGGCTCAATGTACTAGTGGAAAAGTAGCCTGCTAACAACAACTTTGTGTTAGTTTATGCACGATTCCTAGTCAGCTTTCTGCCGTGGTGTGTGGTTTATACAATTGTTTTGGGTTGAACAACTCAGTTGGCCGCCTATGTGGTCAGCCGGATTCCCGATGAACAACGCAGCCATGGACAGTGAAATTGAAACCCCCAACGGCTTCGGAAACGAGCAAGTGCCTTTGGTCCCTCAAGTATCTCAACCGTCACCAAGCTGTTGGTCCTGACGGACGACCACCCACACCGTTAAAAGATGGAGGTGAAATCCTCAGTCGGTGTTTGTCCAACTTATTTGCCTCTGTCTAGGAGAGAGAGACCGTTTCAAATAAATGGAGTCAGTTGATGATGCCAATTTGCAAAAAGGTTGCTTGCAGTACGTGTGACAATCACAGGGGAATTGGCTTGACACCCGTGGTAACCAGACTCTTTGCGTCACTTATTCTACTTGGTCTCAAGAAGGCGCGTGAAAATGGGACCAGAGAACAGAAAACATGGTTCCGGTAGGGCAGGGGGCGTGTGGACCACATCCTCGGTCTCCGTCAAGTGTTAGAGCAACGATATACCCTAGAAACTTGGTGTTCATTGATTTCAAGGGTGCGTTTGATTCTGTCGATCGGTTAGTGCGCTTCAACACGCTTGCGCAAAAGGGTATGTTCCAGAAGTTCGTGAATAACATGTGCTGTTTGTATTCATATACTTGTGGGCGTGTAGGAGTGTATGCGCAGCTCTCCAAAAGCTTTCCTACAAGCAGTGGATGTTCCCTCTCTCTCCATTTTCGTTTAATTTAGTCATTGATGAAGTAACGAGGGAAACACCGGAACGTCCCCAAAACTCCGGTGTTCAAATCTCTCCCAGTAAGGACCTTATCGATTTGGGATATGTTGACGACGTTGTTTCTATTTTTGAAAAAAAAGCGGGAAGCACAAGCAAACTAGAAAAGAAAAAGGTCATCCAGTGCGTCAGCATGTGCTTCGCGCCCACAAAGTGCAGACTAAACGCACGGGACGTACAGTGTTTAAACATGCCTCTACGAACTCAAGGAGTGACAGTGTAAAGTGTGAAGCCCTATAGGTATATCGGAAGTCGCATTGACTATGGCTGCAGTGTGACAGATGAAGTCAGTGCACGCATCTCAAAGGACAGAATTACTTTTGCCAAGTTGTGCCACCTGTGATATCAAAAAGGCATATCACGTCTCGAAGGGCACGTACATCAAACTACAGTGCCGCCGCTAGGCCTGGCCACATCGGGTGGAGGATCTGAGACACACAAGCTGGAGACGGCTTAGTGGCTAAGGTGCAAGCCTACTGACAAGAGGTCAGGGCTCGAGCCCAACCCCAGCTTGCGCTACCTGGTAGTATCCCAGCCCTCGTGCTTCCTTTAGGGAGTGGCACGGTAGTTAGGCACCGAAAGGGTGCTACAGGCTGAATGATACTTTAGGAGGGCCAGATGGCTCAAGTGGTTAAAGCGCGAATTTACTGACCGGAAGGTCCGTGCTTCGAACCCGATCCCTGTCTCTCGACTTCCCCTGTCTAGGCTTGAACAACCTGGCAGTATCCCAGCCCTCGTGCTTCCTTCGGGTGGCATGGCAGCTAGGCACCGAAAGGGTGTTACAGCTGAACAGCATGGGCATTCGAACAAATATTGATTAGTTGTCAGACGGAAAACCCCACAGGATCGAAAATCGACCTATGCGAACGGTGTATACTTACATTCGTCCCCATCCATACGCGTGATCAAATGTAAGATGGACGGTCAGGCATGAGAGCGACTTCAGAGCACCAACCAGTGAGTAAAGAGCGCTCTAGCTCACTCGTGCTGTGCCAGTGAGATACATTCAGGACTAACTGTGTCAGCTGATGTCACCCGTGTCCATTCCCGATCTACACGGTACGCTAGGGAATGAGTTAAGCAGCGCGGCAGCTGTATTGACTTCCGGTCGTTCAGGCATGTTGCAAACCTCGTTAGAAAATTGCTAAAATGTTGATTAGTGGACAACTGACTGAGAAGCTTATATGAAACGGCTGGACTATTCAGCTCTGCACTGGTCTGACTAAAAGGTGAATCCATCCAATCCGTTTTGTTTAAAATCACTCCACAATAATCTGTCAAACAAGCGGCTTCAATGTCAGGAGAGCTGACTAAAACCAGTACCAGAAAAATAAAGCAACCTGTCAATTGGGGATGATGCGTAAAGTCTGGGTCAGAAGGTCATTCCATAAGTATGTAATCCCACTGAATTCGTTTCAACCAATCATACTGGAGGCTTAGAGAGCGTGATCATAGAAAATGCTAAGCAAAGTTCGAAGAAGGACCAAATAACACTGGATATCTTTACACCACGGAAGCTGATGGGAAAAAATGTTTCATACGTACTTATGATAGTATAGACCACATAACATTAGAGGTAGTTGCCACGTTTGGAGAGCGATTTTTCCCGCTCGAATAGACAGCCTATTTAATTAGGAACCAACTTACTCCATTATTCGATGTATTGTTCAATTAGTCAGTCTTCACTGAGAGTGAAGCGAGTCAGCTGTGGTTTCCATGTTTCTGGGCCACATGGTGTGCTAACGACCCCTTCGGCAACCGCACGGTTGTGCACGTGACTGCTCTTCCTTCGTCTCAATACGACCGGATTTACTTGAATTTACCATGTTGTTTTTCGACGAAATGAGTGCGAACGGATCGATTGAAGTGTATTTTTTGGTTAATACTTAGTTCAGGAATGAGTGAAGTGGGCAGAAAAATAGGTCCTATCCAAAAAGTGATAAGCAACGACGTTTTGACAAAAAATCCCGAGCACCGAAAACCTCAGTGTTTGCCGATTTCCAGCATGGAAATCGGATCCCTGCTTTTGTCCACTTGTTGATGCTGTTCTATACAACTTCGTTCAGTGTAGTTGCCAACCGGATTCTGAGAGCTGGCCGGATTGGCACACCTTGAAAATCGGATGTTGCATGGTGTTTATCCATTAGGTGCGACACTGTGTAGGGCTCGCACGTAACGTCGTAGTACAGGAAGACTTGAAAGAGACCAGTTACAACTTATCCACAGGAACGGTAGCTGTAAGCGATACAGCAATAGGTAACGGCCAAACCTCTCATGCGAATCTGCGAGCGTTTGCACGGGATTATCTTTAAGCAGTAACCCAATTGAACCATACGAGTGGTGGATGAACAGAGTGACAGTACGTTTTTATGGGACGTTTACGTATGGCGGAATAACGACACATTCGACGTGGTATGCCTGAGTGGAACCTAACAAAAGAAGTCGCGAACCGGTAAATGACATCTACTTTGACCTTATAATGGGGACCTCGAGTACAGATGGTATGCTTCTAGTGACCCCGGACCAACGACCTCCTGTTTACCAAGTGAGCTGCCGAAGACGCTACCCCAGGTCAACTACATCTGTGACAACGAGTAGAGTACCCGACTGATTAGTTGGTAGATAATCCATACAGTATGCTGAACAAAAAGACATACGACGGTCTCAAACCATCTAAACCACGCATGTCTTTTTACATTGTGTACTTGGATTTCGCATTTCAAGATTTACCACATTCTCTTCTTTTTCTACTTATCAGTACCTGTTTCCATGACCTTGGATGTTGGGAGTGTTTACCCACATAACATGCAAACCAGCCTTCATCACCGTTCCTGGGTCTGTCGCAGTTTTTATGCTAGTGAGATTATGGCATCAGAGTTGCATTTGTGCAGTGAGTGTCCATCGTTAGTAAGGACACATATAGGCCTCGATATGTGGTGATCGATTAAATTTCCACCACAGTGGAGAGCGGTCAAATATACAAGGATGTGAATAAAATCCTGGGAGCGTAATATCATCATTGTGGAGTATTTACTCCAAAAGAGAGACGCTTTCTGAAAAAGCGATTGGAAGAACGGTGGATTGATCAAACAAGAAAATAAATAATTTCTATTGGCACTACTGGTTGAACACCGACAGGCTGCTCAACAGAGGCCTAATCAAGCAGTAACAGTGACCTAAAAAACACGCGTCCATTAGATCGGTAAAGATGTCTGAATGACCTACATAGCAATTCAGACAACATCGTTAAACAGAACAATCGATCATATTCTGTAGCCATGTAGTGGTCAGGGGAAACTTGATCAGAGCAATGATGCTATCGAGTTAATTCACTTCTTTGACTCGACTTCGAACTCGACTCAGAAACACCGCTGTTCCAATCTTCACGATAAACAGTTCCTGGCTGCACACCGAAGAATAAAGAATCTAGGCTTTGAAAAATAAGGTAGGGTGCAGCACGCGGTCTATTGATTGCGAGTGGGGGTCGATAGCTGTGCTATTTGACCAAATTAGTAAATTACCGAAAGAAAAAACGGTGGATATATTGCTCACGCCTTCAAATGCAAGGGCCGAAGAACCAATTTCCTTCAGAAATATTACACATCCGCAGTTTCTGCATAGAGCAGTCGGGATGATACGAAATATTTCACGGTATCGGGTAAAAACTATGGTGGGTGTTTACAGGCGAACGGATGAAACTGAACTCAATCGACGACATAGATAAAGGAATATTATCCCACCTAGCATGTGTCTTATCGTGGTCCAAAATGATCCCCCATGAAACTAAACCTAGCATCAAATACGCGGTGCTGGACTGTTGTTGACTACACACGCATGATGATACCCATTCCCCGGGCCATAGGAAAACGTCTGGGTAGTGGCTAATTATGCGATGTAACACGAAAAACCTACTGCTTGCCTTGTTTTCAGTTGATCCATCTAGGCAGATAACAACAACTCACGAAGGACCACAGTTTACTGTAAATCAACTGAAAGAGAATTTCAGCACGACAGCTAGGGGCTGATTGGTCACTAGAGCCTGACTGGGAAGCTGGCCGCGAATCGGATACGTGCCATGGCCAGGTCTTATCTGCGGCTGATGCATACGCTGACATGTGAGGGCATGTCACGATATATGCCTGAGCCAGTTGACTGAGGTCATTCATTTTACAACGAGGTGAGGTGACACAAAAAAGGAAAGGAAGGTGTGGAGAGACATGTGAGTGGTGGTATCTGACATCGACGCAGCGCGTGAAACACGACTTACCGAGGTGCGTGACCGTTAGGCTCACTGCCCAGCTGCGAGGATGCACCGGAACTGCTTGACTGGTAGGTTGTACTGGTGATGATTGGAGGGACCGCCAAGGGCCTAGTAACAGTGCCATTCATTGGGTAGCACCCCGAAGGAACGGTGGCACGCAAAGCCACAGGATAAGGGGTATCTGGCGAAATGGAGGAATCACTCGGGGAACGTTGAAACCCATCCAGTTGAGGAAGAACTGGGAATGAAGTGGAGAGCATTCGACGTCCGAGCGCACGACGCGCATCCGCCAGTCCGAACATGTCGACCAAGTGCATTTCGAATTCACGCTCCAAAGCATCCTCCGATTCCCCCGGACGGCGACAGAGTTGTGTAGATCCCGAGACCGAAGTTGCAGAGACTGCCGTTTGCCATCGATTAGTAATTATATTATTACGAGCAGCTCGGGCGTAGCATCGTTCTATCAAATCGCCGTGATGTTTCGTACGTGATGGGGCTTTGAATGGTGCAGCAATTGAGTAGTACAGCTGTGAAATCTCACCCATAGGACGACCCGGTAACTAAATCAATTAAGCGTGAAAACACAGCCGATAAGCAAGTGGCAGATTCCATCGCTTTACACAAGCAGCTCGATTGTTAAGGTTTCAAAGACAATCAGAAATCAACCGTGGAGTGGAAGGTGGCATGTGTACCGTAAAGGTTTACCGTCAGTCAGTTTACAAGTGGACACAGAGTAGTTCACCCTTGGACGAGTTTCACATGGGAGTCAATAATTGCTGTTGGTAAAGAAATATGATTAAAATTTCTTCTGCAACGAACAGCGGGGTTCGCAAATCCAGTAAGTCATACAGACGTTCAGCTGTAGCACCCTTTCGGTGCTTAACTGCAATGCCACCCGAAAGAAGCACGAGGGCTGGGATACTGCCAGGTTGCCCAAGCCTAGACAGGGAAAGTCGGGAGGCAGAGGTCGGGTTCGAACTACAGACCTTCCGGTCAATAAATTCGCGCTCTAACCACTTGGGCCATCTCGTCCCCAGTCATACAGAGATCATTTTTCTGGCTTGCCAGCAATTCGCTTGATGGTAACTGCGACAAATTTTAATTTGCGCTCCGTTGACTTGCCGTAGTCAGCTCGAAAGTATTTCGCCTAAATGGATGGACATTCGGGAGTTTTTCGGATGACCTATGGTGTCGGTGAGAGTAACCCTAACGCCGTGGGTTTCCTAGATGTGGAGCTGATGCGGTGTGGCTTCAGATTGGCTAATTGGCTTCGGATATCAAACAAGAAAATCGGTTGTCATCGAATCACAACCATGCACGAATTCCATGTGAATCCCATGACATCATGAATATGAGCTCAGTGGTTGCTTAAGAACAGGTTTTCAATACCTTATCTTGTCTTAAGCAAGGGAGTGGCGTCCAGCCGACCACAAGCCCGTCTTGAGAGTGTATGGGCTTGCTCCCTAAAACGTAATTCGGGCGATGTGCGCAACTCCAAAACGATTCTGCTGCGAGCATTTGGGGGAAACAAATCAAACGGTAGCCTCAATAGGATGAAGCATTCAGGTACTGTAAGTCGGAGCAGGCAACTTGTGCATCATGACAGTTGCGACTGTTACCAATTTAGGACATACACGCAGATGATACAGGCGTTTTCTGCAGTCCGAATACATTTTGGTACCTAGATAGCAGCTGTAGATAAAGTAAGGATGCGTAAGTAAAGGCGAAGTGGACGAATTCCAGATAGGCGTCAAAAGAATAGATTCCGCTTTCATAGAGAGATCGCCACGTGTATGGATAGTTCACCGTTCTCAGGAATCATCAATAGCTCCGGTTGTTCTTAAGGGAGGAAGCACCCTCCAACCTGCATAGGCTTTATAGGGCTCCAAGATTACATATGGATGGCGGCCCATCCTACCGCGACAATACGGTACACATTCGACAGACTGCACGCTGACGACAAATCACTGGGACCTTTTGACCTCATTTCATTGTGTTCTGTATTGAATGTTTCTGGCATTAGATTTTCATGCGCTAACAAGAACAATGTTGGTCAACAACAATGTGGACAACTCCGAAGCATCGCCCACTTGCTGAGCACTGATGGACTTAGTTGGACTGGACGAGACGAGACTGACGAGACGTTGGTAGCCCAGCGAACAATTCAGTCCATTCAATTTATCAGCTATAAACCGTGTACCATAGGCACATTGGTTCCAGCTGCTACAGTTTCGATCACCGGAAAACGGGAATGTAGAACGTACAACGAAGCCTTGGAGGCGAAGGTATGTTCAGTTTGTTCTGAAATTAGGTAGCTACGGATTGAAGGCGATAGCTTTGATGCATGAGCGCCACTGACTGCGCGATTGGGCCATTTCTGCCAGTGTCATTAACCACTGGTGATTTGAGTCCTGGGGTCCCCATCCAGGGAGGCGGCAGTTGCCCGCCCAGCGAACACCTGCATCTTATTTTTCAAGAGTACATTGTGGTCGATAAAAATCGCGCATTTCACACGCTTTGAATCGCTATTTAAGCTCTCCAATCCGATAAGTTAGCTGTCGAGTTGCAAAAGTTCCACTTCGCCGATTAATTTTATGCCAGTTAATGTGCGCGAATTGAATCTCCGAAAATGTTCAATATTCTCTTTTCCCTCTTAATTTTTCAGCTAAAAATACAGTCGGATCGGCGACCAAATGACGTTGACAGTCGGAAAACCTGTGTAAGATATGAGGATTCCAAAAATAACAACGACAAGCACAAGACTGTTACAAACACGACTAGGATGCTGTTGATACAGAAAGGGAGGTAAAATACCGCTCCCGTAGCACGGATACTCCAATACAAATTCCAAGTCAACGCAGCGGCGCCCCACCGACGCCTTCAATTCTTAGGTCCCCGCACGATTCGTCCCACAAGCACAGAATCAAATGATGGCAGTTGAAGCCACAGCGATTTCCATACACCTTTTATAATCGATGAGAGGACAAGCTGTGCACTGGACTAAATAAATCATTGGTTAGAACAAGTCACACCTTCAAGATGGGATTGGCTAGCTGTGAGTGATTGGCCCTGTGATCAAAAGTAAGGAACCGTTGGCTCACGTCACGTGCCATTAGGTATGCCCCGATACCGGACCCCGTCCTGCGTCGGCAACACAGCTTGTCCGCATACTCCCATGTTCAAATTCATCTGTACTCTAACTTTAGTGTACAGCACCGCGTCCTGTTACATGGACCGGGATATATCCAAGGTCAGCTAGTCAGTAACCTTGCCTCTACTGTTGACCTATGTCAATCAACAACGCTAGGCCAAGGTTTAGCTTTTAATACTATAGATTGACTTGAAGAGGAATTACTGTTCGTCAATATGTAAACAGGCTGCATGTGCGAGTGTCTGGTGCAACAGAAAATTCCCATCCAAATAACTAGCTCCAGAAAACGACAAAGAGAATAATCTTAGACATAGGATACTGGGTACCAAAATGGCTACTGCAAAAGTGAGGAACGGTTGGTCGTCCCAATCGTACACAGGGTGACGTAGCCTATAAAATACGCCAAAAATCGATACCACCACTGGTTTAAACAAAGCTCATAGAACTCGAAAACTGCAACCGTCTTTCTCTTTTTTTTACTGGTTCTAAGCGCAACAGTAGTTTCGCCATAAGAGGGTCACGTGATGGCTTAGTGAACCGATTATACTGTAAGTATGCCGATATAATCGCAAGCCACGTGGAAAGAACAAGGTGGGTAAGGATTAGCTTGCACTGAAGCGACTTCACAAACTGAAAAGTGAAGCCAACCTATCCATCATAATCGGTAACCGATACCAGTGTTGTGAAGAATGGATATCATAGGCACGAAAGGAAGACGGTGTAAAAAGACACAAGGCATCAAGACGAACAGTCGAACACAAAGTGTCCGGAGTATTGAAGAGCGTCGTTGTGATGCAGCGCCATGATGTCAGTGTGGCACTATTCGGTCAGCACCAACATTATGAGTTCAGATGATCGCGCGTGTCGTAGTTGCACGCAATCCGTTTAGACCGATAGTATCCAATGATGTATTTGACAATATAGGAGAGGAACCTCTGGAAAAGAGACACGTACTACTCGATCAGGTGAGATCTCTCTGGAAAATTACGATGCATCGTTATCTGAAGACCTGCTACTTAGATAGCCTTTCCCTAGTAATTGATTGCTGAACTTAGCTTAGGTGAAAATTCTACGCCTAGCATGGGTGACCTGATAAAAGATACTTGACAAGATAGTAGACACATCCGAAAATAGCTGAAAACGCTGTAGTTCGTTTACGTTTTAGTCAACGCAAAGTATCCGTAAGGAAATTTAACTACTCAGGAGCAGACATTCCTAATTTTCAAGAGCCCCGTTGAGGATTGGCCACACTTTGCTTCTATGCGAACAGCATTTAGGATACCACCCCAAACACAATCGAGCTCAGCACAGTGATGGAGTCAAGCTGCTGATGAGAAAGGTCAACGATACCCCCAACTTATTGCTTTTTCCTGTTTAGAGGTTGGTAATCTGGCAACAGTCTAGTAGTAGTGCATCCAAAGGTACAAGTGTTATTTTAATTTACAATAAGAGAGGAGGGGGAAGCATGTTACAGCGTTTGTTCCAGGTACATGGAGAAATGGTGCAAGAACGTTGACACTATACATTAAAGTCAGTGTTACTCAACGGGGAAAAAAGGTTCCTTACATCTAGGCTCCAAGAGGTCAGTGGAATGCCGGCGAGTTCCACGGCTTCGTCCGAAAACCATCGGGTCAGTACATTGTAGTGGATGCACATGACTAGTCATGTCGTTTTTTGAGTGGTAATGCACCACAGTAACAAACATCAATAGTATCACGTGATACCACAAGTTTACACGCACACACACACACAAGATAAGTTTGTAGAGTGGACAGAAAGTTCGTGAAATCAAACGGTGATACCGCGCTCTCTGTTCTCATCAGATTATCTCCCAGCTTCAGTGAAACAAACGCTTCGAGAGTGCAGACCGACCTACATGCATACGCCGAATACAGCAGATGTGACACTGTAACATAGCCTGGAAAATGTAAGTGGTGAGCAAGACATTTACGTAACCAATAAGATTTTAAAAAATCATCAAGAGTTGGAGAGCTTTCGATGCGAATAGCAGAGCACTGAAGACATATTTCGGTTGCGGATTCAAGCAAACGATCAGCTGATACATCTACTTGCGAACTACTCCATCGTCGTCATCATCCAGAATAACACAAGATGATCAAGGTGCACTACGCCACTGCACGTGATTCTAGACAGTAGACAGGAGAGTTTGACAGAATGAAACGTGATTATAGGCTACAGTGCTGTTCAAACAGTCTTAGATAAGATGAAGTAGGATGTGGACGGTCTGTAGGCTAGCCGCCTAAGTCAATGTGAAAAGCGAAACAATTCTTTGGCGGATCAACTTAAGGCTGATTTGGTTGGCCTCTGAGTCAGTGATCCTTGAGGTTCTCAGGGTATGTGAGTATGCAATCGTAATCGTTCCGCCGTCGAACTCTTCCCGTGAATAGCTGTCGTGCAGCTTGAAGGAAGTCCGAGGGTGAAGATACTGCCAGGCTGTCCAACCCTTGACAGGGGTAACCGAACAGCCGGGGCTGGGTTTGACCACGAACTCTCCGTTCAGTAGTTTCCAGTCTTAACCGCTCGGCTATTCGAGCTCTATGTGGATACGCAACGAGATATCGAGCAGGGGAATTGCTGGAATTGCAAAGGGTGAACAACGCAATTCAACCAGGCAGTCTACAAATTCACATTCCTGAAATTTGATCAATCACTCAATGGAAGTTAATAAAAGCGGTGCGCTGAAAACTCTTCGACAAATTTTCAGCAACCTTGTCAGTAGTTTCCTTTATAAAAATGTACTGCGATAACTCGAATATCATGCCAACTGAAACATGAGGCGACCTTTGTACAGCACATTCACTTGAGGAATAGCATAAACAAGAGATTTAGTTGAGTCTCCCGTGAAAACCTAATTGATATGCAAATGAGTGCATTTGTCGAAAGTTGAGCTAACAGTTGTTTATGGAGAGTATCGTCATTCCAATTGTACCTCAAGGGTCACCTTTTAATGAAAATCGAAGTTAACATGAGCGCAGTCTCTTCCTGGCGCGGTTGTAATGAGAGTTAATTGGTTTTCTGTGGGCTTGGTGTTAAAGGAGTATAGATTTGCGATGAAGTCAATGCATTACTTAAGATGAATCCAATTGGCAAGTGAGAAACAGGTTAGTATGGGATTGGTGCTAGCTGGTCACTTCCCCGTTTCTATCAGAAAGTTACGCAGTACTCTCTCTAAGGTGCATCCCTGTAACGACTCCTCTAACGAAGAACATGCCTAGAGATGGCAACAGCCAAAGCCAGGCTGTCCTTTCCTCCCTTCTACGACCAGCCCTTTGAGAGAGAGAGAGAATGGACAGTGGAGCCGCGCAAGGATCCGGAGGTCAAATCATGCATGGACCTATGAAGTATTGTTTGACTGTCGAGCAAGATAGCTCGATGTCCAGAAAAGAACATCAGGTAGGCAATTAAACTAAACTAAACTAAACTAACATAGGTTCCGGAAGTTGATCAGAAATCGATGACAAATGGGTGGTGAGCGAAAATGACTCAAGACAAATGCGAGTTATCTACCCGGAGTTGACGACGGAATAGTCCAAACTCACAGTAGATTTAAGAGCTAGATAAACTCTCATCTTATCATGGAAGCTGCGCATGAAATGGATCAGAGATAAACTATCACACATTCGTGTCCCCATACGATTCAGGACAGGCATGATTGTCGTATGACCGGGCTTGACAGCATATTCAGATCATCGATTACTTTGGAATAACACTGAGCTACAGAATGTATGACCTTTGAAAAATCTGATACTGTTCCGCTATCCAAGCGACCCAACTCAGTCTTTCCTCAGCAATTATCTCATTTTTGGCATCGGGCAGAAATGAGTTTTGGCCCGGACAATGAAAAGTAAGCATGTATTATACTCCGTCACAAAACTAGTACGATTGATCGTGCCAATTCAACGATTTTTCAGACGCGTCAAGCTGGAGCAAGTGTTCTGAAAAAACTGCAGTAACCGTCGAATAGGAATTCGCACAAAGCCGAAATATACCATACAAAAGGTGTCACATTCCTGATTTCGCTCGATCCCATGCAACAACACTTCCCCTGAGTGATTTTTGGTGTGTGAACAGAAAGTCACATGAGAAGGCCTACGATAGGCTACAACCCCAGGGCTCCCTCTATCATACGCACGCAACCGATTCATGAAGATTGTGTACGGCAGACGTCGAAATAAACTAAGCTTGAGGGACAATTAAGGCGAACGAGTTTTGTGAAAGTGAATGTCGATGTTGTGGAACTCGTGGAATTTACATTCATATTACTCTTGTTTGAACAGTCCTCTCCATGTGGTGGTACAATTATTGCGGTTGGTCCAGAGCAAAGAGAGGAAAGAGCACCATTGGAGCCCATTAGTAGCGCGCATCCTTGCATCGTGCAGATAGTTGAGCTCCGGAAACTTGACAAGCGAGATGACGTGAGCCCGTCATCACTACTCTATCAGCGGACGAAGCCGGACGAACTTGAATTATCAGGTTTGCTTTCTGTTTGTTGAACAGATAACGATGAGCCACTTAGAAAGCAAGTTTATCGTTACCATGATGACCAACATAAGCACCGCGAACGCCGGGGTTCGAATCAAGAAGCGATGAAAAACAACAAACTTAAACCATCATCTCACCAAATCAAGGCAGCTGGATACGTGTAGGCAAATGAGGAAAGATTCAATTTACGGTTTCGGACGTGTTTATACAACAAATTCAAAAGTTCGTCCACACATCTGTGTTGACGATCCTAGTAGCTGTTTCATCCTTGTTTTAGATCATCAGAAGTGCGTATCTCACGGATCTCTGGAGTGATTCGAACAAGCGATTTCTCGGTTGCTACTGGTTACGAATGACCGGCACAAGACTGCAGGTAAGAAACGCACCTTTGATGCTGTTAAAACGTACAATAGTTCCGGAGTATGCTAATATGGGTCAGTCATTAAAGGATATGCAGCCCAGAAATCCCTAAATGGCGGTTCGATTGAACAAATATAATAAATAATCTTGGAGAAGACTCCAAAAGAGAGCAAAAGATACACTCAACCAACGAGCCTGCCAGTACCAGATCACGTGACACAAGCGTGCACTGTTGCTACTGGATCCTGTTTAGGTACAAGTCAAGCACAGTATCGATCAGTCATGCGCAGACGAATGGCAGTGTCCATATTCCAATCCGGAGGACCTTGAGATCCTAACGAAGATGAAATAACTCTACAACCTTTCTCGATCATTTAGCTTAGACTGGCTGCGGGAAAAATCCTGAATCGAAACTTGAAAATCTCCATACTACCAACAAAACACTAGTAATCTTTTCAGAAAGGAAAACCTCTCGCAAAACGCAGGGGGAATTTGTTCGGGGTATTCGTCAACAAGGTGACCGAGGGGGGAGTGATCCTATAACTTACCTAAGTCGCCCGTGGTCGGAACGTAGAATTCTTAGTTCCCATCCGGGAAGTTGTGGGTTAGAACGTTCATTTGGAGTCACAATCTATACCTTGCTTCCTGGCTCTTACCTACATGGTAACCCTCCCCAAAAAGGAAGAAAATTAAAATTGATAAAATGAGTTGCTGAATTCGATCTGTAAGCAAAAGAACTTAAAACGCCGCGCATCTACAGCGTTCGGATCTACTTCCGGGTGAAGAATTGTTTCAAGGAAACTAGGACGCAATAAAATAAGGAAGACGGCTGCGGAAGTAACCAGTTTCGAGGAAAAATGAAGTAGGTGGGCTTCATCAGACGCAAGAAAAACAATGTGACACCCTCAACCCGCCCTTCACCTGCCGAAAACCACCCAGCGAAATATGTTCAATTTATGGATTGCTTCTGAAGGAGTGGCAGTGGACCAACCTTCGCACGTGACTCCTGTCTAGTACCATAAAAATTTGTGATGTGTTAGGTGGAGGGTCACTCACAAAAGCACAAGGTTTGTTCAATACTTTTGCTCCTGTGAGTGTTCCTTCAAAGCTGACTGAGACCAAAGATGCTGAAGCAATTGTATTAATTGCATGCCGCGTGGTGTTAAACAGGTGTATCGCACCTGAGTTCAAAAGACGGTTACGAGAACGGCAATTAGCCGAAAGCCAGCCGTCATGTCCGCTCACTGGAACGGAACGGCTGAAAGCCAGGGCTGCGTTTATATATATATATATATATATATATATATATATATATATATATATTCAGTGTACTTCACAAGATCGATTTTATTAGAATGAATGGAAAGTACGAATGTGTGCATAGCTGTGGACAATACACGGGATTAAACTGCGTAAATAACGGATGATTGCCAGTGAATAAACAAACAAATAAATAAATAGATGAGGTAAAGGGATGAATATGATGTGTTTTCAGTGAATTGACATTTTGGTAAAAAGTGGTGAAGCATGGATCGATTTGGAACAGATGGAACACGTAAAAGAAAACAGAAAACGGAGCACTACATCATTGATAAACGGATCATAGTGGTCGTTCTTTACAAGCGTCGCAAAACGAGGAACAGTTTTTTGTATCATTAAGTCATGGTACTCAAAAGCTCACCTCATCGTCCGGCAAAAACGCCGACCAAGTTTTGTGCATCAACTTCGCTCATACGAGTTAACCAAACATTGTGTGAGCCAGGCTGAGTGCTAGAACTAACTTGTGGGCGACTGTGCGTTTAGACACGAGTTTTATTGGCTAAAGAAATCGCAGTGTAGCACAAAATCGCTGTCGTACCTGTCCAGGATCATTTTGGTAGCCCCTGTCAACGCGGCTATATTAATCCACAAAGAAAGCGTGCCAGAGTGTGACTAATTCCCCCTGAAGTTCACGAGAGCCTTCACCGTTAGCCTTGCATTTCCTCTAGAAGGGGCCGTACCATTCTCCCTGGTGATATTTTCATCTTTTTTAGGAGGATATGATAGCATATATACTATGTGCTGTATACATACTATGAAACAGAAGGTAATCCACAGAAATAATGCTCAGGAGTGCAAGAGTTTCAAGCAGGGTTTTTAAGGGATGCGATTGCAGCCTTTCGCTTGGTGGGTGGTTGTGAATTACTCTATCAAGATACGTCTCACCGCTTCTTTTGAGTTTTTTTCACTTTTATCGTGACAAAGACGGCATGAATGGTTATCCATAAAGATAGAACCCAATACCTGACGCTAACTAACGATTTGGACTTTCCTGATTGGCTAAGGGAGGCAAAACCTAATAGACATTTGAAAGCTGTCTCTCATTATCTTGTTCCTTCTGTGCCCCGATGTAACTCTGAAAGCTGCATTGAAAGCGAATATTCAGAACAACCTGCAGGGTCAGTGGCTGTGGAAAAACTCCAAAGACCGTTTGAATCCGCGCAGCGATAGGCAAGATCAGCAAAAAAGCGTTGGTCTATATTTGAAGAAAGACCCATATTAGGCGTTTTTCCATCATATGAAAATGCCTTTTCCTGAGTGACCACTCATCCGATTTTGAACGGCTGGATCGGGAGAATTTTTCAGTTGTGTCAAAAAACCGTTTACCGTGACAACCATCTCGCGTTGCTTATAGGAAGATACTGCTTGTGTTGACGCAGACAAATTAGCTGAATACCTTTTGCGTTGGTTGCTGACAAGCAAGTTATGTTGTGATTTGCAAGCGCCCAATAGGTTGAAGCGATTCCTCTCTATAATGAACTCGCGCGACCGGCGAGTTAGCAAGATCAACTTTATTTTAAGTGGAGCTCAATAAAGAACGAAAGAGTCCAGAGTGCCCTGATAGCTAGAATCGTGACGCATCTGCTTTGGAAGGATGGACGGCACACATGAATTATCCATTCATAATCAGAACTGACGAACTTTCTCTTTAAGGTGGACAGCTTGTCCAATTTCCTGTTTCGTAGAGACGACTTCATCAGCAAAGCAATGAAGTGGACATACGGCAGAACTCTTTAGTGCTAACCGGGAGATTTAAATTTTGAAGCAACTGCATTAATAATAGTTCAACTGTAACACCCTTTCGGTGCCATGCCACCTGAAGAAAGCACGAGGACTGTCAGGTTGCCCAAATCAAGGCGAGGGTAGTCGAGATGCTGAGGTTGGCTTCGAACCACGAACCCTCGGGTCAGTACGTTCATGCCTTAGCCCCTGAGCTATTTCGAGCTCACAGCAATTGTTTTGAGTGGTATATATTGGCTGCCACGCCGCAGAATCCAGTCCGGAAGAAATCCTCACGGAAGAGGACTGTTTGCTTCGAGTCGACGTTTCTCTACCAAGTCTTTTTTTACAGAAAACACCGTGCACTCAACCAAAAGAAACCTGGAAAACGCCTTTTTGGATTGATTTAGCCCCTCGAATCACTCAAAATAACTAATATAGCCCAAGAGGACCATATTCAACTACCCAGACATGACAACTCTAAGGCCTGTGGCGAATTTTACTCAGTACTGAGCGAAATGAAGAAAACACACATAGTTGACCTGATTCTACCTGGTCGAACCACCCCAGCAACGATCAGCAATGGGTTTCACTCAATGCTGGACTGTGGCATTGACAACGCCCTCAACTCGTCGTTCAGATGCCAGTCCAGAATGAAGAAATTCAGATTCAAGCTTGTTCAAAAGTCCGTCCGGAACATTCGTGTCAGTAGCGTAACTGACCCTGAGCATTAATCGGCACACAAATGGAACAGCGAATAATGACCTACAAATCCACGAAGTCGGCCTACAGAGGGTGGTTGTATGTGTAAAGAAGTCGAAAGAAAACACTAAATAGACCTATCTGGTGAGAAATTTGCCATTACAGCAGCTAGTAATGCCATTTGCACGCAAATCGGCTTGATGAGGCAAGTAAAACTGGTCGATAAGGCTTTGATGTGACTGAGTAACGGGGTGTTTACGAACTCGTTATCGGCCAAGACTAAAGTAACTTCGGGAGAACTCCCTGTATCAGAGGTCTTTTGATAGCTTTCTCTGAAAATGAATCACCGCATTTCTAGGCGTTTATTGGCTAGCTAATCCACTACTGCGTGACAGCACTGTAATGCTGTATGGAAGGGGGTTGGCAGTGAATCACATACGGACGGGTAGTGTTTCTTGTTCAAATTGTGAATTACCCTGGAAAAGATAGCTTGACATCAAACGTTCACTCCTGATAGATGGCTACCTGGAGGGATTTTGATTAAAGGAAGCTTACACTTTGTCCACGCAAATGATCACTGATCAGACGCTTTCAAGGATTATGGTCTTGTACAGAGTAACAATAGAGGCATAAAGTCAACTACCTAACCACAAACTGTCCCCGTAAACGGCCATCGAGATAAGACACAACAAACTTTTTGAGGCTTTTCAATGGGAAACCATTCAGTGTCGATCAAACTTCGGTTCAATATAAGTATTTTGTGAAACACCTATCATCAAGTCATCCAGTGCACCCTGACCGTCCTCCTCTGTTATGTCTGTCAGCAAATAACTACTGAATCGCATCCTGGGTAATCCAGTACATCAATAGTGGCCAATTCCGCTGAGGACGGTGGAGAAGAAAGCGTTGCACCGTAACCGTTCGGTCAGTTTTTACGGTTATGGGGCTGTTCATTGCTTATTCAAATCACACGGTTGCAACAGCACCCACAAAATTCGAGAGTAGCGTGCGTCAATCTGTGAAAAAGGTTGAATCCCGAGGCTTTGGTCGAAAGAAAGGCTGCTGTGAAAGGCCTTAAGCGAATCATTTAGTTGACTGCACAAATAACCTTATCCGGTGAATGCACCAAGTCTGGTGAGTGAAACTGTTGATGCCGCAGAGTTTCAAATTTACCCATTAGCTACATTTAATGCTCTTCCTGTGCTGAACAAATTTGATTGCTTCGTATGTTCCACTTATAGGTATACCAGGCGGGTAGCCAATGGAGCGATTGGCTGCGCACGGTTCACACTGATCGAACGCTACCACTTTTCCGAGCTATTTTGCCTCCGGACTTCACCAGTATGAGGTGCTATGAGTCATGTTCTAGGTCCTGTACCGATGAACAATTAGCTACATTCCGGAAGTAATAAGTAATCGTTCGGCTGTGGAAACCTCACGGTTCATAGAAGTCATACATGAGGGTTGAGATAGTTCCAAGGCGCCCAAACCTACACCCGAGCAATCCGCCAGATCCTGCGTTCAAACAACCGAGTTATCTCGAGCTCAGTTTTGCAAACCACAGCATTAGAAGCCGGGAACCGACGTCAAGTTGCTAGATTAAAAATTAAGAAAACATCCAGAAGTTGTCACGGCTGACGACAGCGAGGGTATAGTCCTTGGCTTTTGAGATGAAACATAGGTAGTGGGTGCGATAAACGCCGATACTGTGTTCACTACGGCCTATATTGGCAACCGAAACAGATACAACGTCAACCGGTACATTATTGGTTCACGCTTATGCAATGGCCAATTGTAGATCCCCCCGTAAAAGACCGATTTCAGTTAGGGGGACATAAGTGCTTTTATTCGACATGATGAGTTCAGATGGAAAAATCCGAACACATCAGTGGCTGCTACCAGAGGGAATACCAACTGCAGCTCTGTGCTGAACAAGCAGTTGTTTGCCATTGGTACCGATTCATAGGATAAAGCCATATTTTTTAACGTCGACCTTTCTGGAAGGTGGATGTAGATCTGGATTGCAACATAGTTGGCTTTGGGCGTAAATTTCTGACTAAGCGCACAAGCGAAGCGCGTGGTCGACAGCGACGTAATACCGGAACTCCTGAGTGGTTCAAATCATGTCGTGGATAGAAGACATACTGGAATTCTGTTGAACGAAAACGGATGTCAGTGCAGCCGGGAACGCCAATGAAGGCGATTTTAGACGAATTGGCTGTTAGGGGATGGACACAGATAGAAATGGTGACCTAGCATGCGGCTAGAACCAGGGTCTAGATCGATGAACAGAAAGTTTTCGAGGCCACATTAGCTAAACATTTGGCTAACTTGAACGTACTTTGTTCATAACATAATTCAATTTCTCCGACTTGTGAGTTGTATTTCTGGTTTCGTACACTATTCATCCGCTCAGAATGTATTTATTTATGACAGTATCCTCAAACGTATCCGTATGGCCAAGTGAGTATACACAGAAAAGGACTGGACTGAGGTCATACAGCCATGTCCATTGCGATATCACTAGGCGGTCTGTAACTCCCCTGGGCTTTTGTTAAAGGGGTCATAATTACCGCCAGCTCACAGGGGAAATGTAAGTAATCCCCGTACTTAAAACCATCAATGAATGGAACCAGTAGCGCGGTTACTGAAAAGTAGCAACAAGCCAGGCTACATCAGCTCGCTAGCGAAGGTTCCAAGAATGTTCCATAGGTGCCCTGAGAGACTGATCACCATTTACAGGGCATGTGGACCGGACACGCACCATCCCTCATTAGGCTCTGAACACCATGCTTTGACTTTTACCTTGTGTGTTAAGGCAAGCTTCATTAATGCTCTCAGTGGATACTCAAGACAAATCCCGTACTCTCGGCTTAGTAAAGGATAGCGGGACTGCATACTCGGAACGAGTCACCATAACGCCACCAGCCTGTAGAAACATAACCTTCGCGATGCGTAGGTTCGGAAAAGTGCATTCGGGTGCGAGAAACATAGCTTGGCTAGTCCGATTCGGCGAGTGATCGAGTTGGGCAAACGTGTGTTTCTCCTGTGCCAACGTAATTTCCAAGGTCGCTCCTCTGCATTAACAGACTAGTTCTAACAAAGGTTAAAGCAGACACGATCCGACTAATTGAGCCCCAGTGGTTCTTAAGAATAGTCTGTGAAAAGTTCAGCAGCATTGGCTACCTGTGCGTAAGTCTCATGAAAGCAAACAGACACATCTTCCTCAAGGGTACTCAAACAAAAAGTAAGACACCCATGTACTGGGTAAGCTGGTGTAGGCTGCCCCTCAGCACTCGTGTGTGAGATAGAACACATGAACCAAAAGTTAGTGTGAGAGTAGAATAACTGGCTCCACGATCATGGTAAGCAATATGTTCAACAGCTTGCTACATATACTTCTCCCTTTCGAAAAAACTAGGAGCTCATCCCAAATTAGCTGTGGATATGTGAATATACCGGAGGCTCTCCAGAGTTTCTTATGAAAAGTGGGGTCCATTGGGGATGCCTACTCCCACCATACCTGTTCATGTTCTTCAATGACACCATAATGATGCGGACACCAGGTCTCGGAAATCCTGGAGTTTAAACTGTCGCCAATGAAAACCTTGAGAATCTGGAGAGTGCGGAAGACACTCATCTTCGAGAAGTACGAAGCTCAAAGATCTCCATAAAAGCTAATCTGGATGAGTCCAGGTACTGTACGTGTACTCTGTGTATCATAAGTGCACTCGGCCTTAAGGGCCACATATATAAGGACGCGGTGCGGGTGATTTTACTGCATGGTAGCCAGACCTAGTCCATGCGGGTAGAGGATGTAAAGCAACTCCAACCGGTCTGGTTTCAACGGATATGCGTGATCGCGAAACGAATTTTCGGTTGTGCAGTAGGTGAATCCATTCCGGAGTATATCGAGAAAAGTAAATTAAGGTGGTCCGGTCATACTTTATACATTCCAACCAACTACTGATGGAAAATTTACCATTTTCCGTGCTTAACTCAGTAACTTTGTCAAGGCAGACAGATTGAACAACAAAGGAGTATCGATTCAATAGAAAATAGCCTGAATATGATTGTTGCTAGTCACGTTCCGGGTTGACGTCTGTGTGACCCTCTTTGTTCCTGGCTGATTAGGTTTGACCGCCAACCAGACTCAACGGCGTCTGTGCTGCCGGCTCCTATCCAGATCATCTGATTGAACCCTTGGAGATGTAGGCATCCCGAAGTGTCTGGATTAGGCTACGGCTCGATCCCACCACTTTTCCATTTTATTCATCTCACCTAGTGGCTTGCCTGATGATGGAAAGTTATGGGTGTAGGGTAGTGCAGCGCCGACAACAAGCACCAAATTTGGTGCCGATGATTGTATGACGATGAGGATAATATTGTTCGCACAAAAACACCAAGTATGGTCTGTAGCCTGTGCTGCTGAACTATTGACAAAACCGATCATTTTGTCAGGGAGAACAGCCAACACGGATTAAAAGCTTCCTAGTCGTGTCTACCTTGGCAGATTCACTTTGCAATGGTAAATACGAAGGTAGCAAATGGCATCAGTTACGTACAGCGTTGAACTGCATTCGGAACAAAGAGGGTGAAAAAAGATATTAACTACAACTCAACATTTGATGCTTGATATCGAATAGAAAAATTATTGAAAAAAAAAGTTGGAACTCAAAGTCTCAGTATCCGCTGTGCATCTCTAGGAGCCTGATAGCGAACAACGTGTAACTACCACATGTGCAACTATGCGTAGATAGCTGTTCTTCCCACGGTAATCCACATTTTTATTTCAAAGGGTATATGTAATGGCACTTCTTAGTGCTATCAGCACATTGGCTCAGCACTGTGACTGAATTGTCATTCGCTGGAGCGATTATGGTACAGTGTCGTTAACGACAATGATCTCCGGAACCCAAAGTTTTGAACAATAATGAATGGTTGAGAATCAACATAAATAATCTCATGAACTTCCACTGCTCTGAAATCCACAAACTTTGAGTTGATGGACATTACTTAAAGCACCCTGCCATGCAGCTGACTTTACCAGCAAGTGGTGTACAAGTACGTGTAACAAAGTCCTTGTTGGATAGTGTTCTGTGCGGTTGTTCGAAAAATGTTTGTTAGACTTTACACCTTGAAGTATATTCTAAAAAATGCTAATATTTCGTCTAGAATTGTCCACTGTTGAGAGGAAGGCGCCAACATAAATGCGTTAAGCATAATTGATGAACGTACTAAATGGTATTAGACAGCAGCGGCGTACGAGTGCACAGAAATCTGTTATAATTAATTCCTTGATTGTTGAAACTCGAGACAGCTCGGTGGCTAGGGCGCAAACTTATTGACTGGAAGATTCGTGGTTCGAATCCAATCTTGGCATACCGACTGCTCCTGTTTAAGCTTGGGCAACCCGAGAGTAGCTCGGCCCTCGTGCTTCCCTTCGGGTAGCATGAAGTGTATGCACCAAAAGGGTGTTAGAGCTGACAGATCCATCTTGATTATATGATAACAATGAGTAAATGAATCATTCTGTGACTAAATTCAGGTGTCAAACTATCGCCTACGCCATACGTTCCAGCAAACAAGGACGAAGAACGTACAGATGGACAGGTTTTGAAACTCATGCATCTGTAGTTTCCAGCCCGCTTCTATTTTAGTCCGCATTGTGGTATGTGCGTACGCCTTTTAATCGACTGCTCAACAACAACAGAATATTTTCTCCAAAGCGATTTCTTTACACTAACTACTGTACGGTGTTTCCTGTTCCTTTCAAACGACCACAGTTCAATATCAGCAACAGTGATTACATACTGCCCAACAAGTCACACACGCAAGAAACTGGGAATATCGGAGGTACCCGGAAAAAGTCACTTGCCAGAAGGGTACTGGCGGTGAGGTACACGAGTGATCTAAGTAACGAACCGCTGATAGTTCTAAGGGACAAAGTTAATTCGGCACCTTACTGGCGACACATCGGTGCCAACAATACATGACGAAAAGTGCTGAATATAGCAGGAGACAATGTGGATGGACTGCCACTGAATCGGATCGGACAATGCACTAAGCCGTTAATGTATCTTACCAAATAACCCTCTTTCAGGACGACGAATGACCGGTAATTACATGTATGCTTGTACGCCCAAAACTCAATATCACATTTACTTAAGATGTCCTGTGAGAAAAACGAGTCCAGAGTCCGATAGGGATGTTATCATCCTTTTTTTATTTAATGATTGTTGCAGTAAAGAGGCTAAATCTGCAAGGTTCCCAAATACCGGTATTCTAATCTTTAACAGTGTGAACTTTTCGACAAGGGAATATACAGCGCAGGCATTATGAAGGTTGACGAGGGTTAGCCCATTCTTCGGAGTGCTTCGTAGCCAAGGTGTAAATTCATACTAAGGGACTTACAGTCCTTGCACATGTTGTTTACAATTCAAGGAGACGCAGAGATTATGGGATACGTTACCCATCTCGGGGATTTTATGGGCTTTGATTGCAATACATCAGATGGAGTCAGTGCACATATTTCGAAGGTCAGCATTGCGTTTGCCAATCTGCTCAACCTGTAACACCAATGGGCACGTCAGTGGTCCCAAAAGACACGTATATACGGAAAAGGTAAGGGTAATGTTATACCGCTGCGAGAGTTGGTTGATGCGGGCGGATAATTCCTGACATCGTCAGGTCTTGGACTGCCGCTGTCTCGTCGTGTGTTACTCATACCGATCTTCAGTCTACCGAGGTTGCTGTTTTCCGTGCGTAATATGGAGTAACGAAAACGGGAGCAAACTATAACCCAGCGGAAGGAACCTGTGTCACGAAGAGCCTCGGCACCATCTGCACGACTCGCTGTTAAGGGTGGAGTTCACGAAAGCTTCCGTGTATTTGGCTGGGGACATTGACAGTTATGCTGGCTGGCCAATTTAAGTGGCACTCAAGCCGTCAGTTTCCATCCCGATTGTTTGACTGCATGCTGGAGGGATAGGCACCTCGGGCGTTTTTTGAATTGACAACACGTCGCTCCATAAATTGATGCGATAATGAGGCGTCAGTGGCCGGTGCTAGTGCTGCTCTCAGTGGCAAATTAAGGCGACAATAACCTATCGCCTGGACAGGAAGTTTTTGTATAGGCTAGCAGAAGTCTGCCGGTACTGCATCGTTTTGTGTACGGTGTACGCCTATCCTATTCAAAATCGACGGCAAACTACAAGCAGCAGGACAGTTGTTGAACAGGACAGCCACCGCGGTACCCTAATTCAAAGGCCAGCTCTATCCACCCAAAACACAGTGAATTTTCACATACAGCTGAGCAGCGATGGATTCGGAGGGCATCTCTTGTGGCAGATCAGCCGCAATCTTCAATTGACCTAACTAACCTGTAAGAACAGTTCTTTGGAGTGCAGAAATTGTTTTGTGCAAACAGTTAAAGTGGGGTTGAGATAACTTGCCGTTGTGGTATTCGAACCCGAATGGTCTCACTGGCTGAATCCTCACATGCAAAACGCTGAGTTTTTCTGCCAGCCTTTGTGCCTTGGCCAACCTCATCCTTCCGGGTGGTGTACCAGGACAGGGCTAACATCGCTTACATCTATTACGAACAGTCATTTGGAGCTACGGGCGAGAGTTGAGTCAAGTAGTGACCGGCATGGCTCGAGAGAGCTCAGTGATTAAGGCGCGAACTTACTGACCGGCAGGTCTGTGGTTTGAACCCAACCTCATTATCGCGACTGCTAAGGCAACCTGGCAGTATCCCAGCCTTCGTACTTCCCTCCGTTGAGATGATAGCTAGGCACCGAAAGAGTGCTACAGCTGAACGATGTCTTTTTCAAAGTGGCAACCTGCCCCAAAGAAGGATGAAACATCCATTGGTCAGAGATGTCAGAATGTCCCGAGACATTCCACACACTCCAATCCGGACGCAGCTGGACCTAAAGGTTTCAGAAGATGACTGTCTTCAACCAGCCCACCAATAACTATGTATCTTTAGCTGTACACCAATCGGGGCGTCCGAATGTATTTGACATTAGCGTTTTCGTATTCTGGAAGATGAAACTGGTTATTTTTCCACATGGCTAGATGAGGCTAATGCACAGTGCATCATTAGGAGCATGAAGTGGGATGAATTCTAACCGAAAATCCGCAACGTATCCAGTTCTCAAGGTTGATTGTTGTTAGAAATTCCATGAACCAGGCAGCATGAGACGCGATCCTCTCAAGATGTCAAGTGTACTGAGGGAATGGTCTGGACAGCAACAGCAACAACAGCAGACGCACATTACATGTATAATGACCCGCGATCACCATATTTTGAGGTAAACAACAAATTGCCCAGTAGTAACATCCTTTCGGTGTACAGCTGCCATACCACCCAAAAGAAGCACGAGGGATGGGATACTACCAGGTTGCCCAAGCCTAGACAGGAGAAGTCGAGATGCAGAGGCCGGGTTCGAACCACGGACCCTCCGGCCAGGAAATTCGCGCTTTCAACACTGAGCCACTTCTCCACTCATTTTGAGAAACTTACACCGAACATCCCATATTACTAGGATATCATAAATGTTGATTACGGTTGTTCGCAGGTCGGAAAGTGCACGGTGTCTATGACAGCAATCTCATCAACCACTTCCATACCCTAACGCTTCACCTAGACCTACATCAGCCGACCACAATTTCGTTACATAAGAGCGGGTGGGTGTGGATTCAGGTCGGAAGTAGATCATCATTCAGTGGGACGAAGTGGAATGATATTTCTGGGTTATACGTCGGAATTGGTTTGCAATTGATCCGGCTATCGATCGGCAAGCTAAGAGGTAGCTACACCCAACGGTACGGCAAACAGGAAGCCAAAGTACCGTACGAAACTTAAACGCTGTTACCAAGACACCGTATCCCGGCGAGTATGGAACCGTCACGAAGATTGCGCTGTTTAGTACTTGAGAATATTGACTAAGAATAGATTCGGAACGGATGGTAGAATGTTTGAACGACAAACGAAGAATTATCTAGCTTTCTTGAAACGCTGGTGGACATTTACCCCTTCACCGGCAGTCTCGGTCATTAGATGGATCTCTTGGCGACCAAAACTTTGCGGACAAATGTGTAAGTTGTCTTTTCCTCCACGAGCTCTAAAGTAATGGAAGTTGCTGGAATAGTTGTACTGCTGGTAGTTGCAGTTTACCCTCAGCTCAGTTGTGATCGCAGAACCATAGCAGCGAGCGCCTTGATCCATTATCATAGGAGAACGTGACCATCCAGCATGGGCGGTCAAAATAAGAAAAGGGCTCTCACCACTAGACAGAGCGAGTGAATGATGGCAAGCACCGAATCACAATACTCCCCCGTGCGAATATCAGCATCATCACCGTTAATAGTCCGATCATCAGCATCGTCACCAACACCATCAATATCGTCACCAACATCAACAGTAATATATTAGTAATAAATGCTTATGGCGTCTACGAAAAAGCCGCAACATGTAAAGGTCACATGCGGCGCATCCGAAGTGCGCAGATTGCACATAAGTGCGACTTGATGAAAACACCGTTAAACGGGGCAAGCCGCATTGCCCTGTCGAAAACGGCAGGAACTTATAGCTGAAAGCTTGACATGTTATGACTATCCCGAAAACTTCACAAACTTTCCCGCTCCAATGCGAGTGAGGGAATGAGATTCACTACAAACTACACTTTACCAACAAGATGAATCACATACCTGTCAGAACTGAACGCATGTATCGGGCTGCTCATCAATAATCCTCTAGATTACTTAATTTGAACGGTACTAGACGTGGTCTATATTATCAGTTCATCAGTCAAACTACAGATCCGGTAACATACATAGGTAGAACCGAACGATGCCTGTGCTGAAGAGTCAGTGGACTAACACTGCGAATACTTCGAACAACAGCCCGTAAAAGAATGGAACAAGGCTCAAGGGTCGTTTAAACGTCGTCACTATTTATGGTGGTCCTAACGACCCGATTAGTGGCATTACATAACTTCACTGACTGGCTGACTCATTCTTTCAGTTTCCGCCACACCGTACTAGGAGCAGATTTAGAATAATACATATGCGATGTATGATGTGTCAGCTCAACCCCATCACGGTTGAGGTACCTCCGCTATTTAGAACGTTTCACGGTGATTTCGTATCACTCATGATCAATAACAACAAGAACTGGAGGACTTGTAATTTATGATTGCGTTCACACTCACTAGCAAGTAGCTCAGTAGTCCTTAAACCTAATGCTGTCATGTCCATCTGTCAAACCATATACCGTAAAGAAATGACAAACTGGGTAGCTGAACCTACGACTCAGAGGAATATCAAAACCCGAAGTAGATCAACAGTGCTGTGAATATGAACAGAACGGTACCGAAGACTGGAATGATCTGGTGCTCTTTAGTAAAACTGGATTTCGGTTGATTAATCACCGCATGAGTTTTGAGGAAGGTAATTTTGCAATGTCTACAGTGAAACCATTTCTATGGTTCTCGTCTTCTGTGCCAATTGCCTGAAAGTTGGGGAAACTTACGGTCCCAGATAAATATTCCCGGTGACAAAAGAGCAATCAAGAGCTGGTGGCAGACTTGTCACACGTTTGTCATCCGTCAGCTCACACTATGCTGCCCAACTGACGACCATCTCGTTCTGAGTTGTGTGAAAGGTATGAGGTCATAACTTCAGGGCAAGTTGAATTTCCATTAATTATACGGAGCAGCAGAAGACTTACAAGGTAATCCGACAAGAGATACACAGTGATTAACCACTGTTTAATTACGGAAAATTAAAACATCCAGCCTGAATTCAGAAATCGGACGCTGTGAGAAGCCCGGTTTAAGCGAAGCTTACCAAGTGCCACAATTGTGGCGAGTCCAGTCGCTCGATGTTTCGAGCACCACGGGTTATGATAATCATCATCACCATCATCAACAGAGACAGCAACATCAGCGTGACACTGATGCTTCACTGCCGTACAGCCACAAAATTTATCTTACTGTATTTGAAACCGTAGAATGAAAGGAAGAGAAAAAAGCGGGTGAAGGAAAGGACCTGGTGCTGATCTATCGAAAGCATCCTGAGGTACCTCCACCCTCAAACGCTCAGTCAGACGATCTGGAAAGAAACCGACATGTGCACCACTGACATTGATCAGCACCACGAGTGTCTTTCCCGGAAGCAAAATTACATGAATAGTGTAAAGCTCTGAAAAACAGCTCGATGCTCAATTTCGTGGTAGCAGATCTTCACCTTATTCAACTAGGCTTCAGAGCACTGCTGGAAGCCGTGGTTCGTGTCGCAGCCAAAATAGCACTGACGTACTTCAGGTTGAGCCAACTAAAAACGCAAAAATAGGACTGAAAAGCGCCTAATGAGCTGAATAGCAAAGAAGATACTCTGACGATAACAATGAAGGTGGAACGAATGGAAACTCAATGAATGGGAGATAGACTGAGGGTAAACTATTCTATCAGGGGTATTGTTTCGAAACAGGCCAGGTTTGTAGTCATGGCCGACCGTGGGAAGCTGAGAGACTAACAAAATTACTTACTGTTTTTTTCGCTTGGACAAAATCTTTCCGGGGTTTGGAATCAATGCACTTCAGGAATTTTCGAACTTCCGACTTCGTCCACTTGCTTGAAATCGGCACGTAATTAGGAAGATCATCCATCGCATTAGATACGTTATACCCATGCCAATGGAGAAGAATCATAGCCAATTCTTCCGAGTACCTATGTTGACAAGGGTGGCAGAATGTACGTAGTTACACACATGGGGAAGATGAGCAGGTCGCGTATATATTTCTTGCATATTTCTTGCATGCTAACTTACTTATAGTAGCTGGCGGTCTTGAAATATTCCTGTAGTTCTTCATTCGAAGGTTGCTTTCTTGGCAACCATAAATTGATCTCTCGGGCAGTTGCTCGTATACTTTCCCCTCTGCGTTCGGCGGGGAGCAATTCAGGCACTTCCGCCTGGAAGGCTGGACCAACGCGAGAACAGCATTCTAAGGCAAAAAGAATACAATATAATGAAGTCGAGCTGTCGTCGGCTTGCATGAAGAACCCAAAAAACCAACTAATAATGAAACAGGAAAGTCAAACATGCGAACAAACAGAAAACGCAATTAATTAACATTACGCGACAAACGTAAAAACAACGAACCTTTTTGATTACGCTGTGTCTTGAGACTCCTCGCCGTCCGTGGCGTGCTCTGTCTGCTCATTTTATACCCAAGAAAAGTGTTCCAGAAATAAACACCACAGAACCAGAATTAACACGGAATCAATATCAAATTTGTGAATTTTTCGAACGACCTTGAATATGAAGATAAACAAAACCATCGCACTAGGTGGAAATCACCCTCGTAATGAATGAACGTGAAGCTGCACGCGGTTACTAATCCAGAGTACTCCATTCGTATTTTAAAAAGCTGCTAATCTAAATTAATGTTCTATTTTGCACTGAAAACCTCGCCCACGATAGTCTTGCGTTTTTCTTATTTCGATCAGTTGGTTCATGGAATAACTTTCCTCCGACGGTTGGTCACGCTGCATCTAATCCCCAACCGAAAGCACCCCTAAGCGCTTTTTGTGTGAGTACTTACACCCGCAAGATTACTGTGCTAGCTTGAGAACTTAAAAAGCAGTGCTATGCCCTTTTTTCGCCCATGCCTTCCGGGTCAGCGAAAGATGCTGCTTGGGAAGAACAACACTACCCGGGAAGCCGGGGCGACAGCTTCCATTCTGTGTTTCACTCCATGAATCCGTAGTACTCACACAGATTCGGTAGGCTCATTATGTGGTTACTCAAGGAGGAGGTGCAAGCTTGTATGTCTGGATCGGGAGGTGTTCGGCACTGCCTTTATCTCGGCTGGGAAAAGGGATGAAACCAAAACAGTCCGCTAGAATTCAACGCTCATGATTATTGTTGTACAGAGAATGCAATGATGTAACCGGTTCGGCGTGAAAAACATTACTTCACACGTTGGAGAGCAAACAAATCTATGTTGGGTGTTGGGGAGCTCGAGGGAGGAATTTGAAGCAATATTGCTGAGTGTTGGAGGGATGTGGGCAATTGGGTGCTCAGGGTAATTATGGCTGCTTTCTTGGTGTAAAACTGCGGTCACTGTGTGGCTGCTTGAACTGCAGCAACCAATAGGTTATGTATATGTTTTGTGGCTGCCTACATGGTGGAAAACCGGAATCTCCTGAACTCCGTTCGGAAGGCTTTTGCTATATCTGGCGGTCCCAGGCCCAAACTGCAATCGATGGGAGCAGCTGTGTAGGGGTCGCGCGGTTTCACAATATCTGAAACGCCTAGTAATGCGCTAAGGCTCTTACTCACAAGGGCTTGTGAAGACGAGTACCCTAGTAGAGACGAAACGACTCGGTGAAACTCAGAGTGCAATGTTCAAAGACAATGTTCAAAGGCCTAAAGAGTGCGTGACCCAACTGTGCAAGTATAGGAGAAGGATAAGCAGGCAAGCACTGCTCAAGGCTAAAAACAGCCCACTGCGGCTTTGTACGCAGCCTGCTCCAGCTGTCCTTCGTCAATGGTGTGTATACCGGGATATGCAATAGCTAGGAGAGCACAATATAGAAGAAATTCGCCTAGGGTAGCTATGCGGCTGGCGAACCTGTCTGGCTCGGACAGATTCTAGGAGAGTGATGTGTCGCCGGTTGATCTTTTACTGAGTTTGGGGACCGCCTACTTACCACACGTTTTGGGGGGAGGCCAAGTGTGAGGGGATAGCTAGTGAACTGTTTTCGATTTAGCTGTTCAGGTCCAAAACACCGCAATAATCAGAATGGGCAGCCCGTAGAAGCTGAACATGGGAGGGAAGCCATTGTTATCGGTCAGGAGGGTCAAGGATGCGTCCAAAGGTGTCAGTTGAGCATATGCAAGATGGCCCTCCAAATGTAAAATGAGCTCCTGGTAACTGTGTCTCCTTTCCCATGCCGGTTTAGGCGGGGTCAAGTCTACATAGGATATTGCCCACTGTTTATGACAATGTTTTTTTTTCGCGCAATCACCAGTACCCTCAAATTCCCCCAGTCGCGCTCTGTTCTAACTGTGATCATACCCGATGGTATACCACCCACTGGTTTGGGTATAAACCTCAATATTATTGTTATCTACTGAGGAATCCTTCATTTTTTGGATGTGTGCAGAAATGAAATGAACAGAGATTGCGGTGACTCGCAGGATTTGGGGCTCCATACCCAACTACAATGTCCCGGGATAGGCTAGAGAGGTAGAATAAATCGCTTCCGGGGTCAGTGGATAGAAAGTGTGGGCAGTGGTGGTGGAGAAATAAAATGACCTTTATGGATTCCTGAGGGAGGAAGGTGACCGGGAGAGGATATCGGAAATCTAACCAACAAGGTCGTTGTGGGTTTATGCTTAAGGGGAGTGTAGAATGGCAGGAGACGGGTATAGGGAATCCCACGTTGTGGTTGACTGGAAGGCAGATGTTCCCATCACAGTGTATGCAGAGGTCGACGGCTTTCTACTAGATTACTTGTTCGCTACATCTAATTTAGAGATGGTCCATGTACGGCAGCCCCGAACACTCGGGCAGAAGCAAAGAGTAGGTAAATTTTGATAGAATTAGAGCCGCCCACTATGGATCTCTGGAAAACTCCAATAAGTCCTTCTTTGTTATCTGAATCAGAGCCGCTTACCAGAACCTAGGAGGGCCGTGTGGTGGAAGGGGCCGGCAACCAAAAAGATAGGAGGCATAGAAACGCCAGCCGATTATAGGGTCAGAATTCACCAGAGATGCGTTGATAGGAGGAAAGCGCAACAAGGTGAGCCCATGTCAACTAAGTATGAGGTGGACATCTGAGTAGCGTGAGTCATGAATTGCCCGCTAATTTGTGGAAGACACTACTAAGACCTGCATGGTGGTAGTTTCTTGGAGCGACGAGGCATTTACCCGGCTTCCGCTTCCGAACGCAAGAGTGGCATCAAGCCTGAACGACTGGTGAGATATGTTCTTCTGCAGAAGATACACTACTCAAGGGTCCGGTGGTGGAGGTTGAACCAGAAACATACCCAGTCAGTGGTAGCTGGATTTCTGAAACTTGTAAAGTGCCAGGTTTTAGCGCGAGACGTTGGTAGGTTTCTGAGTTGGAACAGCTTTGTGTGTATATTGCTTGCATGCAATCAAATTGTCCAGCTCAGCAATTAGCTACGCCACCTGAGCTACGAACATCTTTTCTTTGTTAGATGCATTTGATTCTGGTAGAGCCCAAAACAACTAAATAGAGCTGCGATCTCTGTGGACCTGTGGTTCAAGGGTTAAAGTTCGGTGTTGATGATTGGGAAAGCTTTCTTGTGAAGCCGCTTTTGTGAAAGTGGTGCCGGTAAGGTAGCACGTTTATGGTGGACCTCGGAATAAAGGCCGATGTGCTGCCCCGCGAGGGATGAGACCAGTCTCTTTAATTGGTTGTCAATCTCCTACTTTCCTTGGGCTAGGTCCGTTTTCACTGATGTGACTGCTTGATGCAGGAATAGTGTGATGAGGTTCCAGGCATGGTTGGGCGATTGGTTTCCTAATGGGTCCATGATGCGGTGGTAGCATTGGTCTCCCCTGAGAGCCTTAATTGTAATTATTATTCGGTGACACGAGGATTCAAAGCACATCCTTGAGAGTGTTCTGATAACTAGGTTACCCTGTACAAGTTGAACCGTAAATGGTCTGGGTGGACCACATGAACTCGCCTCGCAACTCTCAGGCTCTATCAATAAATTCAGTGGTCAATGGCCAATCTTTGAGCGTTTTTAGTTAGCCTCTTTTGCTGGCGACCCCACAAGGACGCAGGAAGACAGAAAATATGGTGCTGAAGAGAGCAACCCAGATAGAAGATCGTATGCATGTCCCAAATTTTATCGGCCGGAGTACTAGCTTGCGGTGTAAACCATTTCCGTACTTAGCCAATCCTGGAACTTCGTTATGGGCTCCGATCCTCACCATGGACAGCCGGATGAAAACGCTAGACCGAGTTCTCATTTTTTGAATGATAACGACAGCATTTTATTCCACGACCGGCGTGCCCAGAAATATGACCATACGGAGAACAGCTAGAATTTTCCCGCTGAGAGCCAAACACTGTAAAATAACCTGGGAGCGGGTGGAGGTAATACGTGATAAACCCGGAAACAACATGATTAAAAGCTGTGGCCGGGAAACAGTTGACACTAGACAACTGGAAACCGGCATTAGTAAACCAAACTAAATTCATTTTGAGGAATTATGAACGAAAATGGTGCCCGTTGGCTGCTGAGTTATTAGCCAGGAAAGCAGATACCGGGATAATACCGACAAGCCAAAGTTAGTTATGAACGATAAAAGCATTTTCAACGGAAATACAATATGCCGAGGGTAGATAAACCCACTGGTTCTATGCAGAGTGGAGGATGGGTAGCCTGAGTTGATGTGGTCCATTAACTTCTGATATTGGGTAACACCGGGTGGCCAGCATGAGTAAAATTAGTCGGTCACTGGACGAGACTATCCGAAATAACGTCAGGATAACCAGTAACTTGGAGGCGAAATCTAGCTCAGCGGACTGGAAATGCATTCACACTCGGGGTGGTCGACTTGGCGCTCAGCTACTTCTTGATCTCCATCGCATGAGTTGAGTTAAAGGAACCTTCGACGGCATCATGTGCCTTAATCTTCCCCTCCCATTGTACTGATTTCGCAGAGCGGTTAAGTACTTTAGATTCCCCCGCCGGGCGTCCTGTTTCCCTAGGTTTTTCCTTCTGCTGGTGTACTCTTCTCCCCCGCTTCAAATCTCTATCCAGCTGAAGGAAGAGCTGTCATGTCGTCTGGACTACCTGTATATCCAAACACAGTAAGGCAAATAAAGAGACGCTATATGAGAAGTCTGCTTGCCCCACTTACCCACACCAAAAACACAACAGCGTAGTGCATTCTGACCTACCGGGACATGGCAGGCTTATACGACTTCGGCACTGAATCACGAATACACCTGACTCGTTTGTCATCCTTTTCATTCTACCAACTGTGATACGCATATTTATCCAGAGCCGCGCTCTTGTCGTGCTTGAAACAGCCTTGGGCCGTTGTGTTTGTGCATGATTTGAGTAAGCCGTACTGCTGATTTGGTCTTCCACCTGACCGGATGTGATACCACAAGCCAGATGTAAGAATGCTCGAGGTTAACGATGTTGAAGCTCCGGTGGTGTGTACGGGGATAATGCACCCTTTCGGCGGCTGGGTACGCACGGCAGAGAGGATTTCCTTTGGTACATCGTACCCAATTGAAATCACTCCCACAACCTTTCCAGAAGCTCGAAAGTTTTGCCAACTGCGTGGGATCTAAGGTTGGACTTTATATTCGGGAAGCCAAAAAACAAGAACCGTTGGTGAACGCCCTTGCCGCTGGCCCAAATCCGTCCGTTACCAGCATGGTTCCGTGAACCTCCGCTCGGTAATCCGTTACACACAGTACAATACAAAAAATCTGCTGCACGCACAGACCAAAGGGGACAACTTTAAGGCAAAAGATACGTTGCTCCGAAAGCAGTTGGCTCTACGGAACTAATATCCTGATTTCAAGGCTGCGGCAGCAACACGTCGATAACATTACATCTGCGAAACGTGCAACACAAAAACACACCTTACTCTTCCTTCGAACTCATGCTTTCGTCCGCCTTGCATCGTTGAGTCATTTGGGCTTGTTCATCTCCCAGAATTAGTTGTGCACTTATCTCTGTGCAGCACTTAATATCATGTACCAAACTACTGTTTTATCTTATCTCCAACTGGCTGCTTTTTGCTACTCCCACCTCCCCCATCCATTTTTTGAATTAGGGCCACTGGCGTGATGGTTTCTTACATATATTTTATGCCCTACAAAGGCTCCCAGGATTGGCCTTCCTTTAAAACTGCACGCCAGCTAGTGACCCTCTCTCACGAAGTCGCCTCAAAGGAACGTACGGTTGCGTCGTGGAATAAGACCCGAACACTTGAATTTTTCAGTACCATGCTCCTTACCTAGCCTGTTGGAGGACCGCGCAACCAGCCAAAACTCGAGCGCATTATCTTACAAGGCCAAGTTTTTCACACTACTCAGGTGAGCACGCATAAGGCCAAACCATTTAAAACTTATTACCTAACACACACAGCGACCAGAATAGTGCTTTTACGCCGCTCACTCCGGCGTCGTCAGAGTTGTTGGCTTAAGGTTCCGTACTATTGCATGGTCCGGTTGTTTGGTGGGTTTAACCGCTCCGCATTGCGCGGCATATAAAGCCGCGGGATATTTACATCTTCAGAGAATCCTCTTTATTCTTCTTCACACCCTGATTCGCCGAAATAAATCAGCCCTCATCATTGCCCTCTATGGTTGGCGGCAGCACTGACTACCACTACGCTGGGCCTATGGTAGTCTCACCGGCGCTCACAGGTGTCTTTCTCCACCACGATTCCTGTGTTGATCATAACGATAGTAGATGCACCTTCTGTTTCAAGCTGCTCTAGCTAAGGTGCCCATGTACGCCCAAGTTCTGACACTACTGTGACGGCTACGTGGCTGCCATATACAGTCCGATGTCCTGGGCATAGTTTACTATGCTTTGACCGCTTGGCTCCCAACCTCTCCATTGCTCCCCATCCAAGCTTGCAACCTGTGCACGTCCGCGAAAATCCGACCGTCCCTGCTACGGGTGCCTGTTGTATCTATGTCCCATATCCCACCTACGGGTTATGACGGTGTGCACTGTGCTGTCACTGCCCGTCACTCAACTTATTTTTGAATGATTATTATCTGGTTTCACTCGATAACTCTAAAAAAGGACACTTCGCATTCCTCAGAGCCAGTAAACTTGCTTGCTTCCGGACCACACTATGTTTCTGGAGTAGAGGCCAAATGTTCTACCCCTGATAAATGTAGTTTGTCACCCCTAATTGCTTAAGTTACTTCCCATAGCGCTCGAGATAACTCGATTTTGTAAAGCTTGTCACCTATAGTTAAAAACAAACTACTTCCATTTTTGACATGTCTCAGCATTGCTGTTCTCGTCATACCCACTGTTCAGCGGTCTCTCAACCGCGTCTTATTTCTAGCTATCAGCACATCACTTGTGGTTCATCTTAACGGTTATCTCAACGCCTGTCACGTGCCGGTTACAGAGGTCTCAAGGTTAGGGGTTTAGGAAATCTTTATGGATCCTAACCCAGTGGTAGCACTTCACCTAAAGTGTTTTCATATCATTTAATTTTTTCCATTTTGAGAAATAGGTGCACTCTCTCCGTCAAACGTCAGGCTAAATGGGCTTTTGTTAGACCCAAGCTTACTGGTGTCACCCCCACGGGGTTTGTCCACAAAAGTGTGGCAGTTAAACCTACCTCCACTCCTCTTCTTCTTTCCGACATTGACAAATTCTAGCTTATTAGCTCCTACAGCTCCTTCGTCCTCATTATAACTTCAAACTCCCTTCACCCAACTGCAGTGGCATCCCCACAACATAGCGTTTGTCAAATTGCCTCCCTTCTTTGCTCCGATTTTGTATGTGACTCATCACCAGTTGAAGGAGCGTCAGTTCTCATTGACACTCTTTCCTTTGGAACACACCGGCTTGCGAAGCTTCGGCACCAAGTCCTACTATGCAATGCGTCTGAACGTATCCTGCTTAACGTGACAAAACACCTACGTGAAATATGTGTAACATGCTGTAAATCATCTGCGCGGCCGCGCGGTTCCGAAACTAAAAACCATCAATGTATAGCTCAATACTCACACGTTTCATGGACGAAAACAAAGCCGCACGTCTGTTGACATCCCAGGTCTTCCTACCATTTATTCAACTATTCAAACGGTGAAAACCAAGGCTGCTTGTACAGGACTGCAATGACAGCTTTCTCAAAAGCCACTTCCTTGATTTCAAAGGTTGGATGCTCGGAGCTAGCAACCAGCCCCTCTTGCCATCCACATTCCTCGACCCAAAAAACATAGACGCTACTGGCTCCCCAGTCGGTGATAACCAGAGGTACTCCATCTCAAACTGCCAACCATCTGGTCCCCTTGTAAACATGGCCCTATATACTGTCCTAGCCAGACTGATGGCGCTATCAGCCACCAATACGTACACCGACACTTGCATAGTATCCTCATAACCCATGGCTCTGTTATTGCTCCCATCAGTAAACTCACTCCAGTCTGTTCATTGGCTCTGAAGCTCAGAGTTCTTCAAGATATTGAGCCTCTCGTTGTTCCCACAAGCAAGCGCACTTTTTAGATGCTTGCAACAACCACGAATACCTCCACCAACCCAGTAGAGCCCTCCGCGGATGTAACTGGTACGACGCATCTCATACCCAAACGAGGGCTGCACCAGACGTTGCCGGCACTCAGTGTCGTGAAAACCACCATTGTGTACAGTGCTTCCACGCTCTACAACCCCTCATTTTGCGACGGTGGACTCAAGCGATAGCTGTAAAGGTCTCTTGCGTGACGCCTGTCCTAATGGACCCCGGTGCACAAAAAATGGGCCACCGGCTTAAAAAACCTGCGAGCAGAGACCGGCGGTTACCTCTGGCACCTACTGGCCTGGCTTCTACCTCCCTGCCGATCCATACTGGTCCTACTCGATCGCCGGTTTATGCCACTGCCCAAACTCCTACATCTAACAACTCATTCAGCCCCATGTCCTGCGCCTCCAAAACTCCCGGCCTCGACGGTGTGAAAGATTGCACCGGTGGAAAATCTCTCTCCAACTGCATTCTAGTCTACCAGTACCATTTCCTAACCCATATGAGTCTCGTGTTCTACCTTCCACCGTCGGTCCATAAAACACTCCACACTATTAACCTCTCACCCCTGAATAATAAATTCATCTCGAACAACCTTGTACACACTCTTGATCAACCTTACTACGTGTGACACGTTTGTTCATCTCAAATTCCCTTAGTTGCAAAATCTACCGTAGGCAAGGTTACCAATCTCCTGAAGGGCACGAGTATCTTGTCAAGGAGTTATAGGTGATGTTTCGCGGTGCCCGCCAGTTACTGCCAAAAATTGATAATCTCAGGGCCACGAGCGCCGTTGCATGAGCAAGCCTGATTTATGCGAATGAAAAATGGTTCTCGGTTAAAATTCCAGACACGGCTCTTCCACTCCCTGGCTATATTAACTACCGCCATGATAGGAAAAATTACAGGGTCGGAACTTCATGCAACTCTTAGTAAAGCTTCTATCATCGAAGGGTTTCCAGGCGCAACCTGGATTTCTACAGAGCAGACTAACAGATCTGTACAGTTTGGACGCAGCTATCTACCGCTAACCCTCTTAATTGCCTTTGTTGTGGACACATATTATCTCCTGTGAGACGCGTTGTCTGGCTGCCAGGATTTATGCTGGGTGACTGTGACCATCAGGGTGTTTTCTGGTCTTCAACTTTGGGCCCTATTCGCTGCGTCTGGCTGCTTGCCCACTCAGTGTAGAAGGCTGGTCCCGATTTGCGTGTAGCTCCGCTCGTAGTCTTCTGACTACAGCCACAACATTAACACTTCTCAGAAATCAACAACTGAATCCTTTTTTTCCAATAAGTAATTTTTGACCAAGCTGCTCCTCCACCCCCTTCCTTCTCTCATTTTCTCTCTCCAGGTGGTTTACCGGCTTTCCTTCCCAAGTAAATCAGTCTACCAGTAACCCGCATCTCAAATCCGCCTCCGGGATAGCCGCTTTTGCTTCAGGGGAATCTCTCAATTAGAACCCAAGAACGTTTGGTCAGAGGCTCGCTAACCAAGTAACCTTCGGAAGAAATGCCACAGATGACCGGCAGTATGCATTCCTGGCTCAGTGATCAGTCATTGGCTTCTAGCTTGTCCTCTTGAGACCATCACATCGCCCTACGATGCCGGGCACTTCATTGTAGCAAGCTATCTAGCTATCCAGAAAACATTTGACCGGGTCTCTTATGCATCGCTGCCGGATAAACCTAGTTTTGTTTGCATCACTGAATGCATATTTCAGCGGTTCAGCAGCTACCTAAAGGGCAGGACCCAAGTAACAAGGAGTGATGATAGTCAACTCCACTATAAATCACTAGTGGAGTCTTTCAAGGGATTGCACTAGGCTTTATTTTCTTCCTACTTTATAGCAAGACTGTGTTTGGTACTGTTTCCGATGGCAAAACCTTCCCCCTCGCAGGCGACACAGAAATCGCCTGCACCTTAAGATCATTCTAAAACTCTTCCCTTTCACCAGATCCAGGAAGACTTAGGCCCTCTAACTTGTTGAGCAACTGCCGCTGGGGTAAAACTTCTCATCCACCGAGTCAAAAACTATTTCCCTTCCGACGCGTTCACACTCAATTGCAAGACTGTCACTTACTCCAGTGGGATCAAAAACCTTGGCCTCAGGTAAGCTTGAATCTTTGGCTCTTTCTACTAAATCCGGTCCCAGGTCCCTCGGGCATACAGGTGCCCCTTTACGATATGGCGTTACTTCCGTCTTAGAGATGGAAAGATCGCGATGTATAACCGATGAGTGCAACGGGTTATGGAATTCTCTCCCGCATTATCTGCAGTTTATACTCAAAGTTAAAGGACAGCAACTGAAAACGCTAAGCAGTCATCCACCAACAAGCTGTTTCCACAATCCAGCTCTCTCCCGTTACTTCCGCTGTACAATTTTTGGCCCAAAATTACTGCCTAAGAAAACTTAGGCCAAATTTAACTTTTACTACACTGTTCGGTGCACAAAAATGTCATTATAGCAGAGGCTAGGCTGAACCTAGATTCGTGTTTTCGTCATATATTCTGCACTTCCAACAACCATTTGGTGTGCCATCCAGCTCAAACTAACTCTTCATTTCCCCCTAGTTTTTCGCCCCTGCATCTAGAATAGTCCCCTCAAATGGCTCCGAAATATCACACACCATCCTACTTTTTTGCTGTTCGTAGTTAGTTCCTGTGAGGCTTATGCTGCCGTACTCGATATTCAAGCACCCCCGATTCGATCTGCGATTCAGATCCAGGGCAACTTCGAATTTTTCGCATTTCCCCTTCTTTTCCCCTCCGGTGCATTTTTGTTGTAGCCTACTAAGAATATTACATTTCACCGTTCATTGTCATGTTTCCGTGGACCTTTTTCCGTGCGCAAGCCCATAACATCTTCCCCCCTTTTAATTTCCATGAAACTCATCAAACGTGGTCTTGTCTCCCCGGCTCCCAATACATCTATGCATGCTTCCTTGCATCTCAGCACCATAAAGGCGGAAGCTTGAATACTCCCACCCATCTGACAATCACCCACGAGAGAGGGGTGCATAGTGGCATGTCAGGATATGCTTGGCTTATGTAGCGTCGGCATTGTGTCACTGAGGCGCTTGACCCAGTTGTCTTCTTTCATGTTTCACAATCTCGAGACCTGAAGTAAGTAGTGTTGCCTCATAAACATGGTTTAACTTGCGTTTGTTTGCTGTACGATTGTCCGATTTGACGGCGCCGCATCAGTAACCTAACATTTTCCGGGCCGGACAAACTATCTGGCGGCCGGAGTTGGTTAACGCTGACCCAGGGATCGAAACCGAAACCATCGGATGGTAATAATAAAAATGTTCACTTCCAACTTGCGGGATGCATGCCGTCAGGCATGATCGTAGGGTTACAGTCATAATAAAGGCATGACTGGCGGTGACTGTTGGTACAGGGGTATTTGGAAAAGGGACAGCGTCATAAGGGGTGGGTTTCATCCGATGTAGACGTGGTCACCACTAAACCGGCACGAGCAGGGAAGCTCTTTTTTCGAGGGAACATCAAACAAGAGCAGGTCGTTGGGATTTGAAGATGGTGGGTAAAAACAAAACGGGAGGGCAAAACAAGAGTCTTCCTGCCTGACATACGACAAGAGAAACCAGAACATCAGATGTGATGAAACAGCAGAATTGGCGTCATCTAGCCGGTCAAATTGAACTCAAGCCTAAACCAAACGCTGAGGCCTCGTGGCCTTGGACTGTTGGGCTCATGGCCAGGGTCACAAAAAGTGTATGTGAAGATGATGAAGTGAGGGATTAGCAAAGCGGATAACTGGTAACACGAATCTCAGAAACGTGGCACGCAGTGAAACTGTAGAGACTCACTGGTGTCGCTGTTGTAGGGTTGGGCATAGTAGTTTCTTGGTCAAGCACGTCGTCTGATGCAACTAATGTGTTTCCCTGACAGCTAAATTTTTTCGATACTCTTGCGTTGTGTGTTATCTGGTAGTGCTTGCTGAGCTTTTGCTGTAGCAGGGCCAATCAGGCATAATAACTCAATCTGCTGCCTGTTCTGCTCTTTCACCTGTCAGTTAACCATTGCGGATAATATTATTTTGTGCCAAACTCAGCCAAAACACATTATTTTACATGGATTCCGTTTGTTTGCCTTGAAAGTATCTATCATACGTAGCGACTCCTTTCCACACTATTTATCACTTTACACCTTGTGTCAGTGCATTATTGGTGCAGCCAAACCACGTTCACTGGCACAACGGACACTCTTGTTCATCACCACGATCGATCCTTCTCGTCTTTTTGGAGCACTGCTTGCCAATACGTTGAAGATGTATTAAGGAAAACCGTTCCGTCTAAGGACAAATCGCAATCCTTTGTCTTCAGTACCTAGATATCGGCCGGCTGACTGATCCTGCCAACTCCCGCCGAATTCTATTGTGAAACACAAAACCTGAAGTTCCACTGGTAAGCAAGGCTCTGTCAGCACCCAAGCCGACTCAGACCGCGCAAAAACAGTTAAAACAAGCGATTTGGTTGCCCTGACATCGATCAGGAGACTTGTAGAAGTGCAACCGACCAATCTGTGTTCAACATAATCGCTTTTTTTATACTTATATAACTTGCACGTTTCACGTGCCGCACTGAAGAATGTAAACGTAAACAGTATGTCTTCTGTCATTTCTAGTGACATGGATGAAAGGCATACAGTTTTTCAATTTATGTAGCCATAATCCCCGTGTGCTTCTGATTATTTACTGGCAAGAATCCCGTTTCCACTGTTTTATGGTTGGGTGACAAAATATTGGTAATATCTCATTATCTGTCTTTGAAGTTTTGCACTAGCTGCACATCTCAATTCAATTGATTTTGTGATATTTTCTCATATTCATAGACACGTTTACTGTTTAAGTTGAGAAAGGCACAGGCTCAATGAGCAGAGCATCTCCGGCAAAGAATTGTTTCCAATGGCTAGAATTAGTGACCGGAGCCACGCAAAGTTTAACTTTCCTCTACTCAACTCACAGTGTTAGGCGGAATCCTGAACCCGAAACCACCATACTGCTCGCAATTAGAGGCTGATACAGCGAAAATGCTAAGGCCGCACGTGATTGGCCAGAAGATGAAACCGCTTACCCGTTCAACATTAGGGTGAGCTATGGCGGGTTAGAAGTGTGGACTCAACAGCCAGTCATGATGCCGGTCGCCGATGGTGCGCTCTGGTGTCCAAACATCCAGCTTGGGGTCATTGCCACGTTCACGTTGCAGCGGTCGATCATGTCCCATTGGTATGCTCCTTACAATTTGGGGAAGAAACCTATTATAATTATCAGCACCTTAAATATGACCCACTTCGGCTGCGTTTCTGGTTGCAGGCACCAGTGGTGCTGAAAACGCTGGTTCGGGAGGAATAGACTAAGAAGTGAGGTGGGGCATTACCATTATTACACCAAGTAAGATTGTTGACCTTTTTCAAGTGAAGCAGGATAAACTGATCGCTTGTTTATGACTCCGGCCAATCAACTGGCTGCAGCTTGAGCGTTTAGGTCATCCATAGTGGCAGGAGTGTAACTCCTGTTCCCATACATGTCCGGGGGTTGTTTCGCGGCTGCTTTCATCTATGCAACTGACCACTGATTGTGACAGCACACTTCGTGACGGCACTTAGAGGTGTCTGGCGATAACCAAACTCCGAGGCGTTAAGTGCTGTTGAACTGCAAAGAAAGAGCCATTTCGGTTATTCGACAGAGGTTTTGTAAACCATGAAGAACTGCCCACTTCCGAGAATGGACTGATTAATAACGCACGCACAGCTTTTCCGTAAGGAAGGTGCTTCACGACAACGAGAAGTTACAACGACTGTCTCTTTGACACAGCATTTTCTCGGCGGCCGTAAAAGAGGCTACACCAGCAGCGTTCTTGTAGACACATCACAACAGCGGACACGTCAAGCTTCGAAGAGTCCACCTAAAACAAATAAAAAGTAGAGACGGCTTCCATTCAATCTACAATATGTCATCAACCTTCCGTCCCCAATCTGTTGGCACACAGCAAAACATGCAGTTGGAAAAAATAGAACTGCTGTATGCACAAAGCTGTTGAGACAGAAAAGCTAAATCAGCTTTACTGAGAACACTGCTCATAAAGTACACATTCACCATTGTCGCTCGGATCCTTCAGGATTCCATGGTCTAGACGGGCAAACGAGTTAGTTAAAGGCAACTTTGCTTTGTAGGAGGGCAGACAGACAAAAAATGGCACATACGTTAGGCATCACAGAAAGCTGTATGGCACTGGACATCAGCCTCTTAAAAAATAAGTTAGACAGCTGTTCATGCAGTAGGAATGATAAGACACTTGAGAACATGTGTAATTCCAACAACCTTCCATCCGTTGATGGAAGGATGTTGTTAAATAGGTAGCGCAAAGCGAAGCCTTGTTTACCAGTGCCTGAAAACTAAAAATGATAGGCTTTTGGCCCACTGACCCTATCTCAGAAAAAATTCTCTATTTTCCTCTATGCCAAGCTAATTATATCGCGGCAGCTCGCGGGTTCCGACTCCCGGAAGCAACGTATGTTTGTCTGCCTTACTGGTGTCAGCAGGAAACACGGAGCTAGGCCACAACATAAGCTGTAAAACTTTGCTTTCCGTTTTGCTTTTCTTGAGGAGTTTCACAGCTATTTAGACGCTCGCTCTTCCTTTCTGTAGGATAAGCACTGGTGTTGGGGGGAGGACTTATCAGTGTCATTGTCCGTCCTCATGCCCCTATGCATTCTTTTCATGGTCGTATAATGTGGAGCGCTTGGGACAAAAAACTCTTTTTACGGACAGAGGGTGAGTCGCAATGAAGACAGCCCATTGCAGCAAGTTTTATACCCGATTTTTGAGCTGCATATTGGCCGTTAGGTATCAATGATTGTTGTTACGATTTGAGTACACATTACGAATGGAGGTTGATTATGAGGTGGTCGGAGATGCGCAAGGATTTCTTACGTCTGCAGAAGTACAGCAGAGGTTTACCGACGAAAACTGTCGAGGATGCTCAGCCAAAGTGTTGCAGGATTGACTGAAATCACCAAAGCCTTCGGACGGTCAAACTTTTTCTCGCGGAATTCCCCAAAACATACCAAAAATGTTTTCATCCATTGCGTGGACGATTCGAAAATATGCGTTCATTCGCCATGAAGACTGAAATGTAATGGCTAAATGATGTCCTTCTATGTATCAGTATACAGCAAATTAGGAATGGAAAATCTGACAAGGGGTTAATTTTCGAACTTGAGCCCAGAAAAATTTACTTCAGCAAGCAGGCAGCTTCCCGGTAAACGAAGTGATTTTGCAAGTTGGGACGACTAATGATCAAGTCGATAGTAAATCCCAAGATGGGCATGCTAATTTGCTCTCTTGAAAAGACTAGCGCATATTTTTTGGGAAAGTGTTCGACACCTGTGCACTACGTAAGTGGCCGGCTGATATATGCGGCTCTGTTAGAGCAATTGCCGCGCCTTGGACGGGCAATGTTTTTCCGATAAACCTTTGCGATTGGAGTGAAACATTTTACGCCAAAATGTAGCCTTTTGTTTCATATGTGCTCGGTTCAAAATTCATTATAACCTGCCATCCTTTTTCCGCGATTTGTTTTAATTAATCTACCTCGTGACTTCTTCACGCGCGTCCGACTTTGAACTTGCCGTGTTATGGCTTTGGAATTGTCTTCACATTGGTTGGTTGAGAAATTGGGGCCTGTATCCTCTTCATCCTTCACGGAATTTGAAAAGACGTTAAATGAATACATAAAGGATAACTATGTGGTATTTGTGTCTTCATCTAGTAATTGAGTCACCAACGCTGAGTTGTGTTACGAATGGGTGTTAGGAATGCAGCAGGCGGCCTGCAAGACTAACGAAAAGTTTAGAAAACTGAAGAAGCTAGCAAGCTGAGCGTGGTTGCTGATAAAAAAACGGCACGCGAAGCACCGACTGTCCAGTGCGGTTTTGTTAAAGTAGGTGGGGGAACAGCCCCACAGTCGCTTCCTATTATCTTGAACACAACCCTAAGGTGTCGAAGTTTTTGTGTCATCGGTTTCCAGTAAATTGGCTCCCGATAAATAGGCGACTAACCGAAGTGGAGTTCGCACCTGCAGGACCCCGCTGAAGTATGGAACACCGTCGTGTGAGGTGCGGCAGCTTGTTGCTAATGAATTCGGCAAGATCCTTACCACTCAGTATATATACAACTACCGCCGGAAGTGTCAACCGGCTCTGTTGAATAGGTGCCGCATAGTTGGGTTTTACTTTGGCCTTCAGTATACATAGATATTCTTTACTATGAAGTGCCAATCTTGAAAATACCGTAGCTTTCGAGAACCCAGTTCCATTGTGCGAACACTGAGCCACGTCTGCCTATCAGTACTACTTCCAGGATCATAAAGTGCGCTGCCAGATTCCGCCAGTTTCTCAGGCTCTCAAGCTCAAGTCCCAAAAGTAGCGACAAAACTTGCTCCCGTTGCAGTTCTCAAGGCGTCACTCGGTTCTGGATTTCGGCCTTGCTCTCAGCCCAGACCTACGTCTCTAACGGAATTTAACCCAATCCATGGTATCCACTGATAGGTTTCGATGTATACGATCAATCACCTTTCGCGTTTATTCAGCTACCTACTATCACATTGTCTCTACGAGACACCTAGTGAAGGACTTACTGTGCGAATAGAAAGGTCAGAGAAGACATATCAAAGGTATATTTTCCTTTTCCGACACTTCAACGCAGCCGCTGAAACCAACATTCAAACACCGCACAAAGTACCCATAAGAGAAATCCTATGCCTGTATCACATATTACACTAGGTAATCCACATTTGCTCTTTGCCTTCATGTAGTTTATTCTTTCACTGACAGGACTCCATTAAGAGAGTGAAAACGCTGCTAAGTAAAATTGCACCACTCTTAAAGTCCTTTTATGTTATGAGAGGGTTTTGCTAGGAGTAGTCTTTTGGATTTTAAGGACTCTCTCCGAGAGTGTACGGTTAGTACTCAAGTCTCGCAAATAGTTGTCAGCCATAATTGTAGGCAATAACATATGGACAAAAGAGGGATGTCACGGACGAGGAGATATAGCTAAAACGCGCAAAGCCACGCCCCCAAAAAATGAGTACACAAATGCATGCAACGCAACACCGCCCAAAGATGCTCCGAGTCACAGAGAGCATTGCCATCCATTCTGCATCATCTGAGTAGCTGAGAGCTCTCTCTAAGGGTTGGATTGTGAAGCGAAATCGCTCGTACGTAAACTAGGTTTACAGGATTCGGCGCCTATCATGATATAATTGTTATTAATCGTCTTCGGGATAGAGACTGAGTCAACTCTACTTTTACGGTGAAGATGAAATGAGAACGTCTCGGTACTTGCTGATATTTTCACATCGTGAAGATTACAAGTAAGCCATGCGAACACGGCATAAACAAGTACTCTACACCGCAAAAATAGCCAAGATTACCAAGCCATTAAGTGACTCGGGCTTGGTTGACCAGGGCTTGGGAAGGTTGATATATGACGCGACCACTTGGTAACGTTCACTTTCACAAAAAGAATAACAAAGTCAAACTCATTTATATCTTGTCCCACTTTAATGGTGGATCACCAACCTTCGATAAACGGTGTCTGAAAGGTCTAAAGCCAAAATGCTAGTTTTGGCGTTATCCTTCATGATAGTGAAACCCTTCGGTCATATTTGCATGGGAAAACCACCAGAACAAGACTGCCGTGAGCATATAGACAAAACAGAACTATTTTCCTGCTTCTGACTTACTGTCAGAGGGGTGGAAGCAAACAAAGCTCTTCAGGGTCGATTTGTTGCTGGGCATAAAGTCAACCGAAGTTGCAAATGTGTGTTCAAGTTGAATAGAGTTAAGAAAACGGTAAACATAGACCCAAGCACAAAATACTAATGAGGAAAATGAAGCACTAGGAGGGGATTCAAGCCCTCAATCCGCTTCACTAGGCGAATGCTCTGTCACCACGGGTACTGCCCTAGGTCATGTGTTAATTTGAGTTCCGCATTGCTCCCCCACATCTCGGCCGAAACAGTCAACAAGCGATCTGTCCTTATCACTAGTGAGCCCCACATGGTGACCTCAACCTCGATATCAGCCGCCGAAGGGCGCAAGTTCGAACCCCGTTCGTTTGCATTGTATGCACTTTGGCCTGTTCGGTTTGACGACTACAAATCACAGGAAGCCAGTGTAGCTTTAGAATGAGCGTTCCGGAATAGGTGTTTTTCATCCAAGTGGGCGAAAATTAATTTGGCTTTGTTTTTATAATGAGTACATTCTGGGGCGCATATGTAACTGTCCCGAGGCCGCTTGACCAAGTAGATGAAGGGAATGCGGAAGTTACATCACTTGACAGAAAGTGTATTTCTCATGAGTAAGCTGATTGCGACCTGGTGAATTTTCTCGGTTGCTAGAAAGTGTATTCTACACCCCCTGTCTCCATTCCGTTTGGCTGAAAGATAAGGTTCCGTTATCAATGCAGGTGTTGGTCAGGTGAATGAGCCCAGACGAAACGAAAAAGCCCGTTTAGCTGTTCATTTACGCACAAACAGGCGTCCATCTGTTCGATACACGGTGCTTGGGAAACGCAGACGAAAGTATCTGAGGGATGAGATCTAGAACAGCGTTCTTCTACAAAGTAGCCATTCCAGTTCGCCACTGCTCGCCTTTCAGAAAGAAATGATCTTACGGAAGACCTCTTGGAATCAGCCCCCCCCCCTCAGGTGATCCCTACAGAAGAGGACATCGGTATACTGACTCACCGAAAAGCAACAACTCACTATAACATTCCGTATGAACGAAAATGACCAGCTCTCGAGAAAGTCAACACCCGGGTGAAAAAGTCGGACTATATTTTCATTGAACAAATAAAATCGGAATGGAAATATAGAAAGTGTTTCCTACAGGCCGAAAAATTCTATTTATTTGCCTGAAACTCTCGCCGCTGTTCGTACAGTTCCTTGACTAGACTCTGAACCACTGGGGTAGTGAAGCACCCTGTAAGAAGATTGAAGCAAAACACATACAACTCGAATATGTTGGACAGCTTACCCAATGTGCTTGTGAAAAATTCCTCCAACATTCCCGGTCTTTGTGTTTCTTTCTCATATTCGAATGCTTGCAAGATCATGTCGAATCTGAAAGTGGTTAAATGATGATAACACAACAGTGCATTTAGAAGCTAGACATTCACTTGTCAAAGTCTTTGCACAAACGGGCTTCAGAAGTCTCTCCGAGATTGTACTCCTAGAAAGTGAGAGGAGACAGAAACTGGTACCTACATTCCACAAGTTGAGAACCTCTTCTGCGTTGTCCTTCGGGAGTAGATTGCAAAGATCTGTCATGGCATTCTAAAAGAACGGGCGCGGTGAGAAGACAGGGCATTGAGCAAAAGTAAACGATTATCAGGCAACGATTTAGCGAGAGGCCGGAAGCTGAGACGACAACAACAATACATATCAAATCAGAAAACTCCTGTCTAGGCTTGGGCAACCTGGCAGTATCCCAGCCCCCGTGCTCCCTTTGGGCGGCATGGCAGCAGGGACCGAAGGGGTGTTACAGCTTAACGAGTACTTATTTTTTGAAGTTAGAAAACGAAGGGCTATCATCTAAGAGTGTTCATTTCCACATGAGCAAATCCTGTTAATTTGGTTATTTGGATAAACTCGCTACTCCTAATCACTGTATATGATAAAAACTCTAATAACAGCCAAACCCGCATCGAGTAATATCTCTCGGAAAGACCCAACCAAAGAGAGACCACTTCTCTGAAGAGTCTAAGATAGACAAGATTTAGTGCAAAATCCCACAGAAGAGAGGTCACTCTGCTCGACGGGTCAAAAATTCCCTCGTCCCTGGTGCCTGTCCCCGTAATGGGATTTATCCTACCAGATAAAGTAGCGCTTCGGGGGAAGTAGTGTATTCCGCGCGAATTCTGTTTTAGTCAATATCTGTCGGTAAGATTTTGCGTCCATGGTTGATAGTCCTCATCGTCATCCGTGGAAGTGCTGTCGTGCAAACCTCTAGGAGCCTTAGATGGTTCGCAACACCAGGCTCTTGGTGGATGATCGTTTGCTTCGAAACGATATCTTAGCTATTTTACAACCTATTACATTAGGTGTATGTCATCGTTTTTCATATGTTTTATCTCCGCATTGCATCTGTATGGTACTGCCATATATATTCTATATTTTACACGGTCAGTTTTCGTTATATCTAAATTCCATTAGTGAATTAGAAAGCACCCGCCTCAACAGCCACGATACTCTGCAGTGTTCAGTCCACAATGGTGCTGGGAGTGACTTTCTGCGATAACCGTTGTTCAGACAAACGTGATTATAAGTCAGTCCACAATGGTGCTGGGAGTGACTTTTTGCGATAACCGTTGTTCAGACAAAGGTGATTATAATATAGCTAACCAGGTGCCTGCATCAAGGGAACGCTTTATGAGTGGTGCAGGCCACCAAGCTACCCAGATCTACATTGTGGGCTCCAACTGTTTCATTGTCCTCACGTGATCTGAGGATTGAGTCATACTGCCAACATCATCCTCCCGGGGGTGTTTGGATGATTGCACACGTAGCTTAGCGCAAGCCCGTGTGATGCAACCTTCTGTCTGCGACGTCTATGGGCCCAGTTCGATGTGACCGGTAAATTTGGAAACGGATGACTGTCCAACGTACAGTGTTTTGTGTTTGGGCAATAACACAATGCACATCTTCGTGCTGTGGACACACATTAGCTGAACAAGAAGGTAATTAGCATCGCGTTTCACAGGGACGTCGTGTAACAGCGGTGAATGGAAAGCGTCCGTCATGTTAGAAGGAGAGATGTTAGAGACAGGGGCAATTGTAAATGGATCCTAGTCTAATTATGAAATTAGAAAAAACAACAGGAACTATTTTTTGAGCCTCTGCATTTGGGTTTGCGTTGTTACGCTTGGACACTGCCACTATTGCGGTATCCTTCCGAGCTTCACGTCCCCAGAGGTACATATTTTCACTCTATCTGGTCAATAGTTGACCTGCAATACTCCATACCGACGGTCAATTTGTTTTCATGCGGATAACTAGGCAGTTCGTCGTAAGTGACTGAGTTAAGAGTGAGTGGTTCCTCGTATCGATGCGTTTACTGTTACATACCTCAAGGAATGTTTGTGCACTAGCTGGCTTTACCACATTGTAGCTAGTCTAATAAAAAAGCCCTCAGAAGTAACTTGAGCCTAGTCTCGACTTCGTGTAGAAAGTATGAGTGTCTCCACTTCCAGAGACTGGAAGCCGATGCCTGTAGTCAGCGAAAGTTTCTGAAATAGGAGGTCAGTGTGTTGTAGTGCTGTCGAACAAACGAGGGCAAAATTGCTAATTTAGTGAACCAGAAAGTTCATCAAACGCACTATTCCAAAGATTTTAAGGGGTACGAATTATGGAAATACCGTGACCACTCGCAACTGACTAAACACAATTAACTAGAAGGTTCCAGCTTTCCGTGGAACCAGCCAACTGGAGGTCCTGACAGACAGGACAATTGACCGAAGCAACCACATCACCGGAAGTTCGGACATGTTCTTATTGTTAGACGCCATAAATCAAGTTCGTCCAGCGTAAATGGGAGGGGGGTAGGTAGTGATAATAACACGTCCGCCTCGCATGTCGAAAACCCGGAGATCAAATACCGGTACGGATAGAGATAAATCCAAATAGGAGAGAAAGTGGAGTCCAGTGATTCCCCCGGTTGGTGTGGACTAACCGGAATAATTGGACCAGCACACACGGGTAAACAAAACAAAGAAAGTTCCGCTCAGCTTCTTCTGGGGGGGGGAGTGAGCAAAATCATTACTCCTCTGAGAGGATGCTGAAGTGTTTCCTCGTGACGAGACTGAATAATAACAACCGTGTAACACGTTTTGCGCACAAGAACAATAAGATTCCAGTTGCATTTTTGGCGTTTTAAACGGTTTTTGTTAGTTTAGGACGGAATGCTTCGCCTCAATTGGAGTACACTCATCAGATGTTCAATGTGACCTCGCATCGGTGACTGAAAAACACTGGTGCAACCAAAAAGGGTTCACCAGTTTTTGTCATCAGGGCATCATCAATAAGAGACTTGTATCCCCTGGTTAAAATTGAGCAAAAAAGCTCGGAATCAGATCACCTATCATGAAGATGTATTCTGACAAAACAGAAGGAAATAAACAAAAGGGCTCGGGAAATGGGCCTTTTTTGTACATTGCTACATCTCAATTTCCATCTTCGTTAGCTACAAACAGAAAGAAAGACTCTCTTTATGCCCTTAGTTCCGAAACAACATGCATACAGCTTATCAGGATGCGGACCGGCAGCCAATTTAAAGACACCGAATTAAAGGACCGAAGTTGGGTGGTCGAAGTGGTATATCCATGATCACAGGACTGTGACATGTTCCAATGGATGGTTGTGTATGTGTATTCACGATTAAACTACCAACGTTAGCTAGTTAAGTTCAACCAAGAAAACCGGTCGATGTGTGTGATGGTGTGCCACCAGTGCCCATGACACAGTCGACTAGTAAATATGGATAATTTCCGTTGTGATGCTTCCTCATTGGAATCATTTTGAGACCCAGAGGACTTCTTCTGATGCCTAGAGGTTCGTCCCGTCGAAGTGGAACTGCAGTGGAAAAACAGTCCTGTTTCTTCAAGAGGATGTTTGCTCCAGGGAAAGAGGGGTACTCATGAGAAGGTGTGCTGTGTTACCAGAAATGTGGTTATTGATGGTAGTTGGAGTTGATCTCCCTGAGTCCCAAACTGCAAGAGCGCCTAAAAGTGATCATTTTTGTGGGGGATTCTGTGTGAGCCGATCGCAAACAAAGTCATATCACGCAGTTACAACAGAAGAACTTTCTCCAACAGAAGATGGACCACAACGGTTTCATGATTAGATTTTCCAATTCCAATTGGCTTACTCTATAAACGATCACGAATTTTTCAGAGAAAAATCGAGATATACACCGATGACATTGTCCGCTAGGTGGGATTATAAGCAGCCTGGATTTGCCTCAGTTCTTGATAAATTTGGATGAAAACTGAAGCGAGTAAGGGGACCAGCTATGAAGGAAATTGGGAAACACGCATGTCAGATAAAAAGTGACAAACTTACAGATTCTCGCCTGGCTTTTTCTTCTTTTGACACGTTGCAATAAGGAGTGATGTCGCCAACGATAGATTCGGCCAGGTCATGAACGATGGTCATTTTGATCAATCTGATGAAGTGGACAAATTAAAACAAAATTAGATTACGGACGGGATAAATTTCAGATCAGAAGCACGGACTTGTTAGGCCATGTGACTGTGCGACAGCAGAGCGACTGACTGGATGTCGCGGTCGAGATATGTGATGCAGAGCAATTAGACTTGTGACTTCACTTAACTGGAGACAAGTGAGATTCAAACTGTTGATGAACCTTAAGAAGAAACGGTCGTACAGTGACTTTGGGTTTTTCAGCATACATTAGCTTCAACATCTCCTAGCTGTCCCTGAATGTGCGTGCATGTCTTCAAGCGATTTGTATTGGCTTAAGGGGAAAATCGTCACTGTAACACACACAACATGGCTTTCGTGGAAGCCATATTATCCTAAACACGGTCTCCAAAACGACCATGCGATGCCTCTGTGATGTGAAAACGAACCATGCAGTCGTTACTTTTCACTGATCGGTCTACTAATACTTTCCTAATCAAACTCGAGAGAAGACGGAGATAATGAAAAGGGACAAAATCCTGAGCGCAAAATTATGGAAAATACCGACGAAAGAACTGAGAAGAACATTCCCAAACTAAGGTTTGAAGGCCTGCTTTATCGAGTCAACGAAAAACAGGTCAGAAACCCTCCCTGGTTGCACTCGGTTACAATGAATTTCGAAGGAGTTTTCGTCGGGATAAGAAATCTTCGGCGCCTGAGTGCTAATACACACGGAAGGAGTCACCCGAATCACATCGACTTATTGCTTTACACCCCGATCTGATCCAAATGAATGGTGAGGAGGAAAACAGCTACTCAAAGTGCACAATGACACACGAAAAAAAGCTAAACTGGTTAGGAAACGAGAGGGGAAGTGTTGCTAGGGGGGTTGGAATATATACATACATGGGACCTGTGTGTAGGACGCTCTCACAAGTGAGACTCTATAGTGTTTACTCGAAATGAGGAAAATAACCGTTATTATTACAGAGAGCAGAGGCACCGACTCACTGGGACGTAGTAGACTTGTGAGAATCCATTCAAAAGGATGGAGAAATGACGAAAGGCAAGACCTAGTGCAAGCTGGCACAGGAAACAATCAGTCAGCCTGGCAATGAGAACAAAAGCGATGTCAGTTGGTCATACATCAGTAACCAGCCTGACCCGAAATGATCCCACCTGTGAAAACAAGTCTTACAAACGACATACACAAAAGTTTCATATCTGTCACACTTGCGTTTTCACAGGTAACCAAGCTTAGGTGTCCTACAAACACCATTGGCATGCATCCTACGGGAGCGCGCAAACCTAAATGATAAAAAGCAATGCTCTCTAATAACTGAGATGTGCAGTAGGTTCACCAGTTTTTTTGCAAACACGTCACTATCGATCAGAGCGAAAATATCAATATCTCGCGGGCTTGCACTGAGCTCCTGGATGGCTGTTTTGTGGGACTTGACAATATGGGATGAAAATGAACACCAAGTTCGAAACGCGTCAGTTTACCTCAGACAAATCTCAGTTAACTAACAAAAAATCAAGGGATTTCAGTACCGTATGCACAATGATGTTCACGGTTTTTCACAGACCATATTGGAAGTTCAAACCTGTTCTATTATAACTGTTCTATCTTCTAAATGGATCACAAAGATTGGCGTAATTCGAGCTCCGTTGGTTGAAATTTACTGGATGTTTCTGTTTGCAGAGCCGAACACAACAACTGATTGGACAGTCGAGATTAGCTTGAATCGTACGCAGTGAAGAACTTTATGGTCGGTTGGAGGACACTTATCGAATCCGTCTTCGGAAAAGGAACACAAGCAAGCACCTACGCCAAACAAGTCATTCTACTGGCCAATGATACACCGAACACAAACTGCTTTTCGGTTGGTTAACCTGTGCTTGTAAGGTTTCACGTTCTTATCGTCATTTTTATATCAGCCCCTTGAGAAGCCTTGCAAACACTGGTGCTTACTAGACTTGTACTCGATTCTGAATTGATGTTTGTTTATCGGCCCAGAAGTTCACGGAGAGGTCAGTTCAAACAGAGTGTGGAACTGCGAATTCGTTTGCGCATTGTCGGTTGCAAGCAGTACATCACTTTCCGCCCTAATTCACCAACTTCACTCGTGTTCGTCTGGTTTATTTACATAACATGCCCTCCTAATCATCGTGTGGCAGAGGTTTGATCATTTAATCATTTCCCAAGTTTTTGACAGTGTACCTGCGTGACCCTGTTTTTTTTCAAATCCGTCGTAAATTGACGCATGTGCAATTGCTGCACGCGAACTATCCCATCAACCGAAATCTCTTCCTGAATGAAGAAAATTACCTTGTTCTCATTGAGGACTACCTTCCGTCTGGAGTGGCATTTTGAAGCAACCAAGTGATAATAGCGATCGGTTTATCTGTCTACTAGCTCTGAGTAGTTGTAACACGATTTGGAATACTCCCTATGAGTCAGCGAATCTTTAACGGGGTGATGACCTCGAGCGCAACACAAAGTTGTGACATAGTGTGAGGGAAACTGTCTTACCTCTTTCGTATAGTTTTGGAAACTAGAAGACATCACGGTTGGTATTCGTTCAGATGGATCCGCAGTGTTTCCACCATGGTTTTAGTAATCCGACAGCAACGTACTCGCCATAGTGAGTAGTATGTTACACGGTCTGCGAAAGGACATCATTTGCTTGAGACAGTAGCAAATCCCTGCAGCCAGCAAGTGAATCCGTTCTAACAGCATCAGATAGGAGCTCTTTCGCGACTGTCATTTGTAGTTCGACATTTTTATAATGGCTGCTTGTAAGAAGAATTAGTTGTACGGTACTCGAGTCCCCATTCCGGACTAAACTGCCCGAACTCTTAAGTGACAAACTGTGGTCGACTTAGTAAAATAGGACGAATATGCGGCAATCATTTGCCACGGGCGAGTGCGAAATTCTTCGGGCTATGTCCATCCATTCTACATAGGCTACAAGCTTCCGAAAGTTGTGACTTCACCAATCGTTCCTAGTCGACAAAAGGAGCCAAATACCTTTTGAAACAGTCGCTAATGACACTGGAATGTGCGGTATGCGGTTCCTTTGTCAGCCTCTTTCTCAAATTTTTCAGAACTACAAAGAGGCCTACGTCTGGTGACAAGTCTTATTCAGAAGCAAGTTAGTTGCGATTTGACAGGTATTGAGGCAATTTCTACTTATTACTGAGCCACCCGTAGAAAAGCACGGAACATAGCTTACCTAGGACTGCAAGCAGTCACGAAAATGCCTTGAACTCGCAATCAGACGACCTACCATCCTAAATATGTACTCTGAGTGATGTACCACCAATAAACAGTACGTCCCCGGGTCATGTTTTGGAAGGCTGATCCTCATTCCCCATCGTCACCACCGATTTAAAACACATTATGGTCATGACTGCGACTATCGCGAGATCAAGTTACCACAGCTCGGAGTACGAAACCGAACTGGCAGTCTCTTGTAGTGTCACTTCGAAAACCCTGTCAGCAATATACAACAGCTCAAGCCACGGTGTGGATGAAAGTCTGCAGGCGCCTCAGGTGCCCCCGAACAAAACGAGTCACGCTTTGAACAGAAAGCTAGTCAGGCCGAGTGAGATTTTCTAGAGCTGCAAGTTAGCCAATGCAGCCGAATTCTCGTACACTTCTTTCAGGAATATTTGAATTGCCAACTTCACACAATTCGAACATTTCACGGACACATTTTTGAAAGCCGTCTGACTAATAACCTAAAACGACTGAAGCAGGATGCCTTGTAACGAACCTGATGCTAGTGGCTTTTTCCAATTGACTGATGCCAGTTTATCGTTTAACCAAATCTAACCCCAAGTGAGATCAAAGTAGATTTTGACAGAATATACCAATCATCCCAACCAAAAGCAGTCTTTGCTTGGGGTAGTTTCACATAGAGGATGAAGATTTCCTCACGAACTGAGCGCTTGTTATTTGTTTTGCGGTTACCAATCAGATAAAAACCATAATAAAAACTGCATCCACCTGATGAGCTCCACGAAGGGTGAAACAGGTTAGGGAATGTGGGAGAGTTTTCAGCAGCCTTATGGGTAGAATGTTCCGCCAAAAAAGTGTAGTTCATACACACACTGATCACGCTGTTGTTCAGGGTTTCACCTAAAAAAAACTACGAATGGCCGCAACCACTTTACAAAGATCACTTATTATCAAGGATTATGTGTGTGTACCTGTAAGTAGACAGCTGAATTGCCAAGCTGCTGGGCCGCAGCTGCTTCAGCTGGTCATAGAAACAGCGTTTCGGTGAGCCCACCTTTCTATGTCGCTTCGCAATTTCCTGAAGTTCAGCTGCGATAAACATCTGAAACCAACGCGGCTCGGCTACGTGATACCACCACTATGTCTTTAATTTGCCCTCGTCTCATCAGCCTCTTCCGCACAATATTGAAATCATTTTCCAGCTAATCCTATTTATTCGAATCAAGCGCTGTTGTTCGCAGTGCGGAATTTCCGCTGAGAGCTCCAAACATAGGCGTGAAAACGGTGACGTAGACAAGTTGTTGTGTGCGTTTGCCATAAGGTGGAACTTCAAGTGCCTCGTGATCAACGTCCGAGGCATTATGAGCCAGTGATGTACAGCGGAATCAATCACCTCATCCGAACATACTGGTGGACAAGATTACCCCGAAAGTGCAGTCCTACACAACATACACACAATGGGTGTTCTGAAGTTAGGAGACGAGAGAAAACTGACTACGCGCACACAACGGTTATCGGCAGAGAAAAATGAAAACACTGGAAAGTGATATGCTCAGGAAACTGATTCTCGTCTCAGGACTGGATGGTTTTTGTCTGTATTTGATACTTTAGGAGGGTTCTCAACTATTTTGGTAAAAAAAATGGAGTAAAAAGGAAGAATTCTTTCGGAGAATAGGACTTATAGGGAGGATGACCATAATTGAAAGACCCATGTGCAACCAAAGTAGAGTAACCTACTTACCGCTCAACAGAAATACCGGTCTGATCTGAGGTCGGAATTACTGTTGCCATTAGAGCCATGCGGTACATATGATCGGCAACGGATTCGGGCTGATTAATGTCGTAACGCGTCCATCCCGTACGAACAGTGTGCTGATGGAATTGCAGAGAACATAATCGGAAGTAAGGTGAATCGCGTATTAGTCCAGAGACTTTCGTTTTCCCCATCTGCTAAGAGGACTTTCTGAGCCTCAACCGTAGAAAACAAAAGTTCATCAGATGTGGGGTTTGAATCGAACCTGGCAAGATATGCGTAACGTCCTATCAAAGGCTGAATAACGGCGGGTAAAACTTAGAAAACCGTGAGGGTCAGGGATACTGCGTCCAAGATGGTGGATCGAAATACTCGTAATCCCTTCCATTTCCCTTTGCCAAGCCATATAATTGTTCGCATTATTATGTTATTGGCATGGAGAATAACAGTATTTTCGATGAGTGACATGTGTTGCACTACCGGGCTACCGCCGCTTGTAATGGTGGAGGCATTTCTCAGATTGAGTGACTACTGATTCTCTAGGTGAAAAAGCGTCGTCAAAACTAAGCAGTAGACCAAAAGAAAAATTATACCACACTGTTTTTTTCCGGGCACTGTATCCATAATCTCATATCCAGAGTACTGGAATTCTGCACGCACTTGAGGAAACCAAGAGAACATTCAGAAGCTCAGCTTCCAACTACGTGCAAAAAACTACGAAAATGACTTCGATGGCAGCGTATGAACAGGCTTATTTTTAAACTCGGGCCGGCTACTCATCGGCAGAAAATGAGTATTTTTCGTACGAAGGAAATCGACTCAAAGTCAGAAACAGCAACGCATGGCAGAAGTGGTCGACCATAGAACAGCGATGCGTCACACGTTTCTTCATGACTGAAGTTCATCAGCTACATGTGGCGGGTTCGTAAGTGCCAATAATCCACCAGCCAATCTTGACAGTATCCCAAGTTTTATGCAGGTTGGACAACAGAAAGCACCGACGCGAAGTCCAGCACAACCACGCTACTGGTAAACATCAGAGTAAATCAGGTGATCCCGAGCCGAACTAAACACTGCTTCACCACCCACTTTCTACGGAACCATTTTAGTGTATGCGCATTATTGTATTGGGTGTGAACGCCTGTGCCTAGTCGAACCGCAACAACCAAGTGGCACCTACTCTCATTCACACGGGTGTCGAATGAAAATTGCTTCAAACATACCAGAGAAAAGACCACGGAGGATCGTTTCTACTCAATTATGGGAGAGGGGTCAAGAGTTGGAGCCAAGGAACGCATAATGCGAGAGAATGCGTCCAATAGTTTGAGGCTTCCTTGGAAACGACATTTAGAAGAATGTTTCCGCCAGAACCACATAATCACAATCATAGCCCAATGGGATGACGATGAAATGCTCCCGTTCAGGTTGCTCGGCCAGCAAGAAGCCTCAAAGTTCAAAATTACGCCTTATTTTGGACGTTATGATATCGGTATGCAATAAGGTAGATTGTTGTCTCGTACTAGAATAGGTGGTTTTCAAATGCACCTCCTTAGTAAGCACTATGACGAATAAATAATCGGTGATCCAAGAGATTTTAACGTCCAAGTTCCGCTACAAGGCGAGATTAAATTACAATCAGTTCTGAGTGTGTGAACAGAATCGTGAAACAGGATGACTAGAAGTCTCGGCACGCGGCGACAAACTCTTGACAATTTGCGCCAGAAATAGAATAATATGGTGCTTTGGGGGACGGTTGGACAAAAAGTATAAACTGCCTTGGGATTTCCACCTTAAACTATACACAAAGCGCTCTCGATCATGCATGTCTCGAAGAAGACAGTGGCAAAAAACATTCAACGATGAGGGAGCAACGTGGAGATAGCTCAGTGGTTAAGGTGCCAAATTACTGACCGGAAGGTCCGTGGTTCGAACCCACCTCATCATCTCTACTGCTACTGGCCGGGCTCGGCCAACCTCGCTGTCAATCAGCTCCTTGGTTTTTTTGCCGGGTAGCACGGCGACTAGGCACCAGAACGGTATTACAGCTAAAATATTGTAATATTATAAATAATGCGGACATTCCACTATTACACGGTGTTCGATGACGCAACATACGTAGTCGGACCTTAATTGATAGAATATATGTAATTAAGTCAAACGATTCGGTGAATTGGTAACCAACTGACTGGTTGGTCAAGAAAATTTACTCACTAAAACACAAACCGGGGTAAATATGACGTGACTGACAAACATCTCTGCCAGTGCATCGAATGCGCTGAAATTCCGATCACAACACTCCCTTTTTATAGGCAACAATCGGAGCGACACTTCGAGGTATGACTTAATTAGAGATCAAGATACAAATCGAAACCGGGACCAATATGGTTCTGAAGACCATACGTTTTAACTACTACTAGGCCATACAAAAAACTTATGAAACGGAAATCCCCAGCAAATGAATTCGCCAACATTCCAAAAATATTTTGTGTAGGGCATGATTTTCCACGCTTTTCTTTAAGTTGGACATACTGACTGACACATTTGCTGCGACTGTTCCAAGGACGTGTGGTCGCTTACATGCATCATTTCTCCTCCTGCAATCGAACCTTTATTCCATCGTCTCTTGGTGTTGTCCTCTTCGTTATCAACATCCAACTATTGCTAAATAAAGTGTGCATCCAGAATATTCCAACGACTATGTCGTGCTTCGCTAAGGCAAACAATGTAGGGGAAAACAGTCCCGTGGAGAAGCCATGAAGAAAAACTCCCCTTACCGTGGAACAAGTGGTGTAAGCTGCGTCCGTTCACCCACAGATAACCGCCTATCGGAACCGGCGATTTGATTTGAATGAGTAAAATTAGGTTCACTACACTCTCCTAGCGGGTGAAGTGAGGTCATGTAAACAACTTTTACCTAGTCGTATGTTTGCTTCGGATCAGTCTGTTGAGACCAGGTGCTTCCTGCTTGCCTACTAGAGGGTTTCGCCAGCAACGATTAAGTCGATTCCCCCGTTAAAACCAAATTAATGTGCAAATGAGAGTAGTTGGCGAATTCCATCCAATTTTAGTTCAAGTAGACCATAATGTTAACGGAAAATCTGGGACTGTGCCTACCTGAGGAGCCCCAAGAAGAACGAAACCGGTCGTGGGCTGCCGAAGTTCTCAGCAACCTTATGGGTACGGTGTCACGTTTAGACAATGTATTGCAATATCTCGAATATCATAAGAACTGAAACATGAGGTGACCTTGTGCAGCACATTCAGTTGAAGTAGACCATCAAAAAGGAGAGATCAAGCGGGATTCAGTTGAGTTTACCATCAAAACCAAATCGGCGTAGTCAGGAAAACGCGCCGGGATTCTGATGATTACCAAACCACAGGATTGAACTATCAAAAAGTGGAATAAGCAAAGATGGGTCAATGTGTCGTCGTCGTTTTGATTTTTTTCAAGGTCAAGGAATTAACGGGGGAACCCTGGTCTCGTGTGTTGCACACAAGGCTAGTTGACCGGCCTGTATGAATAATTCGTTTTGAGGAGAGGTGAGGTCCAGTCATCGGAACTATATTCATCACGCGGTTATACATACACATATGAAATTGAGTCAGTAAACTCCCGGCTTCGAACAGGAGCAATGCTCTGACCTACAGTATCGAACATTGTCTTTCATTCAGGCAGAAACTGCTGTAACACAGCTCTTACGCACTGAGAAATCACCACAAATTCCCCTATCACTCTGTACCTATCTGAGGGAGCCGACGACAACATATGAAACAATTTAACCGAAACAGCGAACGTGAAGGAAAGACTTTTGAGTCTTTTAGATGCCCCTTCTATCTCCTGAACAATGATCTGAGTGCGGCTTCAGGTTTTGGCCGTTGATTCCCAAGAAGTACGGTTGGGATAGGCTGGAACCGACGAATTCGCAATGTGATTCTCAGAAGATGAATGTTTGGGGAAGGTACTTCGCTCGTGGAACACATACAACACTGCAACCTGTGGCTCGGTCACACCAAATTTATAGGGACATCAACCAAGAGATATGCACCTGTTCTGTCAGTTCCTATTTAGATTTTTAGACTGAACCTTTCGAATTTTAGGCGCCTTGGGTCTTCACAGTAGGCTAGCAATGAGGCTTCTTTGCTATGCTGATCATTATGGAGCTTCACCCAAGCAAACTGACATGGTTCTATGCTAAGTAGACAATAGTGTTCCCACATGAGTGCCATTGTCAATGACGATATCATGTGAAAATGATGGCTTTGTGAATGCCTCGTTAGAATACAGGCCAAGCAGCTGGGAGGGCTGTCGTGACCAGCCTATCCAGGGTTTCCGAGTGTCGACTGGGGGGACACTTCTATTACTTGCATAAAGAGGACAATAAGGGCTGTGGAGAACCTTAAAACAGTGTGGCTGCATCAGTGGTTAAATTAGTGGACAGTTCTAATTACTTCCTAAACAGCGTCTGGTTTCACAAGCCAGTCACTAAGAGCTCTTGGAGAAAGTTTTTCAATTACTCTCACCCGGTTTAGCTCAAGTGTCGGCGCGAAGTAGCAGGGTATTGCCCTTGCTACATGCGGGTAGTTATCTGGAACAACAGATGTAACCTCTGTGTCAGACAGAAACCAAGGCCAATGGATCGTCTGTTACAGATGTGACTTGCTAGTTGTTTTTTTTTATGTGGACGAAAGCTGTAGTATCAAAGTTACCACCAAGTAGCAAGAGGCTGGCGCACACACATAGGAACTAGTGGAAGTATGGATAAACACAACGCTGAAAGAAGGAATTGCAAGCTGGATGTTACCAGTGGGACTCGCCGGAAAAGTTCGAAGAAATTTTTACTCACCTTTAATCGGCCGCACATGGACAAAAACTGCAGAATGTTGGAACGGGACATGCTACGAAAAAAAGAATGTAACTTGGAGGCGACTATTTGTAAACCCCGAGAAATACAGAACACCTTTTTAGCATGAAATAGCTATTTATTTCAAATCTGTGTATGATCACTAGGAGCCTAGAAAAACGCACACAGTATTGTCAGACGAGTCGAACTGAAAGGTTAACTCCAAAAGGACTTAAAGAACTTCTTTACACGGCAAAGGTTGCATTCACATTGGTTCATGGCCTTGAAAACCTTGGAAACGCCTGAAGAACAGCATTACATGACGTGAACGTGGAAAACTGACCTTTGTTCCACGAACTCGTTGCCCGATAGGGTAACTAAAAATACAGTTGTAGTGATGAACGGAAGGAGACTCACATCGCTGACAAACTGGAACGCCTGTGGTAAAAGTCGATGTTTTACTTTGGAGGCGGGTCCAACACTCTGGTCGGAGGTACTCCAAACACCCTCTACCACAGAGTAGTACACGGCCATACCACACAAGCCTATTTTTACCAGATTTCTAAGTGCAAATGCTTGTGTTGAACGCAAAGGACATACCCGGATGCCGCCCGCAGAGCCATCTTGCTCTCCAACATTCAGGAAGATTTGCTAATTACCATCAACAGATTGAACAGGAGTAGAACTCTTGAAGAGGTCTAAAAAGCTAAGAAGGAGCACATGAACAAAAAGTAAAGGAGAGCATAGAGATTTTTTTTCGGACAGTTCCGATATCATGTGTCAGACACTGACCACGTACCATCAGTGCCCCCAAGAGAATAATTCACGCAGTGAGTCACAACCCATACTGCGTAACCGTAGATAGGCTCAGTCAGAATTTACCGCAAGGTAAACGAAATTCGGGCGAATCCTAAAAGCCCATACGTTAAAAGCTTTCTTGTCATTATAAACGAGGGGTAGAATCATAAGGCGGGGGATTTTGCTCAGCTGAATTGATATTGAAATAACTGGAGACGCATCCTCTCAATCTAAGAGGGCGCTAACCAGCTCTCGTCATAAAATACCTTCTGAGCCTCTTAGAGAGACTTGGAGGTAAGTAAAACCAGGAGAGCTCTTTCACATGATCAATTTTGACCGTAATTTCCCTTAGTTTGGACAGATACAAACAGAGTTGAAACACTGATTGACGAAGTTAGACTTAAGTGAACAATCTCAGTACTTTGAAGCAGCTTGGCGACAATCTACTACTATAAAAGTAAGGAATTCATTTATGATGAAAATAAAAATAAAATTCTACAAAAAGATTAGAACTGTTGTCACGGGCAATCGATTTTCGGTCCGCTTCGTGCTCATCTCGAAATGCTCACAAGGGACCTACTTCTCACCTGCGGTTACAAGAGTTGGACTTTGCAGACGGACGATCTGAGGTACCTTCGGGTTTTTGAACGCCGATATTTCAGGACCGCTACCGGTATTAGATAGCAATGTGCTAAGGATGCCGAATCACTGTCTACCGAAACCAGTGCTATTCGCCGCGCCTGTTCAAAAAGATGAAAACTTCGGCCTGGAAATGTGACTTGACAAAAGGACGTGAAATACATAACGAAAAGTTTGAGTGCTGTCGACGGGTCCTGTCTTCCAGGGTGGAGTCCTAAAGATCCTCCCTATACCAGACTGGGGACGTTGCAAGTGTGACCATTAGCCGATGTCCTTGGCGTTCGTGATGTCGATTTCTGTCCAAACTATGTGGTTAGGTGTTTATATGTACATGCACCTCAGAATGACTGTATTAGACTTGTACCAGGTTTCTTCCCTGATCACTTCTTTTCATACAGTATTCAGAGGTGATCAAATAAACCTAGCGGTTGTGCTCCAGCGAAGCTAGTATCAACTTCGATGTTTCTGCCTGCGGTGATCATTTCTCACGTGAACACCACCTGAAAACTCATTTATTGCATTCCCGTGAAGGGGTCTCCAGCACAATAGAGTGAAAGTGGGTCTCTGGTCTGAGAAGGCATTGATTAGTAGTCTAGAGGCCACACTGACTCTGATTTAATGGTATGAAGTTATCAGAGCTCTTGATTCGTGATTTGAAATGCCGACAAGCCCAGTTCAGTTCACTTTACCAGCTATAAACCATGTACCAAGGGTACATTGGTTCCAGCTATTAAAGTTTCGATTAACGGAAAGTGGGAGCGCTGGAAATAAAGGCAAGCATTTGAGGCGATGCTGCGTTCAGTTACCTATTAAAACTAGGTGGCTACGCATTGAAGTCGATAGCTTTGATGCACGAGCGCCGCTCACTGAGCGACTGGGCCATATCCGCTAGTTCCGTTAACCATCGGTGAGTTAAGTTCCGGGTCTCCATCCAGGGAGGCGCCAGCAATTGAACCGACTCAATTTAGTGGTCAGTGTTTTCATGCTTCATTGCTAGGCCATACGCTGGCTACCTCTCGGTCGCTTTCACTCAGCACAGAGCTAGGGGAATTACGCACTGCAAAGAATATGGTCTTCTGGCATGCGGAGTACATGTCCTAACCAGCGTAACCCATACAGCATGAGTAATCCATCTATCGTAGGAGAGTTTCTTCTTCCTAAAGCCACCTGACGTACCTCAGAGCATTACTAATCCAACGTTCCCACCAAACCCGACCAATGCTTCGGAGACATTGATGGTCAAATAATGACATCTTTCATATGTCCTCTGCGTGTAGAGGCCACGTCTCTGGTACGTAAAGCAATATGAATCGAACTGCCGCAGTGTGAACTCTTCACTTGACAGGCCAACTGACGTCGATTCGGGACCATAGGTGTCGGTGTCTCGATTCGAGTAGTAATCTCATCTCTAAACAGTCCACCGGAACTTACACAACTTCCCAGGTAAACGAATGCACCTACAACGACGATTGGCTCGTCTGTAAGCATGAAGCTTGGGTTTGATTCCACTCAGTCTAGTAGCAGTATCATAGACTTTGCAGGTGTGAAATGCATGCCAAACGGTGGGGCAGAACTAAGTAAATACTTTAAGCTCTAACATCCTTTTGATGCCTAGCTGCCACGTCCCCGAAGTAAGGACAAGGGCTGAGATACTGGTAGCTGGAACCCAGACAGGAGTCAGTCGAGATGCTGAGCCTGGGTTTGAAACACGGACCTTCTGGGCAGTAAGTTCGCGCCCTAATCAATGGGCTATTTCCAGTTCAACTATCTGTTATTTAATACGGTTTGTATTTCTGAAGGATCTGAACCAAGGAGAGCAGTATAATCCACATATTCAATTTCTGTCAGCAAACGTCCCGGGAGCAGTTCGACCCCCGAAGGTTAACAGGCATCCAGGGAAATTTCAAGCAGCACACCAAAAACAAAGTTGAAGTGGAAACGTGAGGGAGGGCAGCTTTGTCTTGCACCACTGGACGTGGTGAACTCAGGCGAAAGCCTCCCGTATACTGGCACGGGCCCACGGGGGTTCTCACACAGTGCCCTCATAAGTAATATAAATTTGGAAAGGACACCTTAGGTCGGCAGGTGCGGCCAAAATTTCCAACGACCGGCAAAGTCAAAAGCAGCTTCCAGGTCAAGAAAAACGGCCAACGTGGAACGCCTGATGGAGTTGCACTCTTCAAGAGTTTGTCTCAAGGCAAAGATATGGTCGATGCATCCTCGGATAGGGCGAAATCCAACTTGTTCCTCACGAATCCGTGTCTTGTGACCTACGCAAGATAATTCCACAGAGCACCTTGGATGCCACGGTTGTCAGACTGATGCAGCGAGGGCTTTCGCATGACGTTCCAGAAAACTGGGATTACGGTCGAGGAGCTCTATTCCACTAGAACTCTGCTTTTGTTTCTAATCTTATGCAGTATGGTCGTCAGGCTATTCGCCAAGACCTCACCATCTTCTTTGAAGAGTGCGGGGTACAGACCATCCGGGCCAGGTGCCTTGTCGAGTTGGAGTGATATCTCACGATGGATTTCTGTTATTGATGGCGTGCTGGTATCGACATTCTGTTCAGGCCCGCTGGGCAATTCCAGTGATTGTATTGAAGGAGACCAGCTAAACCCGTCACGAAGAGACTGGACCTTACCGTGGTGACCCGGGTGACCCATTGAGGGAGGTGCCGCGCGACACAGTCTCTCATACCAGATTGGTCAATGGTTAGACTTCTGACGAACACAGTCTTCTGGTCCTCCAGGTTGGGGGTTAGGACATGTGTGTCGACGTGTTCCGTGAAAACGGTAATGTATTTTTGTTTCCTGTCAAACACCGCTGTCTTTCGGTCGGGCTTTTGAAGACCCTAATCGTCCTCCTGTCTAGGTGTGGGCACCCTGGCAGTATCCCAGTCCACGTACAATCATGCAGTGCACACATACAAATAAACTCATGCCACACTGGCCGTCGCGTGATGCCACCAGTTGGGTCGCCTTAATCGCTGCATAAGCAGACCGGGTGAGCGAAAACAGGCTACGGCTGACGCCTCCCTTTTTATCTTTTTCACATACTTTCCCCCCTCTCCCCACTCCATTAGAAATACTCTCCTTGTAGGCCCACCAGTTAGGACTGATGACTCCGTTCGTCCTGCATCAGTTTTGCAAACAACATCTACCTGTCGTCTGGCGTCGACATCCTCGGTCATTGAAATGCATTTGCATTTCTCACCAAACCCCGCTGCGTTGTGATCAGACTTTTAAGGCAAAGGCTTTGGTTTAGGACCCTAATCGTCTTCCTGTCTAGGTGCGGGCGCCCACGTACAAACAGGACTTGCACACACAAATAAATCTATGCCATATCAGCCGTCAGCAGCCGGATCGCCTTACCACACAGCAAGGCCACTAAACGAAAGCATGCTACTGCTGAAGCCTACCTTCCTTCTCTTCCACACAACTTTCTTCCCCCTCTCCTCACCCCATTAACAATTCTCTCTATGTAGGCCCGTCAGTTAGAACTGATGACACCGTTCGTCCTGCATCGGTTGTGCAAGTAACATCTACCCGTCATCTGGCGCCGACATCTTCAGCCATTTCGAAACCAATCTTCAAGCATCGACGCCGAGTCTGTCTGGCTGCTTTCAATGTCCGCACAATTGAGGAAGATAACAAGCTGCTCTTGCACTCACATTGGACTCGCTTGACATTGGTGTGTGCTGTGTATCCGAAACAAGGATTCAAGATACAAGCGCAGTGGTTGAGTTTACGGCCCCATCACTCTCCACTCACGTCCAGTTGCACATTTTTAGCGATCCAGAGGCCCCTGCGGCAGAATCTGCAGGGGTTGGTACCGTTGATCGCCTCTGCGCGGTTCGTCTGGTAACGTTTGTGAAGGGGTCTCACAAGCGGGAAGTTGATCGATGTCTGCTTGTCGTATCTGCTTACGACCCAACTGAGTGTAGCTTTGACACCATAAATGACAGGTTTTATGACGCCCTGAATGCCCTGTTGCGCCGAGCTAAAAGATAAGATATCGTTGCGGTTGCAGCAGATATGAATACACAAGCAGGCAGGCTTACCGCATCTGATACTCAGTAAGGTTGGACTCGGTACGGATAATGTTGAAGGACTGCTTCGGCTGTGTGCCAACCGCAGGCTGTCTTTATGTAGTACGAACTTCCGAAATAGCCGAAGTCGCCTGGCCACGTGGTGTTCTCCAACGGCATGCCGGCCACGAACTCAAATCGATCACACTGCCATCGGTTACCGATGGCGCAGACCAATAACTGACTGCCGGTCGTTTTGGAACACAATAGTGGATTTCGACCACGCACTCGTCTGGAGTCGCTTCTCCCTTTGTTTTCCTGGGCCACGTTGGGTACGGAAAAATCGCCTGGCAAATGAAAGACTGGCAGATCCGGATGTTAGACGAAGTTATCAGAATCGTCCTCTAGAATCTCTTCTAAGTATTCCACCATCAGACGTGAAGGCATACTGAAAAAAAAGATTGCAACTTCTTTGCACTGTGCCGAGAGTTTTGCCTGTGGCATGGCAATACCAGGCTCACCCAAGCACTGGATATCAGACCGAACAGTGGCACTGCATAAGTCTCGGAATATCCCAGCTGATCCTCACCTTAATTTGACGCGACAAATAACCAGAAGTCAAGTGAAAGTGAGCGTGCAAGCCAACCGTGAAGTGTGGTGAAGACAGAAAACAGAGGAAATGGAAGAGGCATAGAAAGCCGTTAGTGCCCGAAGATTGTTTCAGTTGATCCGTGCGACCGGTCCCAAGAAACCGCCGGCGGGCGAAACCATCATGGATCAAAATGAAGTGACCATCTTGAATAAAGAACGCCTTGACGGTTGGGCCGAATACTTCAAACATCAATTATTGTGGCCACCAGCTGCCACTCATCTGGAGCCCACAGTTGAAAAAAACCCCGGACAGTAAACGTGGAACCCCTTACGGACTCGAAGGTTTATGATTGCATATGTTCTCTCAAGTGCACGGTGTCGGAAGTTTATAACTTCAGATGCAGTCCAAAGCGCCAACGAGCCTCTGGTTCGGATGACCTCCCACCCGTATTGTTCAAAGATGGGGGTGAAATCCTCAGTCAGTGCTTGCCTGATCCGTTTGCCTGCATTTTGGAAAAGGAGACTGTCCCAGACAATTAAGGAGAAATTGATAGCGTCCGTTTTCAAAAAAGGATCCCATATTGAGTGTGGTAACCACAGAAGGATCAGCTTGACCCCGGTCGTAACGAGGCTGTTGGCGTAACTTGTGCTTCGTCGGCTTATGGTGGCTCGTGAAACACTGACTCCAGTGCAGTAAGCCGGATTCCGACCTGGTAGGGGTTAAGTCAACTAAATCTTCACACTTTGTCAGGTGCTAGAACAACGCCAGATGTACAAACGACCCATAAGTTTAGTATTCCTGGATTTCCAAGGCGCACTCGACTCGGTTGACCGGTCCGTTCTTCTTGACACGCTCGCCCATCAAGGAATGCCCCGGAAGTTCATGAACATAATACATTCTTTATATTCTCAGAGTTCCAGACGTGTGAGAGTATACGGAGAGCTCTCTAAAAACCTCCGTACATGAAGCGGAGTTAGTCAGGGGTGCCCACTCTCCCCATTCTTATCTAATTTCGTGATCGACCAAACAATGAGAAGAACGCTAGGTCTTCAAAACCCAGGTGTTCAAATTGCCTCTGGCGAAAACTTTGTCGATCTGGAATACGCAGACAACATCGTTCTTTTCTTCGAAAAGGAGAAGGAGCAGATGTTTTTGGATGAGCCATCCCGTTCTTTCGTATGCATTTTGCACCCACAAAGCGTAAGGTCATGGACATTCAGTCGTTAAACAGGCCGCTTACGATCCAGGACAAGACATTGGAAGTTTTGGAGCGTTTTACGTATCTTGAACATTTTATTAGTTCTGATTGTAGTGTCACAGATGAGATCAATGCAAGAAAGTGCAAAGCTCGGATTGCGTTTGTTAACTTGGGACACCTATGGCGTCAAAGCGGCATATCCCCGAATCTCAAAAAGGGTATGTCAGGCTACAGTATGGGCTGTTTTGTTGTATGGCTGTGAGACTTGGCCTGTTCGAGCAGCGGGACTGAGACGTCTTCAGGCCTTCGACAATCGTTGTCTCAGGACGATAGCTCGTCTGGATTGGTGTCGGAGAATCCGCGACGAAACAATTAGAAAGCGAGTTTTCGGTTGTGTAACAGGGACTTCCATTGAAGAATGTGTCCGGCACCACAAGCCGCGTTGGTTAAGCCATGTAATGCGCATGCCGAACCATCTTTTGATGAAGAGAGTGCTGTTTTCCGTGCCCGATTCAAGTGGCAGAAGCAGAGAGCTGGCCAACCGTTGACCTGGCAGAAGGGTATGAAAGAGGATGATTGAAAGAGTGAATTTCCGTCCCGTCTTTTTCGCACATCGTTTCACTTCTTCTTTTGAGCGGTTGATCGAATCAGCTGAAATAGAGCGCGACTGTTGCCTGCAGGGAAGCCTTCTCTATCTCCTAGGTCTTCAAAATCCACTACCCTTCTGTCATTCTTCAAGCTCCTGATTATCTGGTTTTTGAGGGATCTGCGTGCGCCATCACAGTCAACAGTTGCTGGTGTGGCCATTCTGACAGCAATAAGATCTGCTGATCTCAACGACATCCGGTACTCATTAAGTCGAGTCGGACGACTTGGACAGAAAGTTCTGAAAACTGAGAGCATGGCCTTTTAACTCGCTTCCAATAAACCTTCAAGCAATCTTCGTCAACCACATGACTGTGTTTCCAGTAGCTTTCTAGCCAGATCGGCTCAATACTGTTGAGCGACTGAAACTTATCGAAATTGATTAATGGAACTGTTCTGCTTTGGTATACGTAAGGCTGATGGAAAGCGAAGTGATAACCGGGTCCGCGTAATGGCATGACCAGAGTCAAGCTGCGTACCCCAGAAGGAACGATTATTTTTAATAGACGCTCTCCATCGGTGACTGATAGCCAAATGGTCGAATTGAGTCCGTGGCTGCCTTGCTGGTGGTGGCCGCCAAGTATATACTGGCCAGGAACAGACAATGTTCAACACACGACTGAAGCAGTCGCTCTTTATTATCCCTAGACTGAGCAGCAACTCCAGATCTACCACCTAATTTTGCTTCTTCCGGACTTAGCCGAGATGGCTCAGTGCTTACAGCGCGAACTTACTGACCGGAAGGCCCGTGGTTCAGACCCGACCTGTCTCTCGACTTCCCATGTCTAGGCCTGGACAACCTGGCAGTATCCCAGTCTTCTTGCCTCCTTCCGTTGGCATGGCAGCTAGGCACCAAAATGGTGCCCCAGCTGAACGATTTGATTTGATTTTTTCATACACACTTATACGTCCAGAAGCCGGGGAATACGAAGAACATATCATATTGATTCCTGCGCCACTACTGAGTGATGATGTGCCTTGATGGGCAACCAAACATTTGCAGAGAAATCGCCTTGCTTAACGAAGTCTGTAAACGCCTCAGTGCGGTCTGTGGTTCTTTGGAAACGAGTAAAACTGCCCTTTTCGCCAAATGAGATGATCGTAAGAGACTCGATATCATACCAGCGCTACGAAGGTAATCTCATTCACTGTATTCCAATGGCAGAGGTGTTCCCATAAAGGTAGGAGGACGAGAGCGGGTGTCGGGTGCTACAGTCTGGAAGATGGGAGAGATGGCTCAGTGGTTAGAGCGCGGATTTACTGACCGTGATTCCAACCCAACCTTTACATCTCGACTTCCCATGTCTAAACTTGGGTAACCTGATAGTATCCCAGCCCTCGTGCTTCCTTCGGGTGGCACGGCAGCTAGGCACCGAAAGGGTCTTACAGCTGAACGATTATCTTTTTTAGAGTCTATTAATTGGCTGCCTAGGAGATTCCAAACCAACAACTGTGAGAAATGAATTCCGGCTGAATGGACAGATGAGATCACTTCCGGAAGCCAGCTGCCACGGCGACAGTTCCGTCCCATCGCTCTTGATGATTTCCCAGTCGCCTTGCAGGCCACATTTGGTTGTACAAAGACTGGAAGTGCTCAACAGGGTTATGCGACAGAAGTTTGTGAACATAGTCCGATCCTTAGTCTCAGATACTTCTGGGCGCGAGTGCATGGTGAGCTCTTCAAAAGCAGCAATGGCCCAATCGCGCATCAAAGCTATCGCCTTCAATGCGTAGCTACCCAATTTCCTAACAAACTGAAAATGTCATCGCCTCCAAGACTTGGCTATATATCCCACTCTCCTGTTTTCCGGTGATCGAAACTGTAGCAGCTAGAATCAACGTGCCTATGGTACACGGTTTATAGCTGATAAATTTGGATTTGATTTTTTTCCAAAAGGTCCCCTACACAAAATGGTGTACGACAGGGATATCCACTCACTCTATTCTTGTTGAGTTCATCATTGATGAACTAATAAGACGAACACTGGAAGGTCTTCACAACCCCCGGTGTGCAATACAGGGATATCCACTCACTCTATTCTTGTTGAGTTCATCATTGATGAACTAATAAGACGAACACTGGAAGGTCTTCACAACCCCCGGTGTGCAATTTGCTGCTGGTGAGAACCTTGTCGATCTGGGGTACGCAGACGTCATCGCTCACATCCTTGAAGATCAAGGCGAAGCACAAGCCCTATTGAATAGGCTGACCACCATCATACCATCTTTCGTCATGCGTCTTGCACCTTCAAAGTGCAATGTCATGCTTCAGAACGTACAGTCTCTGAACGTACCCCTTACAATTCAAGGAAAAGCAATGAAGGTTGCGGAAAATTTTACGTACTTCGGTAGTTGTATTAGCTCTGACGGAAATGTGCCTGATGAAGTCAGTGCAGGAATCTGAGACTTGAATCACGTTTGCTAATTTGCGTCACTTGTGGCGTCGAAAAGGCATATCACTGGGTCCCAAAGGTCGCGCGTACCAGGCGGGGGACTGTGTCATGTAGGGCTGTGTTGTTGTATGGGCGCAAGACGTGGCCTTTGCGAATAGATGATGTAAGGCGTCCTCAGATTTCTGACCACCGATGCCTCAGAAGCGTTGCTGGTGTCGGATAGCGTTAACGGATTAGTAACGAGATGATTAGAAAACGGGTATTTGGTTGTGCAGCGGGTACTTCAATCGCACCATTAATTGCGGTGGCTTGGCTATGTGCTACGAATGCTAAAGCCCCATCTACCAAGGCGATTGTTCTGTGTCACCTTCTGAATGGCACAAACCGCAATGAACAGAAAGGTGTGAATGAGATTACGAAGAGTTTGGGTGTTGTTGGGGGTATCCATGACCCCGTCTGTGCTTGGCTGGAGACATTGCAATAAATGGCGGCTGATCGATGTCAGTGGGGTTCGTGCTGTCGGTTTCTTTCCAGATTGTCTGATTGGGCGCTTGGAGGTGTGGACACCTCCGAATGTTTGCCAGTACTGGTTCCCCTCCCTCAATCACTCTTTCTCTTCTTTTCGCTCTAAGGCATTAAATATAATTCATCATCATCATCATCATCATCATCATCATCATCACCACCATCATCATCATCATCATCATCAAAGACAGCAACATCATTGTTGACACTGATGCTTCACCGCCGTACTGAAACATAATTAGATGAATTTATAGTTGTACGGCAGTGAAGCATCAGTCAGCACTGATGTTTCTGTCTCTGATGATAATGATGATGATGATGATGATGAGGAGGAGGAGGAGGAGGATAGACAATGTGTTGGCCCAGCGACAGGGTCGAGTAATAAGCTATCTGAGGCCATGAACACAAAAAGACCAGACCACATCAGCTGCTGGAATGTTCACAGCCTGCTGAGTGCCTGCAGTTGGAGAGTAATTCTGCATAGTTTCCACGACTACCAACTGGATATCATATGCTTGACACCAGACTAACCAACTAAGACATCACATGAATCCGCCTAGCAGGAATGGACACCTGCAACTGGATCTAGTACAGTGGAACAGAATTACCTTTGCCCTGATTGACCATCTACACAGTGCAATCCTGTCTGGGAACCCCACCGCGCCCGGAATTGCGATAGCCCGTTTTAGAGGTATCCTGCAAAAATAAACGTAACTGCGGTGTGCAGCGTAGATTCAACCGACAAAGAACGCGAGTTGCAAAATATGGTCAATGAGATATCTAGGCGCTACATACCACTAATCGCAGAAAGCTGGAATGCTCATGTAGCCCGATCAGACGCAATTGTCATAGCTAGGATAAAGATATGAGAACGGTGACAGACTTTTCGCTGCATCTCGAACCACCTAGTCATCACCAACATGGGTCTCAAGCAGCCTAAAAGGCAGTAATCATGTGGTACTCTAAAGGTCACACTGTCTCTCAAGTCGACCATGTCCTCATCGACATCAGCATTAAAAGATTGTCGGTCACTTCGAACTGAAGCTGCGAACAGGGGAGGACCGAACCACGCTCTCGTGTGACCGACAGTCGAGCTGTACCTCGCTATAGGACAAAAATATCGACTCCTGAAACACTAACATCCTTCTACTCATGCACAGAGGGACCCAAACCACCCTCTTCAACGATACAACAACGCAGCTCGCAGCCAACTACTCCGTCTCGGTTGGTAAACAGTGATTCGTAGTTAAAACACCTATTCTACAATAGGACTGTCTCAGCTGCACAACGCAACGACACAAAAACTAGACTTCATATAAAACGATGCGCCTCTTTAAGTTGGCAATACCGAAATGCCTTGACAATGCTCTCAGTCTCCCAGCTGAGGTTACAGGTCTGCTAGAAACAATCGTGCTTCATACTGGCCAACTGTAGTTGCATATAAGGTGAACTTGCTCAGCCTTTTCGTCTACTTCGTGTTGTTCAACCAACGCAACCAGTTTTGTGCAGCAGAAACGGACAGCGGATAGCGGACCACTCGGAATATAAACCGAGTACAGTCCTTCAACCAACTGTTAAATCAGCCTGATCTACAAATATCTATATCGGAGCCTTAAACTATTAATTGAAAACTGTTCGGGCAGTCAGAGATTACTTCGGCCATCGGTCACCTCGAAAAAGAAAAGCTTCAAGAACGATTGACAGTTCATCGATAAAAAGTGATAATGGCTCAACTGTAACACCCTTTCAGTGCCTACCTGCAATGCCACTCGAAAGAAGCATGAAAGCTGAGAAACCGCCATGTTACCGAAGTCTATACAGGAGTAGTCGAGATGCAGAGGTCGGGTTTGAACCCAAACTCACCGATCAGTAAGTTCGCACCTTAACCACTGTATACGCATTTTATCCCCGCAATACTTCCAAGTCTAAACACACTTCTGTTCCTTTTGGAAGGCAGCGTTCATTCCTCCTGGTTGTGGCATCTCGATTTTGCTCTTAAGCGGGAGGCGGAACTTATGGAGAAACGAGTCTCATGGACATAGCCGCTTCTGTACTCCTCGGAAGATTTCCAGAAATGCGAAATGTTCGAACACAGCCTAATAAGTTTGCTTTCCGCCCCGAGAAGTTGAACCATATATTCATCCTATGTGGACTCCTTGAAAATAGGGGATTCCAGCAACAAACTACCGCTGGTCATCATCATCATCAAAGACAGCAACATCAGTGTTGGCACTGATGCTTCACTGCCGTACCGCTGGTATTACTGACGCGTGCCCGACCTTTTTCACCGTGAGTCATTATGGGCCATTCTCCTTGTTGTTGGTGTAGCAGCCAGAATCACTACGTCCATGCAATGCCCGGTAATTGTCAACGAAGACTCGGGTCCAAGTTTGCGACAAAGATACTTGGGTTTGACCTCGCCTCAGTTGTAAAGCGGCGCTTCCCTCCGTTCTATTAATCAGAGGACGCTGGCCTCAGGAACTCACGTCTCAGACAACAACTTCACTAATTATGTCCGCAACGGTCCGATCACACTGCCTGATAACCCTAAAGCTACCTTCGCAAATATGCACTGGTTCCTTCCCCCTTCTCGGAGTCACATTGCCCCCTTGGAGAGCGGTCGGCAACCTGGATTGGCACTAGCACGCTAGAATGGTGGCGGGGATTCCGGTTCACCGTAGCATACAGCGTCTGTAGCCAAGATCGGGATTGGACTTTAATCTATACAGACCTATCCTCTGACCGCAATTCGTGGGCAGCAATTATTAAAAGGTAAAGCAATAATGGCGCAGCTGTCATCTTTTGTTATACTGCGCAAATTAAAGGTGGCACGAGGGCTCAGTTACTGCAATTTGATTGCGAACGTTTCATCAGCAGTCGAGTGACATCATCAATGCGTTACTAAGGAGCGTAGTGGTGCGTAGCGATGCGTTGGTGGTTAGTTTAATACCCTTGACTACAGCCTGACTCAGCAGTCTCCCGAAAAGTGGAGGACAGTTTACTTGGAGGGCCTTTCCGGAGCCAGGTACTCAAAGTTCACGCAACCCGAAAGCGAGGGAGGAAAGGGACTCGTGAGTGTCTGAATCCTGATTCTGTAGCAAACAGTAGGCGTTTGAATTACCATCGGGCTCTTGGTTGAATCCGGCCGTTTTTAGACAACCTAAGATTAGGAATCGCACAGATGATGCGGTCAGATTCAAGCGTCGGAGTGTGCAGATATTCAAACCGATCTTTTGTAACTCGTCTTCCCTCATGGTAAGGCAGCACTGCTGTTTTCATGAATATGGGAATGTTTCACCTAGAGGGAAGAATTTACAATCTCCACACTCCGGTCGCAGAGGGCACTGTGACCCGACCTTTAAAGTAGCCTTGTACTCCACCCCAACATCGCTTAGCCGTTTCCCCTATGTTTCCGTCAACACAATGGATCTCTGTAACTGACTGTTCGGTATGCCTAAGTGAACGCGGAAATCCAAAACCTCTCCATGGTGATCCCACTATGTCGATTTCCATCATAGCTCTCTAAAAAATTTCCTCGTCTGGGACTTTCGGCCAAGATTGACCCAGCCGGATTAGGCACAACTTAAACAAAATACGCTTACCAAATATATTTTGCACTACATGTGTCCACATAGGTTTTTCATAACCGAATCTTTTTCAGTTCTTCTTATCGGGCCGCTACTATCGTGTACCACACAGGAAGGATCTAGAACGCGTATCTATTGTAGAGGAATATCCGCTGTTTTATCAGGTATCCCTGTAAAATAGGGAGCCTGTTCCGTTTTATGCGCTAATTTCTCAGTGTTATTACCGCGCTTTTAATAGTTTTTGGCATATCTGGTGATGATTCCAAGTCCCCGTGTGATTCGGTTCGAGAATGCCGGCTTGTGAACAGTAAAAGTCCCGTCGAATAAAGAATGTTCGATTGGTGTTGCCGCCTTCCAGTGCCAGGGTTAATGGGTCCGTACCGCTAGGTCATGGGTTTTGAGCGTCATCATTACCAACAGCATAATATTAGTGCACAACACTGATACTTTGCTGACACACACTGGATCCTCCTTCCGATCTACGAGGGACTACTTGAAATATCAGTAAATGTGGCCTGGCATTAGCCTGAATCTTACGCCTAAACAAACGTACCAGTTGCAGGTGCGTGCTGCAGTGCCCAATAAGCATAGGTCGCACGCAATTGATCGCAAGACCAGCAAAGCGTGCTCTGAGTGGTCGAAAATATGGACCAACCAGCCAATGATCTTTCAGTACCCGTTGAATGCGGGTTGTCAATGTCGCCTGCAAGTGTTCGAATTTCCTAAATGTTGCAGTTGTTACATTATAAGTATAACACACCGAACATGTACGGTTGACTCATGCTTAACAAACCGTGTGTAACCTAGGTGATGATTTCGTTTAAAACAGGGCTTCGGGGGTCAGACCGAGTGCGGAGCTGATGCTTGACATATGATGGAGGCCGCTCACTAGAAGCACACCCAAATTATTTTCGCCGGAACTATATGGTTTTCGAGGTTGCGACTTTTACGGGGAGTTAGTCCAATCCATTTACACTTGTAGGTGATATGTTGCTCATAGCATTTTGTCTAAGTGAGCGAAATTTCAAGGTCACGGACCATCACCGATTCGCACTTTGCTACCGGTTTACGAGAGATAAAACGCGAAATCGCACTTTGCCATATTTCGGCGTTCTTTAAGGATAAAATAACATCTACAGAATGTCGAATGCAAATTCCACCCAGGAAAATGGGTCATCAACGTTTGTTTGTTTTATACCCCCCAGATTTAACGGACGAGATAATTTTGTTCAGCGAACTTCATCACAACACTTTTTCTTATGGAGCTCAGCTTCCATTAAGTATAACGTTGTCAGAAAAACAGCATGAATTGTGCAATGGAGATTCGAGTGCCATCTCTGTGGATGATCCCAGCTATGCATAACTAGCCCGTGGATAATACAGCGTCAGGAGGTAACCTTCGGTAAATTACCAACACAATGGTATCATTTCTATTAGGAATATTTCTCCCATAGGTGGAATACGTCATAAAGCGGTCATCATGATAACGGTAATCGTTGTCACTCACCTCGACTACTTGTCGTCACTGCAGCATGCTAGCCCCGTGTCAATGTGCGGCGCTGATTATGAGGCCCCACCCATACACGATAACTAATCCAACGGCGAATGACGACCAGTCATACTCATAACTGTATTCAATATCGCCTACCTTCGCTACGTATCGTAACTGCTAGGCCCGTGTCCATGTGTGACGCTGATTATGAGGCCTCACCTATACACGGCGACCTAATTTAATGGCCAATGACGGTCTTTCATAATCATAACTGTACGCGTTTTCAATCATCTCGAATACTTGTTGTAACTGCTAGGCCCACTTCTATGTGCGACGCTGCTTATGAGGCCTCACCTATGTACAATAACCTAATCCAATGACCAACGACTGTCTCTCACGCACATCCCTGTTACCTATAGTAAACACCAGGCCAGAATCTATGTGGGCCGTTGAAAATAAGGCCTCAACTATGCGTGGTATCCTAATCTAACGCCCAACGTGGGTCTGTCATACTCATAACTGCAGTCGATATCGCCTACCTTGGCTACTTATGGCAATTGCTAGGCCTGTGTCTATGCGCAACGCCGAATATGAGGCCTCAACTAGGCTCAACAGCCTAACCCGATGGCCAACCACGGCCCGTCACGCTTATAACCGTACTCGACGTCGCCTACCGTGGCTACTTATAGTAACTGAAGGGCCCGTACACATCCTCGTAACTGACTAGTGCCCCAAATATACATAATAGACCAATCCAACGACCAACGGCGGTCCTTCATATCTATACATGTCATCCGTTTGCCAACCCCATGCCTAAAAATACACAACCACCTTTAAAAAATCATGTTTCTATTTATTGGTTGTATCGGTACAAACGTAATATGTGGTCAATCCAGTTCTCAGTTTCAGGAAGCCGCTTTTACTCGACAGGATTTCTGAAAGGAAAATGTATAATCAATTACGACTCGTACACACTCCGTACACATCCTTTAAAACATATAATTAAACAAAGTTGTAGCCAACTCACCAAGTGCTTACTAAATCCCTTTGTCCACTCCATTCCAAATGGGTGTCCACGCTGAAGCTGCAGTCTTACTGTTATAAGGGTAAACCCACCACTTGCTCAATTAGTCTCGTGTGTACATCGATTATTCAATAGCGGTATTCAGCAACCGTATGCATTATTGAGCACAGCGAAGTTAAAGCTAAAGAGGGGTGTATATGTATCAGCCGTAGACCAAGTGGTATAGACTTGAGCCCTGGGATCCAAGGAACACGTGCGTCATCATACGTGCACCCATGGATGCTGGGGGTAACAAGACGCGTATTGAGCGGTCTACTCAATACCCGGCAATACCCGGTTTGGAAACCCAGTTTGCTATTATCCACCCCACCTGGTCAGTGATTTACATCCCCAGAGATCCCCAAACGGACCAGAAAAATACCTGCGATCTTACATTGGCTTCGTCCTACCTCTGCAAATTCCCTTGGCCAACTCAAAAACCCCGCTGCTCACAGAATTGCACATCCCAGCCCAATCATCTCAAACATGACGTCCGTTACGGGGCTGTCCAGAAACCGAAGTACGGCAGTGCAATGATGGCACAGCACTGCCATACCCAGTTTGATAGCACACCCGCAACTAATCCCTTCCTACTCTCGACTGTACCCTTTCGCCCACTCGGTCCATTACCTGCAACTACGAACAAACTCATGCTTAATTCTGAATGTAATCTTATGATCATGCCTGCCCGATCATGCTACCCACCAGTTGTGAACGAACATTATTACTACCTTACACTTTGTGAGTGCAGGGTGCATACCAAAGGACGGGATGACTTTGGTCAGTTCACTCAAAAACAACTGCACCTTTTCCTCCTCTTTGAAGATGAGAACGACGTCTGCATGCTCCATATCGACAAGGCTTTCCTCAGCTATTTGAAAACCGGGGTCCAGAAGACGTTAGTTAGTCAGGAATTGTGACCACTTTTGGCCGCTTGTTATTTCGGGCCGCAGTCTAACTCACATCATGGTACCTTCTAGAAGTCTTTCTGAGACGTTTCCTATTTTGTGTGCCGGATATAGACACGGCAGTCTCATTGCATTGTCTGAATTACAGCAATGAAACACCGTGCGCCCTCAATGGACCCAAGAATACTCTTAATGCATGCCGGTCTCAATTTGTGACAATTCCCTGGCGAATCGTAACTACAATAACAACCCTAAACGACTCACCCAAGAGGTTCATGTACGGGGCTGTCCACGGACCCAAGTACGGCGTTGCGATGACGGTACCGCGACTACCATACCCAGTCTGATGGACTGCCCGTAGTTCAGCATATCCACAATATTTACCGGATGAGGGTGTTAAAGGCACCAACAAGACCGCCTCAATCCGTTAGTTTGCGCCAGGACTTGAAAGCACTGGCCAACTTGTGCTGTCTGCTTGTTCTGCCCATAAACACACTAATTCTACCAATATCACTATCGATGGTTCGGTATAGCCTTGCGCCTGATATAGCATGTACTGACCATCATAAAAAACTTACTAGCTGTGACGAATTCCTTGACTTGGTTTTGCAGGACACCTGCCACAATGATAGGAGACTTTTTCACACAGGTCGTTAAAAGCTGCTCAATTTTGAGTTTGCGGCGACACAGAGGGCGAAATTATTGTCCTTGTCGTTTCGAGATTATTTCCAAACGCAATGCAAAATAAAACACGTGAAGAAACCGGCTCTTCCGCAAATTTCCCACCGTCATCAGATGTACATCACGCGAAGCCGTTGGCAGCCATTAAAATATAAATTCCGCGCCCATGGTGGACCTGGAGTACGTTTAAACAACTTTCAACAAAACTGCGCCCGCATGAAAAGATCATAAGGGACCGAATAAATGCCATCAAATGCTGAAACTTTGTGTTAAAGTTTTCCTCCTCCGAACTATGTTTTCAGAGAAATTTTGGGTGTGCATCTAAGGCTCGGCATAATAGAGTTAGCCGGAGGAAATCCACGAAGATTGCCGAATTCGACCAGCTCCGAAATCAGAATAAACACACGTGAAACCCACTGATTCACTGACTCGGGGACTGCGTGCCCAGGTGTCAGTACCCGGTGCCAATGGGTTCTCTGTTTCCTCCAGTAACGGAGCCGCGATCCCAATCGCGGAGTTTATATTTGACCCTCCCTATTATTACACTTGACTCGAGTGGTACGGTGACATGTTCCAAACAGATTTTTGCAAGTTTGATTATGGATGTGATATCGTCTTGTTTCTGCGAGAACTAGGTGCACTGAAGCACGAACAGCACATAACTTGCATTGTTCTGAGACGTCTCCATGACCATTGTTCTAACAAAGTGATAAGAGCCCTGTCGGGGGTGTTCGATGATCAAACATCAACCTTCAGCACCCATTACGGATTGATAAAACCGCGCAACAAGATGGCGAGGAGTTTGTCAGTTTCGACGTTGTTTACAATTACTAATTCTGACGTTTGAAGCTCAGGTGAATGGCAGTGAACCATTTCGATTACTCAATCCCCACGCCACATGCTATCAGACATCATTCCTCAGATTTAACATCACTGAATTAGTCCGGATCAACAAGCCAATGTTATCGGGGAGACAAAATACTGCTATTCGCAACCTCAAACACGCATCATCCGGAGGTGATATTGCACAAACCCGGGTTTCGAAATGTTCGCTGGAGGATTTCCCGAAACTTTCTGCACCCGAATTCGTCACTGAGGTTGGAGGATGCACGGACAAGAAAGTCACACTGTACTTGCTCCCCATCACTGGAGCTGCGTTCATGACGGAACGTAGAATAACTTGAACAGCGTCACTCACTGGTCACCAGGATCCAGACCGACTACAACAGGCTAGTGTCCTCCGACCGACCAACTACTTAGCATTTGTCGTACACGAAGTATGGGAACCTTGTGTGGTGCTCGGGTACACCAAGCCGGGGTAATCGCCCCGTTTTGTGCACCATTGTGTGTTCGCATACCCTCTTCCTTCAGTAGAGTGTGCGGTACGTCCCAAGCCGGTGCTCCCGGGCTTCAATTCAAGAAATTCATAAAAGATCACCGTTGTTGCCTGGTTGTAGCTGGTGGTTTGAGCTTGTTCTGGTTGCCTCATTTATCCGCTAGCGCCGTGGAATGCAGGCGAAGGAAAACGCTTCCTTCCTGTTTTTCTTAAAAATACCTGCGGCAGCCTGAAGATAACTGGCGCAACACACTCATTTGCATTCCAACCTGGTTTTCATGGGAGACTCACCTGGAACCTAGCTGAATCTCTTGCTCATGATGTTTTTAGGCATCATGAACATTACTAACGAGAAATTCAGCTGGGTTCTAGGTGAGTCCCTCGTCATAACCAAATTAGTAGGCAAACAAGTGTATTTCGCTAATTCGATGCAATTTGGGTGGATTGAAACTCGGGGACTGCACCCATCTGAAGAGCCCCATGAAGGGCAAAACCAGTCGTGGGCCATCGAAGAGTTTTCAGCAACTTTATGAGTAGTGCAGTACGTCTAACCTGAAGATACATTGCGACGTTCATGGTTTACATCGGTGTGCAATCTGTTTCTATCTTAGTTGGCTTAGTAACACACCAAGTCCACCTCGTCAGCCAGACATAACAGACTCTCATCCCTCAAGTTCCAGGGGGTGTTCCGATACGTACGATATATATATATATATATAATTACCCTGCTATCAATACAAACGTTCACAGCTAACGCCTATTGTCTTTCTCGTCATGCAACCCACATTGTTTGCAGCTGAGAGAGTGACTCAACGACTGGTAACCCATGGTTCAGTTCGCGCGGCAATCTTCGGTGAAACTACAGTCCATCCTTCACGAGCTCGGAGGTTTTCCCCCAGTCTTTTCTTATTTATCTGCTGTCCCTTTTCATATTAATCGCCCAAGTTTCTTTAATGGTAATTTTCTACGTCAGCCGACAGTAGGGAAGTATAAGAACCGTCGTGCGACAGGGGATGAATTGAAATAGTGCCTTTCGGTCAAACCAACCTAACCGCAACGGACCTAAGTTAGCTCCGAAGACCCACAACTACCGTTGAGTTGACTCTGGCACCTTCACTGCCTTCTCCACCTTCCGCCGTGTCTCGCGAAGCAGACAGTGTTGTTGTTGGTTACAGTTCAAGATGTCGAAACGTGAACAAATGAGAGACTCGGGTGCTCTACTTTAGGTTCCAGGCAGCCAAATCATAAAATGAAGCCTTTAGTCTATCCGGCTTCTTGAAATGAGGGGCCTAGCGAACACCCTCCAGTTTGGAAGATTATAACTCTGTGAGTAGCGAAGGCCAGTAGTGTTCGATTTCACGGCCGCAATATCAGTGTTAGCCTTCATAAGCAGGGGCCTCTAGCTTACTTTGCTTGATTTTTGGCCTATCTTTCAGGGTTACCAATGATGCCCTAACAGTTCTAGGCAATGGAGACACGTCTGTGAAGGAAGATATGAGGAGCCAAATTTCCGGCTCCTAAACCGAACGCAGTACCTCGTCTTCTGGTTTGACCCAACTTTGTTGTAAGCGCTGAGGCTAACCTTCCTCTGTGCGCTTGAGATTCGTTGAGCAATTCAGGTATGGCGTGTAACTTACCTGTCCAAGTGCCAGGTCGCCATTCACCATCTCTGTGATAAGTTTTTATAAAGCACCTCGTCATCAGGACAACTGACCGCCAACCGGCAAGTCATTCATGAAATACTGTGCTATATCGTGTGGTGTGCCAAGCCCCGTTCTAAGGATACCCATGAAATTTTGATAGCCTGCTTAGGCTGCTTTTGTGACAGACTTTTCGACATCCTGTCAGCTAGATGAAAACCCATGTTCGGTCGTCTGCAATCGACCATTCGTCGTCATAGGACTCAGTGCTACGGCATCTGCCCTCGAGACGCCAACACTCGTTTTCTTATACTCAATGCTTCCATCTCTTTCGCAATCTCTTCTTTTATCTCATTTTCTAACCTGCTTCCGACAGAAACCCTACTCGTGTGCCTGCTTGGACCTTACGCTACTAACCACGAGTAAGCTGGGGGAAAGCGTCCAGAGAACAGAGAATGCCGGGGAACAAAAATGTCGAAATGAACAAGGTTTTTAGGGGGAGAATTTGCCATGTTTTCAAGGTTTGGGTCCGGCCGAGTTTGAGGTTATTTTCCACTTCGTGTTTTGTTCACTTTGGTTCTAAAAAGTTTAAAAATTCCACGAAATACCCGGGAATTGAGTGCTACACATTGCTTCAAACGGTCTGGCCACGTTGCGTCACGCCACGGTTTGAGGTGAGAGATCGATAAAGGCTCTCCACTGGTGTTCAGGTTCTCCGATTGGTTTTGTTACCCGTCTCACGTCCTCCTAGTAAACAATGAATCATTTTATAGCTAGCTCCGCTGGCATTCATACCCCTTTTTACCGTTTATGCACACGAAATTGAGCTCACCGTCTAAATGGCACCTATTCACACGTATGCATTCGTGTTGTTCGACCTATTTCCTTCCCACTCATTGCCGGTGGTGGCGGAACCACCATACTAGTCACCATACTGATCTTGAGCCGAGAGTGAGTATCAGATAGTCCGAGTCTACAGGCCTTTTGATTTCAGTTTATGTGCGAAGCTTTTGTGCTTATCGTATCTGTAGTTTTTTTGTCTCATGTGCCAGCCGTAACCCATGGGAGCGTGAGTAGTGTAGTGTCCTATCGCACTCTACGATCCCCCGGCTTTCTTCTGTTGATTAAGGCTTTTCTATTAGAAAGAACATTCCGCGTGAAAATTGTCTCGACCTACTCTTCTCCGGCACCGTTCCCAATTGGAGTTCCTCAAGGCTCTGTTTTGGGACCCCTTCTGTTTCTGATTTAAGCCGACGACCTTCAAGATGTTTTTTCAAGTCCATGTCTACTTTTTGTGGATGACTCTAAATCCTGGAGTTCTAATGCAAGTGCCCTCCAAATAGACGTGGACACTGCGAAGCAATGGCCGCTGGACTGGTAACTTCTTCTGAATGATGCAAAGTGCGTCCATAAATCATTCGGACGCCTTTGTCGTGCATGGTGAGAATGGACCAGAAGGCGTCTTGAGGTGGATGCCAAAAAGGATTTGGGTATCTGGTTCTCCTGAAACATGTTCTTATCGTTGCACCATGAGAAATCGGCTCAATAGGCATTTGCCGTTCTACGGATGATTTGGCAGATCCTTTCCCGTGTTACTCGCATGGAGTTCTGGATACTCTATGGAGCCTACATCAGATCGATTCTTGAATATGCCAACCAAGTTGTCTACTTTGGACGTAAGAAGGTCGTAATCCTCATTGCGAGTGCACAAAGCCGCTACGAAAGTGGTTGCCGGCCCTATATCCATGAACAATGAAACGTGTTTCGCGGTGCTTGACCTCGTTCCCCTAAAGTATCGCCGGCTCCAAGGAGACCATTATGCAGCATATTCAGAGTCGGTGGTGTTTACTGACCTTGACGACTCGCTCACTTATACAAATCACCGATGTAGAGAATTTGCAACAAACACGAACATACCCAGTTAGCACGCGTCCGCTCCTGGGTGCAGAACCTGTGCAGAATCTGTGCAGAACTTCGGCAGTTCTGTTCGGCTTTTGGGCCGCGGTAGCTCGTGACGTTTAAGAGGCATCAAAGCTTCTTTATTTGTCTTGCAGTGATAAAAAACCACAATGACCTGCAGTTCCGTGTCCCTACGAAATGTAAACTGTCAACCGATTTAAGTGGTTTTGTTTTAGTGTGCAGCGCCATTATTGGCGGGAAGCTCTGCGCTCTGGTTTTCCTTACGTGCGGCTAAGAGTGAGTTTTTTTAGCTTTGCTATGCTTTATGCCTTGTACGTTTACGTGTACGAAAATTGCAAACGATATTTTTTCATTTTAAGTAATCGGCAATGCGCTCAAAATTCGTTCGTGTTACGCGAAGAGGCTCTTCGAGGACAACGCTTTTTAGGAAAGCACGCCAGGCGGTTGCAGCAACCGGCTGTTTTCTTTGCCCGACAGATGAATGCGTCCACAATGTCTTTGGTCGAGTATCTGAGGGTAAGATTCATAATTAATCAGTTGACAGGTTGCAGATATGCCGCATTTGACTGTCTCAGGGGATAAACTAGGCTCTGCGTCACAATGCTGTCCGCCGGCGGTCTCTCCAATTCCTGTAATCAGTACTTTGGCACTAGAAGGCCATTCACCACTGCGGTCCCTGGAGAACCTTTCGGTTACTATAGACAACTCACCTTTTTGCCGCAAGGTAGCCCAGTGCAAGTCGCTGAGGGGATCAGTCCGTATGTTCTGCTTGCACTTATATTGCTTTTCAACAGTATCCTTTTTAAACCGTTCACAACCGCGTAGGAATATTTTAACGGCTGTTCGTCGGATGGCGCGAAGGCTGAACCTACCTTATTTTTGTAAAAATTCATTCATATAAACATTTCTACTTGAAAACACTTATTTATATCCAGGAAGTTAATATACTGAAGAAAGGTGTGTGGGTAGGTGGGTTATCATGGCACAGGAGCATAGCACTTATAAAGTTAGTGAAGTGTACTAATAGAAGAAATAAATGCCTACAATGGGCTAAATTTGCGCGCCGAACGACTTTAGCTAACTGCTGACTGGGTGCAGAAATTCCGGTACTGAGGACGGATTTTCCGCACTTGAATGCGGACTGGGTACGGAAACTTGTTTCATTTCCGCACTGGGTCCGCACCCGGGTGCAGAAGTGTGCGGATATTGTGCGGAAATTTCCGCAGCCGGGTGCAGACATGCTGCAGACATTTCCGCACCGGTGCTAACTGGGTATACATTATACGTAAACAGTCTAGACTATGAAGTGGTAACCTTGAAAATGTCGTGGCTTTCGAGAAATCACTTCCATTGTGCAAATACTGAGCGGCTTTATGCGAACCCTCGCACTGGCAAGTTCACTGCCTTGCGCTGAGAACTTAAAGACGAGTGTTACACCTTTTTTCGCTTGTGTCTTTCAGGTGAACGGTAGCCGCTGAACGACAAGAACAAAACCGACCCGGGAAACTTGGGCGAAATTCTTGACCCGGTGTATCAATCCGTGAATCCGTATCTATCTGTTGATCCCATTGTTTTAGTGAGCACCGGAAAACCCGGGTTTTTCCAAAAAATGACCGACGGGAGGCGTTCTGCGAAATGTGCTCCCGAAGTTCGCATCGGCAACTACATAATCGGAGAGACATTAGGAGTAGGAACCTTTGGAAAAGTTAAAGTTGGAATACACAAATCCACCGGTGTGCAAGTTGCTGTGAAAATTGTCAATCGCGACAAAATCAAGGCACTTGATGTTGCAGGGAAACTACGCCGGGAAATTCTCAATTTATGGCTGTTTCGGCATCCTCATATTATCAAACTGTATCAAGTCATCAGTACACCAACGGATATTTTTATGATAATGGAATTCGTTAGCGGCGGTGAACTGTTTGATTTCATCGTGAAATCGGGAAAACTATCAGAGAAAGAGGCACGGAAATTCTTCCAGCAGATTATCTCTGGTGTGGCCTACTGTCACCGGCACAAAGTTGTTCACCGTGATCTTAAACCTGAAAATTTACTATTGGATTCGAACCACAACGTCAAAATAGCTGACTTTGGTAAGCATTGATGCTTTGTCGTGCCACAGGTTATAAGCCATAGTTTATTTCGTTATTTCTCATGGTGCAGCGTGGGGAACAACATGCTCCTACGGATCTACAGTATGTGAACGTTGCCGGGTGTCGCCGCGCGAGTAAGATCCGTACGAACCAAAACGCGGGTTTATGAACCTTGGTGTGTGGACGTCGTAGAACTATCTCTTTTCAGTAGCGAAACAGCCCTGGTGTCGTTTTCCCAGGTATTTGTCACCGACACACGTCATCAAGACTGACTCGAAGCCTGATGTTCGGGGGACCGACGGATCACCGTGTGCACACCGGCAGCTGAGTTGCGCGACGTTAGGTTGGAACCGCCCTCTGGTGCATTTGATCTAGGTAGATACCGTGACACACCTTATATCCACATCCGCTAGAGCGGTGATGGGACGGAAATTCGGCAAATGTAACGCCCGGATGATGGAATAACGAGTCCCAAATTATCAATTACAAGGTGACTGAACAAAAGAATGAGGAATGGTTCAGGTCTCACTGATTGAAATCATGTGACGATAGGTTGGCCGGTCAATACTTGGGATGCCAGTGATTTAGGGACTGGCTTTCTAAACCAGTCTTGATGTTAGTTTTCATCAGACTTCGGCTCAGCTGAAAAAAAAGAGAAGGGCAGGATACCGCTTTCACAGCTTCCACCGGAGGAACGAGCACTCAGAAACGATTTAGCTTGGCCCTTAGCTTTGTTTACAAATAAGGGTTCCATTCCATGCCGTTCGAAATACCGTACTAGTAACATAAAGGTGCATATGAGGCTAGAGGTGATGAGTCCTGATTACTTGGCTGAGTGACAAAGCTTGGGTTTCCTGGAGCAATAGCAGACTGAAAGAAATTTAGCCATCCTTGTTTGGGAATTTTGGTCGTCATAGAACACGTTAATATATTCCTATCTGCCCGTTAGGTTTCATAACTAGCTGAAATTGGCATAAAAATTGGTTAGGATCAACTCTACAGAGTTGTTCCAAACACCCCGACCAGCCGTTATATAAGTAATAATCAAGTCCCCACCAATACGTCGATAATCCTCGCGCAAGCCCTTATCTTAGGAGTATCACCTTCCTAATTACAGAGGACTTCTGTTGCTCGCTACCAGAAACCGAGTTGAGATTGACTTTCGCCACCGAGCTACAGGGTGGTAAGTGCTCGCACGCCCTTTAAATAACCGCGCAAAATCTGCGTACTGAGTTTTATCGTTAGATCGTTCTTCACCACCCAGCCAACCTCGTTCTGTTAACTTAGCCCATTTCTTCTTTCATTCGTTTCAGCGGTAGAGTGTAGACTCACACAGTCCAATATATTCCACATCTTGGTTCCATGGGGTGTTTCACCTTTCATTTTATTTGATTTCATTGATTTTTTGCCCGTTTGTGCCTCTGGAATCTTCTTTCCTCGTATATTTTGACGGTATTCTTTTGATAACTGGGATGATATGGACCGATTTCTCAACCATCTTTCCGAGTACCTGAACGTGGTACGGGCGTTTACAGATGGAGCGTCTCATAAAAGCCGGCGAAACTGCCTAGGACGGCAGCTAAAATGGATCCTTTCGGATTTTGCTTGGAACATTTGGTCGCAAACTTTATTCTCCCATATTTTGTCTGGCGCCTGAAAGTTCGTACAACCTGGCCGGTGTAAGGACGCCTGATGAACACAGTCTCTTCTCATCTGGGGGTGGGAATATACGCCGAACTGTTCTTCGAAAGTGCAGACGCCATGGTATTTGCCGGAAGTATCAATATTTCTATCGGCTCGTTTGACGAGGAGCTTTGGTTGACGATATTGATCGTCAACCTGAGCTCAAGAGCCCTGGCAACACACCGACTCTCGTAAACCACGTGAAAATGTTCGGTCTAATTGGTCTTGCCGTATCTGAAATTTACAATGTCTTTGGTGAACTTTCCAACTACTGTTTTCTCATCCCGTTTTCTGCGTAAGGTGAAACCCCGAAATGGCCAATTGCACTAGCTTCCTCCATTTCAAATCCTGATTCCACCGGATTCCCCCATGTACATGCGGGGCCTGCTGGAGCTGACTTCTGGAAAAATTTCGGGCTAATTTATGCTCAGCATCCGAAAGGATACGACGAATCGCGCTGAGTAGCGATAGCTACTGTTCTGAAATCCAATGCTTATTCCATGGGAGCGAATGTGGAGCTCTCTAAAACCTCTCCCACATACGTTGTCTGACATTTCTGTTCACTCTCCAATTCTTGCTTAATTTCTCAGTAATGAGGTGATGGAGTGAATTACGGAGTCTCTGAAACTCCGGTCTTCAAATCTCTCTGGGTGAGAACCTTGTCGACCTGGAGTATAAGGGCGACATGTCTTTCTTATTTTTGAAAGAATAGGGTGCACAAGCATTACTAAAAAGTTTACGAAGGTCGTCCAGTCCTTTGGCCTACGCTTCGCACCCCATGTGTAGTCATGCGCTGAGTTTGTCTCCAAGATATGCTCTGACGGTAGTGTGACAAACAAGGTCAACGCACGAATCTCAAGGGTCAATTTGCATCATTTGGGTCTCAAAGAACACATGTATTGGACTAAAGTGCGGGCCGTTTGTTGAGGGAAGAGCGTTGTTCACTATACCTACTTCACAGCGGTGGAGACCTAGAGGTGGATACGATTTGACATGACAGAAGGGAGTGAAGGATGTTAGGAAAAGTCTGGGTGCTGTTGGTGCTTTTCGCCTTCCATACTGGGTCCACGCAACCCTCCTTGTGCTCGGCTGGGGACGCTGAACGATATGGCGGCTGACCGAGTGTTGGACGTGTAAGCGCCTCGGATCAAAAAAATCGTTCAGCTGTAACACCCTTCTGGTGCCTAGCTGCCATGCCACCTGAAGAAAGCCCAGGGGCTGGGATACTGTCAGGTTGCCCAAGCCTAGATAGGGGAAGTCGAGAGGCAGAGGTCGGATTCGAACCACGGTTCTTCTGGTCAGTAAATTCGCTCTCTACCCACTTGAGCCATATTGCCTGATATACGAATGGTTGTGCTTATCTCGTCCCATGAACGATTGGCATCTCCCTTGGATGCGACTCTTAAGACATTGTGTAGACCAGTTATAGAAGACTATTTAATTCATGGGTTATACATTTTTTCGATGACTAAAAGTCATCATCATGGACAGCACGACATCAGTGTTAAACACTGATGCTTCGCTGCCATACAACCGTGATTTTTCTGAAAGCCTTATTGTGAAGAAAAGAATAAATATTGACAGGGAAGGTATTCAGTGCCAGCTTACTACAGTCATTCCGAAGTGCCTACATCTCTAAACACTCATTCTGGCAATCTGGATAGCTAACAGAGTAGTTCGTTTATTAGGTCTCCCCGAACAATCTTGTCGAAAGTTGACACCGGACGAGAGTATGGTTTGGGTCAATGAGAGTGGTCCGAAAGATTGACAGTCATGAATAGAGCCCCGCTATCCGTCGTTGATGCTCGAGGGGGGCTCAGCGGTTAAAGCGTGAATCGGCGGCAGCAGGCTGCCTTACGGTTGAGCTTTTGAAGCAGGGCCTGGTTAAGAGCGAATAACAAAAATAATAAGCGTTCAGCTGTAATACCCTTTCGGTGCCTAGCTGCCATGCCACCCAAAGGTTGCACGAGGGCTGGGATACTGTCAGGTTGCCCGAGCCTAGACAGGGGAAGTCGAGAGGCGGAGGTCGGGTTCGAACCACGGACATTCCGGTCGGTAAATTCGCACTCTAACCACTTGAGCCATCTCGCCCTGGTCGCCTTACTTGCTGCATACGACAGACAGGGTAACTGATGCTAACGCTTCCACTTTTAATCATCTCATCCACCACTGCATTTGGTGACCAATCTTCTATGGCACCGCACCACCGCTTGTACTTCTTTTCTCATCTGTTTTTCAAGGCTCACTCCCCTGTTTTCAAAAAAGTCTTCAACTTACGAACTTTTGTGCCAACCGACTGAGTTGTTCTTGTAGATCTTCAACCCTAGCGAGACTTGTGGCTTTATACCTCCTCCAGTATCTGAAGTTATGTCCTGCCTTTCTATCCTAAAATGCCGTCGAGACACAGCCGGATGAGCTCTCATCAGCTTCATTCAAGGATGGTGGCGAGTTGCTGTGTCTGGCTTTGACTAAGCTGTGGTTTGAAATGAACTACCCAGATTTTTCCTCGAAGCTGTTGAAGTTCGGCAAGTTCGATTTCCATTTCCGTCCACGTCCACTTTTTCACAGACACCACTGTATACTGCGCGCTTCAGGGGGATAATGGACCTAAGTTTCGACAATATCCGAAGAGAGACAAATAGACTTTAGATTATGAATCTGGATTGACGGACTTGCATGACGATCATGCATCTACAAAGCTTAACTATAACATCGGTAGCTCGAGATAGCTCAGGCGTTAAGGTGTGAACCTACCTACGTCCTCATGATTCAGGAAGCGTTGCAGCTAGGCACCGGAAGGGTGTTACAGCTGAACGGGTAGTTAGTTTAATGTAGTAGACATCGGTAGCGATCCTTTGCTTCGGTATGCGGCGCTCGACACCCCTGTGATCATACTGGCTATATAAACCATGGCTGCCGTGAGCGCACTCATCATCAAGACGTGTAATACTTGCTAAATTGTGTCACGTTTAGTGTCATGTGCATTTCGCATGCCCGCTATCAGATGGCGTATGTGTCTGATAATATGTTGCAGTCGCCAGAAATGTAGGTAAGTCGGCACATCTTTCTAGTAGCCGGTTTTGCCCGACCAAAAGCTGTCACCTTGTCGTGGTGGTCGGGCTTGAGTGCTGCAATGATCCCGCGGGCTACACTGGCTGGAACGTCGTTCCACAAGGTGCAACCATGCCAGGAAGGCCAAAGGGGAGCAGTCAGACCAAGAGCAGCGAGACCCCGTACTACGAGTAATCGTGCTACGAGGCGGTCTGGGGGTAAAGTCGTACTGTCCTCTGCGACAGGAGTGTGAAGGCAGTGAGGTGTTTCCCCCAGGCGACCAGCATGTCCGTATTTACGGAAGCAGCGATGCTGCCTTCCCCCGAGGAAGGACGGGTTAGAAAAGGTCGGCCCTTAAAACCGCACACTCCGATCGCCCAACGGTTGACCGTGACCGCCGGCGCATTATCCACTACGGTCGAAATAGTTTTAAAAACAAAGAGTCCGGTGCTGCTCAAAAGGCACCTGCTGTGCGGAGCCGCATCAGGAATGAGACAGTAATGCCTTATTCCCTGCGCCCTCGGGTTAGGCCAACCCCCTGCAGCCGAGCAGGTCAGACTATTGAGTCATCGGCTCCGGGCAGGGTCCCCAAAGAAAACCCTACTGTCCACTGCCTCGTGGGTCAGACTTTTAAGTCAGAGGCTAGGGGCAGTGTCCCCGAACAAAACCTTACATCCTCCCACTGCCTTGTGGGTCGGACTTTTGAGTCAAAGGCTCAAGGTGGGGTACCTCAACCAAACCCCCTTCTTCGGCCTGGGCAACCGGGAAGTATCATTTGCCCGCGCAGTTCTGTGTCCACCGATATCCCTCCTCAACTCCTTCCCACCACACAAGCAAATGTCACTGGGTCACTTGACTGTCAGTTATCTGACCGAAAGGCCCTATGCCCCTTGCTGCCTATTAACAGTAAACAAAATAACACCCTTCTAAATCCACGAGATCCTTTCTATATAGGAGCTTTTAACGTCCGTACTGTATGTCAAATTGGCAAACAGGCAGAGCTTGTTGAAACTTTATACTCCCTTAAAATTGATGTATGCTGTGTCTCCGAAACACGCATACAAGACCCAAGCGTGGTTATGCATCTCAGATGCATCTCAAGGATGAACTCAGCTCTTTCACATTTCTCCCTCCGTGTGTCCGGTGATGAGGTAAGTCTTGTTGGACCTTGTGCTACCGTCCCCAAAAGAAACCCGTGCTTTCTAACGGCTTTCCTCGGCTCGCGAGGGTCAGGCCGTGACATGGCAACGCGGAACGAAAGCAGCCGATGTTAAGCTGAACACCACTGGATCTCTGAGCTTTCGTGTCTGGGTTCCACGTGATTCTGTCCGCACATGGCTGAAGGCCTTACAGGACAGGATGCATCTAGTCTTGACCGGACTGGCTGGTTGAGGTCTGTGTGTGTTGGTGGAGTTAGCGGAACCACTGGGCAATCCCGCTGATGTGCGGAAAAACCAATATACCCAACGATGCAAGCTATGGGAAAGAAGGAAAAGGTCAAACCTAGCGGATATGTAATTTGATCGAATGCAATAAAGAGTACTTAGCCAAAAAATCCGCGGAATTACTGTTTTTGACCATACCTGCCAAGTTTATGAGCCATAAACAGTTTTCGTCCCTCCGACCATAATCAAAAAGGCTGAAAATCCCCTGAAAATTTGAAGTATGTGTAGTGCTCGATGGCGTGAATACAAAATGGTCGACCCAAAGCTACTACCTTGACGTAATGTTCGAACTGCAGTTCCCACTCTGAAAAGGTTACTTTCTATCGAGATTTTTTTCTGGATTCATTTCCCAAGCAAGAAGCACGCGTCATCATCCATGTGGACGATATGACTACCCAAGTTGGTCGTCTGAGCACTTCGAAGTCCCATCTTGACGGTCAACTCGGGGTCGATGCTCGCCGCACAGACAACGGGTAACTACTCCAGTTGTGTGCCGACAACCAACTGTTTCTTGGCAGTTCGAATTTCCAACTTGAACGGACTCACCGTGCAACCCGGCGTCTATCAAGTGCAACTCAACCGTAAACTCATTTAGATCACGTGGCTACCAGCCACCGGTGAGGAGCCACAATTCAAGACTGCCGTTTCTTTTGGGGCATGCAACGTGATTCCGATCACGCTATAGTGCGAACGCACCTGTTAATTCGCTTTACTTCAGGCCTTTGCAAGTCAGCAAGAATCATACCAGTCCACCATCCCTGGGTAACTACTATAGCTCAACGATATTGATCTAACTTAGCTCAACCACCCTCTGCAATTAACCAACACAGCACGTGGGTGAAGCAACATGACGTCACGTAAAGGGAGCTATGCTAGCGACGTTCTGTACTGTCTGTCCAGCTTCTTTGATACCATCGAATGACCACCGGTTATTGACGATTGATGCTAACAACTCAGCGCCAACAGGTAACGGGAATGACGGTGCACGCAGATCCTTCAAGTGTCGACTATTGAAGATTCCAGGAAAAGATTGAGATTGCTGGATAATGGAAGCTCAGGAGATAAAGCCGGAAAAAGCCGTGCCATAAACCACTTAATACGTTTGAACGATAGGTAGAAGAGATGGCCTAATGATTCACTCACAAAAATAATGATTGGAAAGATAGACAGAACACTTCGGTGAACAGTTCAGCTGGCTTACTGCAACACCGCCCCTGGAGACAGTAGGTGCGAGCGAATGGAATGTAAACCTTAATGCTCGCCGGAAGAAGAAATAAGGTACGAAATACCCCTGCTAAGACGTGAGAAGGTATCAGAACCGGATGGTTTTTACCCGACACTTTCCAAAGAGGGAGAACACCTGGTTACCCATCTGACAACTTATTGGTGCTATATGGAGTGAAGGGAAAATGCCTACAGAATCTGCCACGTTGACAGTCATTCCTATCTTCAAACGGGCACACGGACGCTTTGGAAACGATCGTGGGATTAGCCTGCCATCGAAGGCTGACTGAACAGGTGTAAAACAAGCTGGTTTCCATCCTTCAAGAGGATGCATCAATAACGTTTTCAATCTCTGTTCAGCTAACACACTTTCGGGAAGTTGAAAATCCCCCAGGTTAGTGGGTATCCTCCACATTTAGAAGACCCCATGCCAAAGGTTCTTTTATACTTCTCATGCACTTCAACTCGGCCTTTGAGTTGACTGGGTAAAGATCAACTTACGTCTTGGTCACCCATTGCGTTAAGTTTCTCGAAGTGCTCTTTAATTGCTGCTGTGCTTGAGGGTAGGTGTCATCTAATCTGAGCGCTTATTGGTATAGACACCTCAGAGTGCTTGCGATAGGCCAGCACCAGGTTTTCTCCCTCACCCACTCTTTACTCTTTTCACTCTAAGGCTTTGAGTATAATCATAGACTTTGTGGTTGTACGGCAGTGGAGCATCAGTGTCAGCAATGATGTTTCTCTCTGGTGATACTGCACAGTTCTTTGGCCTATTGAACAGAGTCTAAATGCCTCGCCTATCAAACATGTTTGTGTGCTATAGTGCGCTAAGCGTTTTGAAAACCAGTTGTGATTATTTGAGGGAATGCAAACTTACAACATAAAACCGAATGCTCCAACATGGTTTGCATACACAGCTAAACTCAATATAGGTTGCTTGTTGTGAGTTGCATCGGTGGTATTGACTTATCTTTCGCAGTGGCACTACAATCGTTTTTTTACTCTGTTCGAGGCATTAGTTGTTACTAAATAGTTACTGAATCAGTTTCGTCACAAGGTTTCCTACTTGCTGTCGCTTGGATGTGTTGATACGTAATAAGCCCCTATGCGCATTTAAACACGTCTTTAGGGTTTTCATTTCCGTCCATTCCTACATTGTGCATTCGTCGCTATATTCCTGTCATTTTCTCTCTCGAAAACCTCAGGTTTATCGAACATGATGCAAGATGGGGAATTCTTGCGAACTTCTTGTGGTTCACCGAACTATGCTGCACCTGAAGTGATTTCAGGCAAACTGTATGCTGGACCTGAGGTTGACGTTTGGTCCTGTGGTGTCATCCTGTACGCCCTTTTGTGTGGTACCTTGCCGTTCGATGATGAACACATCCCGACGTTGTTCAAAAAGATAAAGGCTGGGTATTTCCATCTCCCAGAAACTCTCAGCCCCGGGGTAGGTTTTTTCATCTCGTCCCAGTTGAAATGCAAGTGTTCAGAGCATAACTCCAAACTATTCCGTAGCTCCAAAAGGACTTCTTCATTCATTCCTCAACTGTTTGACAGAAGCAGTGTGAGGACACTAGTGTGTCATCATCACGAATGCTACCAACACCAGTTAACTGATAGCCAATCACAAACAATGATGTTGATGCCATCCTGTCAGGCATACCTCACTCATGATTTTCGTAATCTCTCACTTCCTTCTGTCACTTTATACTTCACCCACCTCTTTGTTTGCGCCACTCTTAGTTTGGCGCGGAAAGCTATTTCCGAAGGCGGTAACTCGATACGACCGACCTTTCTAGCTTTCCATAATTGAAGCACTTACTGCCTCAACAAGTGCGCGTTCCCCAACCATCTTGTTGCAACTTCATTGATGGTAGCCCATTCCGGTTAGGGTTTTGTGAAATCAGTAGCCTCAGATCTTCTATTTGTAAAGATGACTTGCCGCAACTCTGTATCAGGTATGCGTTATCATTTGATCTAAAGACATTCCACCCTCCAGAATAGCCTGCTATCTCTTTACGGGCAAAAATCGCTCGGGACCTTTCCTCCTGAGAAGCTTTTGACCACATGGTTACTAATTTTCCTCACGTTGCTTTATTAGGTATGGATATAACAAAGAAGCAAGTGTAATGGTACAAAATAAGACCGAATTAATTTAGAGATGAGTGTATTTCCCTGACTGCGCATAACTTGGTGTTCAATTAGAACATAAGGTTGGCGTAAGCTCGGGTACTGCGCCTACCTGAAAGGCCTCTAGAAGAACGGAACCGATCGTGGGCTTTGGAAAAGTTTCCAACAACAACCAAGAAAATATACTGCGTTTTCTAGACTATCGTACTAGCTGAAATATGAGGAGGTCTTTGTTCAGGACATTGAATTGAAAAATAGTGTAAGCGAGAGATTCAGCTGGGATTCAGATGAATCTCTCGTTAACACCAACTTAGGTTGCAGTTAGTGTATTTTGCGAATTTCCCTTATTGTTTGTTTGAGACCAGGCTCCAAAAATAGTTCGAGTCATCTATGCACTTCCGTTTTATTCATATTGCACACCAGTTGCGTCCATTTTGAAGTCTTTGAGGAACTCCGATGGTCTACTTTTCCTCGCCGTCAAGATCTGGTGCTTTTCCCTGTAGCGCTGCACGACACCGTAACTATTGGTCAATCTTTCACTTTCTTTGTTCCTCTCCCTATACCCTCTGTATGAACGAGTTTCTTCTTGGGGGGTAGCCCTGAGATCAGCGCGTTTCGTCAGGATTATAAACGTCATATGTCACATGACTTCGGCAAATATACCAGCGGTTCCGCTTCGAACCTCGGCGCTTTCTCCGTTGAGAGCGCGAGAACTTATACCAGGCTTCCGAAATTTCTACAACCGTCGTGATCTTGTTTGAAATTCTGCTTGCTTTCTTTGCGCAGCAATTCGCATTGCCTTGTTTGCAGTATGAGTCCTGCGACCTACAGGATTTTAAACATGCTTCTGAGAGCCGCCTATAGACCTCAACGTTGGTATTCTCAAATATACTTCCTTTAGTGTTCGGGTTCTTTCGCGTACCGTAAACAAATACATACCACTTACTTTTGAAAATATTATGTACCTGACCACATAAAGCCGGTTGTTTTTCCCTTATTTTTTACTCGATCACAATTAGCGTAATCATTCTAGGGAGCAGTCGACCATCGAGCATTCAAAGCACAACGGTCAACGGGCCGACGTCGAAAGTCAGACTAAGAATGTGTTTGGTTGTATTTGCATGAGGTCCTAAAGGTGAATGAGGAAACTGATCAATAGCGCCGTCGTCTTTGAATGTGGACAAGCATGTACTGCTGTTATTCTCGCCGTTTTGAACGAGGACGGCGTTACCGGCCTCCCGGTAGACCTAAAGCGCGACTGTGCACTTATTCAGCGGTACCGACCAGCGTCTACGGCATCTAAGAGGGTAGTTGGAATGGCTAATCGAATGCCAACTACCTTGCACTCCAAACAACCAAACACCATTTTTTAATTGGAAGTTGGTGTGTGCGTGTTAACTACTCTTCCAATGGACAACGCGTTTTAAAAACACCTCAAACGGAGGAGGCACCTTATCTCTTGTAGTATACGTAATTTTTGGACCCGTCTGAGACAGTACTGCAACAACATTTCTAGGGATGTCCACAGGTTGGTTTCCTGGTTTCCCATTCATAAAAGGGAACACATTACCAGCTGCAGTAAGTGTTATTCTAGGTAAGCGCATCCGCTTTGTATCATCAAGTGACAGTTGTCTTTCGTTCCTGAATGGCAGCTTCTGATCCATTGTGACGAATTAATGTCAGATGTAGTTTTCTCAACCGTTTTTGCGAGCTAGAGGTTTTTACAGTTACCATTCGTCTACATAGCAGCGGATATGGCCGGTTTTTATTCCAGGTCCGGGATTTGCTCCGACGCATGATCACCGTAGATCCAATCAAGCGTGCCACAATCGAGGAGATTCGACGCCATCCTTGGTTTGTCGTAGATCTTCCCAATCATCTTTTTCCACAAGAACGGGATGAGGACGCCTCCATAATCGATAAGGTGAGTGCTCCGTTCAGGTATCCTCTGCAAACGAACTCCACCGTTTATTATTATTTCTTTTTCATCTTGATTTAGTTTTTTGATCTTTGACTTTGGTGGGTGGCATTTTGTTGGTATCAAAAATGTTATTGATTTGCAAACTAGAGCGGCTTGCTGTCACACCTCACCTACCGTTATTATCAAGCTATTCAGGTGACCCAAATCGTGCGCATTTCAACCCCTTCTGTACAAGCCTTTCCTTTTCCGCTCCCTTGCTAACAGGAGGCTGTCTATGAAGTTTGTCAGGCCTGTAACGTAACCGAACGTGAGGTTTTTGCCGCCCTGATCAACAATGATCCTAGTGACCACCTTTGTGTGGCCTATCACCTAATTATCGATAACAAGTAAGTGGTGGAGTAAGTAAGTGTTTCTGGATACTTTTACAGTGTCAGCTTAATTTTCCTGCCAGCTTCTTAGCCGACAGCAGTTTGGACATTGTCGCTCTCTAGGTTCGTAGTTTCCACGACTTTTCACTGTTCGAGCCTAATTAGGTCACTGGAATTACATTGCTGGATGTGAGAATACTCGGTAAGGAATTAGATTCTACTTTATCAGACTTTTCAGTAACCGGGGATAATCTTGGTCATGTATGGTGTTTCTTCTAGTAAATGACTGGCATACGACAGACTAACCGCTGGTACGATTTTGAACAAATCACGTCCCCCGCATCAACCATACACAATAGGTTGTTTGGTTGAGTCAAGGCAGATAATCTCTCATTTCAATCGGCTCACATGTCGTCCGTTCTGTAGAAAGACTTCTGTGCTTTTATAAGGGTCGCTCATTTTTATATACTGGCCGCAGTATCGCTAAATTCTCCGAACTGATTTCACGGAATGCGCTTTTATTGTGCATTCTATTTGTTCGTATTTTTCCGTTACCATGTCATAATTGTTCGGTACCCTTATTTTTTGCTCATGCTTACAGGCGTTTTGGGTCGGTTCTAAACCCGGAAGAAGTGAACAATTTTTACGTCGCAACTGGTATTGATTCCACCACTCCGAGTACCCCCATCTCAGGTATATCCGGGACGAGTCCGGTTGGTGGCGGACTCTTATCGCATTCTCCCGGAAACAACACCGGCGCACCTTCAAGCCGACCTCTTTCACCCTCCCGGCCTCATCCTGAACGGATGCCCGATGGGCCTCCATTGACACGAACACTGGATCCCGTGGGAGACCAGGTAGGTTATCTGCAAACTTTAGAGCTCCTTCTCTATTTTCGGTTGTTTGTAAGTTGGTAGTTCTAGGTAATATTAACCATCTTTGAACGTTTTTCCCCATCTTCTACGCCATCGCTTTGTCAAAATTTTAAGTTCCAAGTAAGTAGTAGACTGCTAAGTTTCCATAATAATCTACCTTCATTCCTGGCCGCTTACAATAGAATAACCATCTGGGGCAACCGCTCCATGAAGATGATAGTTTGCGCCCATTCCGTGCCTGAACTGTTGTTGACTTGCATTGGGTCGGATGTCTTGTGGTTATTCGGGATAGTTGTGCGTTGGAGCCCTGTTCCAGGAGCGACACCGAATGCGTGATTGAGCCGTGCCTTTAGATTTTCCGGATTACTTATTTGTTGACTTCTGGAGTCCCCATCCGGAGAAAGCGTTCATGCTTTGCTGCCGTGTCTTAGTTAATTCCCACAAAGAGGCCTAATTGGCTTGGACTGACTTATGTTTTCAATGAGACAGACCACTTGAACGCTGAATGTAAGCTGTTTGGGATCCCGGAGGCTTTTTGCAAACCCTTCGGAAAGTGCCTGAATCCGGGAGACAGTGTTTCGATTGGACCTCGAGCGGGAAGCATCTGCTAGCAGAATCGAGCAGCAGCTGATCAGGAGTGACACTGACCACTTTTCATGTGTGATATAGCATTACCAATTGGTAACAACATGTGGTGTGCTGACATCCGCTTCCGGATTTTCCCGTCACATCGAACTACGCCGATGATGAACAACAGCTAACGCGCGTGCAGTTTGCGCTGAGCCGTATGTGCAACCAACTGGAGCGTCCCGTATCTAGCGTAATATTGAGGAAAGAAGACCGTAAGGTGAACAGGAGGGACCAGTTCTGAAGCCATTAGCATGGTCAACTAGTTTGCTATAGAGGGGAGGAGCTCAGGTAGCATGGATGGTCGTTGGTTTGTTCGCTGAGCTGGGCAATTTGATTGCAAACGTTTCATCACCAATCGAAGTGACATCATCAGTGCGTTGTTAGAGAGCGTAGCGATGGGTCAGTGGTTGTGCTCAACTAGTGGCCCACAATATCCAAGTCTTTTGGGGACAACTGAACATTTGAGGCCTACAATGTATGCGACAGGTTGGTGAGACCTCGCACCACTTACGAGACTCACCCAACGCACACATGGTTAACTTTTGTCAGCCAAAAGTCGGTCTGAATCGCATTACAGTGATCACAGTCACCTCGAGCAACTTTGTTGGACTAGCACTCTGGAATGTTCAGGGTGTTAAGGCGAGTCCTTTGCACAGACAAACGGGAATAGCCCAGCGGCTGGAGCCAACAGTGCCCGTTTTGGACAGACTGGGAGTCTGCATTACTAATAAGCCGAACTCAGACTACACAAACATGAAGCCATGCATTCAGTCATGGTTTGACTTGATGTGGTGTGTATGATAGTGATGATTGAAGGTGAGCACATCATAGTGTTCATTTTATTAGGGTATTTTGGTTTGTTTTCTATACGACAATGGTTACGGACGCTCATTTCTAGCACTGTCACACGTGTAGCTATCTGATGACTTTTTTTCACAAAAAACGACCCCGTGATGGACGTTATGTGCAGGCTGAAGGGAGCGGTATAAGGAAACATCCCTGCTTTATATCAGTAAAGATATCGAAATCACTCGATGTCCATCCATTTGTTTGCATCCTTCCTCTCATTCGGTCACGTAGACTTCTGGTGAGGTTTACACATTTTGACAGGGAGCCTTATTTAGGTAAAGCTGTCCACAATACTTCTCGGTTAACTTCTCGGTCAAAATCATACAACAAGAGCATGTGGTATCTGGGGATCCTCGCAGGGTTTTTCCTGAAGCGTTCGTGTAACAAGTGTCAAATTGTACTACGAACATCAGAGAAACCATATTGTTCAATCAAGTGAAAAACGCTTGGAACCGATTGAGTAGTCATCGCTTCCGGAAAAGTTTGGTAAAAATCGATAGATTTATTGCTGGGCAACGTTTCGTTTTTGACACAAGAGACACGAGGTTGGTCTGAAGGATAACCAGTCAGCTAAGTCAAGCTTTTGTGTCAAGCGCCAAACGTTGTTCAGCAACAAATCTACCGAGTGTTACCAAACTTTTTCGAAAACCATATTGTTCTTCGGGGTTGTGTGCTTCGATAACTTTGGTAGTGAAGCGGTTGAGTGGCAGCCATGTTCGGGACTCATCCACATAATCTACAGGCTGGTGCATCTATGGTTGTCAAGTGATGTTTACTTCCTTTGCTTTACTAGAGTGGCACTGGGCCGAAAATTCCTTCTCTCAGATGATGTTAATCCATTGAGGAAGTGCGTTCAAACTCTTTTCAACTCAAAATCTTCTATTGTGAGTACAAAATCTCCCGGTGGAAGATATTCAGCCGAGACGGAAAATGTTATGTACGTCCATGTAATTAAGGGACGAGCACAATGAGTCTTGAGACGAAGTTAGCTGAAGTGTGGTTGTAAAGTCTGGCTTCTTTGAGTTTTGAGCATTGATCATTCAGGCTGTGGGAAAGTACTAACTTGGTGGCATAAACTTTACAGAGTGGTACTTGCTGTCCCACCTTTAAAACAGACAAAGCTGGTTATCGTTCAGCTGAAACATCCTTTCGGTGCCAAATTGCCATGTCACCTGAAGGAAGCACGAGGGCTGGGATACTGCCAGGTTACCCAAGCTTAGACAGGGGAAGTTGAGAGGCGCAGGTCGGGTTCGAACCACGAACCTTCCGGTCAGTAAATTCGCGCTCTAACCACTGAGCCATATAACTAGCCAATACAACTAGTCAGACAAAGCTAACTTGTTGTATTTCAAAATGTCTGGTGGATTTGTTCAACGGAACGATTCTTCCTGTTCCTCCAAATAAACCACCAATAAATGAACAACGGACAGCCTGTACACCGTGCGGACTTCCTTTTTTGATGCTCCATGGCCCGGGAATTATGAGATTAACTACACGACCATAAAGCCGTTTTTGAATTTCAACCACTGCCTTTTTTACCGGCTATATCCGTATCACACACGCACATTTTTCACGGAACTACCTCTCACCCAGTTCGTTTACCAGTTGGCCTGGTTTCCCGCTCCATAACAGAAGCAAGCGTGGCTAAGACAAACAATATGGTCTGTTTATAGCTATCGAGGTTTTTATGCCCTGGTTTCGACGGCCTGTCGTGCCCCGTGCTTGTACCCAGGAAGAAATCTGCCCCCTCAGAATTTCACGGATTCTTTGTGAAGCTGGTATACACGATAACAGTACGTAAGCTCTAAACTCTTACCGAGTGTCCTGCGTCGTTGGTCTGAAGAGTCAACCAGCTAGCTAAAATTAATCGTTCAGCTATACTGTCCTTTCATTGCCTAGCTGCCATGCCACCCGAGGGAAGCACGGGGGCTGAGATAGTGCCAGGTTGCCCAAATCCAGGCAGGAGCAGTCAAGGTGCAGTGATTTGGTTCAAACCACGGACTTCCTGATCAGTCAGTTCGTACCTTAACCGTTGAGCTACCTCGAGCTCAACCAGCTATTTGCCAGGTTCTGTGGTACCTTTTCTTTTGGTAGCTATTTATGCTCTTGCTTTATTTTTTTTAGGTTCCGAGTAGTCTTGCCACAATGGATGTTAACAGTGGGTCTGGTTCAGCATCTTCCCATGCACAATCTGCAATTGCTGCGGGCGCAGCTGCTGCTGCCGGAATGAAACGCTTCAAGTGGCATCTGGGTATCCGGTCCCAGTCCCGTCCATGGGACATAATGCACGAGGTATTCAAAGCAATGAACACATTAGGCTACGAGTGGAAAGTAGTTAACCCATTTAATATTCGTGTGCGAAAATGGAACCCAATCCTACAACACTATTCCAAGCTAGTGTTGCAACTATACCAGGTGAGACAATCGGTTTGTGTTCTGTCTGACACCGGTTCCTATCGCTGATTGGATAACAGTACACCGCCTAGATAAAGTGGCAAGCAAGTCGTGTTTCCGAGAACTGCCGACATATTCACATTGACCTGACTGTCAGTGTTGGTGATGATGACAAGTGATGTTTGCATACCCGCCTAGTTTCGACCTTGGGTGCATTTTGCTACCATTTCTATTCTGCTTTGGACCAAAAGCTGTGAGCAGTCCCGAGCTTGTGTTGGGAAACTGATTTCGGGGCAAAGATGATGATCCAAGAAGCTGCTGTCGATGCTTAACACAAAAGACAGCAACAAACAAGCTTAAAAAGTGATCGTTTTCTGTACCCCCATTTTTTTTTGATCTGACACTATTCCAATGCTTATACTTCTGCATTAATGTGACCACGCAATACAAGTAGGTTCAAGATTTGGGGTGTGGACGAGGTCTCCTCGTTGTGCATCCAGCATCGTGGTGTCCAGTGTGAGCATCCCTTGTGTACAAAAAGTGTAAGACAAATCTCCATAAATCTTCGCACATAAGTGGACGAAATATTGAGGAAAGCAATAACTGCTTCTGCGAGTCCCTCAGTTGAAAAACTCGACATTTTGCAATAGCTATGAATCGGTCTTTGAACCCTGTAAACCGTGTGTGTTCTGTTTGAAATGATGGTGATACAGTCGGGGTTGTCCTAGGTTTGTGATTACACCGGAATGCGTGATATATTATAATTAGGCGCAGCTATCGACGCAAAGTGTCAGTTGAGCTGGTTCAGCTCCTGGGTTGAAGAAGTTTTCGAGAGGAGAGAATGCTTGCGCCCTCACTCAGTCTGGGCACGTACGCACACGGTATGTTAGTTGCACGTAGCCTGTTCGTGTGCGCGCTCGTGCATCACTTGTTAGTAGTGAGAAAAATAAGTGAAAATAAGGTTTCCAGAGCATTTGATGAGAAGCAGTTGTATACAGTTGGCTACGTCCATCTGTTGGTTGCTAAATGTTCGTGCTTACCTCACAAGATTCGACAACGTATTTAGTCGTTTTTCATTCGAGCTACTGACTTTACTGTACTGGTTACGTTATAGTAGTCCCTCTTTCAAGAAAACCGCCTTAAACACCCTAAATTTGTCTCCTGGGCTGATATTCATCTTATTCTGGTTTTGACATCTTTATTCAACTTTCTAACCCAACAAGTGGCTTTTATTGACACAGTACCATTTGTTCGATAGCCCTCTTTGGAGCTCATCAGGCGGACGTAGTCCCACATTTCCACTCAACCTCATTTCCCACTTGAACAACACATTGCACAAGCTGTGTATAAAATATTCCAACTCAACTTATCAAGCAAAGCGTTGGTCGGGTTGCTCTTGAACGCCGTAGAATCCGAAAGGTGCTTCAATTACAGGGCCCGTCAAGCAGGGTCGAATCTGATAAAAGTAGCCTCTCCCCCGGAGATATTTTTCGGGTCGGTGGCATTCTTCTCTTTCCCAGTGAGAGACTACCCTCCCTGTTTTTCACTTGTGTTATGTCTGCTGATTCGCCAACCTGTTGTATCTGACTGCTGATCCGCTCAAGTGCCTAATGCCGAAAAAAAGACTCACAGAAGGGAACACAACAGCTATATTCCGAACAAGCGAGTGCGAGAATACAACGGTCAAGCTAGTTATTGGAGGGACATTGTCTAACTTGGTCTAATACTGACGCACGCGGTCTGGCCTTGGTACAAGCAATGCTGACGCACGCGGTCTGGCCTTGGTACAAGGTTGCGACGCGCTGCATATTGCGGGGGTGTTGTCTGACCTTGATCAACGCTGACTCGCGCTGCCTGGGTTTGATACAAGGCTGTGAAGCGCTGTATATTGAGGGGGGCGTTGTCTGTCTGGTCAACATCTAGCAGAGCTGAGGGTCTCAGTAGATTTTGGGCATTCAGTGGTTGCTTTCAGGAATCTGACCTTTCTGATAACTTGATCTTAAATTACCTATTCTCACCTACCTTGGCAATGAAACGCGGTACATGAACCAGACCGTTGTGTCCTCTTCTACCGCTTTAAAACATTATTCCCGACTCTACGACATGATCCATGCTATAATAGTTGCAGATTATTTATTGACTGTGTGATCAAATGGCTAACTGATGCAAGCAAGGACTAATTCTGTTTTGTCGAGCTAGAGAAGCTGATGAAATATTACACTTCACGCAAACAGTAGTGAATAGGCTGATGCAATGTCGGTAGTTATGCTGGTCACATCGCCCGACGAAGGACGACTTTCCAGACCGTATCTACAGGTTTATCCACACCATGGTTCCTCATTCATTTGTTCATTCGCCGCATAATGGTAGCATGCGTCTCACAGATTTCAAAAAGAAAAGCCATTAAGAACAATCGCTTATCAAATTTCCATCTGCCTCAGTAGCCAAAATCCTTAGTTTTCGAATATGTAGGTCATGTACACAAACCCGGGTGACCAAATCGTCCTGTTATGGGATTTTTTTATCAAAAGCCCATTCAAAGTGTAGGTTACCAGGTTGAGCTCACACACCTTCAGGACACTGGTACGAGCCATCAACGTTAGCATCTTGGCTTTCAGCGAAACATCGTTAAACGACCGATTTACGGAGCTGAAATCGATGAGGCAGGATACTCGCTTGTCCCTGCACTTTTAACACTGCTCCAGATCAGTAGACGCTGTGTTCAGTGAGATCCAAACCATTCGCTTATTTTGTGTGAAACGAGATTATATTTAGCGCTGTTGCGTAATCAAAACTCCGCAGTCTGTCTCCTTTGCGTAACTGGATAAAGGAGCACAATCTCCAAACGGTTCTCCCGGTTTCCAGTAGGGAAGAAATGAAGTTTTCGTTTGAAGGCACTGGAAGGCCATAATTCTCTACTTTTTGTGCCTTGCTAAAAATCCACTTCGATGTTCTCATTCGCACGTCCCGTTGCCGCATCTCTGAGTTGTTGTCCTTTCACAATTTTCCAATTAGGTTGATGCTCGATCCTACTTGTTGGATTTTAAGTGCATTGATGAGAGTCAACTGGACAGTGATTCAGCAGTTGGGCGACGGCGATCCAACAACGTATCTGCCTGTTTGGAATCTCCCTACTCTGGAAGTAAGTTACTATTCACACAACGGTGATTAAGCACGCATCAACATGTGTTCTGAATCTAACGAATAAATACTCTTAGTCAAACTCATTACTCCCCATTTGGTAATGCTCTGTTTTCCGCCTTCATGCTTAGTGAAGTCGCAGTATATATATATATATATATATATGTGTGTGTGTGTGTTCTGTTCTACATTTATTCATCCATCTGCTTGCAAAGTAAAGCATTCATACAAACCGGAAGTTCGCTTATGTTTTTGGCTATGACAGCATGAGTTTGGGATCGTACTGTTTTCCCAGTCCGCCTTGGACGCCCAAATCAGCAGAATAACTGAAGTTTATCGAACTGGTGTTACCTAACTGGTCTGTGGCAGAAATCGATGTTTAATGTACCCGCACTAGCCTGCAACAGACTACCAATTTCGGATTCCAGTTGTCGTTGCTTGCGTGCAACAATTCCGCTCCTCCATTAACGAACCATGTGATCAAGTGCTATCGATCTGGTGGTTGTTCTGCAGATACCTATCTTCGTTTGTGTTTTCATCTTTTTACTAGAAGTGGAGTTAGAACCTTTGTTCCACCTCAGAAACACGGTGCATGTGTTTATTGCTAATCGCTTTGATTATTGGGCAGTTCACGTCAAAACAATGTGAGCACTTGTGAGACAGCTCCTCGTCCCTGTGTCCAAAAACAGGACATCCCATTCACCTATTCAGTGGTGTCAGTTTTCTGTTCTGGTTCTAACCGTGACAGTGCCAGTGGGTCACGTGAACAAGTCATGATGGGGTTTTGTGCTCAGCTGAACATGCCAGTTTCCAGACCCTTTGATCTGGTGCAAATTGAGGAGTGCACAGGTGCAAGCTCTTTCGTGAATCGACTGATGCCAGTAGATTGATTTGTGAAAACACAAACAACTTATACAAAGACGCAAACGCTGTTGCACTTTCAGCAGTCTGGCACTGTTTGTGGCTGTGTACGAGTATTCTCCCCTGATGATGTTCCAAACTGCGTGAAATTAAGTTGAGCAGGATGAGTCTAGGATCTGCTGCAGCTAAGTCTGTTGCACGGCAGGTGTACTGAACATCCCTCCACTAGAACTTCAAAGACCGTCTTCTTACGTCGTTTGCATCGGCGCGATCACTGGTTAACCTGTGGAGACCCAACCGGAGTGTGCCACCCAGGTACCCTGTGGCGGTCAAATTCAGCATCGTCACAGTTGTTGTAGGCTAAGTCTATCCCATCAGTGTACTTTCATTCTTTTCACGTTATCGTTTCGAGTGTTTGTTGGGGTCGCCCTTTTCCGGTTAACTTGTTTGAAGTTTAATCCATTCATTTATCACATGATACACGAAGACGTGAAAAAGCAGGGAATGGTGAACTCTGAATTTAGGTGACTTTTGTAAAAGATGAGAATTAAAACATGACATCGAATTTAAACAGCCTTAGGATGTTAAGTGTTTGTCAACTTGTGATTTGCAGAAGGCGTAAATTCAGCTGGAACGCGTAAGTTCAGCTGTAGCACCCTTTCTGTGCCTAACTACCATGCCGCCCGAAGGAAGCACGAGGGCTAGGATACTGCCAGGTTGCCCAAGCCTAGACAGTGGAAGTTGAGAGGCAGAGGCCGGGTTCGAACCACGGACCTTCCGGTCAGTAGATTCGCGCTCTAACCACTCGAGCTATCTCGCCCCCAGAAGGAGTAAGAGGAAGACCGAAATTCGAAGGAGCTCCATAGCTTTGCCGTCCCAGGAGCAGTTGAAGAGGAGTGGAGTTCGGTCCGACAGTAATGGGTATTTAGTTGGAAGCAGGTGTCACTTTCACACAGACAGGTGGAGCAGTAAAAATGACAGGGAATAGGAACAACACTGGCAAGCACAGGAGGGCAGCATCTCGATGCCGAGGATTGTAGTCTTTGTCCATGAAGCGGATGGCTTCTGTATCCGTTTGAAAGATCGCTACTCGAGACATGCGGGTTGCACACTATCTGTGGACGAATGCAACTTTCAAAAGGTAGCAAAAGTAGGTAAAATACCATCGGGAATGAAAGGGGAAGCAAATTTTTGGAAACTCGGACCTAGGGGCTTTGTGTTGTTGGACGTGGAAAGATTACTGGAGAGTAACAAATTCAGGGGGGGGGATTGCGCCATCAGATATAGGAATCGATGTGGCAGAGACGGGCATTTGGAACATCTTGCAAACTAAAATGTACTTTCCATCCACTGTGAAGAATTAAAAGACGGACAAAGCCAGGCGGCGTTTTTATTATGTAGTTGTTTTGCCAGACTAATGACTTTTTAACCGGTCACAGCAGATGCAACCAGGCTAAAATAGCGGTAGGTTGCACGGAGAGCTTTTCCAACGACATTATGCGTCCGAAGAATTGTTCAAGGGAATCCCTGTTGCACGAAAAATGTGGGCTTAATCTTTCAGGTCTACGGCCATGTTTGTGTAGGTAGCTTTTCAATACTTCATGAGCGTTTCACTTGTCGCGCTTTAAAAAAAACCTGATGTTGTCCGTTTGCCTATCATCCCGTAGACTCTCCTGGAATGGTTGCTTCGATGTACAGCGCAGATGGCAGTCGATCGGGTAGTGTGGGTTCAGTTAGCCCCCTTCCAACAGGCAAAAACACTGACGGTGTGAGCGCAACCGATCTAGTCCGCGCGTTGTCAACGGGATCTCAGGAAATTCCCTTGCCCCGAAGACAAAAACGTCATCAGACCATGGAGTTTTTCGAAATGTGTACCGAACTCATTACAACCCTAGCTCGATGACCTGCTGTATTTATGAGATGAAGCAAACCTTTCCCACCAAACCTGCGCACAATGGTCGGCTCTGACGGTGGTCGTTGTGGGATAAACTACCAGCTACTACTTCTCACCTGCACACAATCTCCCTTTACCTGTTACCAACTAATCACTACCCTATTTTAGTCTTCCACTGCCATTGGCCTTGTGTACATACCCTGATGTGACGCACGAAGTTCATTGTTCATTGATCACCTCACCTATGTTTATTTTTTGCAACTTAGCTCGCCTAACTTTTGCCGGACTCACCTACCACATGAAACATGAACCCATCGTGAGGGATTGAATTTTTATCCAGTTTTTGCTTTCCTGACTCCTGGTTTGTTACCTCTCCACTGTGAATCCGTTGCTGAACACGCGCCTGTTTCGGTCACATACCCACATCTACCCCTTGTAGATGTATTTCCTTGCCCTTTCACTCAACAATTGCACGCGTAACCCGCGTTCATCCAGTCTGTCTTCAGAATAGGATCCCACTGGGCATTTTGATGAATTACTTGTCAAAGACTGATAAGAGTTTACACGAAGTCCCCGGAAATTGTTTATTGGAAGTAGGAATTGAAAGATGGGAAAGAATATGTCAAGTACTCGGTGATGCCGTTTGTGATACCTATAGACCGAGTTGAAAGCTCCTAAATCACAAAGGTTTGGTGGTATAGTGCTGCAAGTTCTGCGTACGTTGGCACATTACGATCGTGGAGCACGTGCAAATCCCGAGAACTCCTATAGAGAGGCTACCACAATCACGAAAATGATCAGTGTCTTACATGAGCTTTGAGAGGCTAAGTTTCCCATGGTCATCCTCTCCATAGTTAAGGTATATCGAACTGCAGTGCTTTCCTGAAGGTTTTTTCGTTGAATACCCCGACTTGATGAATATTATTTCTGGCGTTCAATTTTTCGCCGAGCTGAGCAACTCGTTCGCGAATCTTTCATTGCCGATTGAGTAATCTCATCAGTGTACAGCAGAACAGTGTGGTGCAATAGTTCGTCTTGTGCTACCCAGTCGTACCTAAGATGATAGCTAGAAGCATTTCTCTTACGTGTGCTTTGCTGATGCATTCCTGGTTTTTCCAAGTCACGAATCTTCTAGAACGTAACAGCCCTTTGCTTGAGTAACATGTGAGTTGGTCGAAAAGTGCTCCCGTCGTAGTCTGAATCGTCCAGTTTAAACTCGCGAAGTAGTGGTCACGCTGATTGTGCATACCGGCCGAACAGACTTCATACTCCGCTTTGCGCATAGGTTCGAATAAGTTCTGTAACGAAAGAAACCAGCTTCAGGTTGGACGATTTATCGGATCAGAGTGACTTGTATGAGTTTCCATTAAATCGTGGGGTCTTGCATAAGTGATTCGGAACCAATTTGAGTCTAAGCGACACATCCCATCACATCGTTAAGGACGGCATAGAGCACGACTTGCTCAGTTCTTATCGCGGTTTACGATAGCTGTAACATGATCACCTCTGTGATGTAGCGAAATTCGCTAGGTTTCTGAAAACCTTAGTAAATGCCAACCGGCACCTGAGCGATGCTCATCGCGCAGGTATAGAATAATCAATCCATCAGCTATAAACCGTGTACCATACGCATATTGGTTCCAGCTGCTACAGTTTCGATCACCGGAAAACGGGAATGTGGAACGTACAACCAAGCCTTGGAGGCGAAGGCATGTTCAGCTAGTTCGCGAATTGGGTAGCTACGCACTGGAAGCGATAGCTTTGATGCAAGAGCGCCATCGACTGCGCTATTGGGCTGTTTCTGCCATTGGTGAGTTGAGTCCCGGGGTCCCATCCAGGGAGGTGGCAATTGCCGACCCGACTAAGTTTACCGGTTAGTGTTTTCGTACTTCGTTGCCAGGTCATACACTGTCCACCTCTCGGTCGCTTCCACTCAGCACAAGGCTGGGCGAAAGGAGCTCTGCGAGGCAAGCGGTCTTCTGGCATGCGGAGTACATGTCCTAACCAGCGTAGTATATGAAGCGTGAGTAATTCATCTATCGCCAGAGAGTTCCTTCTTCCTACGACCATCTGGCGTACCTCAGCGTTGCTAATCCGATGTCCCCACCAGACCCGACCGATGCTTCGAAGACACCGATGGACGAACACTGACAGATGTATGTCCTCTGCAGTATGGATCGCGCCGCTGCAGTGTAAACTCTGCCATTGACAGACAAACTGACGTCACGTCGGCGCCATAAGTGTCGGAGGTTGGCAAAAGCTGCACTGGCCTTTCCGATTCGAGAAATAATCTCATATCCAGCCAGTCCGCCGGCTACCCAGATGAACAAATTTATCTACAACATCGATTGGCTTGTCTGCAGGCATGAGGTTTGGGTTTGATCCAACCCAGTGTTTTGGCAGCCATTCCAAACTGTGTGGCAGAGTAATTCAGGTTACTTAAAACTGTTTGCATTTGGGAAGGGTCTGAACCAAGGAGAGCAATATCGTCCACATACTCCATGTCTGTGAGCGAACGTCCAGGGAGCATTTCGACTCCCGAGGTTTCAGAGGCAGGCAAAGATATTTCAAGCAGCATATCAATAACGAAGTTGAAGAGGAAAGGTAAGAAAGAACAGCCTTGTCCTACAACACTGGACGTGGTGAACTCAGGCGAAAGCTTCCCGTATACTCGCACGCCCCCACAGGAGTTCGCACACAGTGCCCTCATAAGGGATATAAATTTGGAAGGGACGCCTTTGATCGCCAGACACTGCCAAAGTTTCTCACGGTCGATAGTGCCAAAAGCAGATTTCAGCTCAAGAAAAACGACCAACGTTGGACGTCTGAAGGAGTGGCGTTGTTCAAGGATTTACTTCAAGGTAAAGATATGGTCGATGCATCTTCGACGAGGGCGAAACCCAGCTTGATTTCCACGAATTTGCCTCTCGATAATAGATCACTCTACGCAAAATAATGTCAGAGAGTAACTTAGGTGCGACGGATACCAGACTGATGCCACAATGGTTTTCACATGACGTTCTTGCGCTCTTTTTGAAAACTGGGTTGACGGTCGAGGAGCTCCATTCGACTGGTATTTTGTTTTCATTCCAAATCTGTAGTATGGATGTTAAACTGTTCACCAAGACCTCGCCACTTTCTTTGAAAAGTCCAAGGTGCAGACCATCCACGCCAGGTGCCTTGTGCTTGAGGATTCATATCTCACGCTGGATTTCTGTTGTTGATGGTGGCCTAGTGTGGATGTCCCTTCAGATCCACTGAGTTCTTCCAGCGATTGTGTTGAAGGAGACCAGCTGAACTGTTTTTTGAAGTGTTCAGCCCACCGCTCAAGACGACGATTGAGAGAGTGAATTGCTATTCCGTCTTTTTCGCATATTTTCCCATGGACCTGCCTTCTTGACCAGTTGGCCGAATCAGTTGAAATAGGGCGCCGCTTTTAGCTGCAGCGAAGGCCTTCTCCATCTCCTGGGCCTTCGAAATCCACCACCGTTCTCTGTCATTCTTCAGGCTCCTGATTATCTGGCTTTTGAGGGATCTGCGTGCGCCATACAGTCGCCAGTTTATGGTATGGTCTTTCTGGCCACAATAAGATCTGCTGATCTCGACGATACCCAGTGTTCATTTGCTCGAATCAGTTGGCTTGGACTGACTGTGTGAGCATAGCTTCTTTAACCTGCTTCCATTCAACCTTAAAGCCATCTTCGTCATCTGCATCACTTTGCGCTTGCACTAGCTTTCTCGCCAGGTCAGCTCGGTACTCTTGGGCTACTGAAACCTATCGCAGTTGATGAATGGAACTGCTTTGACTTCGCAAGCGTCGTGCTGACGGAAAGCGAAGTGATAATCGAGCCCCCGCAATGGCAAGATGAAAGTCGAGTTGCGTACATCAGAAGGGACGATAAGGTTTAATTGACGCTGTCCGTCGGTAACATAGCCACAGGGTCAAATCGGGTCCACGACTGTCTTGCGGTTGATGGCCTCAAACTAACTCGATGTGAGCGTTTGTAGTGGATGAGAACCAAAATGCTGTAGCCTATAGGACTAATCTTAACTACTCCCTCTTGCCATGCATACCAGAAGTAAGAGTTACTCCAACATTATGCTAAATTGTTACTGTTTAACCGACATAGGCACAGCTCGCATTTCAGATTGTATTCGAGTGGCTGAATGTCCAGAGTATATTGGCAAGACTGGTTTCATACTTTTTGAAGGCTGAAGGTAGGCGTGCCAGAGGGGTGACAGTCCTCGATTTGGATGCTAACCCAAAGAGTGTCTGAAAGTTATACTTGGATTATGAGGGATAAACATTGTTAAATTTATTTTTCGAAGTGGTTCTCCGAGGGTTTCAGATCCTTCAGGTCTTTATTATCTAGACGACAATCAAGACAGTTCCACAGACTTCCCGGTTTGAATTATCTTCCCAAATTTGAAGTGTCTATTAAGTAAGAGCCGAGATATTCAGGGAAGAACAGGGTAAATTTATACGGATTCCGGGCAGCAGTGTTGTCACCACAGCTGTGTACGGTTTTGTCGATTAGATGAAAGGGTGGCGGTGTGCGATTAGACACATCAATCTGAATTCACGTCGCGAACCCAGGTACACTTTACTGTTGGTCCGAGTGTTGTCGAGATGCACGAGTGATTAGGAATCACCTGTTGCACCAGACAAACAGTTTGCCAGAAATCGAGAAAATTGGTTTACCACTAAAGTACAAGCTAGCTTGTTAGCTGTCAGCCGCATTTTTCAGTTTTTGGCTACAGCTGCAAGTCAATTCATCAACTGGACTGTCCTACATTGCAGCGAGCCTCTTGAAAAACAAGGTTCCACCTTCCTGAGCTACACACGAGGTTGGGTACTCCCTGAGTATGTAGCACTGCATCACGCGAGAAGATATAGTTAGATAATTCCCCATGAACGGTAGATAGATTTGTTGGGAAGCTTTGGGGGGCACAATCTGGTTAGCGAATTGAGCATTGGGAAAACGAATCTAATTGCACATGCGGATGGGTATGTTTGTGGCGTGTTTTGATTGTGGTTATGCAGGATCCCTAAATGCTACCTCGTCAGAGCGAGACTGTCCACAGTAAGCGTTTTATCCTAAGACCATTCCCAGTACCCTAGAGCTTTCACATTCTGTTGCTTGGGGAGTGAGTTCTCAACCCGAAAATTGGTTGTGAACTGCATGATCTGTATGCAACTATAGAAAAAACGCTTCAAGGGCCGGTTTTGAACGACGTTAGCCTTGGACGCGAGTCAACGCACCGGCTTCTTTTCATACTGTCCAAAAACCCGCTAGGTCCTACTGGGCGATTGAAATTTACAATCCTATCGGTACTACTTAAGCTCTGTCTCATACTTCCAAGGAGTAGAGCTAACTTCAGTTCACTTTTCCAATGCTGCTGTTGCTTTGGTTCCTCGACTCAGTCAGTACTATTCATCTTGTAGTTATTTGTAAATTACCTGTGCACCATTTACTGGTTATATATAATGGGCCACTAGACGGAAATCAGCAGTAACATTAGATCACATTACTAAACCTGAAGCGGATTAGGCCAGGGTTGCTGGCGGATAAGTGTCGATGAGAAAAAGTTTACAAGCCAATAGAAAGCACACATCCGTCGATACATCGCACCGGTCCGTTTCGTAACACAGCACTCTTGGTAAGACGTTTGCGGATGAAGTGCCCAGCTGAGGGAGCAAACCGACGGTCAACTACGTAAGAACTTCACAAATGTCATCCAGGTAAGCAGCCAATCAGGTGATCAAAGGGAAAAACTAAATACGAACCAGGGCAACCTAGTTTATTCCTACCTTTATGAGGGTTGACCTGCACTCCGCTGATGGTTCCCATTTTGCTAGTGTTGTGGCGCAAGAGATTTAGTCCATTCATATTCGCGTTAGTGACGCTTCCAAATTTCTTGTGGGTCAGACATCTAGGGTTGGTAGATCGCAGTTTGAGTACAATGTTGGTTGTCGGTAGCCCGATGATTGGACGGTCCACCATTATAACTAGCCGGATCAAACACATCGACGAACGCAAAATGAGGAATCGCGTTTGCACTCACGTATTCACGAGTAACTACTGCAGGAAATCGGCCTAAAAGAAAATATCGGAGCCGAATTGAGTGAACGGGCGAGTTTCTGTTTATTATGTTTAAACAGCCCTTACATCAGTTATAGTGAAACTTGATTGTATTCCGTAGATCACCTAGCCCAGTGGGCAACAAGACCGTAATTTGGCCTGTATGAGCCATGGTTTGGAAATTTATAAGACGGGAATATAGCGTGTAGGCCACGTGACCGCCATTTTGTCCTGAACGGTTAGTTAAACCCGCTGCCATCGCAAGTAGGATTCACTGATTTTTTTTTGGTGAGAATGACAAATTAGAGGAACATTCTACCTCGTTGCGCGTAGGATTTAGCTTACTAAGAGTTGGTTGTGTAATCGTTTTTAGCTTGATAAGCGAGTTCTTGCCTGTTGCCTTACAACGCGGTCCAGGTTACTAATTAATCCGCTTCGCCCTTTGAGGAACAAATGTGCTCCAGCTCTCATTCTTGGCAATTTGTGAAAATCGAACTTACAACTAGACTTTGGAAGAAACGAGGTTTTTTTACACGAGTCCTAAATCAGTGTCATGCGTTCAGCCACTGGATTGATTTTAGTTTCAGTACACTGGGAAATACGCCGACTGTCTCTTGACCTGAAATCGATTTATGTCCAAATGAGAATGACTGATCTACGAGTGTGAAAAGCGCATAGGGGTAACGCGGGGACGTAGCTATAGGAGCTATAGGGAAAACGCGAGAAAACCGTGCTGCCCAAGACGCGAAAGCTCGTGAAATTGTCAGTGAAAATAAGCCGATTGGACTTTGGGCTACGTTTTGACAAATTCTATGTTCTTAGTCGTAGTTCGGAATTTCCTGCATCTTGTTTGAATGTTCGTCATCAAAAAAGAATAGATTCGAATAAACCACTAACTACGGTGCCGGGAAGCCTGATGTAATCATATAAAAACCACGCGACACGATTATCTGTGACAAAAATTGGGGTCCTGTGATGACTCACCTACCAATTTGATACTGACTTGATCAGCACTGTTTCTGAACTTAGCTACGTCATATGGTATAAACTCCAGCGTACATTGTTTCCCTCAACCTCACACACACTGACCTCCAGCCTGCTGGAGCTCAACTAAGGAGGTATCACAACCAAGTAATAAGCCAGTGTTGCAGCTGAATAAAATTATCCGTTTCGGTCGCTTATGCTAAAACGCTGTCAATCCCAGGCACTCAAACAGGCTCAGTTACTTCGTCGTGCAAGGGCACCTGTGTTTAATGCAAAAGACATGCACTCATGCAAGGCCTTCCCGCGCATCTAGGGATTGTGCACGTTTATTGTCACATATGTGACGTCCGGTAACACGGCCGAGCATGTAATCGCAACTCCTGTGTCCAAAGTCCCGAGAAAGGTCGGAGAAGTATGTTCGTTTAGTGAACCCCTTGTAGACCGAACACTAATGCGACACGATGAGTTGTACCCAAAGGACAAGCTTATATATATATATATATATTGGTGGTAGTGTGGGGAGATTTGGTAACCTTCCACGTGGAGAAGCGCTGCATAGGTGTTTCATCCTTATCGGTAACCCTTAGCAGAGCACATCTCACGAAACTCAAAGGTTCGAACCCGCGACCGCTCGGCCAGTGATTGAACACTTAAAATTTAGGCCGCGAGTACCCGAACAACAGTGTGACTAGCTCTTGCTTACTTTAACCAACAACCAGTACGATGCCTTATTTTGCTTTCAAAATGCTCGAAAAGGGTAGGGTTGTGACAATTTCTGGCGTTGGTTAGTACTGAGAGTTGAGGAATGCTTCAAATGACGCAAAACCTATCAGTTTTAATCCCATCTATCAATCAACCAACCATTATAAAAAATGTCATGAAAAGATGCACCAGCGCAGCTACAGGCAATGCACAGACGACCATCCTAGAGCTTTATGAAAGGGAATGCATCTCAAGAATCCGAATTCGCAAAGGTGTGTCTCAAAGCTCTACTGTTCACAGAAACCAGATGGACGTTAGCCAAATCAAGTGTGCATGATAATAATGGAGTGATGGAGTACTGTGCCACCCCTATACCGTTTGCGAATGGCGGTTCAGCGTCGTAGTCTGTTGGCCGTAGGTATCACGATTGCTGCCATTTCCGAAACTGCAAGGCTGACAAATGAATAATTCGGAATTATTCATGGCTTTTGTTGCCCGTCAGCATCACCTCGAATAACCAGCACACTCCTCGAAGCAAAAAGCGAGGGGGTTAAATTACTCTCATAAACACCCCCCAAAAGCAAGACTATTACGTATAGTCGGCAAGAATGACGGCGGCACTACGCACAATAAAGCTGTAAAGGTCGGAGGGACTATGTACAAGCCACAAAGGGCAAGTTGTGACAAGACTGAAACCAGCTGTATGGCGAGCAAAACAGCTTGTCGGGTTATGCACTCTCACTTCATCCTAGACCACACATGAAAATGTAACTTGTGTGATAGTTTTAAATCCTGTCTGTTAATTCAATCACTCTCACGTATCTTCCGACCACTCTTTATGGCATCTGGAACATCGTTCAGCCTAGAATAGAAATGCAACCACAACCAGGAAAATCTTTACACACTTACAGGTTCTCTATTGGTCATCTTGGTCCCGTAAACGTGTGTGGGCTTCACAAGTGTGTATTTGTAACCCCGGGACAAGTTTGATGGGAATACATTTAGGACTAAATTTGCACGCACACAAAGTACAGACGGTTATTTCCATCATATTTTGCCGGTTTACTGGCGCTGTGCATCACTGACTAGCCCATGACGGGTTGAAACGCGCCTCACACTGTTTCACCGTGCATGACACACGAGACTAGGCAGTTAGTGAACATGAACAAACGAATAAAAATGAGGATTGGCAGGTGATTTATATGAAAGGTGGATTAGACGAACAATCAGTAATTCAGTAGCTGATATCTCAAATATCTGGAGCACTATCCTCTTAATAGTCAGTTGAGATCCCTCGCTCCGATTCAAGAACATAATCGTCGTCAGTGACGGAAACACCTAATGAGAACACTGGCGCTTCATTGCCGTAAAACCATGGCGTCGGGGTTTGAAGAATTATTTCGAACTGTCTGTGGCCGTGGTGGCTGAGATATCCGTAGATAATGCAGCTGAAGGCCATGGGAGACGAACGAATCTGTAAGACCTTAAGGATAAGTCCACGAGGATGGCGCTAGCAACGGAGTGATGATGGAGAGGAGAAGAGGTGTCAGCAGTAGCCTGTTTTCGCTCACCCACCCTGCTGTATGCAGCAAGTAAGGCGACCCGGCTGATGGCACAACGCAACGGCTGATGTTGCATGAGTTTATTTACAAGTGTGGAGTTTATGGTTGTACATCATAGGCTGGTATACTGTCGGGATGCCCAGACCAAGAAAGGGGTCCTCAAGCAGAGCCCTTTGCTCAAACGCCTAACCGCAAGACAATGATGATTAGTGTAAACCATCAGAGCAGCCAACGTTTTTAGGGAGCTACACATGTCCCAACCCCCAACATGAAGGATCGGGAGACTGTGTTTGTCAGACATCTAACCGTTTACCAACCTGGTATGAGAGGCTCCGTGAAGGTCACACAGGCATTTCCCAGTATAGCTCAATGGGTCACGCAAGTGCATAAACCGTCACACCACTTTTAGCTCAAGTCTCTTCATGACGGTTGAGTTCATATAAAAACAGTGTACTTGCGTAGAATTAAAATTAAATCAAAGGTACGTTTAATTTCAAAGACTTAGTTACTGTCATATATCCTCATGACAATGTAATTAATCATGGCTGGGGTCTGACGTCGCAGTTGGTATCGACGTACAAACAGAACACTGAACAACAAAAAAACACACAAACACAAAACAACAAACAAGAAACGTATCGACGTACAAACAGAACACTGAACAAGAAACAAACACACAAACACAAAACAAGAAACACTGAACGTTTGGAATATCTTATCTTAACTCAGGTTATTTTCACATCTGCGAGGTGAACTAAATGGCGTCCGCCTCGTGTACACTACGAGTCATATCAGCTATCCGAATAACAGAACAATCAAGGCATCCCACATAGAACACCTATTTGGTGGGTGGTCACAGTCCGATGATGGCAGAAGGCCACCTACCATTACATTCCTGAAACAGAATAGATTGATTGGCTGATAGCAGAATTCATCGGCGTCTGAAGTGGGGCCCAGATGTACAAAGCCAACGGCAGCTTTATGATTGTGCTGTTCTGATAAATAATACAGTCGGTCGTATCAGCAGCCCACGATAAGACCAGCTAGATGGCAGTGCTAAGTGACCTCCTTTTAAGAAGGGAAATGTACACTTATTTACCTCCTCGATGTACGTTCTTCCGGCGTGGAGTTCATCCATAAACTTGAGATCCGAGGGACAGACGGACTTAACACTTGATTTGATCCAGACAACCTATGTCTTCCAGGCTGTCGAACTGTCTGTTTCACAAAATTAGCTAGTTAGAAGAAAAAAGCTAGGGGAACAAGATTACAAGCCAATAATCTCGACCAGAAATCGGGAGTGGCGAACTCATGAGGTTCCTGTGGGCTCAGGAGGTGGTATTTCCCCGGACGACAAAGAACGTACTTGGCCACTCAGAGATTTGATAACAGCGTTTCGCTAGGGATGCATCTATGAACAGATTGGAGAGTCTATTACGTCGTCATCATCAGTCAGACAGTACATCGACCAACGATTTTCAGTCACTTTACAACTTCCGACCGACAGTTCATGGTCCAATATTGATTTTCTCAGACAATGAGTAAATGTTGAAACTTTGCACTGAGTTTCATAAAATTGCCATTTTTCATGAAAAGTTACTGACTGTTCGGTTGTTGTGGCCTGCCATGATTACCACGAATGAAATGTCCGCTTGTGAGGTATCTATGAACGTGGTAAATGGTGTTGAGGTAAAAAAAAATCAGTTCCACCGGAGCGGGTATCTAATCACGCGGTTCTCCCTCCTTCGAAAACGCAATTGTATATCTCAACTATCATTGTAAGGATGGATTACAATGGAGGTGCATAAACCAAACTTTAGTCAACATTAGACTGGATTCACCTAAGAGGTGTCTGTCAAAATCGAACCGTACTGCCTGTTGTTAAGTCCATCCGGTTTTCACACGTTGGTTCACTCTGTCAAATGACCGCTAGGTTGTCACAAAACGTGATAAAGAGCCGACCACCTAAATGTGCACAAAGATGATGCGGATTGCAGCTCATCAGCATGGCCCAATTTGTAAACATGGCACATTTTGTGTATGTGTTCAAAATTAGCATCTTTGTGAAAGGCGTTCACCAAACTTTTCACATGAAAACCGATTTGACGATTGGGACTGCCTCAAGTAAGCGAGTGAAAAACTTTCATCTTATGAAATATGTTGCTATTGTCAATACGACGGAGAGAACTAAGCTGGTTGAACACAACTCAAAATCAGATAGGTTAAGAAGTTCTTGAAAGCGGTAACTAAAAGCACCGAGTTTATCGCCGAAACACATCAAATTGCACAGTTGGTTCACCTGAGAGAGCTCGCTTTGTGAAAACCATCCAAGAATAAAGAACTCACGCAGCAAATGTTCTCCTGCTAATCCCGCACACTTTTTTCTCACTCAAAGGTGTATGCGAAACGTCAAGCGCAAATTTCTCGATGCGGAGCAAAGGTCGAGTCTTAGACGAATTAGTAGGGTCACAGCTTGGGAGTTACAATGGACAAACGAAAACCAACAACTGCTCGTTTATGTCCAAGACCTTGTCCACCTGATGACGTCCAGACAGCACATGAGGCAAAACCGATTTCATATTTTTTCACTACAATATACAGTCATTTTTATCACATTTGCGAGAAGATTGGACAGAAGTCCCACATTAGCTACTTAGATGACTGAAAGTGGCAAGACGTTAAGCTAAGGTGTTCCAAAAGGTGCTCACTTGCTGGCATGAAATCCAAATCGTTGGAAGACCCTCAAGACAATCTTAGCTAGATTTGTATTGAGTTAGTTTTGGGGTTTTGTTGGACCGCCTTACCACTTTCCTAATGGTCAGCAGTAAATACATCCCCGACCACAGAGAGATAACAATATACTAGTTTTCGAAGGTTAAAATCAGTGTCTTCATTCATTGACTACTCGGTTTGTTTGTGCATAACCGAACGACGTGTAGTCGGCACACTGCTGAACTTACGCCGTTCTTAATGTTAGGAAGCTGAAACGTTACGTCCCGAATCGCCCGGAAAGTCCAAGCCAAATGATATGTCAAGGGACTGTGGCGAGTAATTGAGGATTATGTTACAAAAAACTACTCTAGGCGTAGACAGAGAAGAAAGATCGCATCTCCGTAAACATCGAAATTTAGCCACTTACAATATAAAATTTGGGAAGACTCCAGTCGACAAGTGCAGTTTTTTATACTGTTTCGGGAACGCCACCACATGAGGCGTTATTTGGAAATGCAAATTTCTGTAACGTGGATTCTCGTGACTGCTGATGAAACACAGAAACCTTATGTAGGAAACACAGTCCAGCTACATGATGCTTGTGAATTCAGAAGGACTAACGTCGTGCATGGTTAATTTACGTTGCCGGTAATTCGCGCAGTAAAGCACTTCTCGTCGGCAAGCAACAAGATTATGCAAGTCGTATAAAGAGGTTGTTAAACCACCAACATGGTAGACTCGATTACTGGTGGTGTTATTATAGACGTTGACTGCTATCCTTCGCGAAACACAGTGGGACAGTCGTCCCAGTAAAGTAGCAAAAATTTGCTCCCAACACTAGTGCGACCATGTCATCACTTTGATTTCTGAATAAAGCAGATCGTTGCCTGCATCCAAACAAAACTTTTCTGACCTTTATCTTTAGTGTATTTCATTATTTCGGGCAGAATATTGAGTGCATATACTCCACTGTTTAACCCTAACATTGATGAGTGAGAAATACACCCTATTACAACTACGGTGAGATTTGACCGTCTCCTTTGTGAGTGTCCTCTTATCAAGAAACGTAGAAAACTGGAGTACATATCAGGGAATTGGCTTATCTTTGGGAAGATCCTAATACAGTGAAGACATTTCCCATTAAATGCTCGATTTGTATTAGTTATACTGAAATTTCATTTACCAGCAGGTGACATTTCACCCCCGTTGTAACGATATCCTCCATTTATTGGAAAAAAATGTCGATTACCAAATTCGACTTAAGTAGATCATTTTGAACAATGGCATGAAAGATTTACCATCATCTGCGCTCAAACAGTGTACAGAGAATGGCTCTCTCTGCGGTTCAAAGGTTCGATTGCACAGCTCTGCCAGATGCACTCCATGACTGCTGCTTTCCACCATGGAGTGTTCTGTAAAATTGTTTCGAGAATGAAATCAGCGAAAGTTACGTTCCTTTTTAACCTGAAGTCACATAAAATGTCCTATCTCTTCACAAAGTACCTGTGATCTAGTGCGTAATTTAAACCAATCGGATTTCCAACATGTATCGATTTAAATTTGACATGCACAAGGCTCTCGGGTCCTCCGCGTTTGAAACATAAGAACATGAAAAAGGGCTGATCGGTTGAACGTAATATTCATGGAACGCAAATTCAATTCAGCAGAAGGTAAGCACGAATGGAGTGAAATGACCTTCCGTGATGATTAAAAAATGAGATTTGCACTATCCATAAGGTTTAGTTTGTCACTGGCACTCCAAGTTGCAGTTATTTGGAATCGGTGGTTTACCAAACCTTTCTGACTTGGCTCCAAACTTTTCCAATTAGAGACAACTGTGCTTCGATACAACGACTTCCTAATCCTCACCGAATGAAGTCCTTTTTTTGTATCTCAGATATTCGATTGTGTGTCAGGCTGTCCCGAATACAGATTCCAAAAAAGTAACCATTTCGGAAACGTGGTGTGTGGTAGGATGACACAGGTTTTTTACAGCTCAAAAACTATTTTAAGCGATGGTAAACTAAAAAGAGGGATCACATTTGTTTGGACGTACAGTTTATGCTAAATAAAAGGATGGATTTGGAAACATATGCTGTAAATTTGGTTGGTGAAGGGCGGCATATAATATGGTACATACATACACGTAATGCACTACTCATAAGGTTCCTGAAAATTCTTCGACAGCCCACGACCGATTTCGTCCTTCTTGGGGCTCATCAGGTAGGCGCAGTCCCCGAGTTTCCGTCAACCTTATGTTCTACTTGAACCCAAATTGGACTGTTTTCGAGAAATACACTCATTTGCAAATCAATTTGGTTTTTGCGAGAGACTCACCTGGAACCCAGGTGGAATCTCCTGGCTTTTTGTCTTCAGTTTAACTGAACTTAACAACGCTTATCAGCTTGCGGTCTGCAATTTGACTTTCATGCCTACTAAACTAGAAGTAGATTATGGGTAGATAGAAAATCTCAACTTTTTAAGTTACACAGAAGCGGAAAAGAACTGCATCACAAACTAGGCGAGGAATTTTGGAAAAAACAATTTTCTACTGAATACCGCTTCTGTAAATGCTGCTCATGGTACCGGGCTTTGTATGTTCGGACAGACATGTTTTCCTCAGTCGATGCGCCGCATCTTATCAAAAAGCATAGACTAAAACTGCACAACGATTTGCGTAGAACTCGATCATCCACCTTGTAGACTTGGTTCAATTGTGTCCGTGTTTCATCATTTGCACCTAGCTGATCGTACTTCCAAGCTGAAACTGATAACACGAGAATTTTTTTACCATGACCGGATCTATTTGGCGCCACTTCGAAAGATGACTTGCGACTTACTACGTCTAGAGAATGTGGTCTGATAAACAGAAAGGTGAGGTGCGGAATTCATATTGCTATCGCATATCCATTTGGTTCTGCCTTTTTGGACAAGTTATGTACGCTCAACTTTGTACAGTTCTCTGCCTCTGTCTTCGAAGCTTTTCAGTTGCTGATCCATTAGGTTGATGATCGAGAATAATATCGATTGGCACTGCTAATAATCAACTAAATTTTGGAGTCAATGGTGAATAGACCGTTGTACGTTGGTCACATCTGACGTCAACCTTTACACCTTCTTTGAGAGAAAAATCTGGTTTATGAACTCTATATCACACCACTTTGGGTCATATTCGACAGAGCAATGTAGTCTAAAGGTTTACGGTAGGTGCATTCGCATGGTGGTTTTGTGTTATGCAAAGAAAAACAGGTGTGCTGGATGATTTTTAATCGCCCTAGCAATTGGGGCCTCAGGATTTGAAACGGAATGTCCTTTTTATGCAAGACATCTAGGCAGATAATGGCTCCAAGAATCTGGTCAAATCTGTGACCAAATCCCGATTTTTCAGGGAATGGATCTCAGGACAATTGGTGGTCTGGATAAAGCTTAAATTTTTCGATAAACCGTAGTCCGTGGCGAGTTGCGGGAACCGTCAGAGTATGATTATTTCTTAGCAGTATATTGTTGTCTTGTGAAAGTACAATACGTTTAACACGAAGGTTAAGCACAGTGCTTCGTACAGTCTGAGGAGTTATGAACTCGTCCGAATGCGAACGTGGTGCCACAAAAATCACATTGCGCTATCTACCACACGTTCTGCTACTCGACCGCTTGGAATTTTACAGCAAACCAATTCACATGACGTACCTAACGAGCATAAGTTCCGATCAATAAACCGCGCATAGCTGAACAATACAACAAAACAAATCCACTTGTGGGTCGTGCAGTTTGGTTAATCCAAACAGGTAGAAATCAAATGAACGAAACAGTGGTTCATAGTCTCATTCTAAGAATAGCTGAATTTATAAACTTAACAGCTACACGAACGAATAGAATTAGAGCTCAGGGGGATCTTAAAGGTCAGTTTGAAAACCGAATGCCTTTAGACGGAATGCGCATTACAATCAAGCATTGAATGTGCTGATGTTATAACGCTGACTTATAGGATATGGTGGACTGGCATGGGTTTCCCGATTGACCTGTCAAACATCTACGCACAACGGGCAATGCCATATACGGTTTGCACTGAGCCGCATATGCTTCCATCTGAACGCCATGTATCTGGTGTGAAACGGAGTGAATGAGATCGGAGGGTGAGAAGAGAAAGGGGCAGTTCTACAGCCGTCAGCATATTCAGCTGTTGGCCCATAACTGCCATATCAGATGGTTACCCTGGAGAGTTGGGCCCCACTGTGCATCTGATGACCCGTGCCACTCAGGGCACGCGTCCTAGGCACACACATTTGGCCAGCTAGTGCAAGCACTCGGCTGGCCAGAACTGAGGAACGATGGTCACAGAGTGTCACCTATTTCGCCATTGAGGGCTTATAGAATGTGAACTTCAACCGGAAAGGTCGTGGTATGTTGTCAGTTTGGATATCTTCAGCATAGTTCTGTTTTTTGGAGTTCTGTGTCGTAACACAGTAATCATCCGGAAGCAAAGAGCACGTGAAAAGAACTTAGTCGGAGTTTTCTTGGTTAGGAGGTTGGTTCACTGTGGGACCTCCTACTGACTATATAAACAGATGAGAATCCGACTATATCAACTTGTAATAGTAATACAAAAAACACGGAGGATAATCCAGTGATATTATGAATCTCCCTCACAACTGAAATCTAATAAACAAGCTCCTATAGAGACCCTATTCACGGTCCATGAACATCGTCTCAGTGGTACAAGTTGCGAAAATGCCGTCGACAACCACGATCTTATGCACTGGAATTGCACCTAGATACTAGCGGAAGTTAGCTGAAGTAGACGTCAAAAACTTTCTGAAAGGATAGCCATGGTGTTAAAAATGGGGCTTGTATGTCGTCATGTATTTGCTTCCATAAGGGAGGATGGTCTGTCTGTTTTTCAATGGTGTCGCACATCCCCTCTTCAAAGACCACATTCAAGAAAGACGGCGATGCTCAGTTCACCCCTAAGCCGCTCTCAAAAAGAGACCAACACGTGGATGAAGCTGCTTCAGGCTGGTCCTTTGAGACGGTCTTTCCAGGACAGTTGAGTGTACGACTGTCTTTTTGAAAAAAACTGTTCCACCTCCAAATACTTCCCGAAGGACTCTTCAGAAGTGTACGTGGTCTGTTTTCGGAGGGACGTAGCCGTTAGGAAAGTCTAAAGTGAGCAGATTTCCAAGTAAGCTCATGTGAACTCTGCGTTACAGAGGATGGGGAACGTAGTATTTCTAAGTCAAACAGTTGATAATTGTAATAAAACCCCTGGTCACTTAAGGGGAAGGTTTTCACCTTGTATCCTAGTTCGAATACCTCATTGGTGCCAAAGCACCAAACCAAATTTCGCGGAATTAGGATGAAGTGGTCCTAATTGGGAGGTCGTCTGTATTTGGGGGCAGCCTATTGGACGCACCCTCATATTCCGATATCTTTCATTGCCTTTGTCTGGAAAAACAGGTCAGAAGAAATAATACCGAGTTCCTACAAATACTCTGACCTGCATATGCATTCACTTTTGACAGGGGACTCAACTGAATCCAGTTTATGATGGTCCGAGGTTCGTTTCTCTACTCTTGTGGAATCCAAATTGTGTGCACCTCCGTTTGCATAGTTAATCAATAGGAGATAAAACTGAATGAACCGGGACAGCCCGCGGAGTGGATCGATAACTGGCCAAAGCAATTTCTATTCACTACTATGTATCCAAGATCAGTAGGGCGTCTGACAGGTGCGTACTCAACCAGCACACACGGCAACATCAACAAACATTCAGACTGTGTTTCGCGTACTCCTGAACAGACGGAGAAGCTTTCGACCTTGCATTTTTCCATCAATTGTATTTCCTACCCGGTGTCATCATGACAGTTATTGGGGTGTCTTGCCTTTACTTGATGTCTCGGTGATGGCCAGTGGTAATTTGGGAAGCCCAGACTAATCCCACTCCATGAGAAAAGCACTGTCAAGTGACATGAAGCGCAATAGTAGCGAACTATTGGCTTTTAATGAGCTGAACGTGTTCATGCGTAATGCACTACTTATAAGGTTGCTGAAAATTATTCGACAGCCCACGACCGGTTTCGCCCTTCTTGGGGTTCATCAGGTAGGCACAGTCCCCGAGTTTCCATCAACCTCAGGTTCTACTTGAACCCAAATTGGACTGATTTCGACAAATACACTCATTTGCAGATCAAAACGTGTTCAGTTCAAACAATGTGCGAAGAGTGAATTCTGAGTAAGCTACTGAGAGACGGTCACTGTTAAATTCCTAACAGAACACCGTGTTTGATATATAACCAGTTCGTCGGTTGTACCATAATCATGTGCACAAGGGTTCCACATTAGAATATCTCCTGAACACGTATCCGGTGGAATGTGCCAACACACCATGTTCACACGGCTGTCTATTATCACTGGTTTTATGGGTGTAATAAAAATTAGACGTAACAGAGCCTGGAGCTTAGAAAAATTTATGACCTGCACTCAACAATGCCTGACAAGTCACGAGGCGCTCTCCATAGCCTGACTTCCTCCTCCGTCAGTATTCTGCTGACGATGGTGCAGACCTCTTGTTTGCTGTCACTGTTTATAGCAATTGGGCACACAGGTTTGGATGAGGATTTCGCTCGAATTTCGCTAAAGTTGGTAATGATCGCTCCCGAGTTAAACGACAGCAACAACCACCTTCGCACAAGCCATTCAAGGCCGTAACAGTTGGATTCATTCTATTTGGGTCTAGTATGATATATATATATATACTGTAATCGTTAGCTACAGTGCAGCCTTCACCGCCTACAAAGTGGAGAATAAACTCATGGGAAGAACAAGAGAGTGATGATACAATTAGTTTCGCAGCCACTGACAAACGAGTGACACATCCATTTCTGTCGCTCTAGGTCTCTGTCTTTTTGTCGTGGATTACGCAACAGATTATGCCAGCAGGATTGGGTAGGGACGAGAATAGTTGTGGTGCAATTTTGAAGGGGAATTAGCCGAATCATTCGGGGCTGGCTGCAAGCTTAGGGTCAGAATCAGTCGAGGGTCGTTGTATTGGCACGAATTCTAGCAGCTTATTATGATTTTAGATGGTGTATTCATGGAGACTTGGTTCTTTATTTCTTCGATTTGTCACTTCCGGGTAACGCTTAAATTTCGCTGTTGTCTGGAACCCGCAAGAAACTTCCGAACTTTCCGAAACTGACTATTGGGCAACACAACCAGACATAGTCTGGTTTTGCCTCTGGTTTCTCGGTGGATTACAGTGCGTTTCGGTTTCCACATAAGGCTGGTTGTCCAATAGTACAACCAGGAATGTCAGTGGGGGTGAAAACCGCCTAACTAATTAGCAACTGATTGCAAGGGTGACTTTCTGGTCTGGAGTTAACTTCAACTTACTTTCTGAGGGCTTAAACAACGGTATAAACTAGGTGATTAGCGTAAAGGTCACCCTACAAGCAGTGCATGCTTAATTCAGTGTTCAGTGCGGTAAAACAAGATTTGCACCAAAGATTCCTGAATTAGAAAGGACGAAACGAAATAAAGACCTCTGGATGCATCGGAAGTTCTGAATAAGTTATGTAATCCGGGCCATACACTGAGTAATGCACACATGCCCAAAGATGGTCCTCACTGTAAGTTGCGCTGCATACAGTACGATGGCCGACCATGGATGTATTTTTTTAAAAAGGAATAACACCAACAAACAACCAGAAACATTTTCTACTTCATAGCCGCACGCAAGGATAAACGTTCAGATCCAAACAGTGGCAGTCAATGGTGCACTCCTTGAAATACATTGAAAAGGACAGTGACTGCTTTAAGCCAACGAGAGAAGAGATTAACTGTGTGCAAAGTAGATTTTAACGTGAGACGTAACCTAACCATAAAACGCAAGCGAAAAGTACTTTGAAAATAGGCTAGAGTGAAAGTGCATTATCATTGGTCAGTTAACAGGACAGCATATGGAAATGTGCCATCAAAGGATGCAACTCGTATCAGATGATCGTTAATCCGTTCGCCGGGCTTGGCAACGCTTGCAAACGCCTCGTCTCCAGTCGAGGAGACATAGTCAGTGCGCAGTTGAGTGGATGCTTCCTCCGTGCCTAGCCGGGTTCATATAGTTTTTGAAGTATCTAATATCCTCTAATGTGATTGGCTAATTGGTATGTACCTTTCTTGTACTATTATTGGCCCGATCGTGATTTGCGCTGTATTGTGGTGGTCTGTATGTCTCGTATTCCATTGGTTGATTGGATGGCTGCTTTGGGGTTTTTCAGGTCCGTTTTCGGTTGTCTCTTTCCAGGTTTGTGTGTAGTTAAGCACAGTGACAAAAGCATACCCTGTCATTTGGTATGTTTCCCAAATGGACACTTATGGTGCCCACGGTCGTCTGACCAGTGGACGCCTGATGGGCTGCGAAAGCAGAATCATGGGATCGAAAGCGAACGACATCCGTACGCTTAACAGTTCGTCGGGATATTGATAGCTCAGGTACATTTGGTAGCCACTGATCTGTTCACTGATCTTGAAGATGTCTCCTCGATTTGTGAACAGAAGGTTGAACAGGGCAGTGAGAACAACAAAACTGTAGGAGCAGTTTTTTCGTATGCTCTCCTCTACCGCGAAACGTGTAAAATAAAATAAGCTACATAATGTTATGCTGCTTACAACATTGAGGCAATTCTGAAACAACATGACTGATCAATAAAACCAGGAGTTACCCTAGGGCTTTTCTGAGCCCACAGGGTAGGCTTAAAACAGCTGATCAGTATGGCCTCGAGGAACTTCAACTGTTGTGACCGCCTACTTTGTGCTAAACCCGGGACGATGAGTTGAATTCAACTCTGTGACCTGTGTCGATTATATATCTAGTGATCGACGCTCTGACCTTGGATTACTTCAGGGTTGGTTCAGGGCCAGCTGACCTACTGAGGTTTTTGGAAACTTGCTCCTTTGCTCACGTTTGCCTTGAGAACAACGTAATAAAAACCTTCTACAAACATAGAAATGATTATTTTTCGTTGTTATCTGGAACCATAAGTTGGTAGAAAAATATGAGCAGAAGAACAAACAGTAAAAGATCCATTGAATTCCTGGTCACTATCCAATGAAGAGTGAACAAAACGTGAGAACTATTCTGAGCGCAAAACGTTCGAATTAATTGTTGCAAAACGTGGGTGGACTCTGAAGCTTTCCCTCCGAATTTCATCTTTCAAAGCAAAAAGCTCACTGATCCAGAAGGGGCCAAAAGGCAGTAAGCAGTATTCAGGCGCTTCCGGAAGTTTGCAAGTTTGAACCGCTTTAAAGGCTTGCGATGTGGAGTCGTGATAATTTTTAACAAGGGTGAAACAGCTACATAATGGTTCTTAGATTTTCTGCATAGAATGACTGCTCTTCAGCATAAAATCAGTAGGCGTACAGCTCGTGGCGAAACTACAGTTGGACGTATGTTTTTGTCATTATTCCACTTCTTGTTACGGGTTACCAGGTGACAAATCTCACCAAAATTAAATGTTAAACTGTTCGAGGTTATTAAGAAATGGGTGCGAAAGAAATTATACATAATGACGTCTTCTGGTCGGTGATATATCTTGGTATTTACTGTGTGGATGATATGTTGGACGGAGTGTTTGGAAGAGATTCAGGAGCTAGGTCTACCTGATGAGCTGTCCAGAGTTTTGATTGAGATTCAGGAGCTAGGTCTACCTGATGAGCTTCAACGAGGACGAAACCGGTAGTGAGCTGTCCAGAGTTTTGATTGGTCTCATGAGTAGTATTGCTACATAGTAGTAGTGTGCTAAATATCGTTCTAACTGGAACATGAGGTGGTCTTTGTGCAGAAGAATATCATAAGCGAGCGATTCAGATAGGAATCGATTTGCTCTCCCGTTAAACTCAAATAAGTGTCCAAATGGGTGTATTTCGCAAGTCACACTTCTGTTTGCTCACAGGAACAGATGGTAGTGGTAGCTACTCCAGTTTTTGGAAATTGGGCAACTGGACGGTAGGCCTGATTTACTCATTTCACAAGCTGAGATGACACTTCACAAGAGTCGACTGACATCGACTTTTTTTCTGTACAGATGTAATATCTCCCTTAATTTCAGGTCTGGTCCGCTGAACCACAACCTCAGTCATGTTGTCCCCGTCGCTGACTCTAGCAGCCAAAATGTTCAGTTTAGGATTAAAGGAGCTTCTGAGCACACTGCATTTCGAAATGCCTGTCTTCCTGTGAGTTTTCGGGACGAGCGACTTGTATGAGGTCGATTTTGTCAGGCCGTTATATTAAGGTTGTTCTCGAGTCTGGGTGTCGGTTGGACCGAAATAACGTAGCAGCGTTTGCGATCACGTCTGCTTACGTGTCCTTGCAGACCAAAATAATTTACCCAATTTCATCGTTGGAGTCTGTTTTATCGTCAAGATTGTGAGCACGACCATCTGCTTGCTATCAGAGAATCGGTCGCCATTCTCCTGAAACACATTAAAAATCGTGAGAAATGCAGGTCGGAAAGTCGTCAGTCCACCTTTTCGGTGTCTAGACATTCCAATGAAGACGGGCATAGTTCGAAACAGCTGTGGATTAGTAAATCTCAGGTTTATGGTACACTAGCTGGAGAGAGTGAAATCGTGCATCATCGGAGCTCGGTGAGAGATAAAAGAACTTCAGCGTCTGGGAGCAAATAGGTAAATATTTTTAGTCCTCCTCTACTACCGAAATATTGTTATTTCTAACACACTCGTGCAGGAGAAGGCGAAAAAGCTGTGACGCGAAACAAGATGCTTCGATTTCAAAACCATCAGTAACTAGCTCGGAGGATTTGGATCCCCTCATAACCTATGCAGTCAGATTGTACATGGCGAAGCGAGTGAAGTATCCGTCAGCTCAGTAAAATACTGAAAAGGACAAGTGCTGTTAATTTAGATGGATGGATGAAATAGTAAAAAAAACTAGTCCATAATGTCAAATGAGGATAAGCACAAGTCTTATTGAAGGACGTCGGGAAGTTCTTGAAACACTGCCCGCGATATTCGATGAGGTTATCAGGTTTGCGGGAGGAATGTGCATATATGACATCGACTTGCCGTGTGACGCAAAGACAACGTAGCTTACTAAAGCAGTGTGCTTCAAAGTTACTGAAAAGCGAGCATATTTGCTTGATTTCTTGAAGGAAAAGCAGTTATTCCTTATCAGGTTCTCTTGGGAACGAGATGGCTCAAGTGGATAGAGCGCAAATTTACTGACCAAAAGGTCCGTGGTTCGAACCCCTGCCTCTGCCTCTCGACTTCCCCTGTCTAGGCTTGGGCAACCTGACAGTATCCCGGCCTTCGTGCTTCCCTCAGGTGGCATGGCCGCTAAGCCCCGAAAGGGTGTTACAGCTGAACAGTTTTTCGTTTTCTACTCTACGTAAATTTCCCGTCACAGCTTGCATCTAAGGACGGATGCCCGATGCGTACCATTTTGAGAAACGTGATCGTATGCCTGAGTTGATGCGGCGAAATAATCAGTGTGGGATACAGTATGTGAAACTGAAAGCAAAATGTATTTCTCATAAGCTTGCTGAAAATTTATCGACAGCCCACGACCGGTTTCGTCCTTCTTGGAGCTCATCAGGTAGGCACAGTCCCCGAGTTTCCGTTAACCTTATGTTCTACTTGAAACCAAATTGCACGAAATTAGCGAAATTCACTCATTTGCACACAAATTTGGTCTTGAGAGAGACTCACATGAAACTCAGCTGAATCCCTCGTTTCTAATGTTTCCAGGCAACTGAATGTGCTGCACCAGGCCACCTCATGTTGCAAGCTGCTGTTTAGTATTTCCTTAACACTCTCTTTGGACGTCTCCATTCCATCAGCAGCTAGTTTTCCTTCGGGTCTTCTTCCACGTATATTGTACATATTTATGAACGATTCCATGAGTCATATGGAAACCTTCAAGTCCATAGCTATTTTTCCAGACTGTTTTTGTTGAAACACGTTTGTTAAATGTTTCTATGCGGTAAGAATTTGATGTTGAGCTGACCCTCAGCAAATCGGTGGGTTCGTGGGGAGTGGTCATTCTTAGCTCTGGATTCGCGGACGACTGTGAATTTAAGTGCGGAAATGGAATACACATGGAGACCAAAGTGGTAGTGCGAGTTAATCACACTGCCAACCAGACGCTCGTGACCGAACGGTTTGGTCTTCATTGTATTTCGCTAACTTGGTGCAATTTTGTTCCAAGTAGAACATAAGGTTGACGGAAACTCGGGGACTGCGCCTACCTGATGAGCCATAAGAAGGGCGAAACCGATCGTGGGCTGTCGACGAATTTTCAGCAGTCTTATGTGTAGTGCATTACGTATATACATGTATCCCGAATATCGTAGCATCTGAAACATGGGACGGCCTGGTGCAGCCTGGAAACACCACAAACGAGAGATTCAGCTGGGTTCCAGGTGAGTCTCTCTCAAAACGAAATTTGTTTGTGGAGGACTGTAGTTCGCCAAAATGTCTTTCATTCCGAAACCACTCGTCAAGCAAGCAGCGCTGTCTGTCGATAAGATCAGCAGACTGCTGAATAGCACACGTTTGATTGGCCTGCCAAGCTGGTCAAGACCGTGCCACATGTGACAGACAGCAGCACGATTGATCACACACACCCAGTAGGTGTCATGACAGACATTTGGCCATTGTCTGGGACGGTTTGGTATTGCTATCCCGTCGTGCCCATTGCTGAGTTACGGCACACGAATTAAATTTCAGTCATCAGCATTACCTCGGCTGGGCGCAATTGGTCAGGGTCGTGGGTGGACATCACGCTGGGTCCGACTGATAACTACTGTTCCTTTCATCTGTGACCGCAAATCGAAGTGCAGCGACTCTCACAAACAAACCAGACTGGAACAGATTCGTAAATCAAATCTGAATTTACAAAGTTCGCCTTTGTGTGCGTGGCTGGAATGGGGAGCTCAATGTGGGTCAGGTGCAGAAAATGTGGAGATGGTAAAATTTAGCAAATAAAGTCAAGTATTTCAATTTATTCAAGAAGACGTCTTCACAATAAGTTCCTTGTTGAAAATTGGTTGGAAAAAGCATATTTGTTGCGTGTGGCGTTGGCCGATGAACGAAGGAGAAGGGTTGTGTGACGCTGAGTTAGGAAGATCTCATGAGACCACGGTCTGGTCTTAAAGGCAATAAAATTTCTCCGCAACAGGTGGGCGTTATGTTCAGGAATTAATTGGCACATCCATGTAAAACCGCACCACGGATATCCTCTGTCTAAGTAAGAATAGGTGAGCATTGTTTACTAGACATCACCAGATATTAACTGAAAGGGTTTGATCACGACAGAAAATGGTGAATAAACCTTGAGTTGCCGGAAAAGCCAGCACTCGTCATCACGGAAGCGACATTTTCCCCCCTTCTAGTCCTAATTTCCAGAAAACAAGGTTTTTTTCCACCTATCAGACCAAGTTACTGTCCAGCTATAAAAGGACGCAAGCGACAATGGGGAATTGTCTGGTTTCAAAGAGGTCATTCTGAAAATCTCCAGACGGGTGGAAGACATAACTAGAGCATCGTAAAGTTGGAAGATGACCATGTCAATAGCAACATTAATTTCTCCTGACAATGGACCAGTAGTTGGATGAATAAATAAAACGGTGGGAATAGGAAGATACACTAGGATATTTCATTTTATGTTCCTTTGAAAAAAACTAACCTCTAGGGACAAGTTGTCTGAGATACGGTGAAACTTCAAAGACTACCGGTAGAATCCCACTGACCACCAAATACGTTGACCTGTATCCAAACAACTTGAAATTTTGTTCAGACAGACAACATTTCATGCTGTTGTCGTGGCTCAGGTCATGTCTAATACCTAACCCAACTTCTCTTAGCCCCTAGTTAAACTCCTTCTGGTCTTTTATTTCCTCAATGACAGTTCTGCGATAAGCAACTTCTCGTCCGCTCAAACCCTTCTTGTTCCCGCCGCTGTTGATAGGTCTTAAATACGATTATTTGACACCGGTGGGGTTTTACATGTTGCAAGTCCACCTCCGGGTGTACGATGCTCTCATTGATGTGGAGTGGCCGAACTATAACAGCTGGAAGGAGAGTAGACACATTCTTCAGTAACATTTATAAAGCCTAAGTAGATTGTGGAAAGTCATTGCCGGTCTCACCCTTGTTGGAGCCCATCTGGTAGGCCCATTCCTCGAATTTCCATTGGGCTTATCTCGTAGCTCAGCAACACTGTACACGTTTTGCTGTAAACACGCATCTGCTAAATAATTTTGTGTTAACGAAGACTCTGCTAAAAAATTTATATGAATCTCGTGTCCATAATATTCTCCAGCTGAATATGCTGGCCGCCCCCCCCTCCCTAAATTTCAGTTGGGACGACAGTCATGATAGCACATTTGTTTTCGGTACTGTTCATGATGTTAATCAATACCGGTTTCATCCTTCTTGGGACTCATCAGGTTGTCCTAGGCCCCAAATTTTCGTCAAGCTTAAGTTGTATATGAGTACCATCTAGTACTTATATTGCGATGAGCATTAAACTTTAAATTAGTTTGGTCTTGAAGGGGGAGTCAACCGAATTTCAACTGATAATTACTCACGTCGGCACCAACTTAATTTGTAAGCAAGATAGTTATACTTTTTTTATATAACCACTAGAAACTGGACATGTTTTCGGGATTATACGTTCATATGGGGCCAAAACCTTGAAAAAAACATCTTCCCAGCGAAAAAGTAGATTGCAACGATCAACGGAAAACATCATGTTAGGTTCGATCTCCACTGTGGCTACGTAGAAGCTACCACACACTGAGTAGTCGTTGAGTATTCGTGGCGAACATATCACTAACTGGCCCATTGTCGAGAATTCTTTTCAGGAGAAGGTGTGCCTTGGAAACGCATCCATTATGAGTTCGACTTTAATAATGCGGTAACGTAGTTGCACCAACTAAGCCCATTGGGATTTCACATGACTGATGAGTACAAATCACACAAGTGGGATCGTAAGACAGATTGGAACTATTTAGTAATCTTCCTCTTGTTCCGAGAGCGGAATATTTGCAAGGTATTCGGGTAATCGAGAAATACTGTCATTTGTATTCCAATCTGGTTTTCACGGGGGACTCAAATAAATCCAAGCTGAATCTCACTTTCCAGATATTCTTCTTGGAGAGCAAACTCTATTGAAGCATATCATAAACGAGAGATCGTACTGGGTTCAGGCGAGTCCCCCGTGCAATTTGGGTTCAAGTAGAATATTAAGTTGACGAAAACTCGAGGACTGCGTCTATCCGATGAGCCACAAGAAAGGCGAAACAGGTCGAAGGCTTTCTAAGGGTATTTAACAAGTATGTGAATCATCACTTTCACGGAAATATTCGTGTATTCTTTCTAGTTGCTTACATTCTTGCTACTCGGCCATAAGGAAAGGAAACCGAGACCAGTTCACGAGGGCACTTTGAAAACAACCCCGAAAATCGGACGGGCTTTTAATGCGACATTTTGGCAACTGTGTTTTGCATATGTATACTGCAACCCGCCCCCCCCCCAAGGTTGTGGCTATAATGTTGTTCGATTCTGATTGTAAATAGCTCATGTCGAATCAGATCACCCAATAAATTGCAATTAGAAATTATGTGAACCAGGCTGTAGTCAGCTGATATTTGATCAGTACTGTGTTCGTTAAATTTGAAATCTGTCCATGTTCAAAAGATACAAACCTGTCGCATCTTTTTTAGATATCGTCCTCTAAGTGAAACCACTCTCTGCTGAAAAACCGAGGAGGCTGTATGGCTTTTTTATTGGTTGTCATCAGCAATGCGCATCTCAAGAAACTCCAGGGAGTCTCGAACCCGTGATCTCCCGGTTAGTAGTTTGAGCACTTAACTTTTCGACCATGAGAGCCTGGTGACCAGTGTGACGTGTTTATATTGTATTGTTCCTTATACATTTTTCCCACTTCTAGTTTATATCAGGAAGGTCAGATTCCTGAAAGTAACCCCAGAATGCCCAAAACCTACTGAGACCCTGAAATGCCACCAAAATCTCAATAGGGAGACCGGAAAGCATCCAGGGCAGTCAATCATTCAATCAATTCAACAGAAGCCGATGTTAAAGCACACTACAGAAGCACGACCGAATTTGATCAGCGTTTAGATGTTTTGTAGAAGCACGAGCGATCTTGATGGATGTTCACTAAACGCCTATCAGAGAGCCTTGATCAATGTCAAAATATGCCCCTTAAATAGCGCGGGGTCGTTGTAACTTTTACACTCGCACGCACTCGCTTGTTGCAATAAAGCCGCTGTGTTCCTTGTCGGTGAGTTCTTCTTCTGGCACCAGGCACTGGAATGGGAACAGTAGTCAGATATATCAGTCAACGAACGAGGATTTGGCCTTTGTCTGAAGAAGGTAGGTAAAAAAGAACAGACCGCTAGGAATACTCACTCAGACAATCAACGATTGGTCGGGGTCGACCTGGGTGAGCAGACCCTATATCAATCCATGCACATGCAACAAGCACGCACTTCCAACCTCGAAGTATTCCCACTCACGGCGAACTGACAAAGCTTCCTCGACTGGTGATAAGCGCTTGCAACCGAATTGCTCAGCTCAGCAAACAAAACAACAGCCACCCACGACGTCTGTTTTGTCGCCTGCAGTATCACCTTATTCTTCAACGTCAGCTCAGACCATTGTTGTTTGGGTATGTGGACAACGTCAGCGTTTAGTTGAATGTGGAATTTACTCTCCTTGCCAACTGGGAGTATCGACATTCCTCGGCTAGACGAGTAGTGAAATAGCATAAGAATACAGGTAGGTGTGTGACGCTCAGCAGGTGAATCACTTGGCCGCCGAACTCAGTTATATCACCGGTTCAGTTCACGCCACAGATATTTGCTTTTTCATTATCATAGCGTGTAACTGAGCTTCCGTTTTAAAATTTCGTAATAATCACTGAGCAAATCGTGAATTTCTACTCAGCTTTTGCTTCCTCACGTTCTTTATGTAGCCAGTTGCGTGTTTTCTTGATGAATTCTATTACATGGTCTTCTATTTGAAACCTGTTGTGGCTGTATTGATGCACTGTTGACGATAGTCATAATATAATTCGGAAGGTATATATGCACTAATAACAGTCTTTACTACGGTTGACAGTGGTGAGTTGCAACGCGTATAAAAATAAATACAATGAGAAATGTGGAGCAAGTCAAAAGGGGAACTTAGTGTTTGTGAGAGTTCCTTGGTCAAAGTCCAGACGGCGGTAACGTATTTTCTCCGCAGTATAGCTGCTACACGTGTTCCATAATTGTCCGTGGACTTGTGGAGAGCGCCCGACTTCGTGCTCCTTGCGCGCGCGCGCGCGCGAGTCTGTGTGCCTTAATTGTGTTCGGCTTTCCTATATTTAGGTACGTTTGCGTGTACGTGGGTGTGTCAGCACATGACTTGTTGCTACGCTTGCGGGACGGTAGAGACAGTCAGTGTCAGGTGAGTCAGCTTTGTGTGACGTGTTTGCGAGTGTAGAAAAAAGACGAGTCTCGTGATCCAGTGAGCGACTGTGAGCTGAACAGTCAAGTTTGTGGGTGAAGGGATAGCTACAGTTGACCAATCCCTCACTTGCGAGTGTGTGCTGTAGGATCAGTAGCGGCTGTAAGTTTACTACGGATCGACGATTTGGGATGGAGGAAGTCATTGTGAATTGTCTAAACTACTGGTCATTTTCCCAGGTAGTAATGTTGGGGTATATAACTTCTGGATTTTCAAAGGTCAGTCTGCCTTCTAAAGCTAATTCAATCACTTATACAAGGACAAAATCTGCCTATGCATAAATTCGCTGAGTTTACCACACGCTCGTCGACACTGGCGTTCCGTACCGCAAAGTAACCAAAATACAGTAGCCATGAGTCATATATCAATTTGATTTTGCCTAGAAACAAGGTCAAATATAGGTGAGACAAAACTATAGGACTCTCAGATCGTGCCACCTCGTCGCTAAAATTTTCTGATGACATCTGATCACTTCACTTCGAGGCGCTTGAAAATCAGCTGACTGTATGTGGCTGACATTCTGATCAGCTTATTTGAACAAGAGAGAACAGAGGTATATACCTTTTACATTACAGACAGCTACCTTTTTCCTCTCTCGTGCGGTGGTTGAGTGTCCAAGTGGTTTTCCACATCTCCACCAGGTTGAGACCTTAATTGTACAGCAGTGCGAATCTCCGAGTTGGTGACTGATCGCAGTGGGACTTAAAGTAAAACGCCACCAGTGAACTTGTCCTATATCGAATAACTAAGCTATAGTGAAGTGCCCTATACAAGTTTTGAAGTAAAACGGCTGGAAAATATTGTCACAAGTCCTATAAATTTGTTTCACAAATTTGTCGCCTCTGGCGTTTTTATGCCAGCCGATCACATGAACATCCTGTTGAGCTTTGAGTTCGATTGCTGACCAGGACCTTAGCATTTTACCGAAATGCATTCACCTGCAGCAGCAAGGAGTGAAGTTACAATGAAAAACTTGAAGAGTTCCGTACGTTTGTCACGGCATGTACATTTTAAATCTAGGTAGAAGAACGTCATAAACGAAAAATTCAGGTGAAACTCTCGTGAAATCCAAATTGGTACGCAAATGAACGTGGTCGTAACAGGGGATAAATTTTTTCGACCAAAAAGAATGCAAACAACTGCTCACAGTTTCGCTTTGCCACCTAACTATCAAACTAGTTAGTGTGAGGATTCATACCTTATGCACTTGTGTTATAATTTATCAAACGAAAATAGCCCACCGATCAGATCGATTCCTAACACTCATTGCTTCAGTAACTGCGTTGACTGGCTGTCACGCTTTAACAAACACGTCGCACGTGCTGATAAGCCACTAGTGCAGCTGTTCTGCTAACTGCATGCATGAACTTAGGTTTTTTGCGTCCACACGTGCTCGGCTGAAATCGTGTGACTGTCTGAGCGTGCAGTCCACCCAAGTTGGACGTTTGGTACGTAGTGGCGATTCGTCTAAATTTCGTGTACCGTCTTATTTCAAGAAAAATCTTCCGCTTACCCAAAAGCGTTTTTATCTTTTCGAATGTATTTGAAATACAATGGTCCCTCCTAATAAGCAATACCATTCGGCACTTCCTGTTTCGTTGACTGTTAAGAGGTTATAACATTTTAGGAAATTCCCCTCCGATCACCAGCCAAACGACTGAATACTTCCTGTAACAATATATGAAAACCGGTCAAAAAATGAAAAACAATCACTCAGTAACCCCCCTTCCCCCCCAAATATCATTTAATACGGATCTAGTGTGCCGCTATACCTAATTCGATCTTTTGAAAATCGATGGACTAAACCCAAACCGAACGTCATGGACACTCTTTTGAGTCCCACGTGTGAAGGTCAGTGGTTTCACCCCCCAGTGACTGAATAATCCATGAAACATGCTCGCAGCTGTTCAAAAAAAACTTTTAATGACTAAAGCAATTTGCCAAGACGTGTCAAGCTCATACATCCACTAAACCAGTGCTACGCTAGTTGTAAACCACTCCATGGCGTGAACACCTGCCTGACAGACAACGTGCAAGGAACTCGCCTTTCATCGCATGAAACAGGGCTACGTGTTCACGTTTAGCTCACACATCCAGTCAGCTGTTTCTGTGAGGCAAACACTAGTTTTGAATGCATGCCTTAAAAACACCAAGAGATGCAATTTCTCCTGATATAAGTAACAGCCAGAACCATACGCGTTTCATGTGTCCAGTCGACTTGGGTAAAGAAAGCCCATTCTGCCAGACGAAACAAACCCAGGTCACGTACCGCATGAAGCTGTCGTGATTACACACGCAACAGAATCTTGGCGATGAAAAGGCTCTTTATCCATTCAAATAAAAGGGGTGTTATTGCACCAGTCCATTTTTCCCTTATGTGACCCAGTTTGGTGTTTGCTCACATTTTCGACGTTTGTCAACTGGCCTACACCAACCGGCATCAGATGACTTTCCCCTTGTGTCGTTGCATTGTTTCGCATTCAGCCCAACGATTCAGTCAAGCGCTATGCTGAAAGCCAAACGCCTCCCTTATGTCCGGTGAAAAATGAGGCCATATCAGTCTCAAGTGGGCTTTCCACCCTTCAGACGGAACATCCCATGAGGTGGTAACTGGAGTCTCCACGATTCGGTGAGTGCGTACAGTCCACCCACTCCACGGTGTGTGCCTTTGCAAAACCCGAGCATTTCACTCAGTTGTCGGAACACCCAATCGTTGAGTTTCATTGCCCAAAACACGTACGCACGCCGTTTAGGTGCGAACACTCATGTCAAGCTTTCCTCCCCCGTTCCAGGGTTTTTGGCCACGTATTCTCACGTGGCTAAATCGACTGATCATGGATATAGCTCATTTACCGAGGTTGACGCGGATGCGTGGGTAGGCGCAACCGGACTAGACCTTCGGTTATCTTCAAACTGATTGGGCATCCGGTGCAGCTCGGCAGTTACGGTGTCCCGTTCATTACCACAGCAAAGGACGGGTAGCAGACACCTCTGGTGACCGAAACAGATCAGTTCAACGAGCAGCGCCTGAGCACTGTCCCGCTCCAATGTGAGCATGGATACAACACGGCGATTCGATGCTGTGAATGTTGTTATTACGTTAGGTCAGTAAGTACTACAACTGTGGGATGAATTCCAAGGATATGAGGCACCATTTCAGTGTGTCTTTAGGGAGTCTATTCTGAATTCTTGAGCCATAAACGAGCCTTTAGAACTGTCCAGAGTCCTAAATCCCTTTCCTTTATGGCACAACACTTCAAAAAACGGCAGTCTGAGCAATATTCAACCTACCAACACATGCTAGGCCAGAAGGAGGGAACGATTCTAGCGACTAAGAAATGTATATCCTGAACACTTTTGCAATGTGACAAGAAATGTCCTTTAACGAGCACTTAATGTTTAATTTGAAATACTTTTCGACAGCATCCAGAATAGTTACCTGTCTACCGTACTCACAGTCACGTGGGAGGTTATATCTATCTATGCATACCCGCCCAAACTGACAGAACAGAGCGCAAAAGCGTTTCTGGCCTGAGATGGTTAATAGATCGTTGCGTGGGAACCTGAATAATGGACTCAACTAGACTTGCTCGTACGACTCTTTCGCTCCTAGCTATATATTCAATCACTAGCTCACTGATAACAAATGCCTGTGTGTTAGGGGGGAGGCTTGTTTAGGTGAATGATAATGTCCATTTACATTGTCTGGCGACAGGGAAAACTCCACGGTTTGCTCCTGTAAAGCATGCATCCGGGAAGTGTTGCGTCAATCAGGACATCGCTTGGTTGAGGTAATAAATATAACTTTCGATTCAGTTGGATGCATGTAGTGCACGCTGTCAAAGCGAAGCACACAAATCTCGGACAACCAATCGGATGGCTTTGTGAGCTGATTGCTACTTGATTGAATTTACTTCACTTGGTGAAATGTTCATTCCTTGGTCGTTGGTTTGTTCGCTGAGCATTTGATTGCAAACGTTTCATCACCAATCGAGGTGACATCATCACTGCGTTGGTAGGGAGCGTGGTGGAGCGTAGTGATGGGCTGGCGTTTGTTCATTCCTTGTTTGAAGTCCGCAGTGTGGGCAAACGAAGGATGCATCTGGCCTTCATGTGACCAGTAAGCCATATGCATTAGGTGGTATGACCTTGTGATTTTGCTTTGGTAGCACGGTTGGCGCGGCGATCGACCAACTGAGCGCTGTTAGATCATCATTGGTGATCGGCGTAGTCCAGTTTGTCGTGGACCCATTTTTCCACCAGGTCCAAAGATCGCAAGCGGTTTATCTCTTCATCGATGGAACAGTTGTTGGACAAGGAATACAACTAACCGCTCTTGAACTTTTATGAATTGGTCACTCTATGCCATACTTTGAAACTGCCTATACTCTGCACCTGCACTATCCCGGAAAGGAGAAGTTGAACAATTTCAGGCAACCGAGCACCAGAAAAGTTTGAAAGTACACGACAAGTCTTGTGGCGCAAATAGCATTAGGCCTTAGGTTGTTCAGTTTGGATAAGCCACCTGCTAATCAGTGTCATATCACTGTTTCGGCAGACTGGCTGTCATTTGGGCTGTCCTCTTGTGCTCCGTGTACGGCTCTTTGGTCAGTCTGCATGCGGCTGGGAGCGCCGACGAATTTACTGCGATTGGAGACAAATCGGGCAAACTTATGATACATCGGACATGTAGAGTTCTTTATTCTGAGGGCATTTTGTCTTCGTGAGTTACAGGAGATTCGGCGATTAACTGGCTTGCCATGAACTGATCGTGATATATACATTGTTTTATGGCTCCCCCAGTTGCTTAGTCAGTTAAGCAGACCAAGCCTAGCGAACAAAATTGACTTCTGTCCAGATTTGCCCCCAGGATAATATAGTACAATTAGGCTAAGACGAAATGGAACGAACAGAAGTCGTGATCTACCAGGAACGAAATTTTTCTGCAGGTAAATATGATTAGGATAAAAGGCTTAGAGTTCACGCAAATGTATTCAGTAAAAATAAACACTCGGAGGAGAGGAACATTTGGGTTGAACTCTTTTGGGTAAAGTCTATTCTGGAGAGATTTTACTAAATCATTACCGAGTTGAAAAGCTACTACTATCTTCATTCCAAGTAGGCGTCCCTATGAATTTCACTCAACCCTTCTAATTATCCTAATCTGTTTGTAGTCTGTTAACACAAAAGCGTTTCTTCGGTACCTTTACTAGTTAACCTATCAGGTTCGCTTCCATATAAAAATTTCCGATGTGATTTAAGCAACACGGATAACATGCTTGTGCTGTTTTGCGTTGCCGTAACCTATTGTAAACCGGTAAAAAAAAGCGGGAATCGATTTGTCGCCAATGTGACTGCCCAATTAGGATCGAACGCATAGCAAAAGCCATGGTATTAGGGTGCCTTTTGTCTCCAGTTGATGTCTGTGTGTTAACAATTGTTTGTTTTCGGTCAATCAGTGAGCTGTTTGAGGTCAATAATCACGGCCATCATTTGGTTGTTTTGCGGTTATTTTTTGTAATTCGATTGATCTCGTATTTACATCGAGATATGGAAACTAAAACATGGCTTTGTTCAGCAACCTGGTTGTTGTATCGTGGATGGCCGTCTATTGGTTAGGCCTGTACTGAGCCTGCCAGACTACGCGACAAGGAGAAGGCAGAGAACTCGGGACACGATTGTATTGTCGGGACAAACATACAGAGCCTCTGCGTAAATATATGGGATGACTAAATGGCCAATTATGGTCGTTCACTTGTTCGTTCTGTACAGCCAATGGCGGTGTTCCGGTCGTGAACAATTTCAGCCCCATTCCACTGGCCGTATGTTGCTAAGCCGTGTTTGGTGAGCTCCGCCAACGCACCTGCTGTCCGAAACGTGTAGTACTGATGGTGGTGACCTTGGGGATGCGTCATTCTCCCTTCATATCTGGGTGCGGAAAATTATTGTTTGAAAATCATATGATTATGTCTACCTTTTATGACCGACAGCTTACCCAACTTATAAGTTGTCATTCAAGTAGACGTCCGATCAAAAGGGTTAAAATCGGTGTGGATGGTTGATAAGGTAACCAAAACCTACGAGCTTTCATCCCGGCTGTTTCATCAGACACGTGGACGGAGAATAAGATCTGACTCGGAAATTTATGGAATAATTGGTGAGAACAGTCTGCTTATTAGGATAAATAACTTACTCTTAACGATTTATTAGCGCTGTGCTACATCCTGACTGCTGGTAGGCAGGTTTTTGCCCGTTTAATGCCCATTCACGTGACAGACAAGATCGACCGACAGGCACACCACTAAACAGTCGCAGACGGGTGTAGATTCAAAACCACCTAGGCTAATAACGAACGAAACTGAACGGTAAGTTTCGAGAAATGCACTCATTTGCAAATCAATTTGGTTTTTGCGAGAGACTCACCTGGAACCCAGCTGAATCTCGCGGAAACATCACAAACGGGAGATTCAGCTGGGTTCCAGGTGAGTCTCTCGCAAAAACCAAATTGATTTGCAAATGAGTGCATTTCTCGAAACTTACCGTTCAGTTTCGTTCGTTATTAGCCTAGGTGGTTTTGAATCTACACCCGTCTGCGACTGTTTAGTGGTGTGCCTGTCGGTCGATCTTGTCTGTCACGTGAATGGGCATTAAACGGGCAAAAACCTGCCTACCAGCAGTCAGGATGTAGCACAGCGCTAATAAATCGTTAAGACTAGTTACTGCATTGAATTTTCTCGCCAAGTTCTCGGTAGGGCAAGAAAGACTAGAGAAGTAACTAACTAAATAATGAAGGGTTCACATGAAGGTCATGCTTATGACTTTGTCCGTGTTTACATGGCCGACAGTTATATAAAGTGACCCACAGAGGTCATGAAATCACAGGTTACAGCATGAAATCGAGCAGATTTAAGCCTATATTTTTGCCTAAAACAGTTTTTACAAGTGTGTAGCATGGCATTTTTGAGAGAACTAGTCTGAAGTGCATGATCTCTAGAGCTTCGTGAGGAGCGTACCATCGATGATTCTCACTAAGGATAAAACAGCCGTACAATGTTTCTCGGCTTTTAAGCATAGACTGCGTTAACTTACAGGATGAAATCTCCAATGATAGCTTTTGTTAGTTGTGTGGATGCGAGGTGTGTAGAGCTTACAGCATGCGTTTGAACAGTCCTCTTTCTGTCCTGACGTAATTATCCTGCTGAGTTCATACGAAAAGGGGGAAGCACCGAACTCAATTTTTGCTCGTCTGCAGTGCATATCTTTGACCGTGCGGACGTTTGAACTGCGGAGATCCGATTTTTGTGTGGCTGATTTTGATTGATAGAAATACTCCATTCTCCTCCATGCCTTCGGCACTCTGGAATCCGAAAATTCTTCTAAGGGGCTGCGTCTCACATCTTTAGCATCGTTTCGACCCTGGCGTCTGTTTATCTACTAAGAAACAGATGATAACTAACTACCTTAAGCCCTGGGATGTGACGGTTTTGCATTGTAGAACGGATGGAACCTTTTGGTGAGCTCATCACACATTCAACAACTGTCGAATAATATAGTCCAACAACACGTTTCTGTCTTGACAAGACAAGACACTGCTAAACAAGTCAAACCAACAAATCAAATAAATCAATTCCCCATCGAATTTGAATTTACACCGTCCCCTTTTGGAAGTCTGCTTTCACGCATGAAACATTTTTAAGCTTAGGTGAGGCCAACTTTCTCGTTTTTTTGAGTACACAGATACATGCCAGTTTTATCCCGCCCACCAAACCATGAGTTGAAGAAAACGGTTTATTTGATCAAAGACCTGTTAATTGAAGCAAAAAGCACATCAATAATTCATGCACAATTTCGTTTAGTCCAATGACGATTGACGAAACTCTCTTGCTTTGCATCATAATGACTGTTAGATCTGTTTGATGTGGATATGACAACCTGTTTTTCTCGCTGTCACTTTCAATGAGGCTGACATTCGAAAGGTACAAAGAGCAGGAGGAAGTCAACTGTCTGAGCGACTGTCCATACACGACAGACAAAAAAAATCCTGCGCAATGCTTTTTGAAAAGTCTCATAAACATCTTGGAAGAAAAAAATCGCACTGATTCTATGGTGAGGTTTACCTCTGCGTGCAGTGGAAACTGATTTAAAAAAAAAAATAAACATATTATCAATCCGGGGTTGCCATTAGTTTGAACACAAAAAGGTGGTCAGTGTGAAATACTCATGAAAATTAAGTAGTGATAATGATTGAGGTGGACTACGCATCTCTTTCAGCTAGATAGTGATTGTATACTGGCCTTTTAGATGGTTTATTCTTTGAACCACACTGGTTTTCGCCTTTCACTCACAACAAAGCTGTCTCAAGGTAATAATTCTCTGTATTATCGGATGCCCTCAGTGGAAAGACAGGCTACTGTTATATATCTGAATTCCGTCCCCAATCCGCTATATCTGACCCCGGTCCAGTGCCTAGTGCCGGAAAAAAGACTCACCGACAAGGAACACAATAGCTTTATCCTGAACAAGCGAGTGTGTGCAAAAAGTACAACGGCCTCGCGCTGTATATTCAGTGGGCACTGTCTGATCTACATTCAAGGCTGTCTCGTAGTGTCTGACTGATGCAAGGCTGTCACGCACTGTCTAACCTCGATCCAAGGCGTTTAGTGGAGTTTGAGGGTCTCGGTAGGTTTCGGGTATTCTGGGATAATTTTCAGGAATTTGACCTTCCTGACAGTTACGTTCCAAAGATGTTCGTGGAAGGGAGATTATTTAAAACGCCTTCTTCATAAAATGTGAACCAAAGTTTGAAAATCTGTATTTTAGGCGGACAGATAATTCGTAAGAATCTCAAGTATTTTGATCAACAATCACTCGGAACTGTGATATATTAAAAGTCTATTGATAGTATGAGGAGATTTGAAAATTTTTAATGGAGATTTCATCCAGTAAGTGAGGCCAGTTTATGCTGAATAGCCGAGAAGCACTGTACAGATTTTTCATCCTTACTGGGAATCATCAGCAGTGCGCATCTCATGAAACTCAAGGAAGTTTCGCAACTCGACTTTCCAGCTAGTAGTTTGAACACTTAACTGTCCGGCCACGAGCGGTTGGTCGAATTCACCAGATGAGTGAATTTCCATCTGAGAAGTCGTCACAGGAGTAGCCAGTCAGCACATGGCCACGTGACGTGGTGAATGAAGGGTGAGCTACGCTGGATCCTGTCTAAATAAGAGCTAATCACACTGCTGTTCGGTCGCTCGACGCAAACGATTAAGTCTCCAACCACTGACCGGAAGTTTGCGGGTTTGAAACTCACTGAGTTTCGTGAGGTCTGCCCTGCTGATGATTTCCAAATAAGTATGAAACAACTGTTTATTGCTTCTCGGCTTTTCAACATAGACTGACTGCATTTACAGAACGAGATCTTCACTAAAAGTCAGTCCTCTTTAGTTGGCCCCAATGTATGCTCAGTTTGCGTTGATATTGGCGCAAGTCACTGTCAATTGACGGTGAGTCGAGCGTGGTGGCGAAATTTAAGAAAACCTCAGGTGATGGGGTCCTGGTTATTGATGCGCAGTAGTACGTGGAAAGTGATCCTCGAGCTAAACCAACTGGACTTTGAAGAGAGGTGCCATTTTTTGGGCTCAGCCTTGAAATGCAATTGTCTGTCAGGAACTAGGAATCCGAAGGCACGTATGGAACTACTGAAAGCTCAGCCCAACTATTGTGAAGAGGATAACTGGGTTAGAGTCATACTGAATGACCTCGGAACCGTCTATGTGCAACACCATCACATGAGCTAAACAAAAAAACAGATTACCGGTAACACTCAAACCATTCCAAAGTAGAATGTGGTTGTTAACCTCATAGGTTAATTGATCAAACTCGATACAATTGCAGTTGACACGTCCAAGTTCTGTTAGCCAAACAATTTGAAAATGGAAGGGCGTAATTTACTCTGTACTTTGCTTGAGCTTGTTGGTTCCAATACATACCAGCTCTAGTGTGCCGCAAAATCCATAGGACCTTTGTGACTTTCTAACCCGTGAACGTTTTAACGTCATTCGTCAGTTAAATGTCCAAACTGCTCTCACTTGACAAGATTTGAAATGTGACCTTGTATGGATCATATTGTCTCTCCCACGTGGCCAGTGTTCAGCTAGAAAGCGAATTTCCGTCGTACTTCACCTAAGCTTGTCTACTCTAACGCACGCTATTCTACAAGCTCCAATTTTTCTCTGGATGTAACACACTACTCATAAGGTTGCTGGAAACTCTTCGACAGCCTACGGCGGGTTTCGCAACTAGACACAGTTCCCGAGTTTCCCCCAAGTTTATGTTCCACTTCAAGTGGACCATCATAAATGGAGGCTTTAGGTGGATTCAGATGAGTCACCTGTCAAAAACTAATTGATCTGTTTACACAAAATGTCAGATGTTGTTTCAAACGACCCAGCTGCACGCTGATTGACAGTGCCTCCAAGGTAGTTCCGTTTGGACCCGTATAGACAGATTTTTTGTAGCGGGACCTGAATATCATGGAGTTTGATATGTATCATTTACTTTTAAATACAACACAGTTAAACGATATTTTTGGTCCTAGTTGAGCATACCCTCCCTAGCTTCAGCAGTTCCATCGAGACTTGTTTAAATGTGGGTTTTCATGGGCAGGAAGAAGTTTTTTAGAATCAAGTTTTCTTCACCAGGAGCAAGATGTTATTGAGCAACCACTATACGGAAGTCCTACTGGCACTGGTCAGTACTTGATCATCACTCATTTATGATCTGTGGTGCTCGAATATACTGAGATACATGCTGCTTTTCACTAGGCGAAACCGAATGGAATAAGGAGTTTACTGCATTTAAACAAATGCCATGATATAATTCTCTATCTATAACGTTGTCGAAAAACCCTCGACAGCACAATATCAATCTCGCCCTGCATGGGTTCATCAGGCTTCTCAACCTTCTCATTATCGCTTCATCGAACTCAGTGAAGGAGCGACGCGTACTCTCCACGACACACTAAAATTATATGCCTTGGTTACCACCGCGACTAGGCATCTTCCCACATCTCTGATGTACATGAGCTCACATCCACCAGCTCCACGAACTGTGAAATCTATGATGACATATACGGACACCAGGGTAATTGTTTCAAGGCAATATGAAAACAAACCTTTCAAGTAAGCTAAGGCTGGAGTAGAAGGGGATCCTTCTTATGCCAAGTCCATCTCGGTTTCCCATGTGAAGTCTTACCGAGAGTGAGGGCAATGAAAACAAGCCACTATTAGTGCACAGTTGATGATGGTCCTAATATAATTCAGAAGGTATATACGAACCAATGGTTCTATGGTTGACAGTGGTGGGTTGCAACACGTATAAAAATAAATACAATGCGAAATGTGGAGCAAGTCAAAACGGGAACTTGTCGTTTGTGAGAGTCCCTTGGTCAAAGTCCAGACGACGGTAACGTGTTTTCTCGGCAGTATAGCTGCTACACGTGTTCCATAATTATCCGTGGACTTGTGGAGAGTGGTTAACTTGCTTCAGCCTGCGCGCGCGCGAGTCTGTGTCTTGACTGGGTTCGGCTTTCCTATATTTAGGTACGTTTGCGTGTACGTGGGTGTGTCAGCACATGACTTGTTGCTACGCTTACTAGACGGTAGAGACAGTCAATGTCAGATGAGTCACCTTTCTGCGACCTGGTTTGTGAGTGTAGAAAAAAGACGAGTCTCTTGATGCAGTGAGCGATTGTGGGCTGAACAGTCAAGTATGTGGGTGAAGGGATAGCTACACCATTTAGACATCTAACACTGGGCTCTTATGAGAAGATCGAACCGAAACAAAAGGGTCGAACTATCAAAAGGATCGAAATTCGTGTCAACAGGTACCTAGGACAACTGAAACCCAAACTGGGTCGCGCACGGCCGTGTTCACTTGCGTCAAAATCCAATAGACACGGATGCCGAAAATACATAAAACAGGCTTCGCATCATGGATCATACTACTTGTACACCTTACATCTTATCCAAATACTTAAGCGGGTTGTTGGAACCGTATTATCAGTGGCTGGTAAGTCACGTGAATGACTTCTTTGATTTTATTATTATTCTCCAATTTACCCAAATCAATGATGATAAGGTAGCAATCAGCTTTGACGTAACAGTTGTTTATACTAGTGTACCAATTAACGACTGATTAATGTGTGCAGCACATTCAGTTGAAGAACACCATAAACGAGAGATTCACCTGAGTCTCCCGAGAAAACCAAATTGATTTGCAAATTAGTGTATTTGTCGCAATCAGCCCAATTTGGGTTCAAGTAGAACATAAGGTTGACGGTAACTCGGGGACTGCGTCTACCTGATGAGCCTCAAGAAGGGCGAAACCGGTCGTGGGCTGTCGAAAAGTTTTCAGCAACCTTGTGGGTAGTTTCCCTTATGAAAAATGACTGTTTACGTTTTCTGTCCTCTATTTTGTGCGACGACTTATTTCTTGCACAGTGAGCAAAGTTATTTCCTGTTGATACCATTACTTGTGTTTAATTATGTCTAACCACCACTTATCGCACCTTTACAAACATATTCTATAGACAGACTGACGGTGTTATCATGGACTCTTCGGTATCAACCACAGTGGGCAGTCTTTTCTTTGAAACATGTCTTCGGGCATCCACCATGCACCTGATCAAGACTTCTTAAACTGCTTGAACGAACAGTGCGGTAGTATGAAATTCAGTGTGGAAACTGAGAGAGAACAGAGAACTACAAGTTTCCTGGACTGCAGTCTATCTGTTGACATTAGCCATAGATTATCGGTTGGAATCCACACATTCAGACAGGTGCTCGCATTATGAGTTCCCGCATCCACACTATATCAAGCTCGCAGTTGTGGGATCGTGTCACGGAAGCATACTCCAATGAACTGAAACGACTTAATAAGGTATGAATATCCCACAGGATTCATTGACCAACAAACGGGCAGAACGCTACCCAAAACGGTGAGACAGGGAGACGAATACCCAGTGGTCAGAATACCCTATAGAAATGATACTTCAGACGCCATTCGGAAGATACTTCGGGATTATGGTATTAAAGCACTTCTGACTTGATAGCACGCTACAGCGACACGTTATACGGGTTAAGGGTCCCATCAAACTGCGCAAACTGTGTCTACCAACCCTCTGTGCAGAAGGTTTAGCCAAATACTTAGGTCAGGCAGTCTGGAAACTCCATGTGCGACACACGGAGCACGAGCACCATGCGCATCCTTCTCCAAGAAATCCGAATGAGTTTAAAAAACTTGAATGCGACCGGGCAATTGCAGTCCATGCATTGAGGCAAGCTATCAAATCAACTTCAGTGGAAAGCGTAAACCCCACTCAGGATTCAATTCACGTGCACTAAAACAAGACAAATGAAGGCAACCGAACCCGTAGCTATCCCTTCACCCACACATTTGACTGTTCAGCTCACAGTCGCTCACTGGATTACGACACTCGTCTTTTTTCTACACTCACAAACCAGGTCGCAGAAAGGTGACTCATCTGACATTGACTGTCTCTACCGTCTAGTAAGCGTAGCAACAAGTCATGTGCTGACACACCCACGTACACGCAAACGCACCTAAATATAGGAAAGCCGAGCACAGTCAAGACACAGACTCGCGCGCGCGCAGGCTGAAGCAAGTTAACCACTCTCCACAAGTCCACGGATAATTATGGAACACGTGTAGCAGCTATACTGCCGAGAAAACACGTTACCGTCGTCTGGACTTTGACCAAGGGACTCTCACAAACGACAAGTTCCCCTTTTGACTTGCTCCACATTTCGCATTGTATTTATTTTCATACGTGTTGCAACTCACCACTGTCAACCACAGTAAAGACTGTTAATAGTGCATATATACCTTCCGAATTATATTATGACTATCGTCACCTGTGCACAAATAAACTGCATCAACAGTAGTGACAGAGCCAGCATCCCGTTTTTCAGATGTGGACCTACTACACACCTTAGTACGCAGAGTCAAACAGGGATCTCAGCAATGACGCTTTACAATTAGCACAACGGCAAGCATTCCAGCCAAAGTACACAGTCAAACGTACCCGCACACACAGCCAACACACATCCACACACTCTGGTCGCATTCGACTGCCAATGGATCCCAGGAACGCCGATCCGGAGACGTGATAGCGGACTCAAATAGCGCTGCACTTGACCCGCATTTATTTGACTGTAAAAATCCTTGGAAAACATTGCCCATAGAAACCGAAACGTCGGATTATAACAACTTATTCCGCTACGCTGTGTTTTGAAGTTAAACTTTTCATATCTTAGCGAGAACACTTTTTTCCAGTCGACCCAAACACGAGGAGCATAAGCGTCATCATAGAAACCCAAATTCACAACCTCACCGATTTCGACTATCACACGAGTCCACAGGGCCCGCCAAATAAGATGCCGGAGATTCGCCTTAAACAGAGTGCCAACTGATGGGATGTAAGTGCCTTGACCGAGATCTAGCTATCTGTAGAAATCCCTAACCCAAAAATGTGTCGCTCTCTGAGGTGCAATGCATAACAAATGGTCGTTCGTTGCACAAGAAAGACTTCCTCATCCATCACCGAGACAATCAGCAAAATGAGGTTATTTCCAAGCCTGAAATATCAGATAACTTGTAGCGCTTGGTCGGAACGCGAAATGACTATATAACAGCCTTGGCGACGAAGTGATTGATTTTCACTCCTCTGCTTTTTACTTTTTACAACTTAAATGGATCAGTCATCTTCCGAGTGTTAGTGACAACCACAGCAATTTGTAGACATAACAAAACTTATTTTGAATATCTAATCATCAGGCATCCAGTTTAAGGCCATATTCATGCAGCAACCAGATTCTGCGTTCGAAACGTACCTCCCATGTTGGATCTTAATCAAAGTAGTGCTAATGAGAAATGATTCTCCTATCCAAGCCTTCTTAAGCGAAGTTCCCTCGCGCAGTGTCCGAATTCAGCCACACTTGGTACAACTCCTTCGCAAGCCACATGAAGAAGCTGTATCGCACAGTTGTACAGCTGGCCAGAGTCAATATCTGATCCAACTATCTAACAGAAGTTGCGTCGAAATCACTTAGTAAGGAAGCTGAGGCCCTGGCTTCGGCTGTCTCTGAAACGCAGTCAGACAACCCTACTTTCAGACAACAGCTCATAGGAAGTTCAACTAGGAGCAGATTAAAAGAGACACCTTGTGGTCATTGTATAGATGTGTAAAACACGGTAGTAAGCCTCTGACTAAACAAAACTGCAGCCCAAGCTTTAAGAAAACAGCGTGTTTCTGCACATCGGACTGCAGAGTTGTCCCGTGATACGCTAACAACATTGAAACCAGCTCAACCTACCCAAGCGATTTTCACCTCAGAGGTCGTACCGAGCAATATACTTTCTTTGCAACAGAACAGTTCTGCCAGTGTGGACAACCTGTTCCTCAACGTAGACTAGTGGAGAATTCTGTGCCCCCACTGCGGAGACAAAAAGCCATCACGCCCATATTCGAGTTCAGCAATGAACCGGTCCATCTGCAACCCTCGAAATCAAGGAGGTCAGGACAGTCGATGGAATTTTGAACTAGCCGGTTCTTATCGTAGATAATACATTTCTTAGACCCAGAACAACACGGCCTTCTTAAACAACAACATTCTGCTGATAGCCAAAGGTGACTCGATCAAGGCGGTGAATAATGGAACCTCAGTCGATGTACTTTATCTTGGTTTCACTAAAACGTTCGACCTTGTGCATGGTCGCAGTAGCTTGTTGAATCTTCGGGGAAACGGCAAAGTTTGTTCACCGTTAGTATGGTTCATAAAATCCCTATTTGGAAGAACTTAGGATATACGGGGTTGGCTAGCATTATCAAAAGCGATTAGGGTGGAGTTTGGCGTACAACAGAGGTCACTCCATGGCGATGCGCTAATCTTGACCTTCAATAACCAGCCGATCTGAACTTTCGCCTCGGAATCAGTGCCATTCCGCCAGAACGTGATTAAACATATGGTTAATGGAACATCGCCAGGTCATCTAGTATCACTTTGATGTCTGTAATGAAAAACTACGGGGGCATTAGCGTACTGCTCTACTGGCAGAATTGCGGGGACTGTCCTCAAATTTAGAGGACTTGATGGATGACAACGATACTTCGATGATAAACAAATAGTCGCTGCCGACACCCACTAGTGTTTAGGTCGCCCGATGGCTTACAGCGAGCTTTCTGCATGCTCGCCCCCCAACCTTATTCCCTCGGCTTTTGAGGCTTGAATGAATCACCAAAATCAGCTCAGTGCTAATTTTCTGTGACTCCATAACTGCATTCAGGTGCCCCCAGCGGTCTTACCGTTGCTGACGCCGATAGATCTGATTCGGATGCCAGCCATTCACAATGATCCTTGGGTTAAACAGTGAGTTTTCCATCGGACAACCTTTTACTCAGTGATCTTCGGAATAAATTCATGTAAATGTATCTCATAAACTCGACGAAATTTAACAAACCGCAATCACAAGTTCACGAGAGAGTAACTAGAAATGCAAATGAAGAAAAAAATGAAACGAGTGAATCTGGCATCGAAATAGTGGAATCAAAATGTAACTCGGTTATACCAAGTTATACCAAAGGGAACGAGCCAAGTTCACTTAACAGAACCAAGAAATGTTCCACTACGCACAACAACTTGCACTTTTGACTGTGTTTTAAACTGGAGTAATGTTTCTTGAGGAGAATGTCCTTCGTCAGGTTTTTTTTTAAAGAGGTCTTTGTAGGCAATTCTGTTGTAGTGCGCTCATAGGTGTGGTCCTATTGTGAATAACATAAGAAAGTCTTTTTTAATACTCAGTCTCGGAGGCAGGTGCAAATTGGAAGGCTTCCTGTAAATTCAGTCCGCTCCAACGGACACATCTAGCGACTCATCGGACATTTCACCACATCTTTCAAGCGTAAAATCGGATACGTCCATTTGGATACGTTTACTTCTTTGCTAGTGGACCAGAAGTAATGCACTCGTTGTAGATTGTTTCCAGCAATCTGTGGGACCACGTTGAGTTACGCGCAAAACCCCAAAAGCCAAATCGTTCAAATGGGGGTTTATCTACAAATGCGGCATTATAAATACAATAATAAACTAATACAATTGTGCGAACCTCAAATCGTGGGACTACGCCGGCTTCTATACACCGGTTTAGGAACTGCTAATTCCTAACGGATCCCAAAGTCCACATCGACTGAAAGCAAAGATAGGGAAACCACGTATTCACTTAAACAACACGTCCGATGACAAGGTCAAAGAAAGGTTTATGTTCAGGTCAAAAACAGGAAAGTTGGTATAGGCGCGAAATCGAAATAACAAAAACGGGGAATGCCGTTGTACAAAGTAAGGATAGAGGAGAAGATTCAACACTCGTTTTGTGCCTCAGTGGATTGAAATGCAAATCTTGGCACAGCCAAATTTATCCACTGGTGTTTTACTTTTAAATCATGTGTGAAACACCATTTGGGTCATCCGTTCTTCTTGGAGCTCTTCAGATGGCACCCACACCTCCAATACTCGCCACACGTGTAGTCGTCCACTGAATTTGCTATCAGTCCACAATTGATACTCACAGAACTCCTATGAAATCACTGCTGAGGTGTCAAACGTCATTTCCTTGATTTACCATGATAATGGTGGTGAGTTGAACTCGGAGTACACAACGCTCAAGGATTCCAACAGTCAGGCTTCACAGTTATGACTGCATCGTCTTCGATCGTGATTGCCACTCATGGATGAGAGTTATTCTTTATTAATGAGTTAAACGTAACATTCTTTTGAGTAGGTTGAAATATGGCACGTGAATCATGCTTTTAGATGGTGAACGGACTGGAAGTTTGTAAATACAGTGATGACAGAATAGGTAAATAAACAACTTTCTGACCAAGTCCCATGCTTAGTTCTGAGACTATAACTGCCAATAAACTGCTAAACAGCCTGACTAGTCCTGGCTGTTTCGGTTTGAAGTGAATGTACTGACAATGGAACTTCGTACACGGTGGTATGAATTATGTGTTAAGCGTGTTTAACTGTGTTGAGAGAAAACATAAAAATATTCTCATACTAATTCTGAGCTGGGAACTCAGCTAACTACCTTGACAAATCGTTGATGCGTCCGAAACTCCATGTCCTCCCGAAACATGTTTGAAAATTTATACCAACAGTGCTCTCCTCAGAACTTACTAGCCAATTGGAAAGGGAGAGCTGTTTTAGTGTCCAAGATCAAGTAAACGAACGCAAGGTGACAAAGTTTTCTAGTCACAAACACGAGAGCTGTTCTTTTTTTCGTTGTTGATGTAGTTCTTTCGCGGCAGTGCGACAGATGGGTATCACAGGTTCTGGGCCGCTATTGGGGTAAGACAGCTCCGATGTTATTTGTGTAGACAGTTGAAAATGATACTGAAAAAACCACATACACCGAAATTATAGTGATTAGGTTAGGTAAATGGGACTAGGCCGAACTACTGCGGTGTTCAGGATGGGTGAGCTATGCCATCACGAGTCAATGACACGCAACTAAACGATGTGCGGATGAATGGTTTTCACGAGCGAGTGGGCACTGATGTATTGGAAACTGCTAGACTAATACGGGTGCTCGACTCTTTCGGCTGTTTCAGGCCTTTCGTCTAACGTCAGAGTTAGCTGCATCAGCAGATTCCAGAAGGCTGGCCGCAACGGAAATAGAAGGGGTAGAATTCGTTTTGGAACGGCCAAAAGCAAACTAAAACCGTTCGCGTATTCGAAACGGTTGACCTAGAGTCCACCATCATCGTTAGCAATTCAAGGACGGTCACCATGTTTGACTAGTCTGCTGGAAATAACCCCTCTAATTAACTTGCTGTATTCTCGTCCACTTGCAAGACTTAAAATATTCACGTCTTGCTTCCCAGCTTATCTCATTCCGTTACACCACTAAAATGGACTGTCTCAGTACGACACGACCAGCTGTTTTAATAAATTCGGTCACGTGGTCACAATGTGACAGCAACATTACACGTTTCAGTGTAATGTTACCTCGGGCACCTTTCGGTTTCCGGCCTGTGGGCCTTACCGTGAAGTTACGTGCAGTAGTCGTGTGCTGGACGGAGCGAACACCAATGCCAGACAGAGAAATTGAAATGTTGTAAATACAAGCATGATTACGGTAATATGTAGACTTTGCATTCCATTTGTTCGGTAGGTTGGGGTTACCCTTCAATCCAGAGTTATTACGTCTATGTTCCGCTGCACTTCCACTCCTGGCCATCTATACTCTCAGGAAAGACAGCTTCGAAGAACGAATATGAACGAATATGATGAGGTAAACTGGTGATAAAATTGTTTATCCGCACAGCATGTACCCGCTACGCGGCTCGCATCCGGCTGCAGTGTTAGTACTTTGAAGTCCCGATGGTCAAGTCACATCATTAGCTAGCTTTGATCGCAGGACAGGCTATTCGCCATCGATTGATCGTCTGGCACTCTGGCGTTGCTGACTATTGCGAAGGATTATGAACAGTGTCAACTAGTTCGGTCGTTTTCGTTTAGCAACCCAGCACTTGGGAAACCCAGTAGTCCGGATGAGGCCTCTGTTTGCCGAAGTTTTATCCCGTTCAGTTGGAATAGCTCTGTTCCAACTGCTGATGCTTCGGACGGATAAGCTAAACGCATTGGAACGGCCAAATGAATCGTATTCGGACATCTAATAAATATGGTAACTAATCGCAGAACGGAGCGCACAACAGCTCAATAATCTGCTTAATCGGTGTGTCAGCTAGTCGTGAAGCCAGAGGCGATAAACCAATCAAACCCGCTGTCTACGGATGTACGCCTTAGGCCAAACTGACACAACAATCTCGTAGAACAGAAAGATTTGAAACAACAGGAAGAGTCAACCCCCCCAGATTTTGTCTCGCTCGTTTAACCGTTCATCCGCACATCATTTGTTTGCGTGCCATCGCCTCATAAGCACATAACTCAACTATCGTGAACACTGCAATAGGTTTGCGTAGTCCCATTCGCCTAACCTAATCACCATAATTTTGGTGTTGTGCTCTGCTCACTATCGCGTTCAACTGCACTGCTTTTGATGCACATGCGTTCATTTAACAACGTTAACCACATGTATACTGAAGCAATCACCAAAGATTGGAGAAGGCGACAGACGCGTCGGGAGGATAAGGGAGGAGAACGCCATTTCTAAGCGTATCACGATTAGAAGGAAAGTGTACCGAGGATGACACAAACTGTAACGTTAACTAGTTGGACATAATACTGGCCCAAGAAAAGAACTGAGGCTGATATTTGGGACCTTCAAAAGGGGTGAAAAACCATCAGCTATTGGAAGTCCAACTCTGGAGCAAGGAAACGTCACTTAAGTTATACTGGACAATAGAAATCGCGGTCAATCCTCATATCAAGATACTTATCAGTTGCCTCTTTCTTAAATCCTATGAATTACAGTTCAGCAAACTGCTTCTTGTTCTATGCCATCTGATTAATATGTTTATTGTCTAGCTGTAACACACTACTCATGAGGTTGCTGAAAACTCTTCAATAGCCCACGGCCAGTTTCACCCTTTCTTGGGCTCATCAGGTAGGCCCAGCTTCCGAGGTTCTGTTGGCCTCATGTTTAACTTGTATCAGACCATCGTTCACGAGAAATTCAGCTTGGTTCAGTTGAGCCTTCTATCAAAACCAACATCGTGCGCAAACAAGAGTTAGTGTCGTTGTTTGCAAATGAATGTATTTCGCTAATTTCGTGCAATTTGGTTCCAAGTAGAACATAAGATTGACGGAAACTCGGGGACTGCGCCTACCTGATGAGCCCCAAGAAGGACGAAATCGGTCGTGGGCTGTCAAACAATTTTCAGCAACCTTATGACTAGTGCATTACGTATACACATGTATCGCGATATCTCGAATATCATAACAACTGGAACATGAGGCGGCCTGGTGCAGCACATTCAGTTGCCTGGAAACATCACAAACGGGAGATTCAGCTGGGTTCCAGGTAAGTTTCTAGCAAAACCAACTTTGTTTTCAAATGAGTGTATTTCGTTAATGTCGTCATGTGTTTGTTGTTCCGGTCTCAGGCTAATCGAATGTCGTCACACTGTCCGCAGACAGACATACACTCCCCCAGAAACGTGTCGGGCCCAATTTAGGTTGAACAGCTTTATTGCACTGTGAATGGAATGGAAATTTTCTGATGGGTATGGAGGATTTTGAGCGCTGAAATTGCGACATCACATCCTCCGAAATACGCATATTTTTAAGGCTAGCTAGTTGGGCAGGTTTCGGTAGAACTTCTCACCCTTCCTGCGTGGGTGATAATGTTTTTAGAGTCAATCGAAACCGCACCACAGTTAAGTAAACCACTGTGATTTCAATGTATTTTCAATATTTGCGTGCACTAATTTGAATGAAAGTAGGTAAAATCGAGAAGAATCAATTGCCTTGGTGGTCCGCAGCCTGTACGACAGCAGCTTTACTCTCCTTTTGTAGGGAGCCACTGGAATAATAGGGGGGAGGGTAACAGGTCAAGCCCTTGTTTATATAAATTTGATAAAATGGTGTACTTGCAAGGAAATTTCCACTGGAGCTGGAGGATACTGTTACCTTATCTGTCCGGAGGCAACAGATGACATTTTGTTGTCCTCGTACTTAGTAATGGTGGCCAGACTGATGTCAGTCGACCTCTATTTTTTACTTGAGAGTATATAAGTAGTAGTCACACAACAGTATACGGTTTCAGGGTGGTGCTTGATCTGGCCATAATCTATGAAGTATTGCATTGCTCTTTGTTCCTGCAAAGGCTTAATGGGGCCTTCACTGCTACAGTAGTCTAAATCAGAGATTTTGGTATTTGGATGATGAGTACTTGGTTTTGATCAGATGTTCTGACTGTTTCTTGCCGGTTTCCTACGATTCTGGGAGTGAGATTATCAAAATGTATAGAACTGTTACATTATTGCTAACTAACTAAACGTGTAAATAGCGAGCTAACGGGGGCATTTCGAAAACACGCTGACGGGGAGATGATCGGCAGTCTAGAATTTTTCTTCTTTATGCCTAATTATCGATTTGGTCGCAATCTGGAGTTTTTTCAAGCCTTTCGTGAAAAAAGGCAACAGTAGACAGGATAGCGACCGAGATGTCTGGTTGACTTTCCACATCAGTGAGCGACAGGACTGTAAGCTTGCATAATTAGACGTCCTTGTGGGTTATTTTCAACACTGGAAGAGCCATGAAAAAATATTAAGTTTACTTGGATAAAAATGGACGGCCGCTATTTGTGGGGAAAAATTAAGTGCTGTCTTCTGGATCTCGAATACAGGCTTCTTACACTCAAGTGAGGCGAAAGACAAAGAAAGCCTGTAATGACAAAACCACTAACCTTGTGCAATTTTACTCGTTTGTCGTAAAGTGGGCGAGAAAAAGAGAACTTTGATTCCGTACGTGATGTCACGGTACATTTGAATAACGCCGTTTGCGTAAATTTTTTCTTGCCCAAGTCTTTTTCTTTGAAGCACCTCTGGTTGAGGGTTACCTCTCAGCTAAGGCACCACCAACCGGCACACTCAGTGTTCATTTGAAAATGGTGTCCGTGAGGAATACTCCTAAAACTTAACCAAGTGGCAGAGAATTACGTCTTACTTTACGTCTTTACCGGATAAAACTTTACCTTTTTACTTAACTTAACTTAACTTAACTTTACTTTACTTCACTTTACTTTACTTTACGCCTTACCTTCGTTTGGACGAAGTGTTCATTTTCTATACAGCTGAAGAGCTTTGAATCTGTAATCTCAATTCCATTACCCACAGTTCCGTTGAATGACTTGAACACAAGGTGACCATTGACACAACTTGATCCCTATTTATTACGATCTAGCGAAATCCAAGCAAAGTCTGTCGTGTTGGATAGAGGGTAATATTAATACCGATGGGATGGTGTGACACCTGTGATTGTCTGGAACAGACCACGGTTTTCGACAATTCCTCTCAGTTGCACACAAATTTGGTTTCGGCAGGAGAATCAGTTGAATCCAGCTGAATCGCTAATCTGTGACGACCCGCTTCCACTGAATGTACTGCATGAGACCGCTTTGGTTTTCACTTGGTGCGATATTCGAGATATCGCAACACGCTTTTTTTCCAGATGCAATACTCTACCGACATGAGTAGTGTGTTATTTCCAGACCACGGTCTTATTTGCGGGAGATTTGTCGTTAGATAGACAGGGCGGTGTGCAATGTTCATAGGTCCAGTGGAATACAGTGAATCAGGAAACACATGCGTCTGTGTTTGCAACCACGAACCCTATGGATGCCGCCAGGTCCGGACAACTCCGGTTTGTTGTTACCTGTTCAAGCTGTCATTGAATTAAGATGATAGGCTCTCTTATATTACGTGGTGGTTGTGATAACGGTCACTCGGTTCCTGAAGTTGAGAACTGTCATTCAGTACTTAGTGGTGCTAGTGTGAACACTCAGGATAATCCGGTTTCTGAGGAAGACTTGAAATTTATCAAGCTAAATAAACAATCGATAATGTTTCGACGTTGATCAAGAGCAGGTCCACAGTGTGGTGATGAGACGGAGCTCCACAATAGAAGATCTTTGATAGGCAGTGAAGCCATGCACGTACGTACGTACTATCAAACTGATACTAACACCCGACACTGGTTTCAAAAACTCCGTTCTCGACGGTGTCACGCGTGACCCACAGCACCAACAGATCGCACAGAATGGTTCCACATTCCCCAGAATGTCTACCAGACAACACAGCTTGTCACTGACTGAGACTGAGAGACCGGTGTTCGATACATTTAACCACCGTGCAAAAAAGTTGATCGTTCGATGTGGAAAAAATACAATGTGAATAGATAATATGATAGTTCGTACGGCTAGATGTGTCAGTTGAGTACAGGAATACTCACAAAGAGTTCAGAGTAATTCACTTGTTAGCTGATGAAACCACAGCAGACAGGGGGGGGAATATTCATTCATTAGGCCTGGAGACTATTTCCATTTTTTACAATAATGCTATGAAGCGAATTAACTTCAGTTTTATTTAGTTAGCCTGCAACCAAAATCTTATGTCCTATTCGGTTATTTGTTCTGAAAAACGTTTGTGGCGACCGACAAAAGTGCAGTTCGTATCATTTTTTACTCTTCTGGATGAGTTTGCTGACATGAACACGAGATGAAATTGAATAAATTAAACTTTCGTCCTCTTTTGTATCAAGTAAAGTACTCACTCTGTAGCGACCACCTCCTAGGGAACACAGGGTCCGGTCCCTCTAAATAGGATAGCCTTTGTAAGCAGACAGGTCACGTTATCGTAACTATGTTACTCAAGATTGCTCTTAATCAAGGATTTATCAGCAACCGGGGTAGTGAACTATTAATGAATTAGGCAGTTTGCAGCCACATTACAGCAATGGTCTCTCAAGTGGCCTTGACTCACTGTACTTCGACAATGATTGCCTTTCGGCTCAATTTAAAACTCTTTACATTTGTGCTTTGTTAGAGTTGCGACAGTCAACAATACATGCGGGTAGTTTGTTTTAATGTTCATTGGTAAAACCCCATTTTCTGCTTTATTAAGCTTGTCCGGATGTCAGCTGATAAACAAACCGCGGTACTGACTTTAGTCTAAATTTAGCGTCAAATCTATTACATGTGCGCTAATGTTCACTAAGTTCTTACAAAAGGGCATCTTACAAAAATCGCCATTTGGAGACTGTTCACTCCACAAAGTGTGCTAAGGCTGATGTGTGCGTGAATTCAAGGTCACAAACATAGTTCCTTATCCACTAAGATCTTCTGTGGGTGCGCCCGGTGTATGGTCCAGTTCCTTCCGAAAAGTTTATATAGTGTGTTTGCACGAATAAACCCGCATCACCCCTGAAAGAAGACCGAATGTTGATGGAGTTTTCTTTCGTCGGTCAAGGTCCCAAAGCTGGTCCTGGATGGTCAGGTAATCCAAGTAATGAGTTAAAATCAATAAATACCAAGGATTTACGATTGTCTATTACTGATATCCACAAACGGTGGCGTTCCGTTGCGGACCTGATTGCTAGATGTACAAACGGTCATACCGTGGTCATTGTCCTTGCCTAGGAGATATGCATACAATATGTTCGAAAAATCGTCCACTGTCTGCCGTGGCTCACTCGCGCACTGGGTAGTGAATGGTACATTCTCCATGAAACCAGAATAGCCCCTCAAGTTTATATCATCCGAGAGCTTTTCGCCGCTAGTATGTACATCGGAGAAGCATGGGTGGACCGTTTTTTTGGGTATACCTTATATCCATCCAGTAGCTCACTCTGAGGAGGGGTCGTTCACGAAATATCACAACAGATTTTGGGATGTTAGCCGAACTTTCTACTGTTATTTTTTTTAAAGCAATGCCCATTTCCAGACTGTGTTTTCATCATCTTGCATATATCCGTTTGCAGGAAAATTCATTAGAATATGCCACCGAATACAATAAAAATCACTCACTTCGCCATTTGGCGTCTGGTTTAGCGTGTTAAAACAGAGGATAGACGCACATCAGTAGCAGCTGTCCGGTTGGAAATGAAACGCAGAGACGGATATCAAGCAATCAGACTTTTTATGTTCATCCGCACGCATGCCAGTCACGCTCCAGTCACTCCATTTCCGTTGCTGACACGGGCCTTCTGCCAATAAAAAAAGTGTGTATTCTCACCACACGCTGGTGGCTTGAAGATTTCCCTTATGTAATAAACTAGTTATTCGTGTGTACCAAGAACCTCACGAAAGCCTACTGGTTGTGGACGAGTATTTTAAGATCTCAGTATATATATATATATATATATATATATATATAGTCTGGTGGATGAAGATTAAATTTTGCTGATTTCTTGGGATAGTCCCATTTCCAGTCACCTCCCTGATCCTGTTTTAACAATCTAGCGCAGACCTGTTTTTTATCGCACATGGTCGCTTTACAGGTACCGTACTTCTTGTATCACGTAGTGGTCACGTGGTGGGAAACTGTTGAACCGATAGGTTAACAGCAAGTGCAGTCGTGCATCCAAATTCTCTCGTCTCTCTACCACGCCAGTCTTTCGCAAAACTCCTGTACTGGTAAGATCAACTGAAGTGGTGTGCGAAAGACAGCAGATCGGCCTCCGCAACAATGCAGCTAAAAAGCGTTAGTTGGCTGAATTTTGAACGGTGATCTTGTAACAATGGGTACACGGATGACCGTTGTCGGCCGGAATTCCACACCGACGGTACACGGCGGATATGTGAATTCACCGAAACATATCGGCGCCTGTTGCTTACGGAACTCATAATTGAACGAGTTAAGTCCTTGAGTCATTTTTCGGTTCAAAATGCTGCTGCTTCGATCGACTGATTCACCATTTTCAGTCCGACTACTTGACTGCGCTGCTAGATGCCTTGACCTTTCACAAACTCATCACGTCCCTGTTGCATACTACTCAGCTCCTTGTCTCTCTTATTCTGTTCACCCAAATAACGTGCAGCGGTGAATGGATGGGTAGATCCCGTCACGAAAAGACTGGACTTCACCGTGGTGTGACGGTTTGCGCACCTGAGCGACCCATTGAGCTATACTGGGGGGTGCCCGCGTGACACTCACAGAGTCTCTCATACCAGGTTGGTCCATGGGTAGAGGTCTGACGAACACAGTCTCCTGGCCCTCCAGGTTGGGGGTTGGAACATATGGCGACTTGTTCCGTAGAAATGGTAATGCATTTGCATTTCCCGCCAAACACCGCGGCCTTGCGGTTAGGCTTTTGAGCCAAAGGCTTTGGGTGAGGACTGTAATCATCCTCCTGTCTAGGTGTGGGCGCCCTGACAGTATCCCAGTCCGCGTACAGCCATGATGCCCCTGTCTAGAGTGAAGCATCGGTGTTGAACACTCATGTCATGATGATGACATGATGATGGTGATGATGACGTGCAGCTCTAGAATAATCTCAGTCTTAACAAAGCATGCGAAAAAGGTGCAGCTGATAGGTGTTTGGGTGTGCTAGTCGTAGGGGAGTTTTTTAGACTGTCATATCGTTTCAACATCGGCAGAAATGCCACTGCTTTCCAGGTGAAGTGACAGCAACATCGTAGGCCGCACTTTGACCTATCATCTCTTTCGGCCAGACTGGATTGTTCGACGTAGGCTTCGAAAATCCAGCTTTATATGACAAGCACGTAGTGAGTGATTTCGAGTCTGGGACACACGATAAAAATGGCCAGTGTGCGTACGGTGTGCGTGTCGGTGCGTGTTACTGATAAATCATGTACACAAGTTTATTAGAAGCTTAACACTAAACTCGGGGTTGGATGGTTCTTTGCCGGGGGGTTCTCATTCCTTCAAAGAAGGAAATTTTAAGAACAAAAAGTATTGCTTATGAGTGGATGGCCTTTGTATACACTAACCTTGTAGAGGGACAACCGTAGTAGCAGTTTTTCAGGGTTTTTAACAGTTGTGATGATGGCTGATTGTTTCCTTGTGAGTGGCAGAACATTCACCTATCTCCTCGCGAATCTTTCTATCCAAATAAATACTTATGCCGCTTGAGGAGCGATCGGTTGCGTATTCTAAGCTATGTCACCTGATGAAGGAAGTCCTTTCAATTGGAGATTGTATTGGACTTCCCCTTCAGTGTCACTTCGGAAAAGGAGTAATGTGTGGATAAACGTGGGAATGCAAAGACAATTGATTGTGTGGAATTTTGTACACGATCCGGATAATAAATGGCAGGTAGTCTGAATAAACTCCCAACATTAGAGACAAACCTTCTCCTCCCCCCTGTGGTACTCACTAAGTAAACCTTTGGTTGCTATTCCGTTGTTTTCAGCTCAGCCTGAAAGCTTCACATGACCGATATAGGCTTATGACTATGCTGCCGAGGTAGTTGCAAGCCAAAACGCAAAAATGAAATTGAGGTAAAGTAGATCCCCTCATTGCTAATGATGGTCGATGGCACATTGCACCTGTTTAAACCTTCGAAATATTCGGTTTCATAAGTTGGGAAGGAATTGGAAGTAATCAGGAAAAATAATTTGAGAAGTTTAAGGTGACTTTGGTGAATTTAATTGCTATCTGAAACGCTTTCTCCGATTTCTGCTGTCAGAAGGTTGCGTGTTCGTATCGCGTCGGACTTACTACTTTGGGATGGTGCCTGGCAAAACAAGTATCGCGCTACATTTTTCCACGTGGTCCCGGTGTAGCGGTGGATACTACTGATGAGGCATGCGAGTAGTATGTCTTCTCGTAAATCCGCTTTGCGTCTCTTGAAAAGTAAGATCTATTAAGGAATTTGTGGAATCGCTTTGTAGCATTTGCTTGTATTTGAGTAACAGTCAATGAATATTCAGAAAAGTTCAGGAAGAGTCGTTCAAGGAGAAGGTGGATATTCAGTTTTGTAAACGAGATGCGGAATTGGTGGAGTCTCTTTGTAGCATTTGCCTGCATTTGAGTGACAGTCAATGAATATCCAGAAAAGTTCAGGAAGACTCGTTCAAGGAGAAGGTGGATATTCAGTTTTGTAAACGAGATGCATATGAGAGTTTTGCTCCCCTGTTCAATAGTCTGTAACTGTTAAGTTGGTGTTCTCAAATAAACAACTCCACAGAGAAGGCCTTCTTCCTTTCACCGGTAGTAAAGGTCCGATCAGATAAACCGAAAAAGTCCCAGTTATGACGAGCTCAGATTAATATATTCAGCGTGAAATGTACTCAAGAAAGCTATGTGGTCCCATCTTTGCCTAAATCAGACGGAAAGTTCTAGACAAAGAAAATTTGATTAAAGTGAAACAGGTCAACGTTGGACAACTGTGAGGAGGTGAAAATTCGTGCTTACTTAAACAGAGTGAGCAGCCATCGACGGTTATCGATCGTGCTGAAGAGCAAGAGATTGTTTAAGTACCCACTTAGGCAAGACAAAGAAACACTTAGAGTTGTGCCTTGAAGCAACACACGAAGAAATGTCGCCAAGTTTGAGTGCACACCAAGATACAGAGGGAACGACATAAACAGCATATGACGTAACAATGCTGACTGACACATATGACCTTAGTCGGCCTCCAGAAGCTTTGCTTTAAGTTGATTGACTTTCAATATATGAGTAACTAGATTTTGTAAAAAAAGTTACCACATCAATTTTACGCTCAAAACCACAATCAGCCGGCGAAAACTGATGTGTATGTTTACCCATAACGTATACGAATTTGATAGCTACATTTTTCGTTCACTGTAAGCTGCTGACTAAGCTCCCACCAACGGTGGACACCGTGGTTATTGCCACCATGGCATGTTAGCACATGCGTTTTACAGTGGAAACAAGGGCTATCGGGCCGATCAGACAAAGTGTGAACAGCCGGTGGAAGCTTGGCCATTTAGGTTGGCGGTGTTCGCGGTGGTATTCTGTTTCAGCTGTAAACAATATTGTGTTGAACTTAGCTAACTGTCAAGAAGACCACATAATGAACCGTTACCTGGTTGGTGCCTCAGTTTGTGCAACAAGCACCCGTAAGTGAAATGAAAAACGCTGATCATAGTTTACAGTTTATGGGGAAATGCTAATCTTCTGATACGAACAACTGAGCTTTTGAGCCTCCGGTTGTTTGGGTCATGTTTGTGAACTTCAAACCGGAACATCAGGTGAGCTCTCTTGCTGTGTCCACCTGTGGAGCCCCTAGACTAGGTGAAACGTGTACAAACTGTTTTTTTCCTGACCTGATAGCTTACTAATTAGTGAGCAGTAGACTCTTCCACAACGAAAAACCTTTGAAGTGCACCAAAATTTCTCCTGGATATTGCCAAGCTCTCCCGAAAAAGCTATTTGTGATAACCTTTCCCGGGCCATTTGGGTTTATCTAACCAACGACCGTCCGTATTTCTCAACAGCTTTCGTCTTTGGGACTTGAAGGAATAGTCCAGCTATTGTTCGATTCTGCAATTGTCTTACAACCGACGTCAGTGCGTAAAAACGACTAATTTTTAAAAAAATATTTTCTTCAGCTACTGCATTCATGATGATTTTTATAACCCAAATGAGTGTAGCCACAATTTACTAGTAAAGTTATCTCATAAAAAATGACTAACTTTTGAGGGCACAAGAACTGGCATACTCTCGTGATCAGTTTCGTTCCATTTCCCAGTTCTAGATTTAATCCATCTTGAGACCGCTTACTCCACTATTCCGTACTCTTTCATTCTCCGTAAGCCTAAGGATTTATTTGCGCGCCGTTCTACCTTAGGTAAAACAGTTTTGTCTGGAAATCCGCCGATAGTGAAGGCAAATGTCTTGTTTTGCCTTGTCTTTTCCTGTCTAGACTGCCAGTTGTTCGATTTAGCTCAACCGCGCCAACATACTGTTTCTTTCGAGTGAAAACTGGCCACTTCGTAATGGGGCAAATTTTTCCTGTATGAAATATAAAAACCCTATTTCAGAAAGCGTCTTCTCGAACCGGGTACTTCTCTGGGGGGTATTGTGGGATGGGTAGTTTTTACACACTTGAAAACAACAGATGGTGACTGTCCGAATACAAGCTAAAAGGACCGCAAAACATAGAAATTTGCTTATACAATGAAGCCATGTGAGCAGGATGAGGCCCTGTTTAATAAACGAATGTTCATCTCTTAGGATGCTGTCTTGCGTCACAAAATTGCACTTGGAAGTATTTTATGATTCGCCCCTGAAAGTATTCGCATGCACTGTTTCGTTATACAAGTCACGCAATTAGCCGCAACAGGTTCTGATATTGATCGTCTAAAAGTCCATCCCATTGATGTGTGGTGGAAGATGCGTGATGCCTGGTCAGATATGTGGGGCGGTAAGGAACGTCTTCGGCAGCTCAGGTGATACTGTGCCATCCAGATGACTGAAGGCTGAAAACCCAACTATTGCTGTTTTTAATTGTGCTAGTCGTTTAAAGTTTATCAGACTAAGACAACCATAGCCACAGATTCATCTGTTGCTTTGGTAAACTCCCTTCAAGAGAGATAACTCATCCGGCTAGGACGGCCAGAGTCCTGTGCTGTGAAAGCTGACACGCAGTTCATACAGTATAAGAGACCAATCCAAATGCTCCAAGACGTCAAAAAAGGACAGAGCTGATAGACTTGTATATCAAAATACATCTCCTAATGACCCAATGACCTCTCATTTTGTGACCAATGACCCCCATTAATTTACCCCGTTCTGTCTAACTGGTCGCTACTGCAGCTGACTGCCTCTAGAGACCGTCTATATAGTTGACATTTCCCGGGTGTTCTGAAACACAGTTGGGTCTTAAATACACCAAATGAACACGCTCCTTTTTGAAGACTACTCTCTTCTGATAGTGTTTGCCTTCATTTAAGCTAACGTATCTGAAAACTAGTGTAGAAACCACATTATATCACCAGAGGTAGTTTTTTCACAGGAAAGTGCACACCAAACACATCGATCCTCAGAAGCGACCGGCACCATAAACCCAACTGGTAACTTTGAATTAGCTCAGTGTTTGGAGGAGTCTGTATTTCGGGATCCCACTAAGCAATGGCCTTGAATGACAAAGAACATCAGAGAGGCGATCCCATTAGAGAAGGTACGGCGTTTGATTGGTAGGATCGAAATTATTTTTTCCCAATGTGAAACTTTGTTCCAAACAGGCTACTCCTCAGAGGAAGCATCTGTTTGTCGGTGATCTTTCCAGAGGCAGACAACCGGATTTCGGGAACTTTTGCTCCAATACGAAAGAAAAATTGACTAACCGGTTGGTCCATTGATATGCTGGCCTCATTATTGTGGGAATAGTTGAGGGTCCAGGTGTTTCTGTAAAACCAGTAGACTGAGCTGATCATATGTGGTCAACCAATTCAACTAAAGAAATTACATTTTTAGAGCGTATCATCAGACGCAGTTGCCCACAAAAACAAGATCATTTCGTTGTTGAACATAGAATTCCTAAAACCCCCTAATCAGTCACGCTGGAGGTTTGGTTTTAACGAGAGACTCAGCTGAGCCTCTCATTTGTGGTGTTCTTCAGCTGTTTTTGAACGCTAAACATATATTATGGTTACAAAAGCACGGTTTGCTAGCGACAATGGCCGCAATAGGTCACTATCATAAAAGAGTAGAGTTGTTTCTGTGATACCTCAAGGTTTCACTGTACAGTCCTGATTGGGCTGTGAAAAAAGTCAGCGCCCGGATGCTGATTGTATGATATCCCGATAACTGTTGACCACACAAAATTTGCCGTCACTTGTTAGGCGGAACAAATAGGGGGCAAACATGCCTTATCAGTTTCGTAGGCAGTTTGTGGGTGTATGTTGTTAGTGCATTCGAAGGACAACAAATCCGTGAGATGTTACAAATCCCAAATACAAGGTTGGCCTTAACCATTGGTCGCGAATTATTTTATCAAAGTAAATTCAAATAGATCGGTGTAAGATGAAAAAAATGTCAATTTGAAATGTACCTTACTTTTCATTCTGCCAAGAAAACGTTCTCGGTAAGGGATCAGATCAGACATGTTGTCTACCAAGCCCGCACATCAACATCTGGACTGCTTTTCGAAAATTGCAGGCTGGAGTGTTTGTATAAAATTTGAATTTCGCTGTCCAAGTGTATTTGAAAACCGAAAAGGAACAAGCGGCAATATTCATCGAACAAGTCCCCAGGAAGACTGGAGCACAAAAACTGCAGACAGAAGTTTGTAGAATGGCATTTCGCTACTTTTCTTGGAATCACAATCTGAGCACTTATTTAGAGCTTATGAGTGGTAATGTGATTTGGCGTTTGTTTTGCACCTAAATCGGGTTGGCCAGCTTCACTCTAAAACAAATTTTGATGGAAACCTCCTGTGAAAATATCAGGAAGGTCAGATTCCTGAAAGCAACCCCAGAACGCCCGGAACCTACTGAGACCTTAAAACTCCATCAAAATCCCAATAGGAAACCAGGCAAGCATCCAGGCTAATCAAGCATTCAATCCATTCAGCAACAGCATGGATCGATGAAAGCAAAATTCAGATAGCGCGAGGCCCCTTTTAAGTGCAGTGCTCGCACGCACTCGCTTGTTCGCAATAACCCTGCTGTGTTCCCTATCGGTCAGTCTTTTTCCAGCGCTAGGCACTGGAACAAGGACAGCACTCAGATATAACAGAACGGAATGTCATCCCGCTAATCTGTGTGAGTACAAATCAGATTCGAACAGATCATAAACCTGAATCAGGTAAAACATACATGCAGAAGATCAGTGTCGCCTGATAGCTTCGGTTTTTCAAATGATTTATTTCAAACTTAATAATCTACAGCGTTCATTATTCTTAGAACTTTTTAGTACATCCTGAAGACAGTTTAGTTTATGATCTTCGATGTCATCCACCGAAGTAAGACCGCTTTTCCACTGTTCCCTATTCTTTGAAGGGATCTAGACATTAGCGACTTGAGGAATTGTAATTTAACAGGACGCTGTTGATTAGTCGATCTTGCTCCCTCTTATTACTGTATACATTATGGTCCAATACACCAGAGAAGTGAAGACGATTGTAAAAGAATGGTCGTTCTCAGGTGCTGAACTCAAACAGTTCGAGCTCACACTACACAAGTTAGTGACGAAACAAAGGGAGAATTTTGCGGACTTCAGTTAACCAGTTGAAAATATTGAGGTTACTACTTGCATTTGCGAAAAATTGAACCATGTTTTGCGACTCCTTGGTAAAACAAATGCACCATTTGCACTGTAAGCAACCAGCTGTTCATTCACAATGTGGATTCACGGTGAATCTTTAAGAAGAATCTTTAAGAAGGGCTTTATACATCTGAGTGAATATCTCGTAATATAGTTCGGAATAAAACTTCTTTCAAATCTTTGACCTTGCATGGGTTTACCATTTTCTGAGCGTTGTTCCATGGAGAATCTGCAGAAGAGCATTGAATACAACAGCAGCGAAAAGGTTCCGGACCCAACTGTATGCATAAATCTGATGAAAACTCATTGACAGATTATTCCAGCCGAGATTTTCGGCTCAAATTTAGTTTAGTCTCTTGTTATTTGCAGAAGAGTATACAACTCCACTTATTTTGCTAGAATTTGACAGATTGGGACGACCAGTCTCCGTATACATTGCGGAATGATTAAAATACTGTCCTTTTGTCCTTCAGTAGGAATGAGGCGATAAAAGAACTCATGAGATGGCGAAGATCGGTGTGTTGCAAAAGCAACGACCAAAGGCCGGCTGTTTGATTCCTGTGCCTAGGATTGATTCATGGCAGAACAAGAAAGACTTTTGTCATCAATGCTCTTGAACACTTGAATAAACGAGATAAAAGTCACTGACCTGCTCGTGGTAGACTCTCTGGGAAATTGACGGCAAACACTCTGCATTAATCAGTAGCTTGCTGGTTGTCAATCCCACTCATATGAACTTGATTCCTTAAAAAATTAGTCAACACTCCATCATTGTTACTCAACAAGTTTTAAGTGTGCCTTACTTTAGTAAGCTTTTGAAGTAAACTTTTCATGTGATCACTCGCAAACACGCAACAAAGCACGAACATTCCATTTGCATACTGAACTTCTCCTCAGTGCAACCAGTGCCAACACAAGGCCCTTTCTTAATACCCTGCGAGTGCTATTCAACAGTTTGCCCTCAGATTTTGTGCATCGTGAAACAAAACACCAGTATTCACAGTATTATGACTGAGTCGAACGGCAACCATCTCAAGATTGATATTGTGTTCAGTCATTCAGCAAGTCTGGGGCAGATGAGTACGTGCTGGAATGTGCACGTGCTGCGCGATGGACCATCAGACCCAGACAATACAGAATACAAATATAGCACTCCGATGTAACGTTTAGCCGTATCTGAAATTTCATAGTTAACCGCGAGGTGGACAGCGCATGACTTCGCTGTCAGTTTCTTTCCAGATTGTCTGACTGAGCCGTTGGAGGTGTAGGCACCTCAGAATGCTTGACAAAGGCCAGCACTAGGTCCCCTCCCTCATTTACTCTTCTCTTCTTTTCACTCTAGGGCTTTTAATATATAATTATATATATATATATAGATGAAATTAGACGAACTTTATGATTGTACGGCAGTGAAGCATCAGTGCCAACACTGATGTTGCTGTCTTTGATAATGATGATGATGATGAGTTAACATAACTGTGAGTAGGACGGGAGAGCCTAGATTCAGCCCAAATCAGTAGACCGACCTACGAGTTGGTCATAGACACCTATTAGTGAACCAGACAGGGAGCAGACAAACATTAGGAAGCGTAATGGTGGGTTGTCCACACACACTTTTAAAATGACCGGAAAAATGATTGATCAATGGGCATGATCGTATTCCGTCGTGCTTTCAGTGTCGGTAAATCATTCCAAAGAGGATATACGACTAGTCCACTTTTTTAATAACAAAAATGCATATAATGGAATGCCAAGCGATACGTGCCATTTGAAGAGTATTCGACCCTGTCATATCGGCCGCGTTCAGCTTTCGGACTTCGTGTTTGCTATCCTCATACGGAATTATTCGTCTTCCACATTGGATGAACTGGATTAACGTAACGGGTAAAATGGATGTTGATCCGTGCTTAAAAAACTGGGCAAATTGTGGATGAAAACAAGAATGGAAGGGGGATGCATCTCAGGTTTTTTTATCTGCTGTATCAGGACAGGGCTAAATTTGTTCAAATCGTGAATTACAGTCTGTTAACATTCATTGCTTTTTTCCAAAGCGGAGGCAAATCTCGTGATTTGGGACTTCATTGGAGAGCGTAAGAGTTAGTAACGTTTTACGGGATGCTAGTACAGCCTTGTTCGCAAACACGACGATCACATTTGTGAGAAAAAAACACAACTATCCACAAGTAATTTGTTCTCACGAAGGATTTCGGGCAATTCCTTCAAACTGAGGTGCTTACGCCGGAAGCCCCAAGAAAGCAGTTCAAAGTGGTTTTGCATTTGTCTAGATCCATAAGTTTGATTAAAACTCCCCGACAGACGAGAGATTCAGCTAGATTCAGTTGAATCTCCTGTCAGATCCAAATGGGTGTGCAAATGAGAGTATTTGCCCGTCATTGGCTACCCAAGCAGATAAAAGCTGTGCCAGACGTTTGTATGAAAACGTTCTACTGAAATTTTGGCTTCAAAGTAGCTTCAGAGTTTACCCCGACCGTCCACTCCTCCCGTAATTTCCCAGCGTCTTTTTTGTGAGGTCTGCTGTGACCTCACAGGTCGCGCTATTCATTTGCGGCCTAGTTTATCGCCAGGGGGAGGGGGCAGTTATATGCGAACAGACAGCAAGTTTCATGGTTGTCATTTTTGCATCAAGATGGAGTGGATATTAGAACAGCCATCTAACCGATGGCTTACTTGCACTGTGAATGCATCGTCTACGGGTGCATCTCTGGAGTCCACTTATTTACTGGAAAAATACTAAGACCTATTTTTCGGGAATAGTGTGTAGACGATAAAAAGTGATCAGGCTAAACCTAGCTTATAATGTGTCAAGCAGTATCACCCTATGCTGAAAGCTGAGAGACGATGTAGGCTGTTTCATCCTTCCTGAAAACTATAGTCAGTTCCCATATCATGAATCCCCGGGGCGATTCCAAAGCACAAACATCCAGAATAGGATTTGAACATTCAGGTACTGGGTAATGTCACTGACTTCCACTGAGACAAGATGTGGTTCCATTCATCCTTCATATACGTAGTTCACTTCACTGGTATGATCCACACCGGATCACCGAATGCGAACCCAACTGAGCCGTCCTCATTTCTGAGCCGATGGCTTATTATTTGTAAGTAGTGAGATTTTCAACTTTTATACACGTACTAAGCCAACTATCCCCGATGGCTGAGGGGGCTTGCGCACTGATTCCACCCGTATTAGGAATCACTACCAATGTGAGCCACAAGGACCCCAAAGGACATTGGTAGCGATCAAGTTTGCAGGACTAAAGTCATCTCGAGATTCGTGGGATGCGAACCAGTAATAATTCTCAATACGTCCATACACTCACTCTACACTTCTGGCCATAAGCTGAATCACCCTTACACAGTTAAATTCCAAACTAAAACTGCAAAACCGCGTCACTACTTGCAAAAATGACGGTACAATCCCTGTTTAAACATGTATTTAACTTGGTACTCCACTGACGTATTTCTCTTGATTTCGGTTTCGCAAAACTTCATTGTTATATCACAGTGCACAGTGTGAAACTGTCCCTGCATTTGATGGTACTATATTAACGGTCATCACTGCAAGGGCATCGACAGTAGTTGTGAAAAGGAGATGTGAACTGAAAGCTTCTGACGCTAGTTTCCCGTTAATTTGAACGTACAAACAGTGAGGTTGTGCATCAAAAACGCGGTTTGAGCGTAAGTTACTCCTTAGTACGCTCACAGCCTTGAAACACAGTTGGCGAAAGGATGATTGATTACATCCACAGTGAGTGCACCATGCAAAGAGCCATTAATATAATTCAAATACAACCACCTACACTCCGGAATTATAAGAATTGTGTACTTCATACCTCTAAAGTAGAAGAAACTATGGGTAGAGGCTGTCCTCTAGCAGCTTATGCGACGTTTAAATTTGGTTAATGATTTAACTACAAAAATAAGTTTACATGTACATACTTGGGATGGTTTTCTTTTGTAGAAATAAAGATTGGATAAGTTTGTCCACCTGTAGCGATGTGCAGCTTGATAAAAGAAACAACTGGAGTCGGTCCATCGGCCATGTCAAAGGGGCAGTAGAAAGCACGTAGTCGAGACGTTTGGTTCAGAAGCGGATTGCTGACTCACACTTGTACTGACTGTTCTCACAATGCACCTGGCATGTATAGTTTAACAGCCGTTTTACATTGGAAATCTTCTGAACCGACCACTAAAAAGACCAGACAAAACGATCGCACTAGATTAGTGAAACTCTCGCATGTGTTCTGACCAGATAGCCTACAAATCATTCTTTAATTTTACGAGAAAACACCCTGCCGCACGGCTATAGATTTTTCATTGCATTGATAACGGATGCAGCATGTGACGGTACCCACCAAAAGTGGTCACTATAGAAAGGTGGCCGACTCACACGGAACAGCGGTCGAGCGTTTCTAGTGCATGCTGAACAGCCAAATGCACTTCCTGCCTTTAACTGTCTTTCTATATTTTGAAGTTGGTCAACCTGATTCAACTCATGCACAAAGGTGCACGTGTCCATCAGCTCCTGTACTTTACTAGGACACTACCGTTCACAGAAACAAGGACTAGGCCAACACTGCGTGCTAAGTAGTTCATTTGAAGATGAGGCAAAATTTACATAAATTGAACTGCATGTGATCTAAGTTGGCGATGTTGTGGAATGTGAGTAGCTAGAGTGCGCTGCTTGGTTGTTGATCTGTGTCATCCATGGGTCAATAAGCATTTTTTGAAATAAACAAAACAACGAGTTACGGGAGCCATTGCTCACAACGCTCGGCCAATCCGAGTGCCTTCGTCATCGACCGTCGGTGCGTGATCTGAACCGGGCACGGTACGAAACCGGATAGCGCATTTGCCACTGTATGGGACGAAATGAACTCAGTTCGCCCAACTAGTAGCCGGGCATCCTTGGTCAAACGGGTGCAAGCGATCTTTTGAATTCAGAAGATTTCGCTTCGCAGGATCAGTTTACTCAGCTTACAGGATAGATTTACTCGACAAATACACTCATTTGCAAATCAATTTGGATTTCACGGAAGACTCAAGTGAATCTCTCATTTATGGTGTTCTTCAACTGAATGTGCTGCACAAAGGCCATCTCAGTTGGTACGATATTCGAGATATCGCAGTATGTCTCACCAACCACTTGAATGTCCGATTACCTAAAAAGTACCGATAAAATCTGACCTGTTCAAAGCGAAAAACGAGTAAAAATGATTGTCATAAAGGAAACTACTCACAAGGTTGCTGAAAACTCTTTGACAGGCCACGACCGGTCTCGCCCTTCTTGGGGCTCATCAGGTGGGCTCAGTCCCTGTGTTTTTGTTAGAGTTTTCAGCAACCTTGTGAGTAGTTTCCTTTATGACAATCATTTTTACTCGTTTTTCGCTTTGAACAGGTCAGATTTTATCGGTACTTTTTAGGTAATCGGACATTCAAGTGGTTGGTGAGACTATTAAAAATACCCAAATTCCGTGACAAATAAATCCTTGTTGTTTTAACCAAGTGGATTTTGGAAAATCAGCATTGTAACTAATTGTCAGTTTTTTTTGGGTATTCACATGTCGTTACGGTAAACTTCGCATGCCACAAAAATGTCGTTTCTTGTTCGGAAGGTGAGGTTAATCTGCCATCGAACAGACAGGTTAGGTGAAGAGAAAAACTATACCGGACTAAAAACGGATCAACTTCATGTTCTGTCACCGGAATGCGCTGACTGTTTTTCCAGTAGCTAGCATAGAGTTGTGCGGCGGAAAAGTTCCGATACACTTTGTTGAAGCGTCTGCACGCACAACCAACACCTTTGGCCGGCGGGAAAACTATTACGTGTGGTAAATTCCTAAAGTACTCAGTGGTGATGACGAGGGGGCAGAGAAAGTGACGCAGTGGGGTTCAAAACACTATGCTTTAAGTAAGAAAAGTGCACTAGTGCCGTTCCCGCAAGTGTGGGAGCGAAACATCGCGCAGTCATGGTAGCAACTTCGCTTCGTTATGATTTGAGAAAGTTCCAGATTTATCGTGTAGTTATCGTTTTTTGAAGCCCAGAACACATGAGAACATAGCGTTAATTGTTCTATTTACAGGGATTATAGGGATTACTTGCACGACCGAATGCTCTCGAATAAATGACCATATTGTCAAGTGACAATACAATGAAATCCGTTGATCTTGGAGAAGGTACATTTCACAGAGCATATCAGGGCCTAATCACTCCTCTATATGGGGTTTTGCGGGATGGGTATTTTGTTCATATTCACACCACTCTCGTTTGAATGGTCGTCCTCCTGTTCTGGCGTAATTATTTCGGTGAGTCCACACCAAAGGGAAGCACTGGACTCGAGTTTCACTCTTATTAGAGCTCATCAGCAGTGCATATCCAATGGCCGTGCCGGGATGTGATTGGTGTGCCCGACTGATCGAACGACGACCCATCAACTGTCCTAGTTGTGACGATCGATTGACCCGCCAGTCAGGACTTCCCAGTCAGGTAGCGTGACGCACGCTTGAAATCCACTGGGCGACTTTTCGGTTGCATTTGGGGTTTTGCGGGATAGGTATTTTGTTCATATTCACACCACTCTCGTTTGAATGGTCGTCCTCCTGTTCTGGCGTAATTATTTCGGTGAGTCCACACCAAAGGGAAGCACTGGACTCGAGTTTCACTCTTATTAGAGCTCATCAGCAGTGCATATCCAATGGCCGTGCCGGGATGTGATTGGTGTGCCCGACTGATCGAACGACGACCCAGTAACTGTCCTGGTTGTGACAATCAACTGACCCGCCGGTCAGGACTTTCCAGTCAGATAGAGTCACACACGCTTGAAATCCACTGGGCGACTTTTCGGTTGCATTTGGGGTTTTGCGGGATGGGTATTTTGTTCATATTCACACCACTCTCGTTTGAACACTATTCCGCTATAGTTGCATATTATCATCATGGTGCACAGTCTGAAATTTTCCATTGTTACTGGGCTGTGTAAATTTGTTGCTTGGTTATGTTCGACAGTATACTTGAGTTTCGTTCAATAACATTATTCGAGGGGGGCTGGCGGTATTCATTTGACGAATCACTTGTGTAAAATGCTGCCTACAGCGATGTTCATCTTGACGGTGGGGTGTTTTTTCCGCTCATTCACTGACCAATAAGTAAACAGAGCTGTTGAAAACAGGCAGGTTACCGAAGTACTGAAGTGGTTCTTGAGACTGTCCGTGGAACTGATAAATTTTATGGAGTGGCAAGTTTCGTGACTCTGGTGTAGCACCAGTGTTAAGGTTCCTGATACGGGACTTTGAGTGAACCGTAGGTTGTACAGTCCCGAATATCAAAAGAAAGAATTGGTTTCGAAATTCTACGGTACTGTTTACACAAAGACAAGCAAATGTATATAACAATCATCGATTGTTCACGTTCGTAGCGTCAACAAGTGCACAAGTCTGTCACCGACCTGCGGTGTCAACGTCCGCAGACCAAACAACGGCGAACGGAATGTTGGCTCAACAGTGTGGGTTGCGGTCGTCCTTTCCAAACGGCGGTCTCGTGATTCTCATTGGTGGTGCGATCACACGGAACTCATGGGAAAACACGTCGAGGCAGGATCAGCAAACGGGATACGAACGCGCATGAGTGAGTAGGTCAGCTATGCACATTCAATCACAGAGACATGCTAATACACGAGTGTCGGACGGGACGGCCTTTTTGGAAAGGTGATTGACAGGTACAAATGAGCAAAAACAAGTGGAGGTTAAAAGTACGTAGACGAACTGAGCAAATGAATGGGGGAATTGCATGTGGTCAAGTTAGACTCAGTAACCATTCTACTCACCGTCATTCTAAAACTGGTTACCAAAAAATGCGCATGTATTTCAAGGAGCCTAGAGTCGTTCACACAATGTGCTGACGAGAAGACTTTTTGTGTTGTTTCGTATCCACGTTTAGTGTAAAATCCTAGTTGAGGGATTTCATCGGTATATACTATCTCACCCTAAGCTTAGCAACCACGTAAAAACTGAGAACAGCTCTAATTAGTTAGGTCAAAACGGTTCCCGCTGGATTCCCATATCCCTCATTGTTAACAGATATCATGACAGCGATAAGATGAATGGGCTGCCAAGGTTTTTGCACCACAAATATCAGTCCCGAATGGAAAAGCTTTTTCGCTCACAATAGACAGTCCGGAAATCAGAACAATTTTCCTCATTCAATGTATTAATGAACGCATTTGGGAAAAACCTTATCTGACAAGTTATCTTCGGCTTAGGTCCATTTACTGCATCAATCAAACAAATGCATTGGTAAAGTTCCGGGAATGGAATTGGGCGAAATTCTGATGCGCTCCTACGCATGGATGGCAAAGCAGATAGCTTACTTGATATAACACTATCAATCTGAACCCTCTTGGTGTAGGATTCCATCAATCTTATTTCCCACTTGAAAGCCCATTTTCAAACTGTACAAAGTACCGTTCCTACTGAAGCGTCAGGACTAGCAACCTGGTGTGCATTCTCTCGAGCAACCGGTTCTCAAGCTACTCGACGCGGGATCCTTCGTAAGCTGAGCAGTATGGAGTCACAATGACTGTTCTGTTATTGACATTCACACCCTGTCCTGGCGCAACTATTCTGCCGAATCCACACCAGAGGGGGCGGGCACTGGACTCGAGTTTCGCTTTTATTAGAGGGTATATTATTTCTTGGCCTTGCTGGCCGCATGACTCGATTCGTTGTTGCCAGGGCGGATGACCCATACCATATCGACACTCAAGTGCGGTTGGATGTGAGGACGCGTCAAAGCGACATTAACAAGTGTTTGGCTTTGGGACTCACTCTTATCGTCTGGTGACCTCTCAGGATTCCGTGCCGCAAGAACGTGAGTACTTGACAAAAATGACCTATTCGGTTAACGTTACGGAAAACGGAACCTTGAATGGGAAGGAAGCTAGAGAAGAACGGTAGGCGGGAAGACAAGTTTTATTTTACGACAAAGAATCATTTGCAAATTCAAGGGTTCGAACAGGAGATAAGGCTGGTGAGGGGAAGAACACTAGGCCGACATGGAGAAGGGCAAGACACGTAGTGGGCTCTCCGAAGTTTCTATTCAACCTTATGAGTAGTATGGATACATTCCGTCCTTTGGAATTCATGCAGCAACTGGAACAAGTTTGTTTGTCAGTCGAACTGCAACTTTGGCCGTGTTTAAGATCACTGGAAAGAAAGTATGCAAACTACGCGCAAATGATAATTTAGTATTTCGTAAATGGAACCATGTTGCGTGCAACCCAACATTAACAGGAACTTCACGATTTTTGAATTACAACAGTTCTGCTGAATTAATGGATCTAATTGGTTTCGTGTAGATCTTGTGAAGAGGCCAGTTTGGAGTCCGGGTATCCAAAATTAAGGACCAGCAAGTGGCGCAACCGTTTTGGTTTGGGCAGGAGTTGGAGACATTGCTAAAAACACAGAGACCACAATCGTCTCAGGTCTCATGCTACACACACACACAATTTGTACCGCTGGCTTCTTGCGTTCATTAAAGAAAACGTAAATCAAACAATGTGAGCTATGTATTGTCAACCGAAAACCGTTTCAAATGTTGAAATGAAAGGTCCAAGTACATGGAATGGGAGTAAAGGACGAATCGGGATGAGCTCAGGCTGCTCACCGTACAAGTGTTCTAATTGATCTTGTACAACGAACCAGCTTGATTCTTGTAGCATGTTGACTACCTTCAATCCGCATTAGGTTACCTTGGAGGCTCTGTGTTACATCGCATGTGGATTCGTTGTACCTGGTCATCTTCCCGTCTCGTAAGTCCTTCGGCTGATTCAATGTTATCTTGAAAAATCGGCGAAAGCCCCATCGCGTCACTCATCATTAACACTGCTAGCATTACATTCTAGGTGGGCAATCCACACGCAAGAAAAACGCAACGACAACCACCTTTATAATGTAACTTGTCCCGTTATCGAATCTCTGATGAGAGTCTTGATTTTCTAAGCAAAGCTTCATAGATCATGTGCAGATTAGTCAGATTGCTGTTCAGCCATCCGTTGCCCAACGGTGTAATCTTCCACCACTAGCCCATACATACTTTCTACACGTTCCCCATCCCACTAATAACTCCCTCCTTGTAGGCTCATCCGTTAGAACTGACTACATCATTCGTCTTGCATCGACCTTGACCATAACATATGAGAGCCCGCCGGCGCCTCAGGCATCTCGAAATCAACCTTACGTAACTGATATTGCCAACCGCGGAGAAACGGCCTTCCAGTCCGACCGATGACCCAGCACAATACAATAACCAGCCACAGCTAATGTAACCAGTGTAACCAGAGTTGTGCAGCTGAAAGCGAAACTAAGCTAACGAAGCAGTCAGTGTGATACCAATGCCTGTGTCCTAGATTCGTATTTCTGACAGAGAACATACATGAGAACAGGGGGAACCCAGTATACACACAAGTGGAGCATAGGAATTCGAGGGGACGAAAGTGACTGGAGTTCGGGGTTTGAAAACTGCTTTCCAGGCGGCAGACGTTGCGATTGCAGATAGACATGCAAAAATTGCTGTTAAGGGCGATGTGGGGCGGACACAGCTACCAGTCCCAGTGGTGGGACACACAAAGAGAGTACTGGCAGTGGATTGGAGGAAAGGAATTAGTAAGGGGAATGAGAAAGGCATCAAGAGCAACATAATTTCACCCTATTTGTACAGCAAGTGCGGGGATTCGGTTGGTTGTGACACGCAACGACTGCCAAGGCATAACATTATTTTCACTTGTGAAGTTCATGGTCATACGCAGGCAAGGGTACTCTCAGAGGAACCCCAACCTAGACAGGATGATTAGGGTCCTCGACCACAGTCTTTGGCCCAAAAGCCTGGCCGCAATTGGGTGACGGCATGCTATAACATGAGTTTTTAGGGAACAATGTGCCGCACATGTCCCAAGACACAGTGCAGAGGACCAGAACACCTTTATCCACTAACCGACCTAGCATGAGACCCCGAGGATGTCAAAAGTTAGTTGCTCAGGTTAGCTCAGTTGGACAAAGGAACGGTAGCACTTAGTCTCCTTACGACAGGATGTTCACGGCAGACAGTGAAGCAAGTTACAAGGATTCAATGAAGACGAGTGAACGAAGTGCGTTAATTTGGGATCTAGGAATACTGGGAAGCAAACGATGCCAGGACACCCATTCTGACAAAATCAGTGAAGGAAATAGTGTGCGCAGAAGTCGCAAAAGCTCATTTGTAAATCGCACTGTTGCACAATCACGAACTACTATTCCTGTACTTTGCGGACGAAAAGTGTGAATACATCATATACAATCAACACGTTTCCTGCCTCATTATTTCCGATTTTCACCCATTTACATTTTTTCTTGGATTCTGCGAAAATTTGTTTACTGAGCGACCGGCCAATATCAGCCCGAAATGCTGTATCTCAATGTTCTTGACAAGGTCGAAGAATGTGATTCTATGCTCGTCCCGAGAATAATGTGGGATCAGCTGGATCAAAGAATTAAACGGATTAAAAAAACTCCCGACAGAAGCATAAATTCTGCAATGGAAATCTGAACAACGAAAAAGTCCCAGTGTTGCATGGCGAGATGTTTTAAACACCCAAAGACAGTCTTTTACAAGGACCGTGTTTGTAGGGAAATACTGTTTTTCCTTCGAGGTAAAACAGTCTCCAAATGGTACAGAAATTTTAAAGTAATAGCGTTTTGCTGGTTAAGCATTGTTGAGACGACTTGGTACTATGTGGATACAGCCAGTTATGCCGGTTTGTGTTAGGTTGATGTATGGATAATGTGGCTTGGTAGTTGTTTGGAGTGGGGGGAGTGGGGTGGGGGGGGGAGTAAACGTCGCTAAGGAAAGGAACAAATCTCCAGAGATTTTCCTAATTAAAGAATGGTGAAATGTGTGGTGTCATAGTTACATTGCTCTCTCACTGTGGTATCACATCAAGACAACCTCTGAAACGACCGTAAGAATGGTGAAATGTGTGGTGTCATAGTTGCATTGCTGTCTCACTGTGGTATTACATCAAGACAACCTCTGAAACGACCGCTTCCAGCACTAGGCCAATCATCAGCATCATGTGATATTTCCGCATATGCATAATGAGCACTGATGCGAAAAATCCCGGAAAACTGCTCGCTCACATCAGAAAAATACCCCTGGGGCTTTGACAGATCAACGGCTGTCATTTAGAAAGTACAATGGCTGATACACTTTTTATAGGTTGAAAAATGTGGTCTGAAAATCCCCGAAGATAATGTTCAACCGGTCGAGAAATTGAGATACAGCATAGGAATTGCGATACTATCGCTATGACCTAAGGATGGATAAATATGGGTGCAAAGAAAGACTTAATTCACTCACATTCGTCCCCGTCTTTGGGTTAGTTCACACCAAGGTGGTGCTGGACTCTTGTGTTGACTTCATTGGAGCTAATCAGCAGGGTCTATACTCTTGGTCGTACAGGTATTGGAGATGCGGTCATTCGGTGTACGGGACTACCACTACTTACCACTGTAAGCTGGATGTACAAGATGGGACAGATCTTAGCGAAATACACTCATTTGCATATCGATTTGGTGTTGGCAGGAGACCCGCCTGGACTGAGGGACTGCGCCTACCTGGTGAGCCCCAAGAAGGGCGAAACCGGTGGCGGGCTGTCGAAGTATTCAGAAACCTTATGAGTAGTGCATTACGTCCATACATATGTCGCGATATATCGAATATCGTGCCAGCTGAAACATGAGGCGGCCTGGTGCAGCATATTCAGCTGCTTAAACGAGAGATTCATCTGGGTTCCAAGCGGGTGTTCCGTCAAAAACAAATTTGTTTGCAAATGGGTGTATTTCGCTAATTTCCTGCAATTTGGGTTCAAGTAGAACATAAAGTTGACGGAAAGTCAGAGACTGCGTCTACCTGATGAGCCTGAAACAGAAGGGCGAAACCGATCGTGGGCTGTCGACGAGCTTGCAACAACTTTGTGAGTAGTGCATTACGGATAGATATGCTGTTGTTTGGATGATACGAGTAGTATGTCGCATGACGGCCCACTAGCTGTTCTAAGTGTGATTATTTTGGTAAGTCCGAGCTGCACTGAGGGTAACCAGCTCGCTCCGCCTGATGGATGAAGGGAGTTGAAGTATTCGTACAGTCGGGGAATGGGATTATTGATGAGCTCGATTAGGTGCAAAACATGAGCCCAGTTCGTACAAATATAAGAGTAGTGTTAAAACAAGAGTGGCGTGGTAGGAAACCCAACGGATCCCCAAACTATTCTGAAACGGAGATCTCACTGCGTATAACAGCAAGTCACCGCTAAAGCACATGACACAATACTAACCTGTGTCGTGAGAAAGTGACCGTCTGGCTACAACCCAGTGAAACACGTAGTAACGGCAAGCTAATTGCTCGCCACAATTATTAGCAGACATGAACGTTGAGTCAAACGCCAACAGGTACGATGTCAGCTGATCACAATGTGGTACCAACCTCCTGAAGAAAATTTCTATGGTTGTACAACGGTCACGTACCAACATCAACGCTAGGTGTTACTCATACTGATGCCTAACAGTGACACCAGTTGTCCGTGGTGTAAATTCACAATGAAAACCCGGCAAAAAATCCCAAAACCCAAAGGAAGCTTGCACAAGATGTATCAGTCGTAGAAACCACTATTCGGACCCAGTAACAGGCATGACGGCTCCTATACAAGTACACTTCGCGGCCATTCGCATAATCCTCTAGGACACGAAGTGTACAAAAAAAGTATGGAGTTTCTGATACGCAGCTTTTTGGTTTCGCACTCGGAAGTTTCTGCCGTTGTTTTGAGGGTCTTTTATCGTTCAAAAGCTAGACAGATATCGGCCGTTCGCGGCAATAGACAGTTTCCGGGGCGGTGGGGGCTAAAAACACGAAAGCTTCACTTGAGTAAAATGTGTCTTTGAGAAGATCGAAAGGACAGGCACGGAGAAAAAGCAATGGCCTACAGCGTGTTAAAAAGCAATAGTATTTACATATAGAAAACACCATTGGCAGTTAAATAATAAAATGAGGATAGATGTGATAAGAGTCAGGGCTTGGCGCACAGGGTAGAAGGGAAGAGAACACGCGCGCGGTTATGCATTCATTCATACAATGAAAAAGGTGAGGAAGCGTGGGAACAAAGCGCATGAATTCACGTTTGTGAAGGAGGGCCAAACGATAGGTTGATGATTATCGAAGAGATCACAGAGCAATGACAGAATTCGGTACACCGTTACCGATTACTTCGTTGTGTTCCTTCCGGTTATATGGCGATGTTGTCGCCATAGTAACACAACTAGAGTAAGATAGGTCAGTTAGATGTGTTGGTGTACCGCTGTCAGAATAAACAAAATCCTCTCCCCTGCCACCGAAACCTGGGAAAACCGGAGTGACCGGAGGCGGCGGTGAGAAGGGACTGAACCAACGCCACGAGAATGGAGAACCACAAGCCAGTGTTAGTCTTTTCCAACGCGATAGTTGTTCTGACTTTGGACCATTTTTTGTCAAGCTTTCAATACCCTTTGAAAAAAGAGAAGTGAGAAGGGTAATATTGAAGACGAAATTGGATTGGTTCGACAATTAGGAGGTAATAGACAATGGCAAAGAGAAAATTTTCCACGACAGAGATAGAGACGGGAAAAGACACTTGAGAAAACGATGACTACCACAGCTTTTTCGTCCACATTTAAAAGGGTGAGATGGCTCAGTGGTTAGAGCGCGAATTTACTGACCGGAAGGTGCGTGATTGGAACCCGACCTCTACCTCACGACTTCCCCTGTCTAGGCTTGGGCAACCTGGCAGTATCCCAGCCGTCGTGCTTCCTTCGGGTGGCATGGTAGTTGGGCACCGGAAGGGTGCTACAGCTGAACGATTTTTTTCACATTTGAGAAAGAGACTGCGCGTTACTGTGTTTCACAGAAAACTCCGAAAAACTGAATGGTATTGTATGAGTATCTAACTGTAGAACTCTGACATGAATCGAGTACGCCTCAGGAAAGATTAAAATATGAACCAGTAGGTCAGTGCGAAACTTCTGACCGAATCATGCCTTCCGAATATCGATATATATATATATATATAAATATATAAATGGTGGATACATAGATAGATGAGAGCAGTTATCGCTCCGTATGTCAAACGGAAACAAACAGACGAATGCACCCATGTCCTAACTGCAGCAGATTGCACATCGTGATCTATCTCATGAACCAGCGTAAATAGCCCTTATTTAATTGGAACATTGACCACTGTGTGGGATAGCTCGAGACGGCTGAGTGGTTAAGGTGCGAACTTACTGACCGGAAGATCCATGGTTCGGACCCAACCGCGGCACCTATCTGTCTAGACTTGGGTAGCGCGGCCGCATCTTAGCCCTCGTGCTGGATTCGGGTGGCATGGTAGCTAGGAACCGAAAGGGTGTTACAGCTGAATAATTATTATTACTTTATGGGAGAATTTGTAAGTGTATTACACACGCCTAACTGCTCCGCTGGAAAATGGGTTGGTTATCCCCCTTCAGAGGTCAACAAAGAGGCGATCTCAAGACAAAAAAACCTACAAAATCATTCAATTAAGGAAGAGAAAATAGAGTACGAATCAGAACATCCAACATCCGAGACGGCAGTCTTGAAACAGTCGTAGTTGTATACACCAACCCCACAGAAGGGAATACATTGTGGAAAAGAAGAGACTTGGGGGATAGTCACTCCTCGGGTAGGGTTTTTTTTAAAGGGAGTGCTTTTGTGGCCTCTTCCTTCCTGTGTAGGGAACACTCTACATCAGTCCAGATGAGTGACCTATTGGTTCGGCGGCTTAGGACTAGGCGTTACGCAAGGGCCTACGGGGTTTTGATGAGAGGGCCCATTGCAGCTCAAACCGTAAAAGGACATTCGTCCTCTTTCTACTCATTGTTCAACCAAGGAAGAATACCGAAAAATCGGCCAGGACACAGTGTTCGGTGCATCAGAGGAATCTTAGACGACAGTAGTATGATGAATGTGGCTTGATGAACGCGAAGGATGCTGGGAAGCAAAGGGAAGACGTAAGTTAAGATGCGCCTGGAATAGGAATATGTGATAACTTCAGTTGGAAGACCGCCTGTCACTTACTGAGTAGCAAAGAACAGACGGTGTTCTATAGGGCTCTGTAGTTTTTTTTGGAGTATGCCACTGATAGAGAATGCAGTAAGTCAGTTACACAATGAATTATTTCGTTCCTATTGGACGGGGTTTGGCGAAAGATTTCCGTTGTATAGTATGAACACGTGTAGAGTAACAATAGATGACAAGAGACATAGCCTTCCATAACACTGAAATGGTGAACATGTCGCCTAGTGTCCTTTACTCTTTACAATGGTGAGGATTTCATAGGGAATGCGAGCTGTTGCACGTCGAACAATCATGATCACTTCAAGACCCACACAGAGTTCTACACTGTATCGTTGCACGCATCTCGTCCAGTTGCTCACCGAAAAAATTCCGAAAAACTTCGTTAACTTGCTACACAAATATGATTCAATAGACCCGAACACTCTGACTTCAATAGAAGTTTAATGCATCATCATAATCCGGTTCAAAATGAACGAGGACATCTATTTCTAAACTATTGGACGAACACTGTCCCCATCGAATCGATCGCAAAAAAACCTTCTGACTCAATTATTGTGTAGCGGTTTCAGGTTCGAAAACCGTCTCTCAAAACACTTAGCACCAGACACATCTTGATTCTGTCGCACACCTATTTCGTTGGTTCCAACGTTAACGATGGGGACAACAAGACCAGAGTAACCACGAAATTTGGGAATCAACATCCCAATTTCGCAAAGTTCATCTGGGATACGGTCGTCTTCTGGAAAAACCACTAAAACACGGACTGCAGATAGGAAATACGGATTGGCGAAGGAGGAGAAAAGGGAGCCAAATCGCGCACAAAAGATTGTGAAAAGTGGTGAAATAACAGCGAATCCTAAGTGGAAAGCAGCAAACAACTGATGTGAAACATTCGTATTTGTCTGAGTAGATATTTCAGTAGAATCCAAGAATTAATAGACTGTTTAATGAGATTCGCAGAAAAGATCGCACTGCGACTATGAAAAAAAAACATTCCACAAAGGAGATTGTGTGTTGAAGGTCACCGAAACCGCCTACACTGACCAACTGCCCGTTGTTTTTTAAACAACATATGCCATTCTGAGGGGAACATTGGAGAGTTACCTATGCAAAAGGAATCTAGTGAACAATCAAACCACACTCTAGCGTCAATGTTCAGTCAACTGGAATAGATTCTCATGACACCAGATTGTCGCTGGATGGTGTGTGCTTTCCCACACTCAGCTGAGTACGACAGAAAGGAAACCCCAGAAAGAGAATTTACTAGATATTAATTTGAGTTGGAGAAAACTGCTCAAACGCTTTTTTTGAGCTGAACTTGGAATTCAAAACCCAATAAGCAGTTGTGGAATTCGACTAAGCCGGAGACGTTCCATTCTCCTATGATTCCTCTTCAAGTTCTCACGCGATAACTCTAACCTGACGTTCGCCGATGAAGCGATTTTACCTACTTGGAGCTGATAGCATACTGTAAGATAATTTTGACATGAGCGATGGTAGAGATTGGCGGTAGTGTTCGCTGTTGTAACTATTTGGACCTAACTAGTGGTCACTGCAGAATCCCGGGCAGTATGATGGCTTTCGCTGACCTCACGCAGACTCGAAGTTAGAAGAGAGGTCGTTGGAAATGTACGTACTTGGAACATCGGCCAGCGGACACATCAGTATTGACACAGACAACAGAACTGTGACGAACAGCAGAAATGGAACCCCGGTACTGGTCCTAAATTATGTCCGTATAAATACAAAAATACTAGCAGTGGCACCAATTCAGAGGGCTGTAGAATACATTTACAACAGCGACCGTGGCGGTCACTGTGTGGCAACCGAGGTAATAGGTCAGTACCTCAAATTAGCATAGGGAACAAGCAAAAAGAAATACGGAGGGAGCAGAAGACTGAAACGCAAAAGGTCGCAGTTCGAAGTGTGCGCCATGTGGCGCACCGCCACACCGATAGTGTGCACCATAAAACAGACGGATCAATAGGGGATCGTATGCAGTGTAACGAATTTAGATAGGACCATGGCAGAACGAACCGGGACACGTGAGTGGAGTGACCTTGATCATGTGGCTTGTGGCCAGATTGGTAGAGGCCAGAAATCCGTTTTGACAGTCCACGTTTGACCCTAGACAAGACTAACTGCCCTCCGGGAGCACCCGGTCACCGTGGCAACAAATATAGGCAATGGCGAACAGATGATATACATGAGACCGGTAGCGATGATCGCGAGACGTAAGCAGGCAGTTAACTGTCCGTTGGATAACTCACCAACCGAAGTTCGCACTGGATAGAACAGGACAAGGAACAATGGTGTGTCGAAATCAAGCTACTTAGCAGTAGCCTGAGATAACGTGCATTTGGAGCATTTCGATTCCAGTAAGAAATCAAAAGTCAAGTTCCGTGTTGACAATGCTAATCCACATCTGTATGAATAAATCCTCCAGATAGATGGCTTTTGCACTTTCATGAAACACAATGTCCCTCGTATGAGGCATCGTCCACCTGCATCTTCATTTACCGTAATGGGTTTTCTGATTACAGTACAGGTGTGAAATTCAGTGCCCAAAGACACATTACTAAAATGCTGTTAGCAGTAGAACAGTTTGAAACTTCAATCCAGATTTCGACCTGTACTTGAAACCAACCTGTGCTGAAGAACCGAGAAGCACTTAATAGCTGATTCAACCTTATTGGGAATCGCCAGCAGTGCACGTCTCACGAATCGTCAGCGCGAGTCAAACTCGCAACCTTCCGGCTATTCGTTGAAAATTAAACCGTTCGACTACAAGTGGTGCGATGCGTGAGGAGCGCAGCGCCGATGAGTTCCAATAAGGATGAAACAGCTGTGCAGTGCTTCTTGGCTTTTCCGCACAGACTGTCTTCTCGTCTGATGGTGCTAATGATCAGTAGGTGCTGATCCATTCTGGGTAGTGTGTATCAGAGGTACTTCTGAAGTCGAATACTCCTGCATCAAGCGATAGTCGTTTTAAAGTAAGTCAGATAGGTACTGAATCTACTGAAATAAGTATCAGGAAGGTCAGATTCCTGAGAGTAACCTCAGAACACCCGGAACCTACCCAGACCCTAAAACTCCACCAAAATGTCAATAGGGAAGCCGGCAAGCATCCAGAGCAGTAGATTAGGATGGTTTTTGGTTCGAGCGCATAAGCAACAAAATACAACATTTGGGCGTAAAAAGTTTTATTCCACTCGCAAAGGTTTTGCAGCTAAGGGCATTGTGCGGTCAAATGGGTCCCACCTGGATCAACGTCAAAAGGTGCCTCTTAAATAGCGCGGGGTCGTTGTAACTTTTGCACTCGCACGCACTCGCTCGTTGCAATAAAGCTGTTGTGTTCTTTATCGGTGAGTTCTTTTATGGCATCAGACGGTGTAGCTAGAACAGCAGTCAGATATAACAATAAGCAACATCCAATAAAAAATAGTCTTCCCCAGTGTTAGTCTGACTGCTGGCTGCGGGTGTCAGCGCTCGTAAAACATTCATCCGTCATTTGGTTTGATTGGGAGACGGCTCGAGTACTAGGGAAGCCAAAATAAAATCAAGTAGTCTTTCGACATAAGATGTAATCGTCCCGTTATATTGTCAGACTCCGCTTTTCCCGGAAATGTAAGACGAAATGCGGCACTGAAATTGTGAACTTGAAAGTAACTGGGGCCAAGCAGGAATCTGACACTCGGGTGGAAACCATATTTGAGGGCGGCTTTGACAGGGTTGTGTAAAGGTTTGGGGGGGGGTTGTCACTGGAAAATGACCGCTTCAGATCGACACGAGGTGTGTCGAGAAGGGATGGGTAAATAATGCGGAATCCGATTCGAGTGACTTGAAGAACGAGATCGAAACAAAAAAGAACTGGAAAACGATGTAAGCCTACCGAGTAACTCGAGAAATTTGCTTTGAGGCAACAACCGAGGCTTATGACAAGGATCACTGAATACCTCACGAAAAACTAAATTCAGCAAGATTCCGCAATTTTCGTACTGTCTTCTAGATGGTACATACTACTCCCGGAGAGAGGTCACCACTAGCAGCGGAAGAAATGTCGTTTTCCTTGCAGCGTGTGACATGGTGGGATGATGTATGTTTGCCACGCATTTGAGGACTTGCCAAGCTTCTAGCTCGAAATGCTTCAGAGAGGTCAATTCTCAACCCCCTCAACGCGTAATCCGAATAGTGGTTGGGCAGGTATCCGTTAAACAACAAAAGCCACCCAACGTTTTGTCGTACAGTGATTAAAAATGTAAAACTCCGTCAAATTCCACACAATTAGAGGGAATCATGGTAGCATGATAACCATAGCTTCAGAATTGATGTTAGATTTGATATTAATTTGCTATGAGCAGCCAGTATGTCAACGAGCGGGACCTAATGTGTCAAAAATCTTAACGTGTTTTCCAAAACAGGTCGGTAATATCTGGTTCTCGTCTGGTATACAGTGACAAGTTCTCTCAACACATTTTACAACCTCCTGTGAAGCCAGACAGCAAACGATCGTAGGAAATTAATTCAACCCCTAGATCTCTTCGAAAAATAGCTCTTTGATGTACTGTAAACTACGCGACCCGGTCGAATAGATCAGCAAACCAAGATCCTATTGAAAGGAATCGGACTCTTTTGAACTTAGTTTGATCATACCTGGATATATATTATTCTCCTAGTGAAAACGATAGCGTATTGATGTATGGAATTAAGTGTACGTTAGCTTTCACATCCACATCACTTTCGTTCGAACAGTCCTCCTGTCCTGGCGCAAGGGTTCAAGTGAATCTATATCAAAGAGGATAAGCATTGAACTCGGGTTTCGCTCTTTTTAGAAACTCATCCGTAGTGCATACCCTTGGCCGTGCCGGGATTCGAGGCGCTCGGGCAAGTCAACCACAGCTCTCAAGCGCGAATAAGTTCGCCTGTTCAGACGCGATAATCCAGATGCATCTAACGTACGCTAGTGGAGTAGGGGTAAAACGCTCGCCTCGCATGTCAGATGTCCGGAGGCCGACACGGCTAAGGATATATGCACTGCTGATGGGTTTTAATTAGAAAGAAACTCGAGTCCGGTGTTCCCCCCTTCGGTGTGGACTCACCAGGACAGTCGGAAGAGTGAGTTGAATTTTACAAATTCTGCAGGCACTGATGACTATGTTGGTTATGCACGAGAGATAGAAATATGCAACCCTCGGAAGAACGATGTCCTACCCGTAGATGTGAGTTGACACCGACTGCTTTAGAACTGCACTGTCCCCATATCGAGTAAAAGGGGCTCAAAAGACAATTCGAGGAAGACCATTCGCGTACCCTATGGAGCCAATGACAGAATAGAATAATCGAATAAATAAGATAATCGTTCAGCTGCAGCCACCTTTCGGTGCCTAGCTGCCATGCCACCAGAAGAAAGCACGTGGGCTGGGATACTGCCAAGTTGCTCAAGCCTAGACAGGTTGGGTTCGAATCACGGACCTTCCGGTCAGTAAATTTGCGCTCCAACCACTGAGCCATCTCGCTCCAGAATAGGTCGATGAAGATGCATACATCGCTACGTATTTGCCAAGTTCAGAAAAATGACGAATACAACAAAACTCACGGTTTCGTCATCTGCGATGCTGTACACCTGAGTGATAAACATAATCATCGTGAACAGCCCGAACACCAAGGCTTCGACAATCAGACCCAGGATGAATACACAAGTAACAAATGGACTGAATTCGAAAGCCAACAAATGCGACCATCCGTGGTAACTGGTATTCAACTGACAGGCTGAAAAGTAGGAGAGGAAAATGAGAAGAGACAATTATTACAAAACATACAAGGCTCCGTTTTCGCACATACCGAAGATATCACTTTAGTGGTAGGACCTTGACAACCTGCACCTCTTTAGATTGGATTACTGGTCTCACTAGGACGATGTTATCCATATGCGTTGGAAAATAAGGGGAGAGTTGGGCGAAGAGGTGCGTCCAGTTTTTACAAGCAAATGTGATGGGGTCACCAGAGGTCACTGAGGAAAGCTGCTTAAGACAGGAGGAACACCATTGGGACCGATGCCATGATGTCGACCGGGACAGTCAAACTGTGGAGTGTGCTTTACAATAGATTATTCGTGGTTCATTCTGAAGGCGAATTCAATAAACTGGTAGCCGAGTTCTTAGTGGAAAGGATTAGGGGACTCGCTGCTAGGCTTCGTGTTACCGATGTGTCCAGGTGAATTGGCTAACACAGATTATTTTACTCCGTACTTGATCGACCGACATTTTCTCACTGGACCGAGTTAACTTTGTTCATGTCGCTACCTCGAGCTTGACCACAATAAAAGCCGGTCGCAAACCAAGATGGTTCTTGCCTCTCTACTGGTTAAAACGCCGCCGCAAAAATTTGCAAGTGTTACTGAAGGTAGTTGTTGAGGAAACTTATGTCACTCACTGTCACCTTTAGTGTCTCGCGTGCATGCTGTTCATCGAATGTTCCCTGGAGTTATTCGGAAACCGAATACACAGGCCTCAGTTGCAAAGCATCTCTAAACCGAACAAGAGTATGTTTTGTAAGTTCAGTGTTGGTTATTCTAGAAGTTAGCGGATATAAACAGAAGCACTATTCGGGTGCGAGGATCTCTGAGGTCAATGGGCTTCGCCCCAAGTGCCGATGACTGGAAACTCTAGGGTGGTGCTCGCAATATGGTAATCTACCAAGATCCATCCAAAGATGAACTTCTCCCACGGAGAGTCCACAGTAGCGCTCCTTGACAGCAACAATTCAATGTGCGATCCTTCCAAGGAGAGTTCAAATACTCATCTTCCGGTGAAAGCTCCTCTTTGGGATATTACTATATTTTGCTTGTATGGGGTGGCTTCTCTTTTGGAGGATAGTTTCCCATCGACTGAGTTTCTCCTAGGGAAATCCACGCGACCAGCCCATGGAAAGCTTAAAGCTTCGAGTCACCTAGACCCAAACAGACATAACCGAAGTTCTGGATACAACGACACAGCCGTATTCTCCGCGCTATGTCTAGTCTGTAAATGGTGGTAATCACAGGCGCGACAAGCCAACAAGGTAGTTCAACCGACACAGTCAAAGAATATCTGTCTGACCTGAGCAAGATAATTCTACTATGATGGTGTATCTGACGGACTACTAGGCTATCCGAGACAGACGACAAAAGAAAGCGACATTTTGGGGCACGACAAATGCGTGGAACATTACCTTCCCAATCTGTTTCGATGCATTGAACGACAAAGTGAACACACATGTAGATGGCCAATGTAGACTGCAGGCAGATGTAAAGCTGAAATAAAAAAAATAAAAGTTTGAAAATGGCAGTTCATCCACGTAAGAAATCAACTGAATGGGGGAGGAACAGAAATAATAAAAGTATGAAAAAGCCACTGTGAGGAAAGATCGAGAGAGAGCAGGCGCTCCATCAAAACTTAACTGATAAGCGCTAACAGAAGGTGAGATTCCGTACCCAAGCTACAGGAATGAAGTATGCACATCCCACCCCCTTAACAGCTAGACTTTAGCACCGTACGGGAATCAGCAGATCACACACGGTTATCAACAGAGAAAATCTGCATCTAACTTGCTCCCAACGAGCCTTCGTATGAATGTAGATTTTTTGCTACGCTTTTTTTCAGAGCAAATGTGCCAACAACTGTTACTCCAATAGTCCTCTCTTATATCAGCAGTCAGTGAAGAATGACGGTGCAGAGGCCACTGCAAACAGAAACGTAGATCGGCCGAAAAATTGAAACACAGCCAAAATCCACTAACGGACCTTCCGGTCAGTAAACCCGCGCTCTAACCACTTGGGCCATCGTATCAAGACCAACTGGACCATTTCATAGCATTGGTGCACAAGTAAGGCTTGATTTGTGCTGATCTATCAGGCAACATGACCACACTGTGTTTATTTTGACTGGTTGGGATCCCCATTATTAGGTACGAAGCCATGGCCACTGCGACGTTTGGAGTAAAGCCATCTGTCTTTGCCAGTTCGAAGGTGTAATTATAGAAAGGATGGAGTCATGCAATCTCTTATGCCCTAGAATAACGATTTAGTGCCTTCCATCCGGGCAAACACTGTCGTTGCAGAATGCTTGCAGAAGAAGAATGGCTGGAAAGTGCACTTAAGATGGGTTCATGATCCCAGCTATATACAGATCTAACGAGTCAGCTATTGCTGCATGAAGGAATGGCACGCCGTCATCCTCTTACGGGAAACCTGACACAGTAACAAGTGAAAAGAGGATTACGGGTACCCCGATCAACTGCACACTCCGCACCAATATGCAACTCATCCCAGCTACTGGGATCATTGTCACTATCTGAACCTGTGCTGTGCAGACAGCCGATGGTTCAAAAGGGTCCCTCACCATAGAAACCTGAAACTAGTACTTATTTGAAGAAGCCTTTTTAAAGGCGGCGCAAGAAAGTGCGTTCAAGAATTAAGCATGTGCGAGTTTATGGTGTAAATTTTAGAATTCTAAAAGAGGTATGGAGCAAAAGTTATGGTCCAGCGTGACTTACCGTGAACAAAACGAAGTACTTTTGATTGGCTTCGCCCACGCAGTTATTGATCCAAGGGCAATGATGGTCCATTTTTCGTACACAACGGAAGCAAATTCTGTCAAAGAGAACCAAATAGTAAACCGGATGTCATTCAGGAGGATCTGAAATCGACATTTCCCTCCGGCTATGAACAGTAAGGACCCCGCTTCAAGAATAAAGCGGTTTCAATGTGGCCACTGGGGCCAAAGGTGCATAGCTAGTCAGTGAATTAGATTCTTTGGCAAACTGGAAACCATCTGCAATAGAAGGGATCGGCTAAATTCACCCATTGACAATCTGATACCCGAAGCTTCGTGAACCAATGAAAGCGATAGCCTAGTCGTTCAGGATTCTAGAGTCTGTGCTATTGGAGTTACCTGAAAGACACCAGCTGTCGACGACTAACCGTTCCGAGACACTTCTGAGAGAGTCTTCGGCCTGAAGTTAATCTAGTTGCACGAACAGAGATCACGTTCAAAGAAGTGCTTGGGACAAATGAAATGTATACAAAACAGGCCAAAGCAGTCGCGCATGACACTTTCCAAGTGACGGAGAACTACGCCCAACAGTTGTCGAATGTTTCAACCAGAATTAATTTTTGCGACATGGATAGACACAGTAAAGTCCAGTGTGATACGACAAAATACATTCTTTAGCAAGACTACAGAGAGAAACTGCCGACGGGATGTTCAGGCTGAAGTAGAGCTTATCTGGTAAATAACTTCGAAACGTGCACGGAGACCAGAATTTCCAAGACAGTTCAGAAGGTTCCGTGTCCAAAAAAGGTGGGACTGCATCTGGAACGCGGTTGGCCTTCCAGTCAAATAAGTATTTTCCATAGGTGATAGTCCAGAGAACTTTGCAAATTCAGTAGAAAAAAATCCTAGTGTTTAAACATTATATTGACCAGATCTTGAGAGTTTCGAGAGGGCTTCCTGCCTAAAACGGCGACTATTTTTGTATGCTCTGGTGGTTTTGTTGTCTCCTTTAACATTCGTTTCATCTGGTGCAACGCGAATATTTACACCTTGTATGAACAACAAGGGGATAACGACGTTGAAGTCTACACGCATGGAACGCCATTTATACGGGGCAAGTGAATAGGTATCAGTTCGTGGTGTTGTCGACCTGCATCCAAAAGCAATATAGAGCCAGCACTGTGACAGCACAGCTTAGAAAATGCCGAAACGGAACCCTCGTCAACAGTGGATCCGTGAGCACCGAAGTGATGCGAGTCTGTTCTCGCCAGAAGCTTGACGTCGAATCATGAAATGTATTTACGATTTCTACTTTATACGTGAATCTGACGGGACAAGAGAACGACTGCTCCCAAACCTTGAGAATTTAGTGAGAATCTTGCAGTGCAGAAAGGCTATTGCGAAAAAATTCGGAAAACTGAACTCTCCTACAACAACCGCCATTCTCATCCACCCGCTTCATTCCTCCACTGTTTGGTGCGTGAGTCAATTAACAGTAAAAATCCCGACTGTATTCTGGGACTTGGGGTTTCCAATAGACATTCGTAACTTTTTCTGCCTGAAGTTAGGTCCTTCTGTTTTCATGACTTTGCTTTACACACGTACTCCGCGATTAACCTTAATCGGTCACATCACACAACCCAACCCGGAGGAGGGATAGGCTATGAAAGCCACCAAACCAGAGTAACGACAATCAGTTGATTTGCCAAGGCCTGACTAAAGCCTGTTCACTAAGGTCCTGTACCTTCATGAGCTCACTCGTCTTGCGCTCGACCTGCAACAGACAGCGTGGTTCACGTTAGTCTACTATGGTGAGTAATCGATAATCGGCATGCGATACCAGATGCAACGAATGCGTCTGGTGAGGGCGTTTACAAGTGAAGACAATCCATTGTGAGATATCAAGTACCTGGACCGGTGGCATGGGAACCCCAATGCGCCTCAGGCTTCAGTGAACCGACTCGCCATATGATCAGCAGCTGAGGAAATCCAAAATATTTCTAGTGAAAATGCTAACAAGTACAAAGCATATGTATTACGTGAAACTGTCCCATTTTCGGACGATTGGGGAAGGTGGTTTTGGTTTGACAACAAACAACTGGCACTAAAACACTGCCAACGTGGCTAGCCAGACTGGTCGATATACTGTCATTTGTGATGTGATTGGTGTGAAGATCATGTGTCGCCCGCTCGCGTACGTTGCACGGTGTGCATATCTGACGCCCTGGGACTGAAGTGTTGTGTCACGTGTGGCTTGTCGTGCCTCATTGCCTTTGCAAGATCAAGGTTACCTTTGGTGGTTGAAATGTCGGACAACTTCATTTATAGCCGTCGCGTAGTTCCGGCGGGTGACACCTATCCAACCCGAACGATCGATGGGATGCCCGAGAAGAATATTTTCGAATTCGTCCATGTTAGGAAAAAATAAGCCACTAGAATGCGCACCCTGTTGGACGCGTACCATGCCATTTGGTGCCATCAATGACAATATTTTACGCACTTTTAGAGTAGGGTACTAGTGAATTTTTGCAACTGCTAGTAGGTGAATTGATAACATTCATAGGACTAAGATATGCACGTGAACGGTACGCGAAGCATTCCACATTTCGGTGGACTGCCAAAATGCGCTATCGTTCGGTCCACATCAGCATGCTAAGTTGTTAACACAGTCGGTCACATAGCAAATGGGCGACGATATGACGCGTTTCCGGTTGTTATCTCAAACCGCTTCCCGCTGCAACACCGCCGTTCCCATTGTAGTCAGGTGAATTGACGACATGTAGCATAGACCAGGTACGCAGGCAAATGGCACTCGTACAGAAATTCAAAAGTACATAGGATGGCTGTTAAGGGGTCGGTTGGATAACGCATTCAGTACGTTCGATGGTGAAGGGGCGGGGTGTTTTGGGCCCGAAGTTTCCACAACCTGGACACCAGTACCTCGCAGGACGACAGCGCGATTCACTAATTGTTTGACCATAAGTTCTACGGTAATATAAGTACGGCAAACTAAACTTTGATCAGCATGAGTACTGATATCAAAACAAAACCGAAGCTGCCTAAATAAACTGAGGTTTGTGGAGTCATGTGTACGAAGTTAGTAAAAACAAAATTTAGGGACAAACGTTTTATTTTCCCGATCCTGTGGTAGTTGTCCTAACAATGGAATGAGACAGAATCTACCAAGTTTTCTTTCCGAGGTTACACCGAAACAATAACGAAATGCTTGTGAAACAATTTACCCTCGTATATGTTTCACCTTTTCAACAGGGAACCGAACTGAGAGGAATGGAATGGCAATAATTGGCAAGCAAGAAAGACGATATCATCACAGTGAATTTGACGTGTCAGTAAGCTGCAACGTTTGGGAGGCGTTCTACAAGATGGAATTATAACCGTTTCCAGCAGAGTCTACTAGCACTTTCATATTGGGCAAGGCATACGTACGCACCAACCAGACATCATCTGATTGATAACCAACTTCGATTCGGACGTCAAATTGGACTACAGAGTATATACGCAATGCACTACTCATAAGGTTGCTGAGAATTCTTCGACAGCCTACTACCGGTTTCGCCCTTCTTGGGGCTCATCAGGTAGGTGAAGTCTCTGAGTTTCCGTCAATCGTATGTTCTACTTGAACCCAAATTGGACTACAGAGCCTCAATGCGTGAATTTATCGCTCGAATAAACCGCCCCGAGAATTGATATCGGGTGAGGGGGGTGGAGAAACTTTACTTAAACTCTACCGAACTGTGAGGCTAAAATGCACGAGGATAGCAGAGGTGGAGTGGGGTTAACAAATCTTGTGACTAGGCAGAAAATGTTTTAGCTAGCCGTTGGGTTGGTGAACCACCGGAACAGACCATTTAACAGTAAGCTCTCACACGAAAAAAAACAGAGCAAACTGGCTCGCTAGCTTTCTTCCTCTTGCAGCTGAGACGCGACTGAAGATCACATAAGACGGAACACATTCGGCTGATGGGTGGAAGTGATCGACCCCTCCGAAGTTTGGGCAGCCACATCATTCAGGGTAGATTACATAAACCCAGACCTGCGAAAGTAGTGCTGTTAACAATCGTTATTCCATTGATGTGGGAAGAGGACTTCGAGAAGCAATTGACCAAGGTGAGGAGTGGGAATGGATTGAAAATGACAAAACCTCAGCCAGCCATCAGGACCCTGGCTAGTAGACCGGTTCGGTCACCGAATCGTACTAGTTACACGGAACAACCTATACAGAAAGAGGCTTTAAAAGACTAGGAATCGACGAACTGTTATCGATGTCCATCGAACAAGGCTCGCCTTAAGTAGGAAACTTGATAAATGGTAGTATCGTCCACATGAGCCGTCTTAAGATTGAAAGAGGTTCGACTGAAACATCTAGCGACCTGTCTGATGTAAACTCCCAATTGAATTCAACTCATACGGTAGAGCGGAGGTCGGTGAAATGGAAGAGCCGGTTAACACAAATATACTTAACTTAGTCCACAACGGTTGTAGGACAGTGAGCATTTCACGGTTTCCAACACAAAAACTATTTTCATTTCTGCGAAAGGAGAATGTTTCCGAAATTTCGAAGCTTTCTCGTTTAGAAGTGCCAAACTGGATGTTAGATATCCGCTTATTTCAGGACATTCTCATGCAATATGGAAAACATGTTCCTGCATAATTATGCGGTCTTCCGTTGTGATGTGATCAAATGAAGCATTCACCACATCCTCCAAGATTGCAAACACCATTTTTACTTGCTGAGCTGTCCAATTGTATCGTCATGCAACAACCGTTGCACGAAGTTTTAATGTGCAATTTAGGCACACCCTAGAAACTTAAAATGCTGAATAAAGCGCACAAATGCATGCTCATCTTCAATTGGCTTATTGGCCAAGCGCACCAGCGTAGCAGATCCAAGGCCCTCCTCCGAGAACAATTCCTCCAAGCATGAATATCGCGGAGCTTCGTGACATGACCGACCCATCAACAGTCCCTGTGGGGAACTGAACGATGAGCTCCCGCATCAACTGATTGCAGCGTTTATTCACTTGTGACCCTCGTTTGGGACCAAATTCCACCAAGCGCTAACTAACAACGATGTATATATTTTTCTCTTTGCCACTGGTCATAGATGCTACCACCCATGTGCCTTTGATGGACCAACCCGTTATATGAGAGCACGAAGTTGAAACTGCTTTTGTACATCCATCTTCTATTTGAAGCTGAAGATTTCTCAAAACGAATGCAGTTGCTTAATCGTGAGCAAACGATCATCAAAATACCTTTGCAAGATCGAAGTACTCACAGACCCATCGTATTCTGCTGTCATTCTCAGGCATAATGTTAACAGGGTTACATCACCTGGGCGCAGCGACGGGGCCACATATCATCATCATCAGTGATCGGATGAACTTCTACATCGATGGACCCTATCCGGCCATTTCAAGTTTCTCAGCGAGACATGTTGTAAACGACACTCAATCTTCATCACAGGACAGCGTTTCAGTGCGCATGGTGTCGAGATGACCAGTGGTTCGACCAATCTTTCTTATCAATGCCAAGCGGTACACTGTAATGCATCTACGACCAAACAAAGCGCTACAGTTGCCATGACATTGATGCCGTGTACCAGTGATCTGGTTGGAAGAGTGTATAGCAAACCAGTTAGCCAACGCGTGGTGGTCTCAATTTCGGTATTTTGACGTGCATATTACCAAAGCCACCCTGTGACTAAATAAAAAAAAGTTAAAAGGTGGCGTTTTTTGTTAGACTCCAAAGCTTTTAAGGAAAAAGGCATGAATGAAAGGACGGGATGTGGCTTGCTTTTTTTGGGATCACAAAAATGCACACTGGTTCCCGAAATTATTCCGAGGCCACCTATGACAATTATGATCAGTACCAGTGGAATGACAAACAGGATACAGAGGTTTTGTCATAATGGATGTTATGAGGGCCCAGTTGTAACAAACTTTATAACTGAAAATTTGTGTATTGGGTGAAGATACGTTGCAGCGCGATTTGATGCAGCGGATATCCCCCTCCGGTGTTGTTACAGTGTTGAATCGTTTGGAATTCCGCTAACGACGACGGTGTGAAAGAAACGCACGTATGTTCATCACATGATGCGGTATCAAGACACGACCCTAATGTTTCACTTCAAGGTTCGGTACGGTCAGCGGCCCGTTTGGGAGGAGAGTGAATTAAATGCAGGAGAAAAACAAACGGCGAATAAAGCGGAAAGACAACCTACCTACAGTGATGTGCCCGCGGTGGCTTAATGCAAAGACATTTGGGGCAACGTATGATGGGCGGCCGAGAATCCCCGTAAACTTCGCACAGGAAGACTCCAGCTTCTCTGGTGGCATTACCAATCGGGACAGTACCCTGAAAAGAGGCACACAAAAAAACATGAACGGACGATTGGCATATTGAAATAATTGCGTCATTTCTGGAAAAACATGCTAGAACTGTCACCATAGGTCAATCTGAAAACTAAAACACAATTCAGATGGGAAGTTTTATTTAACTCTATGAGTGTAGCTTTTTACCACACTCTAGCATATCTTATGTCCTACGCAGTACACAGTGGATGAGACGACGAAACGATGGAATTTATAAAAAACACAAAATCTATAGGTGCGAATTTACGACATTAACCGCCCAAAACAGAGGCACAGTGAACTTTTTCAACGCAGAATAATTGGCAGTCTGGTAGAAAGGGCAAGAAACTCACAGGTCCATTTTTTTTATTAAAGAAATCATGATGTTAACTGGCGGTCTGGATACAGTCTGGATATACAGTAGTGGAATAGAAAAATACTGTACCCATTCTTTACCTCCATCTAGGTAATACGCGTCACGAATCTAAAGTAACTGAACAACGGCAACATGCTTAAGACAGTTGAGGTGGAAAGAAAACTGTCATGTTTGAGAAGTACTGCCCCCACCCCACAGACAAGACAACTTTAGGAAAAACAGATTTCTGCTCAACGAAGGATGTTTTCATGAAGGAGGTGTGACTGCGACGAACCATGCCGGACGCCTCATGATTGATATTTTGGTTATATCTGTGTTCGAGGCGGCCTTTTTGGGTACATAATGGAAAGCTGCGCTTTGTTTGAGGAATAAAGGAGAGCAACCAAACAGCAGCTCGTACTACGGGGATAAAGCTGTATTGTCTTGTGCGATGGGAGCCTGAAAGCAGCAAAGTGTTTTCTCCAGGTGACCAGCATGCTCGTATTTAGGGGCATTTTGTTGTCTTTCAACAAGGAAGGACGGGTGAGAAAAGATCGGCCATAAACACCGTACACTCGGATCGTCGTGACCACCGGCTATACGGTCGAAGTACTTTTAGAACTGAAGCCTGGTGCTTCTCAAAAGGGTTCTGCCGTGTGCAGCCGCATTAGCAGTCAGACAATGATGCGTCACCTCCTGCGTTCATGAGCTAGGCAAGCCTCCTATAGCCAAATGGGCTGTACTTTGAGTCATCAGCCCCGGTAAGGGTCATCGAGAAAACCCTAACACCTGTTGTCTCGAAGGTCGGACTGTTGAGCTAAAGGCTCAAGGTGGGGTTAGCTCAACTAAGACTCCTCTGGTCTAGGAAACCGGAGAGTAACATCTACTAACGCAGCTTTCTTCCATTGATCAGTCCAAACCCTTATATTGCTACACATGCCAATACAAATCCGCCTGCATGTGGCTGTATAAATCTAGCGTTGGGTCCTAGATCTCAGGCCAGAAAAATGAGACCGAAACATGCGCTACGAACACCAAGGAATCTGTTTTGCGTAGCAGCGTCTAATGTCCATACGCTTTGTCAGATAGATCGAGGAACCTATTCTGCACATACACTTTCCCCCTTAAAATTCAATGAGTACTGTCTCCGAAGCATGTATGCAAGACCCTAAGGTAAAGCATCCAAACATTGTTCAAGGCAGTTCAGAATCCGAAACTTCAGCGTTGTACAGCATACGTCCCGAAAAACGAGGCCGAGACTCAATCCAAGTTGTACCTCACAGCGATCGACCAGGGCGAAGAAGGTAGTCCCACCGGGATGACAATACGATTCAGTGAGAATATCTTTCAAACGACCCCTGACCCGCAGTCTCCAGACTAACCGGGAGAAGTGATGGCTCGGTAAAGCCCCTGAAGTGGCGGCGGCGATCGGAAATATTCGAGCTCTCTTCCAACTTATCCGGACTAAGAAAGTCGCCGGTCAGTGAACCTAGAACTAGGAACAGCGTTCGACTAAGTCGATTGCATCACTTCGTGGCGACGCCTGTTCTCTAAAGGTATGCTGAACCTTTTCGTCACATTTTTCCAATCCTTGTGATCCAACATCCATGGGTGCATGAAAGTCTAGAGAGCATGGTCTCTTTAGTTTATTGCCAGAACCGATGGCCGTCAGAACTGTCCTTTTATCTTCAGATTAGTAGTCGAATTAATTATTGAAGGGACGTTCTTCATGTCCTCTGCCTCTGGCGCGAACCTTCTTCCCGGGAAAACCTAAAAGACTTGCAGTGTGCGAACGAAGACTATTGGGGTCCATGAAGCTAAGGACCAAATAACAGGGGGAGTAGTTGCAGCCCAATTCTGTGCAACTCACCGTCTGTCGTGCTTGGGTTAGCACGATGGGATAGATTTAGGCGGTATGCGGGTGCTCATACAGATCTGCGTAAAATGACACCCGGCCGAACGTCCTCCCCCGAATTGTGTCCCCCTCTAAGGTAAAGAAATATCAGGACCGAAAGAAAAACGTTCCCATATGTGAAGATTTTTCTTCGATGGGAAATCACTGCACATTTATCAGTATGTAAGTGAGAAGACAAGGCGTTCGGATCGGTGACATAAAAAAGGAGGCACTCAGTAGGTGGCCTGTAGTTTTGGCGCGTGGCAAACGAATGGTCATGGTATCAGGTTGCAAACGCACGGCGGAACTTTAGTACAGAGCACTTGAGGAATAACAGTTAAAATAGGCAGCACGTCAAAAAGTCTTAATAAACCATGGTGGATAAGCCCGGATCAATGAGGATTCTGTGATGGATACTGAATCAACAAGTTGCTGTCGCATAGCGGTCTAATCCATGCAATGTTGTTGAAGTCGATTGTCTATGGGCTGCCGGGTGCTAGAGCACGCCAAAGATCACTTCGTAAAGTTGTGCTACTGCGTTCAGGATCAGTAGTTTGAAATGAAGAACAAAACGATAGCCTACTGGTTTTCAGAGGTCGCAGGAATCTGAAATTCCGTTGAAGGCTACGAAGCCACCGAGTGTATAGACGAACGCCTCTTGAAAGACTAACCCGCACGTTTTGGCAGACTGAGTAAGTCTGGTAAGTTTTAGGAGTGAACTTTGCTAAGGCAGCACGCATTCTGCAATAAGGCAGATCAACGATATTGTAAAACTTAAAGTTACAAAACTGAATGACAGAAACCGATGACTTGTCGATATCAGGCCACGATAACATGGGCGACCGATTGACGGCCTGGTCATATCCCCTAATCCCTCTCGACCATAAAATACCCTAGAGTGATTAATATTCCGGCCATAGGAAAAGTGAACATGTCCCAAAGCCCGATCTTCGAAAACAAGGACTATGCTGACTAATCCATTGCAGGACCTGCGGAGTCAGAAAGCTGTGAATAGACGAAGCATTCCAAATAAAGGGGTATGGATAACTTGTCTGGAAGACCGGTACTGAGCATCCTACGCGGAGTTGGAAGAGTCAGCACGTCAATTTGGCAGAAAATCCACCTGTTCGGAAGTTAGATATAACGCCGACCGGACCAATGGCTATATGGTTCGCCTCTGACTCACCCCGTTGAACCATCCGCTAAATTCGATGAATGGGTGTGTCTAACCTAAATTTGAACGGCCTTAGTGCTCGATCTTGCAGCTAAAAGTTATTTAAATGTAGACAATTACGTGAGGGAAGTCGATAGGCAGAGGTCGGGTTCGAAGCACGGACCTTCCGGTCAGTAACTTCGCGCTCTAACCACTGAGCTATCTCGCCCCAAGTGCCAGAGGTGTGGTTCTTTGAAGTGCTAGCATATCAAAGAAACACACCTCTGATCACGACCGCGATCGATTTTTAACATGTGGCTACCGTACAACGATCTCCAAACTTAATTTACTTGATTCCGCTAGTGATTTTCCGTTTTTGATTTCAGGGAACTTGACAACGTATCGGAGTACGAGAATGGTGGGTGGATCCCGAAAACATGTGTTCTAGATAAAAGGATATGTAAGAAAGACGGTTTGATTCAGCTTTGTTCAGCTCGGTCCCTAATGTTTGCGTCATGGTCGGATACAAAGTGGCCATAGTTATCTTACTCCACAGTCCCAGGTAACACTACTGAGGCCCTTTTCAGGTTATCCGCCTGTTGCGTCCGTTGCCTGTCGCCAAACCTGAATGTCGGTTCAATTGGTCTTTTAACGACAGTTGACGGGAGGTCGGCGAAAACGAATGGGGCAGGAAAGTACAGTTGTGGGTTGCACGGTGTATGTCTGGCTGTCTCGATCCACGCACAGAACATATACAAAAGGCACCAAGGCAAAATACTTGGATCGTATGTCGATTAAATGCAATTTGACTGCCCAAAAGGAGTGCTTAGAGCTGTAAGAAAAAAGTATATATATCGAAAGTATGCCGACAGGATGAACCTCCATTCAAGTACCACCCATCCACAGTGACCGCTTTTGGTCGACTTGATCGACTTTGTTGTTACACTGAGAGAGAATTTCCCCCTTCTGGTATCAAAACTGTACCACAGTGTAAGCTACGCCGTTTCTGTCTGGAAGCTAACGAGTAAGTATTACTAACATTTCAAGGTACATTTAAATGACATTCCCTGTCACGTAAAGCCCTGTGGAACGGCCGTTTGCGACCGATTCTGTCAACGGCTTCTGCACTGGAGTTTGAGTCGATTGAGTACAGTGATTAGAACATAAACATAAAAGACTTCCGAACACGATTGTTTCAAAGTAGACAGAGGGGAGACTCTTGAATCAAAAACAGTAATGCACAAGCTTTCACACTTTGACTAAAGAAGCGACCGCAAAACGGAACATATCTTCTGGACATTGGTTTGCGAATATGGACCAAAAAACGTTATTATTAAAAACATTTTAAGCTGTGATAGCCATACCCTTTTGGCGGTTTCTCGGCGTGATAGTTCTGGCGTTGGAATAGGCTAAACAAAAAGGATATGTAAGAAAGACGGTTTGATTCAGCTTTGTTCAGCTCGGTCCCTAATGTTTGCGTCATGGTCGGATACAAAGTGGCCATAGTTATCTTACTCCACAGTCCCAGGTAACACTACTGAGGCCCTTTTCAGGTTATCCGCCTGTTGCGTCCGTTGCCTGTCGCCAAACCTGAATGTCGGTTCAATTGGTCTTTTAACGACAGTTGACGGGAGGTCGGCGAAAACGAATGGGGCAGGAAAGTACAGTTGTGGGTTGCACGGTGTATGTCTGGCTGTCTCGATCCACGCACAGAACATATACAAAAGGCACCAAGGCAAAATACTTGGATCGTATGTCGATTAAATGCAATTTGACTGCCCAAAAGGAGTGCTTAGAGCTGTAAGAAAAAAGTATATATATCGAAAGTATGCCGACAGGATGAACCTCCATTCAAGTACCACCCATCCACAGTGACCGCTTTTGGTCGACTTGATCGACTTTGTTGTTACACTGAGAGAGAATTTCCCCCTTCTGGTATCAAAACTGTACCACAGTGTAAGCTACGCCGTTTCTGTCTGGAAGCTAACGAGTAAGTATTACTAACATTTCAAGGTACATTTAAATGACATTCCCTGTCACGTAAAGCCCTGTGGAACGGCCGTTTGCGACCGATTCTGTCAACGGCTTCTGCACTGGAGTTTGAGTCGATTGAGTACAGTGATTAGAACATAAACATAAAAGACTTCCGAACACGATTGTTTCAAAGTAGACAGAGGGGAGACTCTTGAATCAAAAACAGTAATGCACAAGCTTTCACACTTTGACTAAAGAAGCGACCGCAAAACGGAACATATCTTCTGGACATTGGTTTGCGAATATGGACCAAAAAACGTTATTATTAAAAACATTTTAAGCTGTGATAGCCATACCCTTTTGGCGGTTTCTCGGCGTGATAGTTCTGGCGTTGGAATAGGCTAAACAAAACAATGGTTGTTAGGGTTTGAAAACACTGAGTCTTGTAGATTCGTTGTTTCAAAGCTGGTCACATGGGTCCGTAAATTAGAAAACACGGAAACAGACGACTGGTTGTTACGAAACCCAAGTCGCACCTAAATGAGTGTTGCGAGGTGGTCTAGTGGTTCCTAGACTCATGTCATATGACCAAGGCAGACCCAGAACTCTTTTGACAAAATGGTACCAGATTTCGCAATCCTATCGCGACTGCTTCGGCTGTAGTAAAGAAACGCCGCTAGATCGATACTGACAGTCTATAAGGTACTCGGCAGATCACGTGAAACAACATGTTTGGATCGATCTCGTGATCGGTGTCAACTACGTGCGACGCGAATGGGCTTTTGGTTGAAACACGTTCCAACTAGAGAGGTACTCGCGTATCCTCTTGGCAAGTTGCGTGTAGTGTGTCTAATATATTCCGCTGCAGAACAACAGAAGGAATATGTAGTTCTGTTCTGGGTAAGGAACTGGTACATTTTCCTTGGGGTTAAAGTTGAGCAACAGGTTGAGCAAGATGTTTGTTGAAAACCAAGATCACAAAGCTGCGGCCAGAAACGTGCGGCGTATGGACTGAAACAAGCGGCGACTGGGTGTTTGTCAACATATCAAGTAGATCAGGTCAACTGACTCAATTAGACTGGCATCGTTGCAACGATCGTGATAACTGCATTGGATAGAGCGTTCAGACATCTTCTTGACTAATAAACTCTCTGGATAACCGATGGCTTCGAGCAGGTTAGCAATATGCTTCAATTCAGGGTCCACTATGTCCGCAGATTCGCCTCGCTTAGTTCGTTAAAATGTAAATCAGGGCTGGTTTCTGACTGTGGCACAAAACAATGGAGGTTTGTATACTGTCCCGCCGATGTGGGCCCTCTGTAGATAGCGTTAAAATGTAAATCAGGGCTGGTTTCTGCCTGTGGCACAAAACAATCGAGGTTTGTATACCGTTCCACCGATGTGGGCCCTCTGTAGATAAATCTCTGAACTGAACCCGTGGATGGTCTAACTAATCTAAAGTCCAGGAATGGAAAGCGTTCTCACTTTCGTTCTTTAAAGCAAGCTCAGTAGGGAGGGATGCGTTTCGTTAAATTTGTTCAGGAGAGCATCTGTTTCGGAGCTGCTTTATACAAGCATAAAAATACAATTACGTACCACCTACTCCCATTTTAACTTGATGATGGAATCCCCCAAAATATTACTGTTCGTCACTGTGTGTGTGGGATCATTCAAGGAATTCATAAATGTTTAGAAGAGTGAGAATCCGATTTGTTGTTGGAGTGAATTTTACTTGAATACTTAATTTCGTGAGCAGTTGGAAGATACCGAAGTTTTTCTGCTGGTATTTCATCCCGTAAATGCAGCAAATCTATGGTGGAAAGCCGAGAAAGCTAACAACACTGTTGATCAAGCATAAGCAGGTGAATAATGGCGTTTAAACTCCTATTAGATAGCCCTAGAGATTCGATTATTATCCTCAGTTAATACAAAGGGGGTGCATCGTGTCCGTCTGAAAATTCTAGACAGCGCTGACCCTACCCAATACTCTCAGGTAACTGCACTGCGGGTACACATTTACTCAACACACACGTGAAGTACTCCCAGTTGAGGGACAACAATGTATTACTTATATAAACGTAACACACTACTCATAGGGTTGGTGAAAATTCTTCGACAGCCCACGAATGGTTTCGCCCTTCTTGGAGCTCATCAGGTAGGCGTAGTCCCCGAGTCTCCGTCAACCTTATGTTCTAATTGAACTTGTATTACTTAGTTTCACTCGAATATGACCATTTTAAATCTTCTAGGTATACTTTAACTGAACGCACGCTATATTCTTGCGTCACTTCGTAAACAGATGAAATGACACGGGTATTTGTTAAGAACAATCTCTACACGCAAAACAGCTGGACAGGTGAGGCTAAGATGGCGACTAATCAATGAACTTCAGTTTCTAATACCAGAAAGAACTGTTTCCTTCAGATGACCAAACGTTTGTGACAATCGGTTGATAGACCCGGAAAACCATATATCATAAGGCTAAACTTGTGATCGTCTCTGACAGTCAATAGAGAAAAGAACATAAATAGTACATTGTCAAGCCTCGAGTTCAGCATGTGCTGGTGAGGGTGTTGATCACAATTACGGCTGTTAGGATTACAGAAGAGCTAGAAATGGGTCAAGTGGTTACAACGGTCGCACTCTGCACCTTTCCCATCCAACGCCTAGGGGATTCACGCATTTGGACTACAAAACATCTGCACAAAATGAAGTAGGGACACGAGTGTTTTTATCCGCTGAACAATCTGTTCCCCGTCACCGCATCTATTATATGTCAGTATGACCAGGAAAAATCATTCATAAAAGGCTATCTAACAATACTGTGACCTTCGAACTATCAAACATACGTCCAAAAATATGCAGCCACCTATGACTAGACCACTCAAAAGCACGATTAAGAAAATGACACGTGTTATAAAGGGTAGAATAAGCAAGCCCTTTTTTAAAAGATCACTGTTCCACATTGCTTCAGTCGCTCAGTTAGCGCATGTCAGTCCATCTACGGTTCATTTGGATGAAGACTAACCAGCAGTTTTCTCCCTACAGTTCAGCTGAATGCTGCACCACGGTGCGAAATCCAGTACTGTCGGTCCGGAAAAAAATCCCAAAAGTTGCATTTGACACAGAATGCACTTTTGACGGTCACATGTTGTAATGCAGATTTCACCAGCCAGCTGTGTGCACAAGGTGGTTATGTACCACCCTTGCGTGGGATTTTCAGTCTGCTTGCTTGCTTGCACTGACAGCGCTCCATAAAAAAAATGAGGAAATCAACTTTTGCGCATGTACATTGCAACCAATATGAATGACAGGGTTTTGATTAGAAATTTCAGGTAGTAGCTCAGCTCCTCATTGTATAAATGAATATGGGAAATCTCCCAGCTAGACTTTGCAAATTGTTCACAACTGATGACGAGGATGTATTGATCAACATCTGCGTTCACCCCTCCAATAATCACTAAAAATGCCGGCTGACATTTGGATGCAGCCTTGCACTCGACATTTACTGGTCCCACAAAACCCATAGCCTGCCCATTCAATCCAATTATTCAGCTACTAACCGTGCACCAAAGTACACATGTTACACTGTCGTCTACCGTGGATAAGGAGAACATCAGAATGACAGCGACCGCTTGGAGATTGTGGACCAATGAGTTCATTAAATTTATTTTATTGCCATTGCCCGATATGGGGGGAAGATGGCCCAAGTGTTTAGAGCGCGAATACCGAAAGGCCCGTGGTTCGAACCTGACCTCTGCCTCTCGACTCACCCTGTCCAGGCTTGGGCGGCAGTATCCCTGCTCTCGTGCAACCTTCGGGTGGCATGGCAGTTAGGCACCGAAAGGGTGCTACGGCTGAACGATTTTTGTTCGATAAAGCGTGGAGCGGAAGAGCTAGGTATTGAACGCAATAAGTTTGACGGAAGACCGCTATCCACTGCGTGACCGAATCACATCTGTCAGGATCATTGACGCATCGACCTGAGTGCCCGTTCGGGAGAGAGGAGATGGCAGTGGCAAGCAAGACCGAATCGCTTCTTTGCTAGGTCATGGACTGATGGTCGCCGCACTGCTTCCATCGAGAGCTTGGCTAGGCGAAGATGGTTCTGCGGGACAAAGTATGCCTTTTAACGAACACAACTGTGCTGGTGTGTCCCGTGCAATTTACATTTCTTTGTGTTCGTTATGTCAACTCATAGAAGTGTCGTTCTCATAACCTCTGAGTTAGTTTCCGGATGACAGTTGCTACTATTGACCATAAACCATATCGACTCCATCCATCACATGGTGATAACCATGCGTAATCTCTCAACTTTATCCCATGGTGTATCACACAACATATCCAGCACCAGAACTGGCGTACACATCGAGTGTTAATGAGTGCAAAGGCCCATCCTATTTACTATTACACTGATGTGTGGCAGCACACAACGAACACAAACGAGATGAAGGGGATTAACCCGCGTTTCCAACTTAGTGCTTCGAACCCCGACCTAAAGCTGTCACCTTGACGTGGTGGTCGGCCTTGCGTGCTGCAATGATCCCGTGGGCTACACTGGCTGGAACTTCGTTCCAAAAGGTGCAACCATGCCAGGAAGGCCAAAGGGGAACAATCAGACCAAGATCAGCGAGACCCCGTACTACGAGGCGGTCTGGGGATAAAGTCGTACTGTCCTTTTGCGATAAGAGTGTGAAGGCAGTAAGGTGCTCCCCCAGGCGACCAGCATATCCATATTCATGGAAGCAGTGATACTGCCTTCCCCCAAGGATGGACGGGTTGGAAAACGTCGGCCCTAAACGCTGCACACTCTGATCACCCAAGGGCCGCCAGCGCATTATTCAATACGATCGAAATATTTTTAGAACCAGAGTCCGGGGCTGCTCAAAAGGCACCTACTGTGCGCAGCCGCATCAGGGGTGAGACAGTAATGCCCTACTCCCTGCGTCGTCGGGCTAGGTCAAGCAGGTCAGACTATTGAATCATCGGCTCCGGGCAGGGTTCTCAAGGAAAATCCTACTGTCGGCTGCTTCGCCGGTCAGACTTTTGAGTCAGAGGCTTGGGGCATGGTCCCCGAACAAAACCCTACGTACTCCCATTGCCTTGTGGGTCCGATTTTTGAGTCGAAGGCTCAAGGTGGGCTACCTCAACCAACCCCCCATCCTCGACCCGCACGGTTCTATGTCCACCGATGTCACCCCCCAACCCCTTCTCGCCACACAAGCAAACGTTGCTAGGTAATTTGACTGTCAGTTATCTAAGCGAAGGGCCTTATTCTACCCGCCGTCTATTAACAATAAGCAAAATAACACCTTTCTAAATCCACGACATCCTTTCTACACAGGAGCTTTCAACGTCTGTACTCAAAGGCAAATTGGCAAACAGGCAATGCTAGCTGAAACCTTACACTCCCTTAAAGTGGATGTATGCTGTGTCACCGAAACAAGCACACAAGACCCAAGCGTGGTTATTCATCTCAGAACGCCAAGGACGAACTCAGGTCTTTCACATTTCTCCCTCCGTGTGTCCAGTGATCCAGAAGCGATGACTCGTGGAACATATAGTGTGGGACTTGTACTCAGGCCCAGATCAGAACGCGCTTTGCTGTCGTCTTTGCGCCGCCCAGTTATCCAGCTCAATCGAGCTCAACGCCTCTCGGCATAAAAAGCGATACCTTTTTGTAGTGTCGGCTTATGCCCCAAAGGAGTGCAGTTCTGACGCGGAGAAGGATACTTCCTATCAGGAGTTATCCTGGCCCATTCGTCAAGCAAGGAGCACTGACAGTGTGATACATGCGGGTGGTATAAATGCTCAAGTAGATCGTATGAGCTACTTGGTATCACATTTGGGCGTCGATTCGGAGTCTATGCGCGTCGCATAGACAACGGAGAGCAATTCCTCCAGTTGCGTGCTGAGCATAAACTGTTTCTGGTTAGTACGAACTTTCAGCATAAACGTTCGCATCGTGTAACCTGGCGGCCACCAACTGCAGATCAACCATGGACTCAGTTGGATCACGCGGCCAACAGCCGCCGTGGGAGAGCTACCATTGAAAATTTCCGTTCCTTCTGGGGCACCCAAATTCATTTGGATCACGCCATGGTGCGTGCATGCCTGACAGTTCGTTTTCCCTCAGGCCCTCCCAAGTCAGCAAGAAGCATGCCAATCCACCATTTTCGAAAAACCACCATAGCTCAACAGTATCGATCTGAGCTATCCCAAAACTTACCGCAGTAAACCAACACTGTACCGGCGATGAGCATGTGGATGAAGCGTTGCAAAATGTGAAAGGAGCTATGCAAGCGGCGTACAGTGCTGTCTGTTCAACTTCTCCGATTCGACCACAAGACCAATGGATATCGTCGAGATCGCTATCCATGATTGACACCAGGAAATCCATGCCAGTAGGCAACGAGTACGACAGCACACGCAAATCCCTCAAACGCCAAATAGTGAAGAGCCTAAGGAAAGACCGAAAGCTTCAGTAGACTTCGAAATCTCGGAATATGGAGAAGACTTTTGCTAACGGACACAGCCGTGCCCCATATCAGCTGATACGATCGCCTGGTTCTTGGTGAGTACCGGGAAGTGAAACGTTAAGTGAAAAAGATGGCTCATTAATTCACTCGCAAAATCGTCGACTGAAAAGATGGGCCGAATACTCCGAAGCACAGCTCAGCTGGCCTCCTGCAAAACAGCCTCTGTAGATAGTGCATACGGGTGAATGGAACGTAAATCTTAGTCATTCGTCGGAAGAAATAAAATACGAATTATCTGTACTGAAACATGAGAAGGCACCAGGACCGGACGGCCTGTATCCAGCCCTATTCAAAGAAGGCGGAGAATCCCTGCTGACCCATCTGACAAAGCCTATTGGTGCGATATGGAACGAAAACAAAGTGCCTGCAGAGTGGGGCATATAGACAGTTATTCCTATCTTTGAAAAGGTTATGCGGACGCTGTGCGAAAACCACCGTGGTATTAGCCTGGTAGCTGTGGAATCGAAGGTGCTCCCTGGTCTTATCCTTCGAAGGTTGACTGAACAGGGGGAGAGACAGATCCGTTAAAACCAAGCTGGGTTCCATCTTACAAGAGGATGCACCGATCAAATCTTCACCCCCCACCCGACAGATTCTGGAACAGCGACAATGCTTCCAGCAACCAACAATGGTTGTGTTTCTTGACTTGAAAGCTGCCTTCGACTCTGTGGACCGGCAGGCACGATGGCAGTGTGTGTGGAGCAAAGGTGTCCGCCATAAATTCTTGACTCTCCTTAAGGTCCTGTACGTACACACCCGCGGCCGCATGAAAGTCTACGAGAAGCTCTTGCCTTAGTTCACCGCATCAAGTAATGTCAGGCAAGGCTGTCGTCGTTCACCTTTCCTTTTAAACTTCGTCATTGATCATGGAAGACTCACTACCAGCCTCTATTGCCTATGGGATCAAAATGATCCCACGGTATTTGCTCACAGACATCGAGTACGCAGACGACATAGCTCTTGTTGGATATGACGCCGTGGTAATGCAAACACCATGAAATAATCTGAATGGTTCTTCCTCAGGGTTTGACATGTGCTTCAGCTCTGCCAGATGTAAACTGATGTTGCAAGACTGCATGAGATCGAACCCTAACCTCATGTTTGCGGATGAGCCGATTGAGGTGGTGGACAAATTTGTCTACCCTGGCAGCTGTATCATTCCCGGTGGTCTAATTTGTTCAATGTTTGCATGAGCAAACAACTAATATTACAGATGGTTACAGAATATTATCATATTCCTGATGCAGACTATACAAAATGTAAAACGGCCATCCATAATCTATGTTTTAGGTTGCAAATGATCCTTTCCTGATGGAATAATAATGATGCTTAACGGCAAATTTAGGGATTTTATGCGGTGGAATCATAAATCTCGCCATAGATGCGAACCACTGGTTCCCGTTTGAACTGATATAAACTGAAATTGAGCTCGGAGAAAATGATACTCCAGATAGAATGATGCCGCTTTCACGATGGCGGGTGGAAACGAGCCAGGGGAGGTTGAACGATGATCCAGCAGTGACGTGTGAAAGACATTAACCAGCAACCTCAGCCGCACTGGTCATCGCCGTCTCCCTGGATAGGCAACCCGAGACGGGATACATCAATGGTTAGAGACATTGTCAGACATGGTCCAATCGCGCCCCCAATGTCTCTGGTGCATCAACAAGTCTGAATTAGTTCAGCATTGCAGTTGCAGATACAACCATGTATCTCTTTCCTGTTTGTGGAGCCTTGGAAATAAGTGCAGGTAAAGTCCATGTAATTCGCGAATTATTTACATGAAAAAGAAACATTAGAGTTTTGGACAAGTTCCCTCAGGAATTTCTGACAGCAAAAGGAATGGGCGAGGTTGCCAACTTGCAGCTACTCCTCAGGCAAAACGAGCTTCTTCAAAATCGTTTAACAATGTTCCGTGCGAATAACAAGTCAGATTAACAAAATACACTCATTTGCATACCAATTGGGTTTTGACGGGAGACCCGCCTGAAACCTAGCTGAATCTCCCGTTTATGATGCTTTTAAGCAACTGAATGTGCTGCACCAGGCCGCCTCATGTTTCAGTTGGCACGAGACTCGAGATATAGGCCTAATAAACTGCTGCTGAAAACTCTTCGACAGCCCAAGACAGGTTTCGCGCTTTTTGGGGCTCATCAGATAGGCGCAGTCCCCGAGTTCCCGTCAACATTATGTTCTGCTTGAACCCACATTGCACGAAATAAGCGGAATGCACTCATTTGCATACCAGTTTGGTGAATGAGTCGATCATCTTATAGTCCGAACAAAAAACAGCGTTTTCTGAACATATCAAACAATCGAACCTACTTTTGTTTCCTTCCATGAAAACGAAATTCTGTTCCCTAGCGTCACTGTACACGCAACATCTATTGTCCCTTTTTATTGGTTACCATAGCTAAGCATTAGGGAAGCAATATCCACATATGGAAAGACGGAACAATGTCGATACCTAAATGTACACTAGCGCACAAACAATCACCAGGATATCCAGTCATTTCACCTTCCGGTTCATCGGTTTATTCTGGTAAATCAAGCAACATGCCTTCTGTGAGATCCAGCTCCGTTTAAAGTGATTCCACCCTTGACTCCATAATGCTTTATTTGGTGGGTTTATTAATAATGATGATAGCAGTAGTAATAATAATGATAATAATAGTAAAATAATGACAACAGTGAATAATAATGGTTTGGTTGTGGCATCCCTCTGGTGCATGGCTGCCGTGCAGTTCGAAAGAGGCATGAGAGCTGAGCTACTGCCAGGCACCCCAGCCCGGACAGAAGCAAGCGCAATGCCAGAGTTAGGTTCAAACCATCCGGTCACTAGATTTTGCAACTTAACCGCTGAACTATTCCGGGCAAGGATACCGATACTACCACTCCTACCAATGAAAACAGTAGTAAACAATTCCAAGCTGGCTACCTTTGGAGGTGATAATATCCACTGGGTGGAAAACAGAAAACAACAGTTTTGAAGGCCACCAGCGTCGGCGATTCCAATTCGTTTGCTTGAGACTCTCCATGCAGTGAAGGGGCACTTTTGAGCTGACTGCTCTGTTCCGGGACAGACGTGTTAAACCTAGCTGCGCCGACTGCTATCAGATGCCGCAAAACCAAGTTATGTTCAGATTGACTCTTGTATCCAGACATGACCTCCGTGGTGGCCAAGCTGAAACTTCATCAGTGTTATTGAATCTGCACTTGTACGTTGCTATTTTAAAGTTGATTTAGGTGCAGCTACTGATATAAATCGACATCAGTCCAAACAAGTAGTGCGTAATGGAAGGAACACATTCGTTTGCAAATTCATTTGGTGTCAACGGAAGACTCAGCCCAATCCCAGCTGAATCTCTCGTTTATCGTATAACCTGTCGCTTCTGAACTGTCCTCTGAAGTTTACAGAGACTTGCTTCTCAGATACACTGTCCTTTGCTCACCAAAGAGCTGAGGTCAATGCATGACAAAGTAATCGAAGTGACACCATCAGTCATTTAACGGGTACACACTTGGATTGTGCGTATGCACATTTGCATTTCGCTTGCTCGTCAGTTTTTTTTCAATAGTCATCGTATTCACGCCAGTCACTACCTTTTGAGCTTTCTTGCTTTGCTTCTGGAGAGCACAACTGGGTCCAAATACAAGACAAAAGTGATATGTACGCTCACATCATTCTCATCTGAACAGTCGTCCATCTATCCTGGCGAAATCATGCTAATGGGTCCACACCAAACGCAGGAAGCACTGAAGTCAATTCTCGCTCTTATGTGGCTCATCAACAGTGCACATCCTTGGCCGTGTTGGGGTTTGAAATGCAAGGCGAGCGTATTAGCAATACTTCACTTGTGCACGCTAGACTCATCTGAATTTTCACGTCTGAACAGGCGAACATGCTCACGCTTCAGAGATGTGAGTGGTAGGCCCGAGTGTTCGAACGACGACCCAGTAATATACCTTGGTTGTGTCGATCAACAGGTACGCGGTTCTTACAGCTGGTAATGATGTCGATCGATTGATCCGTCTCTCAGGACTTCCCAGTCGGGTAGCGCCACAGACGCTTGAAACCTGCTGGACAACTTTGAATTAGTTGTGAACGGTTGTGGGATTTCTAGAATGCAGGCTCACATCACTCTCGTTTGAACCTGAATGACTGAATTTTTCAGAATGTTACAAATTGTCCATTAGCTAGAGATGAGAAAAATCGGAATTTATTCCCTCTAGATTTGCCAGGAATCTAAGAGGCAAAGATTTCCAGAATTTTAAGAGAACGGATTCACCTCTTAAGTACACTGATAATGAAAGCACTTCAAACTTCTCAAACGAGGACACTGTGTCACGTCGCTAAGCTAGATTCAATACGTTATTTTACCGATATCTCTTCAAGAGGTCAAAAACACTGCACCAAAAGATCCCAGACAACCTCCAGCTGGTACGCTGGTGAAGTGGTTTTAGCAAAGGTGTTAATGTGTGATGGAACTAGTGCCAGTCGACCGATTGATCGAAAGAATGAATGGCTGCATCTCAGCTTAGGACAAATAAAATAAATGTTCACGCAAAGTCACGAACAACCTCGGTTTCATTAAACTCATCAAAATAGATTTACAGGCACTAAAAAGCGAGTCCTAAGGTGTGCGAAGTGTACTAGATGAATGCTCTCTTGTTTAGTTCAGCAGAGGACTACCAAATACAATCGGGAGTGCAAATACAGATATACATCAGATAAAAAAGTGGTCCTGTGTGCTTTCGGATAGACTGTATCAACTAACGGATAATTTGACAGAATAACCAAACGATAGCTCCCTCTCGCAAAGAAGCGAGAGTCGTGAAACAAAACGTCTTCATAGAGCTGAGAAGAATATGGTCTGCAGGAATTCCTATGATAATGCACAAGATGAAAGATCAGTAAAAATGAGTAAACACAATTTGCGAACCATTGTCGACCTGACTGGACTCATTGAGCACGAATTAGTCACGTGGTACAGAATAACAAAACTTGTCACGTAAGAACCCAGACCTGTGTGTTGGTAGAAATGACCTAGAGAGCGGTTGTTCAAGATAATGGACAAAACGGTGCTAGAGGGTTGCGATCACCAACTGGAAGCCGTCGCCTATATTGACGCAGCAGTTTCAAATGCCGTGCCGTTTACGGAAAACAGTGATACCCTTAGGAAACGCTCATTCCAGAGCACAACAACTCTTTGAGATCCTCCAATTGTTCCCACCTCAACCTTATGAAGACGATCTGCGCGACTGGCTGGGAAGTTTCCCTCGTCACCTCAAATGTAGGGCCAGTGTGACTCATCGAGAAACGACGGTTCCAGGCAAAAGGCTATATCGATCAGTGTGCGGAATAAAAAAGGAATTGTCCCGATTGTATCCCACTGGTCCTTCTCCACCTCAGCCTCCATGACCGACTGAAGGTTACCAAGGCCAAATCATTCCCTGTAATTCACATAACCTGTGGCTAATTGGTTCAGTAATTCGGTAATTATTATTGGATGATTCACAATGTTTGCTTTCCATTGACCATTCAATCTTTCCAGTTTTGTACCGGCCCGCGCTCAATATCATTTAGGAACTGTCCTTTCTAATGTTCTTGTGAACTGTGAATCCCGTGTTTTTCAACCGATGGTTCACCTGTTTGGTCCTGTTTATTTGTTGACTTTTTTTCAAAATAATTCTAGTATTTGCAGCGTAATTTCAGTGAAATGACGGTAAAAACAAAAAAAGCTACAAATCGACTATGGAAGAAATAGAAATGTAAACTCCGCATCACAGGGACCACTAAGAACAAATAGAGTACCTCGTCCCCCCAAGTATGCATGAACCTTGAAAAGAGCGTAGATACCACATTTTCACTCCATAAAAACTGAGCCTTTAGTGAGCAGGAATCATAAATGTTTCGGAACCATTCATGAGGTCTTTCCGTAAATGAAAACCAATTCCTAGTTTTTCTTTAATCACCCCAAATTCGAGCAGCTACAACAAACAAACAGCTACAAATACTCGGAATTATGAATTTATCCGGAAAACAAAGCTGGGACCTGCAAAACTGCCTATGCATGGCAAAAGAGCGAAACTGAACAACAAATTACAGGTACTCAGGCGACTTCGGCGACTTTGAAACGATAAGAAGGAGGACCGTGGTGGGTCACATACTGGTAGCCGACACAGTTTTATGTGCCTATATCACATACCATGTGTCCTCGGATGAAACCTGCACTAGCCTGACACAGCACACCGGCAACTCCAACATCGGTAGCAGCTGATGAATAGAGAACACTGATCGAACAGCACACAAAAGAACACAAAGCGCTAAGACTTCTTATTCAGGGTAATCGATAGTTTTTGAACCGAGACGCACGTACAACATATTGTAGAAATCTGAACAGAATCAAACCCTTAACCGACCGATCGAAGCGTGTTTTGGCATAGAGATCATAATAAAAGGCGACAAACAAGGCGCAACAATGAACCGAAAAATAACTCACGGGATCAGTGGAAAAGGCAAATATGTGAGAGATACAGGCAAGCGACACAAACAGATGATATATTGATCCGGTGATCCAGCAGAAAGAACTTGAAGGTGCTCGCATGAGGATTACACTGGAGATGACAAATTCCGCATACAAAATCAGGACCCATGTGAATACTAGGCACACTATGCCGCACACGTCCCGAACCAGCCAAATCACACCGAAAGGCCTTCTAAATCGGCTGAGCTGTCTGAGGGTGAGAAATTTTCGTTTCGACGGTTTTCTAAGTCCAAGAATGCCACGGCAAGGAGACAGACAATCAATGAGATCCCCTGGTGTGTCGGCTGTGGAACGCAGACGAGCGGCTGCATCATCGTCCCAATCAGTTAAATCAACATCCCGAGTTCGACGGTAGGGGGTGGTCGATTCGGCGTCTAACTTTACACGCACCGACGGATTGACATCCTTTTCGATAAAGTTTGGTTGACGAGGATAATCCACGTCGGGGAATAAGAGTGGTTGCTTCGGATCGGCTGGAATGTTGTTCCAGCTCATTAAGATCCGACCCACAAGTCAGCTGCAAAATAAAAGACACATCAACAAGAGTGAAGTGACCAACGCACGTCCCCACAGCCACACCCATACACATAAGTTGGTATGGAATATATAAAAAAGTGCAAAGTACCGACGAAACTTCGCATGGTATGCTGTCAGAGCACAGAGCGCACAGAGTGCAACATAACCACAAAATGGATCACCTAATATAGAGTTAATGTCATCTATACAAAGCCAAGACGTAATAAATCACGGCAGATCTAACATAAGCTTAAGGGAGGTTCAAAGGTCATTTTCAGCGTCGCTGAGTGGACTGAAGGTGGAGTTTTTTAATTGTCCATTGGCAGTATTCCTACAGGTGTTTCATCAATAAACAGGGTAGTAAGTAATCCACCGTTCTAGGGTTCAAGGACCCTTCTATCACATACACCATACTGAAAATTCCTAAATACTTTAGCGACCATGTACCAAAACAATTAACTCATGCTAAATTACATCATACATCAAAAAGGCTTTTGAAAGAAACCAGCCCTCCGCTGTACCTTTAAGGTACTCAATTTAGACAAGTGAATCTTTTGTAAGTTGTGAAGGGGCATTGAAGTTCGAGTTGTGGATTTCGTCCCAGAAAGCAGACCTGACTTTGCGAACCTCACAATTGAAACTACGCTTTTATGATAAACATAGCAAAGGTTAATTAAACACTTTTGCAGTGCAGCTGGGCTACTGCAAAGTTCCTGAGTGCATGCCGTACAAAGATGATTCGCAAACTCCACAATGTACATATTTTAGGGGTGGACAGCGTTGGTCCTTATTAGGGTCTTTTGATGTAGAGGGGTCAGTATACAACCCAGGGAGTTATTCACGACTCATCTCCGTATAGGAGGATAAGACTTCCGGATGCTTAAGAGACAAATATCTGGATATAATGCGCAATAATAAGTTATATTCGGCTTCAGCCAACGGTCAGTCCATGTTACCCTTCAATGGGGCTTAACATTTTTACACTGTCCATACGTGTGGGGCCAGGGGACGAACAGATATGAGTGTGAATACTAGCACGGGTACATTCTGTATGGTGTCCATTCACTCTGAAGTTCAGTCAACTATACTACAAGATTATTTGCAAATTTATTGAAGCTGATACAGTACAGACTTAACAGCACCAGTGTGACGAACAATATTCTTCAAATAATACACATGCCCCGATCATCATCACCATCATCACTAATAGATGGTGTACAAATTATACAGTGGTGCTAGCCGTCACAATTTCGTTCGCCCAGTTTACCCAGAGCGATACATTCAGAGTCCTACAGGACTACATCATTCGGCGGAGTCCTGTGTGGTCAGTGAGATAGAACACAACATTAGCAGTCTAGTCAAGTGAAGCCCATTTGTGAGATCATATGAAACTTAATGGTTAAGGAGGGAATCAAGAACTGGTAGAGTGCCCCTGAGCGTTCGTTTTATACACATTATCACTTAACGGTAATACGATTGTAGTAGGAACGAAATCACAGAAGGTGTGGATCGATACAAGCGTACTACGATTGCGCATAGAATGTGGGCCGAATGAAGACTGAAAATCAGCACTCATATTCTGATCAATTCCAAGTAATTTGGAGCGAGAACGAGTGCTTGAAGTGCTGTGCGGGTTACAGCGATTCTCAAAAGCAAAGAACAATTGTTAATAGATCAAGCCATTTTGAAAAGTTTAGAAACTTTCTAGAAGTCATTTTAGGGGAGTTTAATAGACAACTGGTGGATTTGTCGCCAAATAAAGTTTCGCCTATGATACAAAGGTTTCGTCAGCTTAAGCGAATAAATTACCAGGTTAGTAGAGTGTTGGTCTATCGCTACGCCATTAGTCTTAAGACCTGGTCACCAAGGGGGCCTTTAACCGACATCCAAACCGATTTGGGTTCCCCGTTGAAAGAGATTTCGCTGAATAGTTCTCCTTCCGTATGGCCTGGCAGCCTAATCTAACGGAGTCCAGAACTAAATCCACCTATTATTTACTTGAAGAGAATAAACCATGTTCTCACTGGCTCCTAAAAATTAACAAATGTCAAAGTTATGAACGTCCACCAGCAAATTCAGAGGATGTGTCGGAGGCTGGTTCCTTGGACCAAAATATTGAATGTCTCGACTTTCTTTTCGCCGAATGAGAGTAACCAAACTTTGCGCAAAGCACCTGTTGCCTCTAAAACCTAGAAACTGATTCGCAGATCGTGGAACTACCGGATATGCGTTCAAATAACGGATAGAGCAGACTAAAAAGATCATGGAGTTGCATTGGGTCCTTTAAAATACGTTGAAAGCTGGCGATGGACTCCATCCTACAACTACGTACATTTGTTGATTGAAAAATAGTGCAAAACGTCTGCAGCAAATGACCTCGGGGCTAGTCATTGTCCCACTGGAAGAACTGAGTCAGTGGTAGACATGGATGCCGGCGTGACTGTGGAAAATACGGAGACATTATTCAGGGTTGCCTGGTTATTGGAGTCATAATATCTGGATGTAACATTGCTTATCAACCGATAATTCTCTGGTTAGCAAAACTGCCTGCGACACTGAACAGCTAACGAAGCGGGCGGAAATAACGCTACACTAGGAAAACATCAAGATCTGAGACAAAAGATACGGCTACCGAAATCATTCCGATTGGAGATAATTCTAAGACACCGTACGTACACCCTTCATTCTGCATTCAGCTACATCATGTCGATCCATCATGTTCGAAGAAATACCATAGCTCAGCAGTATCGATCTGAGCTAGCTCAATAACTCACCGCAGTAAACCAACACTCTACTGGTGGTGAGCACGTGCTTGAAGCACGACAGAATATGAAATTGGCTGTGCTAGCGTCCAGTCCTGTCTCTCCGACTTCTCCGATACGACTAAATGACCACTGGATATCTTAGATATCGATAGTCCTGAGTGCTGCCAGGAAATCCCTATTACCGGGCAAGGAGTACGACAGCGCACGCAAATCCCTCAAACGCCAAATAGTGAAGAGCCTAAAGAAAGATAGAAGGCTTTGGTCAAATTCGAAATCTCGGAATATGGAGAAGACTTTTGCTAACGGAAACAACCGTACCCTATATCAGCTGATACGATCGACTGAACCTGGAAAAGCAAAAGTTAGTTGAACGATAAATGAAAGAGACGGCTCATTAATTCACTCACAAAAACGTCGACTGAAAAGATGGGCCAAACACTCCGAAGCACAGCTCAGCTGGCCTCCTGCAAAACAGTCTCTGTAGATAGTGCATACGGATGAATAGAAGGTAAACCTTAGTCATTCGTCGGAAGAAATAAAATACGAATTATCTGTACTGAAACATGAGAAGACACCAGGACCGGACGGTCTGTATCCAACTCTCTTCAAAGGTGGAAAACCCTGCTGACGCATCTGACAAAGCCTATTGGTGCGATATGGAACGAAGACAAAGTGCCTGCACAGAATGGAGCATGTCGGCAGTTATTCCTGTCTTCGAAAAGGGTACGCGGACGTTGTGTGAAAACCACCGTGGTATTAGCCTGGTAGCTGTGGAATCGAAGGTGCTCCCGGAAGCACGGTTGTTGAAACATTGCAGGGCTGCCCAGCTTGCCTAGATGTGTTTTGTCAGATAGGATAAACAACGGTTTTCCGTACCTACTATGAAGTCCTGATGTTGCGAGCTGATGGATTGGTGCACTTCTGCATGTTTGTGTGTGAGTTCAATATCTGTCCGCGTTGGGTGTACGTACACCCTTATATAAGCACCATCCACTCATAGGTTCCGTTTTTTTTCAATGAACTAGGTGGGACCTCTCCTCCAGAAGTATGGATCGCCTAAGAATGCAGCGCAAGCCCTTCTAGCAATGCACAGAGTAGAGATGGTCACTAGCGCCTCAATACTATTACTCCAATCTGCTGATAAACTTTTCATGCACCCTGGTCAATCTTTTGATGCTTCCATAGCTTCATAACCACATAACCCACATATAGACCGTGGTATGATGCTTTGTGTACCTCCGCGACCCACTGAGCTAGACTCGGGGTGTCCGTGCGATACTCGTATTTTCTCACACCAGGCTGGTCAACGGTTAGAGGTCTGACGAACAGTCTCCTGATCCTCCAGGTTGGAAGTTGGAACAGGTGTGGCGAATTGTTCCACGAAAATTGAAATGCACTTGCATTTCTCGCCAAACCCCGCTGCCTTGTCGTCAGGCTTTTGAGGTTGGGGACCCTAATCATCCTCCTGTCTAGGTGTGAGCGCCTTGGAAGTACCCCAGCCGACGTACAAACATGAATTGCACACATACGAACAAACTTACGCCATATCGGCCGTCATATTATACAGCAAGTCCGCTAGGCGAAAACATGCTGCTGTTGAAGCCTCCCTTCCTTCTCTTCCACACAACTCTCTTCCCCCTCTCCTCACGCTATTAACAATTCTCTCCATGTAGGCCCGTCAGTTAGGACTGATGACACCGTTCTCCTGTATCCGTTTTGCAAACAACATTTACCCGTCATCCGGCGCCGACATCCTCAGTCATTTCGAAACCAATCTTCAAGCATCGACGCCGAGTCTGTCTGGCTGCTTTCAATGTCCGCACAATTGAGGAAGACAACAAGCTGCTCCTGCACTCACATTAGACTCGCTTGACATTGGTGTGTGCTGTGTATCCGAAACAAGGATCCAAGATGCAAGCGCAGTGGTTGAGCTAACCGCCCCATCAGTCTCCACTCGCTTCCGGCTACGCACCTTTGGTGATCCAGAGGCCCCTGCGGCAGAATCTGCAGGGGTTGGTATCGTCCTAAATCGCCGGGGGGAAACATCCTCGCTTGGTTGGATACCCGTTGATAGTCGCCTCTGCGCGGTTCGTCTGGCAACGTTTGTGAAGGAGTCTCACAAACAGGAAGTTGATCGATGTCTGTTTGTCGTGTCTGCTTAAGCCCCAACTGACTGTCTTTGACACCATAAAAGACAGGTTTTATGACGCCCTGAATGTCCTGTTGCGGCGAGCTAAAAGCCCGTTGTGGTTGCCGGAGATTTGAATGCACAGGTGGGCAGGCTAGTGCATCTGAGACTCAGGGATTGGAAATGGATTTGACTCGGTATGTATGGACGATGGCGAAAGATTGCCTCAGCAATGTGTTGACTGCAGGCCGTTTTCATTCAGCACTAACTTCCGAAACAGCCGAAATCCTCTGGCCAATGGTGTCACCCAACAGCGTGCTGGCCGCAAACTCGAATTGATCACATCACCATCAGTTACTGATGGTGCGGATCAATAGCTGACTGCTGGTCGTTTTGGAATAAACTTGTGGATTCTGACCAGGCGCTCGTCCGGAGTCACCTCTCCCTTCACTTTCCAGGGCGGCGTAAGGTGCGAAGAAATCGCCTGGCAACTGAAAGGCTGACAGACCCGGATGTTAGACGAATTTGCCAGAGTCGTCTTCTAGAGTCTCTTCCAAATGTTTCACCATCAGATGTGAATTCATACTGGGACGAGATCACTACCTCTTTGCAGTGTTGGGAGTTTTGCCTATGGCACGGTGATATCAGGCCCAATTAAGCAGTGAATACCAGACCGAACAGTAGAACTCCTTAAGTCTCGGGGAAATATCCCCCACCGGTCCCGAACATAACCTGGCCTGACGAGTTACCCGGCGTCAAGTGGAAGTGAGCGTGTGAGCTAACCGCGAAGTGTGGTGGACACGAAAATCTAAGGAGATGGAAGAGACCCAGAAAGCCGGGAATACCCGAAGATTACTTCAGTTGATCCGTGCGACCGGCCCCCGGAAATGTGGACGGAACCATCAAGGACGAATGAAGTGGACATCTTGAGTAAAGAAGGCCTCGACCGTTGGACCGAATACTTTTAACAGCAGTTATCGTGACCACCAGCTGTCACTCATCTGGAGCCTACGGTCTCGGATGTTTATGACTGCATAAGTTCTCTCGAGCGCCACAAATCTTCTGGTCCTCCGATCCGCATTGTCCGAAGACGAGGTTGAAGTCCTCAGTTGGCGCTTGTCTGATCTGTTTGCCTGCATTTTATAAAACCAGACTGTCCCAGATAACTAAGGTGAATGTGATAGTGTCCGTTTTCAAAACAGCAGCTCGCAGTAAATGTGATGACCACAAGGGGATCAGCTTAACCCCACTCGTAACGGGGCTGTTGGCGTAACTTGTGCTTCGTTGCCTTATGGTGGCTCGTGGAACACCGACTCGAGTGCAGCAAGCAGGATTTCGGCCTGGCAGGAGTTTGCGTTGACCAAAATTTCACATTCCGTCTGGTCATCATCACCATCGACAGCATGACATCGGTGTTCAAAACTGATGCTCTGCTGCCGTGATTTGTTTGAAAGCCCCATTTTGAAGAAAAATTGAAGTTGGTGGGGAGGGGATCTAGTACTGGCTTCAATCACAATCATCCACTTCAGACACTTATTCGGACAATCTGGATAGGCACTGACAACGAGAATACCATTGACATCAATCAGCATTCATATCCTGCAGCGTCATCAACGAGACTCAGTGGGGACCGAGCGGTCAGCATCCTGGAAGGCGAGAAGCACCGGCAGGATCCAGACTTCTTGTAAACTTTTTGATACCCTTTTGCCAAGTCAAGGGTTGGTCACCTTTCTGCTTCCGCCACTCTGAGTTGGGCATGGAAAACAGCACTCTCTTCAGCAAGCGATGGTTCGGCATACGCAACACATATCCCAACCAACGAAGCTTCTGGTGCTGGACATATTCTTCGATGGAAGTCCCTGTTGCACAACCGAAAAGTCGTTTTCTAACTGCCTCATTACAGATTCTTCGACACCAACCCACACGAGCTATGGTTCTGAGAAAACGATTGTCGAACACCTGAAGACATCTCAGTTCCGCTGCTTGAACAGGCCAAGTCTCACAACCACACAAAAAAACGGCCCGCACTATAGCTCGACATACACGTTTCTTGAGATTCAAAGACACATCACTCTGACGCTATAGGTGACTCAAATTAGAAAAAGTGACCCGGACCTTGCATATTCGTGCATTGACCTCATCTGTCACATCACAATCAGAACTGATACAACTTCCAAGATAGGCAAAACGCTCCACAATTCTGAGTGCCTCCCCCCGGATTTTCAGTGGCGTGTTCAGTGACTACATGTCCGGTAGCATTACCTCACCCTTTGGGTGCAAAGTGCATACCAAAGGACGGAACGACTTTGGTCAACTCATCAAAGAACATCTGCACCCTCCCCTCTTCTCCGAAAAAGAGAACGATATCATCTTCATACTACAGATCGACAGAGGCTATAAGAACATCGGGGTTCTGAAGACCTTCCAGCCTTCGTCTCATTATCTCATCCATCACGAAATTAAACAAGAATAGAGAGGATGGGCACCTCTGACGAACAGCGCTTTGTTTACGAAAGCTTTTGAAAAGCTCTCCGTATATACTTTCCGTCAAGTGTCAGAACAACGTCATACGTATATACGACCCACAACTTTAGTATTCTTGGACTCCCAAGATCCCTTCTACTCAGTTGATCGGTCTGTTTTCCTTGAGACACTTGTTCATCAAGGAATGCAGCTGGAGTTTGCAAACATAATACGTTCGTAGCGAAATAAACTCACTTGCATGCCAATTTGGTTTTGACGGGAGACTCACCTGGAAATCAGCTGGATCTCTCGTTAGTGATGTTTTTAAGCGTAAGAAACAAGTGAACGTACTTGCTGATTTCGTGCAATTTGGGTTCAAGTAGAACGTAAGGTTGACAGAGAATATGGGACCACTCCTGCCTGATGAGCCCCGAGAAGGGGAGAACCGCTCGTGCGCTGCCGAAGAGTTTTCAAGAACCTTATGAGTAGTGCATTACGTCCAAAATACGTTTCTCGTATCCTCAGACTTTCGGGTATGAGAGTAAACGGAGAGCTTTCCAAAAGCCTCCGTACACAAAGCGGTGTCCGTCAGAGGTACCTACTCATTCCAGTCCTATTTAATTTCGTGATCGACCAAATAATGAGACGAAGGCTAGAAGGTCTTCATAACCCTGGTGTTCAAACAGAAGCTGACGAAAACCTTGTCAATCTGGAATATGCAGACGGCATCGTTCGCGTCTTCGAAGAGAAGAAAGCACAGGTCTTCTGACGAACTGACCAAAGTCATCCCTTCCTTTGGTGTGAACTTTGCACCCACAAATTGTAATGTCATGCTTCTTGACATGCGGTCACTGAACAATCGAGTTTTCCGTTGTGCAACGGGGGCTTTAATGAAGGCTGTCCAGCACCAGGAGCTGCCGTGGCTAAGCCATATATTTCGCACGCTGAACCATCGTTCCCTGAAGAGGGTGCTATGTTCTGTGACGAGTTGAAGTGGTGCATATAGAGAGGCGACCGACCTTTGACCTGGCAGGGGAGTCTGAAAGAGAGTACGAGAAGTCTGAGTGCTGTGGGTGCGGCTTGGCTAAGTGCTCCTTATGTGCAAAGTTGGAGTGTCTGGAGATATGGGCACTTCGGAATGATTGTGAGAGGGCAGCTAAAAGTCTTCTCCCCATCCACTCTATTCTTCATCTCAAAATATGGCCCACAAATAAATAAACTTTGGTCGTGCGACAGTGAGGCATGATTTATGCTATCGATGATGATGCGTACCAGATACGGGAAGGATTCTGCAGTTTTAGCAATTACCCTATAAAAGGTTGCGCACCGGGAGCTGCGCGGCGGCCTCACTCCTACTTTTCAAATACTCAAAAACCACGACCACACCTGTGGAAACATTTTAGATCTGGTGGCCAGGAAAAACCTTGCGTGCTGAAGATTACGCAACACAGTTACGTCAACCGCGGACGGTGTTTCTGCTTTCTCCGTAGTGACCAGCCATGAACCTCCTTACAATCCAAACAACGTCCATATCGCCTGAAAACCCCAAAATATCCTCTAACCCATTTACACCAGCTGACCCGGAATTCGTTAAGCCTCAAGGGACGGGAGGGAGCGAAACCTAGAAAATCCCTCAATTCCACAATGAATCCAACGAAGTCTCATTTGGTGACTATTTTCGTAACACCTAGTTCATTAGCGTCATATATGACGAAAACGTTTGCTCAGTCCCTCCCTCCGAAAATATGTGGATACCGTTTTCGTCGTTCAGAGGAGCGTGTCAGTCCACCGCGTGTGGATATCCACGTAAAGTGTCCTAGCGTCGGAGCTCCATGACTTCAGGACTTCGGTAAAAGTAAACGGACTTGAATGTGCGTACTGGACACCATTAACTTTCACCGGATCAGAGGCCCCAGGGCGGAGCGTTGACGTATTTCAACGGAGGCTGGTGGAGAAAAGTGGACTGGCGTCCAGATCTCACTCGGAATGTTGGTGGTACAAGGAAATTGGTAGATTTTTTGTGGAGATTTCATCCTGTACGTGAAGCCGAAAAGCCAAGCATTGTACATTTCTTTCACCCTTATTGGGAATTTAATGCTGCACATCTCACGAAACTCCAGACAGTCTCGAATCCTCACACAAACTGTTGGTGACGGTCTGACTCCGAATGGGGCACGGTTCCATTACCCTGTGCAGTATGGTAGTGCAGTTCCCAGTTGAGACTACCGCATACCTTTGTAGATTTCAGATTGTTCTGAAGATCTACCAGAGTCTGCTAGTAGAGCCACCAGTTTTTTGGCAACCCAATGACCTCCACCGTCTAATTCTTCCAATAGTCGTACAGCTAATTGTATTTTTTCCAGGGCTCAAGGTCACGAGCTAATGTGCAACGACACAAACTATTTTTCAAAGTTTTTTGAGCAACCGGACAGATCTAACGTCGTCGTTCCCACTGAAGCTCATCCGTTGGACGGAATTGGAGAGGTATAGAAAAATACGTACTGTGAGTCTGATTTGACCAGTTAACTGGAAGAAGTGTCTCAGACCCTGCACCTCTATACACAGCCGGGCTAAACGGTGGTGGGGACACTGACTATCTCCTGACAAACGGTGGTGGGGACACTGACTATCTCCTAACAAACTGAGGAAGCCGATTCATGCACAAGCCAAACTTAAGTAAATGATTGGCTCGTCCTAGTCACGTGGTCCATACCCGAACATACGACCGCTCAAAACGAGGCCTAGCCGCTTAGCTTAGGTTTGCACCAATGGCTACCCGTGGCTCCATGGACTTTTGTTGTAATTCCTCCACAACATAAATATGCTTGGCTAAGATGAAAGCTACTTAAAATTTCGAGTGCGAAAAGTCTTCGATATGTAGTCAGGTTTGAAGGGAGACTTCCGAAAACACAGATCTCTTATTTCTCCCAGACTTTTATTAAAATGGTGACATGGGTGGTTCCAAATAGGTTGTGCAGAGAAAGACAGGGCTATGAGGGCATTTCAAAGCACATGGACACGTTTTGCAGTGTTAAGTTTACGTATTCACCTACCACGAATTGCACGCGTCTCACACGGAGAAGCGGAGATCTCTTGTGATAAATTCTCTAAGTTGTTTCATCCTAGTTTAACTCTTGATTTTACGACCCATTTTCCTCAATTTATGCGCTTTTAGCAGTTAGCTCGTGCTCAGCTTACTAGCTTCGCCGGATTTCTTGACTTTCCGCTGGTCTTGGAGGTCCCCCGCTGCATTCTTAGTAAACCCATTTGTAAAGCAAAACGACTTTGATGCTTCGATTACTGGATGAACGCACAAACACCACCGAGTCATCCTTCATGTGTTGAGTTAAGGCCTTCTCAAACACCCCAAATTTCTCAACAAACAAGTGGGAAGCCACTGCCGAAGCCGCGCCTTGGAGGAACAGTGCATTTTTTTCTGCAAAACCATTGCGAACAAAATAAAATTTTCTACGTGAAAAGCTTGCAGTTCTTTGCATATTTTCTCAGACCAAAAGTCGCCCCCTTCTGCAGCCGTTTTTGCGATTTGTTTTAATTAATCTCCTTTCGAAATTTGTGTCGCACTTTCGACTTTTAACTCGTTGTGCCATGGCTTCGGAAGTGGCTGCACAGGCGTATGTTGAGAAATCTGGAGCTGGATCCTTTTCATCCTCTACGGCATTCGAGAATGTTTTAAATCAGTACGTGAAGGAGAACTATATGGTATTTGCGCATCCATCCAGTGATCGAAGCACCAACGCTGTTTTACGTTACGAATGGGTGTGTTACAAATGCAGCAGGCGACCTCCAAGACCAACGGAAAGTCGAGGAATCCGAAGAAGCTAGCGTGTTCGCTAATAAAAGAGACGGTATACGAAGCACCGGCTTCCCGGCTTCTGTTTACGGAGGCAAAGGAACCATGTGGCAGTCACCTCATATTTTCTTGAACACAATCGTAAGCTGTCAAATTTTTTGTACGATCGGCTTCCGGTTAATTGACCGCTAATCGAAGACGAGTTGGGCACTTGTAGGGCCTTTCTGAAATACGGAACGCTATCGTGTGAGGCGCGGCAGTTTGTGGCCGATGAATTCGGCAAGATCCTCACCACTCAGGATATATACAACTACCGCCGGAACTGTCGACCGGCTCTGTTGAGTAGGTGCCGCATAGTTGGATTTTATTGTGGCGGATGATACGCCTTCGGAGCTGGAAAACTTCTGGACACCGGACGCGTGCTTGTGTGGCAGTCAAAGGAAGGTCATCAGTGCCACATACGCTTCTCCCGCTGGCGGCAGAGGGCTTTGTTCCGACGCTTTATGCGTGGAGGAAGTGTAGAAGGAACGCACGCGACAGACCGTTCTGGGTAAGTTCTCTGAGGCACCTATTCGGCCTGTGGATACAAGCTGTACATCTTCCTGGTAACGGACGGCATGTGTATCGGGCGTCCGGTTATGTATGCGTTCGTTGAGAGCGAACAGTTTGCTCCTTTGCGTAAACTGTTCAACTTATTCAGGGAATTAATGGGCGAGCATTATGCAGTTAAGACATTCGTTGCGGGCAAGTTGGCGGCGCAAATGCGGGCGGCAAGAATCGTGTTCGACTGCCACGCAAATCTTCGCTACTTTCACATCAGAATGCTATCAGGAAGCACTTACGCATCATTTAATAACCATATAGTTTTGGTCATAGACACACTCTGCGAACAGTCGGCACATATTCCATCACATGGCTCGCCTGAACAACGCCATATTGTAGGTTTATTGTTTATGGCATTACAAGCACGCGGATTCCGGCAAGGTCTGCAGCTTCTGCGCCGCATGGACCCGCGATTTGTCTCTTGTTTCACGGCCCGCTAGTTGCACATCACCCGAAAATGGGCCATGCACGCACCATCCTGAATGGTCCGCTTTGTGACCGACAACCGTCTAGAAAATGCGAAAGACCGCCTCAAATACTGGACGCACCACACTGGAATTTGAGACGCATATATCGCACCACTGTGAAAGACGGCAAATCCTGTAGGGTGACGGCTACGTTCCGAATGTGGGCTGTCGAATGACTACGTATGCATCTTCTCTCGTTTTGAGGCATTTAGGGCCGTGACCGCCAAGGATGCTCCATGATAGTGTTGGAACAAACAAAGTGGGGTGAAACTACGTTAACTAATTTATAGTTTGTGGTGCAAGCACCCAGATGCTTCCAGACGGTTGACAACTGTGCTGGAGGATGCACATGCCCTTTCTATCAGGCGACGTGGCCCCTTGCATGCAGGTGTTCTATGTATTAAGGGATAATAATAAACAGTCGGTCACAAGGAGATAGATTTTTTTTAGCTTGCTTCCCAATCCACCAACGATGGCCGTCCGATAACAACTTATCGGAAAAAGGTGTACTACTTAAACTTGTGCTCAATCCACCGCTGACAGCTTTTGACGGCCTTCTTAAACAGCTTAACTGAGTGGTAGTTAAGCTTCAGGCGCTGGAACTCAGAAGGGCCACAGCCATCTTTAAGCAATCGAATGTTCAGGGGCAAATCCTGTTGCGTCAAGGCTCAAAGTCTTCAAATGACGGCCTGCTGTCGGTGGCCAAGGACACTGCACCTCAAACCAGATGCCGGTCTAGGGACATAGACATGGGCTTTTGTGTACCCCGTGACCGCAGAATTCTACCGGTGACCTCTGATGTTCAACGGATTGCGTATCATATCAGGCCGACTGTTGCGATGGTGGACTTTGCCCGCTGTGCGGTGATGCTCTTCAGACTTGTCCCAAAGGTGAGCTCACATAAAAAATAATTACTTTTGGTTCTTAGACCCGGACCGTCCAGAAAACGCAAAGGTGCGCTCGCTAACCGGTCCGCAAAAGGGCGCCTTATGGTGTTTACCTGGACCGAGGCACAGAACCCCAGCACAGTGTTTCCCGGAAATCTATGTGTATCCATGCTACGACACAATGGAAGACACTTTTATCTGTCTTAAATTAGTATCCAAGGTTGTCTCTGCATTCGCATACTGTTGACTGATTCAAGGACAAGGTAATATCCTTTTTTTGTCCAAATTAGTGGAGTATTTTGAAAACTTTGGGAACCTGCACGGAAACCCATAGTTTGATATCGAAATGTGTCCACAAATCGCTGGTCTTACATGTCCTTCTGCATGCCTCTGAAACATGCACTGGTGTGATATCAAGTATTAAAGCAGATTTTGTATAGGTCGCTTGATACTATGCATCGGCTGGAGTTCAAGAAGACAAGTCACGCCATGTTACGATAGAATGGAGGCCACAGTTCTATATGATTCCAACCCCACCATTGGCGTGTTGGTCGACGAGGACAAAAAACAGAATCCCGAAGCAACTGCTGTATAGGCGACTGAATAGCACGAACCGAATTCTCGACGGACAGAAGCGGACGGGCACTGCGGATTAGTGTGTGAAATATACGGGCTTTGGTCCTTTGACATGGAAAGATGGAATACAAGGAAATGATATTTTCTTTGCTTGTCGTCTATCGATTCACAACTTACAACCCGACAGCTAAAGTATTCCATGAATACGGGTGTCCTGGGAGCTACAACCATGACGACAAAACGAACTAAATTTGCAGCAAGTTCGACGATAGGTGTCTGGAACCTACTGGCCGCCAACAAATCCAACTAAACGCCCGTCAACTAAACAAGTTTTCAAACCTTTGTAAGCTCTCTTAAGGATCTCAGCTTCTGCTACACTGGCTTTTATTATGTACTATCGGCCATAGATATCAAGCCGGACTCGCTGGGCTGAGTTTGTCACATCACAAGTGAACACAACAGAAGTTTGTTAAACGCATCTGCTAATAGTATCCCAGACTTTCAGAATCACGTGTCTTGCACGTAACTGAAAGTTTCGTCCACTTTAAGTGAGTCACCTTTTTCCGCAATTCACGATTCCTTATTACATTAGGCAACGCATTCACAGTCGGTGGTGTTTATTGACCTTGACCTCACCTAAACAAATCACCAATATAGGTAATTTGCATAACACATGAGCATATAAATTATACATAGATATTCTACAATATGAAGTGGCAGCTCTGAAAATCTCGTAGCTTTCGAGAAACTAATTCCATTGTGCGAATACTGAGTGGCACTTCCGGAGCCATAGCATAGCAAGTCCAAAATCGTATGTGCTCCAAAACTTTCGGGAGAAGATTATTTAAAACGAATCGCAGAAAATGACGGCAAATGAGGGTGAGTTTTGGTTTTTGCACATATGCGACAAAATGCAACATTTTGATGTAACTTCTTTATTCCACGCTCAAAGTTTTTGCAGGAAAAAGCGCAGTACTTCCAAGGCACAGCCTTCTCTTTGCTCGTTTACTAATGCAATTTTATGCGCGCACTTTCTGGCTTGTGCACAACTAACCTGTCCGAAAGGCGGCTTGTGCATGCACGCCATGCCACGAACCGAACCCCTGGTACCGGATGGTTTTGAAATGACCGCAACCTCTGTAGTGGGGATAACCAAGAGCTTCCCTCTCTCGTTTAGCGGCCAGTACGGGCCCTGGTAGCGTCTGTCTAAAATTCCTTGGGAAAAATTGCTGATGCGCTAGTCGTCTTACATTAACTTGTGATTTCCCCTGCCCGCTCAGAAGCCCTTCCCTCCTGAGTATGTAAGATGATCCACCTCATCAAAAGACAGGCAATCGCTGGGGCTCAACTACCATCCCACCAGTCTCACGCTCAGCTCGCGCATCTAATAGAATTAGATAAAGCCTTGTCTTATTTGGTACTCATCAGTAAACACCTTCAGTTATCTCAGCCTGATTTCCTTTCCTCCCATTCCTACCTTACAAACCTAACGCTCTTTTTGTCTGGCCTCACTCTAGCCGGTGGATCTACCAATTGTACGGAGTCCATTTTCTTTGAGTTTCGTGTTTTCGAGGAAATCCCGGATGCTCCACCAGTTGGTCAGTAGGAACACCTGGGAACTGGGGTTGCAATATGCAAGTAGCTTGCTTCCATCGCAAGCGTATTGATAGACAGTGGAGGGACATTTCCTTCTCCACCGTTACTCCGAATTCGGATAAGCTTTATTATACTGCACTTCTCTTCGCGCCCCTCTCACCACTCTGGAGAGCGACGTCCATCACTTTCTCAACAAATGTAACCCTCAACCCTTAGTTGGCATCTAACCACTCATCCCACTGACCGTCACCTTCCTACACCTGTCCCGCTTCCTGTGCATACTACTTTGATACATAAAGTGTTCAACCTAAAATGTGGGTTCTTCGTCCGCCCAGTGTGATTGCGCTGCATATTTCCGTGCTGTATCAGGTCTGCATCCAACCTTCCCGCAAGGAATCAATCACCAGCTTGTAAATGCTCAGGCACTGTTGGCCTCGTTACGTCCCATTTTCACGGAAGGTGTAGCCCGCTTCTTCCTCTATCTTTTCATGTACGCAACAAAACCAGGTCCACGAGTCCATGGCTGAAATATCAGACGGCCAGCGAAATTATCTGTGACCCTGCATCCGTCTGACTCTCTGTGTCAATCTCCGTCCCACCCAGATCCAGCTGCCACGGAACTGCGTATCCCTCCTCCGATCGCGGCACCCTTGACGACCGTTACGGGGCTGTCCATAAACCGAAGCATGTCAGTGCAATGATGGCATGGCACTGTCATACCCAGTGTGATGGCACTCCCGCAACTATTCTCTTCAAAATCTCGACCGCAACCCCTCGCCCAATCGAGCCTGTAGTCGCAACTACGAGCAAATTTTTCATCCGGCCCCGTCTCTGGGACGAGTTCTTTCGTACCCGATGAATTTTCGCCCAAATTTGGCTAGCCTGATTTTCTGCCACAATTTCGGCTTGCCTCTTCCACAAGTTCAAATCCGTATACGATGTTTGGTTCGCCCTATGCATTACCACCACGTCCCCATCCAACCTATCTGCTGCAACTGACTTCCCTACAACAGTGAGTTTGCTTAATTTCAGATTAAGCCACATTTTTGAGACAAAACTCGCCATGTGCTCCCTATTCGAATTATTCTACCTCCATCTCCACTTTTGCTCGTTGTGACTCCAGCCATTTGCCCAAGCGCCCAAGGTCACTCATGGCCAGCAATGGTTTTCAGTTTTAGTTCATGCCATGTTCATGTCTTTGAACTAGTCGGACCTCATGACCATTGTTCCCTACAAGTTGGGAAAGCAACCTATTATTATTTCATCGGATATTTCCCACTGTTTATGACATTGTCCTCTTTTCGCGCAATCCGCACTACCCGCAAATCCCCCAGTCATGCTTCATTCTGACTGTAAACGTATGATCATGCCAGACGGTATGTTACCCAAAATTCGGGAATAAACATTATAAGATGGCTCCCAGATCTGACTGAGACTAGGTTCATAATCCTGAACACTACAAAGCCTTTTGATCGAAATTTCTAGTGAGACTGCAGAGGGCACAGTGAGCATGGCCTGTTTAACCTCTTGCGGCACCTCCTAGAGACCGTTGGCCAATCGAGACGAATGTAACCTCTGTCAAGTGGTCGGCCCACCGGTAATGTGGTATCGGTCCCGCTACTGAAACAAATTAACGAATCCTAAATTATTTGATTCGAAGGGACAAGCGATTGTTCCTCGATAGGTTGATAATACTTTACCTAAGCTTCAAAATTCCGGTATGGCACTGCCTCAGGGCAGTTCTATCAAGGGGCCCGGAAATTAGTATCAAGAACACCATAAAAGCAAAAAGTGAACAGCATCATGGCTACATCCACTACAAAAAGCTGTAGGATTATGGTTACATCACCGCCCAAACCCCCCTGGACGGTGGAGTGAGGCTCAAGCACCTCAGGCGAATTCCGTCGACAAAAGACTGAAGACCATCAACTCACGTGGTGAGATGTGTGACAGTTTAGTGCCCGGCAATTTGCTGAGCTGCTATTGACCCGAATGAATATTAGGATCTGAGACCACCGGCAAAAAGAAAGGTCATCACCGTAGTTCAGAAAATTATCGACTAGAAAAAAGGACCCTAGGGGGACTCTTTTGTTTCAAGTGTTACGGAAGCTTACTCTCAGTTGAGTGCCGTGTGCTTTGAGATTTTGAAGTAGTGAGAAGCAAGTGCTCGGCGGACGGATCAATAAGTTGAGGCAGGCGGCCACTCAGCTACATCCTCCGTCCTTTATGAGGCCATACTTCTCCCCAGAACCTGAAACATTGTGACGCAGGAACTGGTGTGTATGAATCATTGCTAAGCGGGGGGTATTGGTCCGCTATTGGTTGGTCGATTCAGAACAGTTCGTTTTTCGGCACTGCGTGCTAGATCGGGGAGTCGAATCAGTTCATGGCTGAAGGATTATGCGTGGACATCTGACGCGAATATACTTGCAACAGCAACTTCTTCCCAAGTCTCTCGGGTGAAAACTGTGTCAATGGATCGTATATACAGCTTGAAAAAATTCTTGTCAACAAACTCGCTCAATCCTATAGTGTACTGGGAAAAACATTACCTAGTCTTTGGCACATAGATGGGTTCAATTTGTAAAGATGGTCGTAGGCATCTGTGTCCACAATCTTAATATCCAGTCTTCTGAAAGTTGTCTTTATGTGACTTTCCTCCAAACTATAGGAAGCGGTTAATTTCTTGCCTCTAAAAATCTCTCTGACCGTGAGCTTGTGAGGAGGAAATCGGGCTAAAAGTACGGCTGAGGTGCACCGAGAACGGACCGCGGGCTGAGCACTGAACATAATACCAACCAAGTTAATCAAGCTTTTTCCTTGACAAGCTTTTATGGAGGAATGTGACATCTATTTGGATAATGGCCCTAAAGTGATTTTTTCGAAACTGACCCGGAAACCTCTGCTTGCGCGTGGCCGGGGACTTGGCCGTTGACAGTACGAAAACGAGGAATAAATGTGCTGTTCCAAAGAGCCGAAGTGCGCTTGTCGCCATATTTGTGGCCACCAACGTGCCGCCGAATTTTCCCCTTGGATTTCACTATCACCAACACTTTTCATGCAGCATCGAATCCGGATAAGCGCCGGGCGTCTGCGAACCTTATAATCTTCACAAGTGTCTAATTAATCAGCCACTACTGGTGGGTGAAGTGATTCAGACGCCAGCTGTTTATAAGCGCACTTCTTTTCCAGCGTGTCATGGTCCTTATTCCCGGCTTCTGGAATAGCCTGGTAGGGTCTGCTCCCTCCAAGCTAGGCGGAACTTTAAGATTGAATGCCGCTGGGTTGCGGACGTATTGCGTAGAAAATTTATCACCGGGTTCAGTCAGATCTTGGTGACAGCACGGGACCCCGTTGCCGAATGCTCAGCAAAGAGAAGTGGATAACCTTGCCTGAAAATTAGGAGCTTGTTGTTGACTTTGATATTTTTGGCTTATTTTAGGCCGAAGGCTCACAACTCCAACTCCAGACAGCTGCTCAAAATACTCCATTTGTAAGTTTAAATATTCGTGATTTTAATTCAGGCGTACTCGGACACTCCGTATCACTGCAGGTCCTCTTTTGTGGAACGTGACAGATGGAGCCAACATAGCAGTCTCTCTAGTGAAAACATCAGCCGGGGCCGGTAAATCTGCGGAGTTGCTGAGTCAGCAAGTTGCTTAGATGGGTTTCCTTCTTTTAATCAGTTCATATAGGTGTCCTATTATGGGTTAAAGCGCCCCACCATGCATGCTTTCTTAGTGATACTAATAATAATGTTTATTCCCAACTTGTGGGTTGAATGCTGTTAGGCATGGTCACAAGGTTTTAGGCAGAATAAAAGCATGAATGGCAGGATTTCGGGTACAGGGGTTTTTGGGAAAAGGGACAGCTTCATAGGCGGTAGACTTTATCCGAAGTAGACGTGGTCATCCCTCAACCGGCACGAGCAGGGAAGCTCTTTTGCCGAAGAGAACATCGAGCAAGTTCGGATCGTTAGGAGTTGAAGGTGGCGGGCAAAAACAAAACGAGAGAGGGCAAAACAAGTGGCTTCCTGCCTGAAATATGACAAGAGAAATGTAAACTGTGAAAAATCAGAAACCAGAAAGGGCGAACTGAAGCGGGCGATCTTAAATCTTTTCACCAACAACAATTTGATATCCACAGTGCAGCACGCAAGCCGTTCTTGCCTGACGAACATACTTGTATTCATGAACGGTTTGACTCAGGTTAAGGACAAAGGATTCATAATGGTTGCATATTTTTCGGCTTCTAAAAATCAATCAGTTCGGTGTCACACACCCAGCTGCTCCACAAACCCGAGTCTTACGGGATTCAAGGGAATATTCCAAACTGAATTTTGGCGTTCTTATCAGACCGTATATTCCGAGTGAAATTAGGCTTGACTTACTCTTCTTCGGCGCCGGTCTCCATTGAGGTAACCAAAGGCTCTGTTTTGGAACCACTTCTGTTTCTAATTTAGGTCTCCGACATTCCAACTCTTCCTTCAATTCCATGTCTACGTTTTGCGGACGACTCGAAATTCTGGGGTTCAAATGCCAATGCTCTCCAACTGGATGTAGACGCTGCAAAACAGTGGTCGTTGAACTGGCACCTTCCCCTGAATGACGAAAAGTGCGTCCATAGGTCATTCGGAGGATACTCAGCGAACGCCTCTGTCGTGCATGGTGAGGATGGATCAGAAGACATCACGAGGATAGATATCAAAGGTGATGTGTGTATCTGGCTCTCTTCAACCATGTCCTCGTCACTGCCCCATGAGGCTGTCGTGCATGGTGAGGATGGATCAGAAGACATCACGAGGATAGATATCAAAGGTGATGTGTGTATCTGGCTCTCTTCAACCATGTCCTCGTCACTGCCCCATGAGGAATCGGCCCAAAAGGCATTCACCGTTCTACAGGTCATTCAGCGCACCTTCTACCGTATTGCCCGGATGGACCGGGATACTATTTGTGACCTACGTCAGACCGCTTCTTGAAAATGCCAAGCAAGTTGTCTACTCAGGACGCGCGAGGGACGTAACCCTAATTGAGCGTGTGCAGCGATCTGCTGCGAAGATGGCTGCCGGCCTTAAATAGGTTATGAATTGCGTCGCGCAGTTCTTGGTCTACTTCCTTTTGAGTAGCGTCGCCTTCATGGAGACCTTATAATCATGTCCTGTTTGGGCAAGGTTTGGTCAACATGTTTTCACTGTTGACCCAGCTAACACATTAGAGGGACATGGTATTTAGATTTTCAATCTCAGAGCGCAAACATCTGTTAGGCGACAGGTTTTTTCATTTCGGGTATGTGCAACCCTCTTCAATTGACAGTTGTTCGCATTGCTGCAAAACACGTTTAGGCATTTTTTTTAGCTGATTCATCACATTGGCAACATTACTGATCCGAACCGAGCACCTAAAGAGTAGTGCTACACCCTTTATTTCGCTTGCGCTTTCCAGGTGAACGAAAGTCGCCGAACGACAAGAGAGGACCTAACCCGAGGAGCTTGGGCGAAAGCCCCGACTGCGTGTATCAAAAGTTGAATCCATGAATCTACAGCGTACACCTGAACAAACGTAAGTGAATTAACCTAGCTGATTCAGGGGACTAACACGCGGTTAGGCGTCCACGATGTCTAATCAACTAACCAAATAGAACCTACGTCGATCGAAGCGGACATCTGAACGAACCTAGATGACGCACGATTAATATGCTGCAAGGGGTCTACGATGCCTAATCAACTGGCCGACGCGCACCCTTCCGTGTCTACCGGGGAAAGTCAAATGTTCAAATTTCACGAGATGAGAAGTTGAAGTTTATTGGTCGTTCTGATTAGTACAAATGTCCTGCCGGGAAGCGTTCGGCCTTCTTGTTGCGCAACGTCCATTGAGCTATTAACATCTTGAAATGATAGGAAGATTTAAGTTAGGTTATGAACTATCATTATGAGGCAGGCGGCTGAACAGCTGGAGACGATATTTACTCTATACAAGGAGCCGTTCAGCGGCTACGAGCTCGTAAACGTTATTTTACACAACGTCATCTTCAAAGGCTGATTTGTACTTCATTATTTCTTATAGGTTGGTGCCTAGTGACTATTAGGCCTCAAGAAATACGAGACTCACATGTGCTGCATGACGTCTCATTAACGAACAGTCTGGATTTTAGGAATCTTGTGAGTCACACAAAAGCATCGTCTTCTCTTTCCTCTAACTGGCGGTCTGCAGCATTAGTCCTAGTCTAACGATGGATACTACTGATGGGACATGCTAGTAGTATGGGTTTCCTTGTAGCTCAGCCTTGATTTAATGGAAGGTTAGGTTTATCACGGAATTTGTGGAACTGCTTTGCAGCATTCTTTTACAATTGCGTGATAATCAGTGAATACTCAGGGAAATTCAAGAAGACGCATTCAAGAAGAGGGTGGATATTCGGTTTCTTAAAAACAAGGTGCATATGAGAGATTTACTTTCCTGTCCCACAGTCTGTAACTGTTCAGCTGGTGTTTTCTAACGAATAACTCCGCGACGAAGGGCTTTCCTCCTTTCGTTTGTATTGTGCTACTCTCTCGCGGCTGTCGATTAGTCGCTCCTTACACGGCTGTCGATTAGTCGCACACAGACGCACACAGACGCACACAGACGTCCGAGACACACTGTGCTGGGAGTCTGTGCTTCGGTCCAGGTCAACGTCATAAGATGCCTTCTTTATGGACCATTTAGCAAGCACATCTTTGCTTTTTCTGGACGGGCTGGCGCTAAACGCCAAAAAATAGATTAATTATCTGCGGACTCACCTTTGGGATGAGACTGAGGATCGCTACCGCCCGCATCGTGTAATACCCACTGTTCATGATACTGCCCATTTTCCACACAATTTCATGTACCCAAATTCCCCGCCAGCTATGTTTTTATCCTGACTGTACCATCATCAACATGCCTGACGACACGCCGCCCACCAGTTGGGAATAAACATTATTATTATTGTTATTATTATTATGCGTGATCCGCTGCACACCAGCGGCCACTGCTATTTGTCGACCGGTCACAAAGCACGCAAAAGCCCAAGTGTGTCCCTAGACCGCCCTCTGGATTGAGATGCAGTGTCCCCGACCACAGAGAGAAGGTCATCAGTTGCAGACGTCGAGTATTAATCCAACAGGATTTGTCCCTGAACACTCAGCTGCACAGTGATGGCTGCGGCCCTCCTGAGTTCCAGCACTGAGTTCCGCTCGGTTAAGTTGATTACGCTGGCCGTCAAAAGTCGACTTGGGAACAAGTGTAAGGGGGTGTGCCTGGTTCCGATAGGTTGTGATCAGACAGCCACTGTTGGTGAATGGAGGAGCAGCCCAAGAAGACACCTATGAATAATATTCATTACTGCTTGGTGCCTACTGGTCTCTAAATGCGGAGAACAAATGGGTGCAGAGGAACCACATCGTCTGGTAGAAGTTGCATGTGCAGTGACCAGCACAGTGGTCAACCGTATGGGAACACCTGGGTGTTTGCACCAGGAACTAAAATTAGCTGATGTAGTTTAACCTCACTTTGTTTGTTCCAGCACTATGTTATTGCAGACTGGGGGGTCGCGGTCCCAAGTACCTCAAAACGAGGGAAGGCGCATGCGTAGTCCTTCAGCAGAGAACATAGCCGCCGCCCTCCAGGATTGCCCGTCGGTTGCAATGGTGTGACATATGCATCTCATATTCCCGCATGAGACACTCGGCTTTCCGGGGCACCTTCTGTATGGCATGCTCCAGTGTGTCTCAGTGGCGCACCCGGTTTTTCTGGCAAACGTTCGCGCTCCCCAGAGTGTTTTTGGTCACATTACCAAGGTGGACCATTTTGGATTTTGCGTGTACAGCCAGCCCGTTTGCAGGTGATGTGCAACAAGTGGACCGCAGGGTAAGAGACAGATGGTGGGTCAGTGCGGTGTAGTTGTTGCAAATCCTGTTGGAATCTGTATGCTGGTATTATAGTAAACAAAAAACCTACTGTATGACATTGTCCAGGCGAGTCATACGGTGGAGTATGTGCCGGCTGTCCGCAGAGTATGTCAGTGACTAAAAATACATGGATCTTGCATGATGCATTGTGCTTCCTGATACCTTTTCGAATATGGAAGTTGTACAAAATGACGGCCGAAAACCATTCTCGCTGCTGGCATTTGTGCCGCCAGTTTGTCCATCACAAAAGTCGTCATGGGATACTGTTGGACCATCATTTCACTGAAGAAGCTTAACAGTTTGCGCATGGGAGCCAACTGTTTGGTTTCTTCGAAGGCATGTATAAAAGACATGCCAACCGTGGTCAGGGAGGTGTAGAGCTTGTATCTGCAGGTCGGATATTAGTTACTTTTAGAAGACTCACTCAAAAAGGGTTTGTCGCGTGTGCTCCGTCGATACCTACTACATCCGGGAAGCCTCGAAACTCTTATCTGCTGTCGTCTGGAGGAGCATGTGTGGCTGCAGTGGCCTGCCCCTGACTGCGGGACAAGTATGCGTCCGTACACCCAAAGTTTTGCTAGGGCCGAAGAAATGCCATCTGCCACAATAAAATCCAATAATGCGTCACATACTCTACGGAGATGACCGACACTTCCAGCGGTAGTTGTATATATCCTGAATGGTAACGACGATGCCGAATTCATCGACTACAAAAGGCAACACTTCGTACACCGGCGTTCCATACTTCAGCAGGGCCCAGGAGATGCTCACCTCCTCTATGGTTAGCAGTCGGTTCACGGGAAGCCGATCATACAAAACTTGGAAACCTTATGGTTTTGTTCAAGGTATTAAGGTCCCCCGCCTCAGAGAAAAACGCGCTGGACAGCTGGTGCATCGCGTACTGTTTTTACTAACAAATATGTTCGGCCTACTAGCTTCTTCGGATTCCTGAACTTTCCGTTTGTTTTGCTAGCAATCTACTGCATTTTTAGGACGCTCGTAATGCAAAAACAGCGCTGATGCTTCGATTGCACGCACAAAAAACACATAGTATCCTTCTGCATTTTTAGGACGCTCGTAATGCAAAACAGCGCTGATGCTTCGATTGCATGCACAAAAACACATAGTATCCTCCATGTTTTCCTCTAACGCCGTCCCAAATGCCGTGAAAGATGAAAAGCGCACAGCCCCTAATTTCTCAACAAACGCATCTGAAACCAATTCTGAACCCTTAGCGCAGCAAGTTCAAAGTCGAATGCGCAGCAATAATTAAGAGGGGAGATTATTGAGAAACAAATCTCGATGAAAATGAACGTAGATTAAAGCGAATTTTGGTTTGAGCACACATAAAACATGAGGCAAAATTTTGACGCAGAATCTTTTATTTGACCCACAAAGGTTTTGCAGGAAAGAGCATTTTCCGGCCAAGGAGCAGCGATTTAATATGCTACCCGTCAGATTTCTGAGAACCCTTCGACAGCGCACGGGTCATACTCGGGTCACATCAGTTAGACGCATTCCACGAGTTTTCGTCAAATTTACACAACACTTGAACCCACATAGGAGAGATTTCGATAGATGCTCTCGTTTGTACACGAAGTTGCTTTTGACAAGACAGTCAGCTGATTCCAGCTGAATGTCCCGTTTATGATGGTCCGTCCAATTTGGGTTCAAGTAGAGCATGAAGTTGACGGATGCTCGGTGGTTGCGACTCCCTGATGAGCTTCAGGAAAGCCAAGCCGTTCTTTGGTTGTCCAGGGGTTTTCAGCCAAATAACGGGAGATGTGTGTGAGATGTGGTATTACGCGTTAGTTGGCTGCAAAACTTGTGGAAGTACCCACGAACTATCTGAGTAGATCTGCGCTGGGAGATCTATTATTCTTATTATTAAAAATGTACGGAGAGACCATGAGTTGGACTATATAGGCATAATATAAGACACCGCCACGACGTCACCGCATTAAGGCAAATGTTGGTGGAATATATACAACTTTTTTGGGAAGCAGCCGAGTAAAACGGTAGAGCGGGAAATGCCGGGCAGAGGGAACCACCGGGTACGATGGAAATGTGAGTTGGGAATAGACACTTGGGTTTGTTGGTTGTCGAAGGCGTTGTTCAATGGACAGAGCACGACCTCTGCGTCACCATCACAATACCTCGACGCGTAGATCGAAAGTCTCTAAACGGCCAATAAGTGCAGCTTTTGACAAAATGACCACAACTTGGAATAGTTACAGGGTTCAGTGATAGAAGAGAGAAAAACATGCATAGTGGAGGGATCGCATGGGAGAAAGTGAAATAGCATCGTGAGGAGGTTGCTAAGGGATTGCTTAAAGGAGGGAGAAACAAGAACGCAAATAGTACAGTGCCATTAGCCAGGGAGGGGCGGTCACAGCAAAATCAGTGTTGACACTGATGCTTCACTACCGTACAATCATGAAGTTCGTCTGATTTTATATATATATATATATATTAAAAGCCGTCAAGCATCTTGTGAAGCAAAGGCCAACCTGGGCCGAAGGCTCCCTACACAGAAGAGTCTTGAACATACCGTTTGAAGGCCTGGAAAAGAATATCCTTGTTTCTGGTCCAGTCGATGGGTATATCCGGTGGGAAAAAGTGTTAAATTTACGGCACCTAGTGAGCATACCACTTCTGCCTTCTGTTCTCCCCTGCTGTACATTGTTGGGGCATTAGAGGGAACTATGTATGAAGGAACTACGTATTTGGCCTGCGGTGTTTCGTGCACATGTCATTAGAGAGTGGGGTTTGCGATCAGTTACGAGGTTAGGACCGGGAGCCGACTGGTTTTCTTTTGTTTATGACTATATGTTGGTCCTGAAACATGGACCTAGCGGGCCGTTCTGGACCCGGAAACGAAACGGGCGGTGATACCAACAGTTGTCAGAGGCATCTGACAAGACCGAACGTCTTTTGATGGTGGTCTGGCGTTCCTGCTATACTGACATTTGGGAAGCAACATTCTAATCGTTCATCTATGAAAACTATGGTAGACACAGAGTACACGGCAAATCAAACAGAAGTAACTCACACAGTGTGCGGAGGCTGGTCGCCACAAATAACCAAACATCACATCGAATGAGCGGATTTGCGACGTGCGGGAGTCGGATCAAACGAAGGCATGTCTCGCTCCTCCCCATACCCACACGAAGAGTCTTGTTTGACCTTGTGGACCATTTCGTGATGATCCTACAAACACAATTGCAATCATCTTACATTTCTCCATAAAGGTCCGTCTCAAGCTACTAGACTTCTGATATAGCAAAGTGGGCGGAATGGGAAGCCAAAGACCAACAGTATGTGGTATCGGTTAGTCGGATCAGCCGAAGATAATTTTTCCGCGATTTCTTCTGGACCCTGGGTAGACGGTGGTTTAGAGGGGCTAAATATTTATCGGCATTGACCGTGGCACCCGGAGTGTCAGAGCCCAATTCGGAGTAGTCGTTTCGGTTTGCTTCAATAACTTTGGTTCCCTTGTTTGTGAAGATGGTTCCCCGTGCTCCCTGTTTGTCGATGACAGAGTGCATCCCCGTTCTGTGTAGGGCACGAGGTATCAAGGTCAGAAGGGTGGCAAGATGTCGTAGCCTCCTACAAAAATATGGGGGCTCAAATGTAACACCTAGAATAAATAGGGTTGACTTCTATGGTGTGCGCTAGCTTAAGTTTGATCATAAGTTAGCGTAATCGGCCAACCTACTTAGTCGTAATGGAATTCGAATGGCAGCTTCGGAGTAACCATTTCCCCGGGTGGTCAAGGAGAAGAGCCATAGAGCAGCTCTACCGGTACATTCCAAGGTCGATTTTTGTGGTTTTTATGGGAACCAGAGAGACCAAGAGGAGAATCTCTTGGCAGGATGATTATTGTGGACTGCAATGCAAGCTCAAGTTATCTGTGAGGACACTCAATCGGCCCGTTGTAGGTGGTAGTAAGCGGTTGCCCGAGCGCAACTGCAACCGAGAATGGCTAAAGGAATGCGGAAACTGCAGTCACAGTGCGGGTTTTGGTTCGTGACCACTACCAGCATAAAACCGACCCAGTATTCGAGAAATGCTCGCCTGACAGTTCTGACGAAGATTCGGGCAGTAGGATCGTCCCAGAACACATAAACAAACGGTCAGTACGGGAAAGGATACACATAGCACCCTCTGATGGTTGTAGAGGTCAGCTAAATCGACATGTACTTGTTGCAAAAAGCACCCCCAGCCGATAGCTTTGAACGGGCTGGTGTGCCCTGGCGCGCAGACACAGGAGATAGGACTGATTCATGATTTTCACCAGACAGTTCTCAAAGGCATTACAGATCAGGAAACGAACATTTGCAGAAAGCTGTGGCAATTGATACCATTTTAACGATAACTGATTAAATAACCCGTCTGGCGCTTTTATTTAGATAATACATAGCCGTTTATTAACGGATTATCGCTTCACAACCGACCCTGGTGTTTTCATTCGGAAAATTTTTGACTACTCTTTAAGGGCCCAAAACTATCTTCCTTGGGAACTTCAACATTCATGTATTCTTTTCTTATAGGCATGATGGATTTTTGTCTTGTGAATGGAAGAATAACCTCAGAAAGCAATTTTGTTGCGAACCGCAAGTGGTTATTTGGTGAGACCAGCGTAACAAGCATGGACTACGATGCACTAATGTTTGCATCTCAGTTCCTCAAAAACCAAACAGACAATTCACTAGTTTCGCAAGGAGTGTTGGAACGCATGGGAGGCATACCTAAAGATGCTGTGAATACGAGATTTGTTCCACTCTGGAGCATAGTTTCGATGACACTGTCGCCCATAAAAAAATATAGTACAAATTAATCATAAGCCACGGACGGCACATCATTTGAACAAACGAGACAGTCTATTAATTAGCAAGCGCGATGCTGCCCATTCTAGAACCTCTCCTAGTTACATATCTGTCCCGGCTTCTTACAACGGGGCAATTTACTGGGAAGCACCTTGTTGGATGCTGCTAACCAACTACCACATTTACGTACTCTGTAGAACTGCGTACATGTGAGTATTTCAGGCAGTGCGGAGATGGGGTGCAGCTCACTGTGGAACGAGCTGCAACAGTGCTCACAACCACCATCCAGAACTTTTGGCACGACGATTACCGCTGCCTATGAAAGTCACCAGCTCGAGCTCAACCACGCGGTATTTCATCAGGCAAAGCAGCAGTCGTAAGAGGAATAAAGGTAGCACACCACACAACCAGATTAGTTTGAAATATCAACTCATTTGAGCGACCCGACAGAATGCAAGGCCGTCGTAGAAACCTGAGTTATGGCTGAGCACGGAACCACTTAGAGAGCTCGTCCAGGCGGACTAACCTACTCACTGTAGCCAGGCGATCGGAGGCCATCTATTCCGCTCTTCTCTTACATCTTTGCCGTACTAAGTATAGCAATGTAGCCTTACTAACAGGTCTCCTTAATCTATTTAGTTCGTCAAGGAGCGTACCCGCAAAGGTTAACAATAGGGTAAAACAATATATCTGGACAACTGGTAACGGTCCACTTGGGGTGTTCCGTATTCAAAGTGCGACGGTGACTGGGTATTCACGAGACGAACGCACGGTACTCAGTGAACGCAGTTGTTAGAAAAAAGCAATCAAATAAATTAGCTCGATCAATGAATTCCTGATAATATAAATACATGACGAACGCAGTACAGAGAAAAGCGCGATAAGGAAACTTCCGATCCAACGAATAAAGAGAAGTAGATAAAACATTGACCTTGTGAGTGCACGACAAGTCAGGATTTGTTGAAGTACACGCTGTTGACTGGCTTTCAAGGACACCACTGAAAAATTATGTACAACTATACAGGAGAGAGGCATAGGGGACCGCAAGGCTTTACATGGCACCAAGTCTGCCGTATAGTGCACAAAATAGTAGCAACATTAACAGTGCCGTTACACATGGACAAAAATAACAGATCAGAGTGGAGGCGCGGTTAGAGGACCACGATGCAAAAGAGTCGGGCGGGTTGCAAGAAATGAGCAGAAATATCCGGTGCATATTTACAGCAAGTCAGACTCATGATGGGTGACTGTCATCGAAATAGTTGACGAAGGGTGTTTTTGTCTGTGGGAGGGTACTCAAAAAAACTATACATTGCGAAGAAATGATCATGGACGAAGTATGTACTAATACGGGGTCAAAGATAATAAGAAAGTAATCAAAAAACAACGAGAATATTTGCTGGATTGTTTCCGAAAAACCGTTGGGGAATGTGACTGTCAAAGATGGAAACCTAAAGTACGATCAGTGCGCGGTCACGACGGGACACTCGAGCGCCCTACTGTTGACCTCTTCCATAGTGTTGATCAGAGCCAACTGATGTACAAGGTTGAGGAGAAAACGACAGATATTTTGTATGTTAGTGTGTGTGTGTATATAGAGCAAAATGCTTTCGGATACAGGATGAAACCTCGCGCATCCGTGCTGCTGCCGATGATCTGAGCTGCATACATCGGATAAGAGTGAAGAGGGCACTAGTATCCCTCGCGAGAAATGTAAATCACAAATCCGCGATGCAGATGTTCAGCTAAGGTGAACAAGCACTTCAAAAATTATTCGCATGAGCTGTTTAAACAAGAGTGGCGCGCCAGTTTACAGACGGGACGCGAAGATGAACTCATCAGCAATGCCGTTGAAGTACAGAGTTCTTGGGTGCTAGTAGTCAGGATCTGAGGCTTCCGAATCCCCAAGGGAGTCACTATCCTCGCCGCTAGAGCTACCGTGGGCCTGTTGGGAGAAAAGAATACGGTAAAGATAATGCTAGACGAAAACATGCCCCATATCTGGTAGTCCATTTCATTCAAATCATTCAAGTTTGAACAATGAATAACATGGAAATTTGAGGCGTGAGATGCTGCGTCACCAGAGCATGGAGGCAAAAACGACAGACTTACCACATATCGCCGTTTCCGTTTGCGCCTCTTTTTAGACGGACGAATAGAACTGTTACGAGTTGGAGGTGCACCAGGACGCAAACTAGATCCAGGCTTTCGCCGTTTGTTGGGTGCGGATTGAGCAAGCATTAGGCGAGAGGCACCACCAGCCTGAAAACCAACATGCTCAGTAGTGTGAGAAGTCGATTTCAAACAAATCGTGCGTATTAGGGGAGTATGTAGTCTAGATGACAGGCTGAAGATACAAGACAGTTTAGAAATGATGATCCGAAATGGCAGTTGTGCACTTCTGAAGAGAACAGCTCGAGGAACAGGGTTGGGTATACATATGAGTTCGGAAGAGAAAATGTACAACGGCAAATGAGGAACGACTCCTGAAGAATTTGATCATTGACGTTTCGGAAGCACTATTTGAGTCTGGTGGTGACAGTGGTAGTAGTTGCTCAAGAGAGCTGACTCATTCATGATAGATGAGGCAGTCACACATCATTGGTTACGCTAGATAGGATCCTATTTCCCGCCCAGTCATGTGATAAGTAAAGACAATCCCAAGGCAGGCATTACAATCAGCAGAAGCTGACAACTTCAACCACCGACTGAGGTGACCGGAAACAATTAACACAGAACATTTGGAGACACTGATTGCCACAGCTTAGTCACGAAGCCGAATACAGCACTGGTCTAGAACCACACCAAGTCCATCTAAACTAGAAGTCTTTTCAGCAGTATTGTTTAGTTACGCAGTGTGCGTGCGGCTTTTCCCCTCCAACCGCCGGTGTGACAAACTGAGAGTATAATTAACCATACGTTTTTATAGCTGGGTCATCGATTAACGATCACATTGCCCAAAAAAACTGGCTAAAAGCATGAGAAAAAAGTCAGTAAAAGATACGCGGCTTGGGAATATCCATTACTTACATTGGAATCTTCGGAATCATTTTCTTCTTCAGATGATTTGTCATGAGACTGAGGGACTACCGTCCGAACAGGCCGCAAGCGGGCCGGAAGGGCTGCAGATGTACATAAAAGGGCAAATATGGCTAACTAAATGCATAAATATAAACGGGTGTTATAAGGTGAAAAGAGGGTTGAAAGAATGTATCGCGTCAAGAACGAACCCATCTAGGTTTGAGTGCGGATAGACTGTTGAAAACAGAATGGAACATGCTTGATGATGTCGGTGCAGTTGAAAGAACTTCTTGGTCCTTTGACCCTTACATACGCAAGCAGTAATTCGAACAGTTGCGAGGGGTCAGACTAATTTGACAGGTGGAGATTACTGCAGTCAAATGATGCTGACTTATCGGAAGAAATAAATGCAAGACCACAGACCCGATGCCTTATGTCAGGGACAATATTCCAGTGGCAAGATGGCTGTGGCTAGAGCGCGAATTTACTGACCGGAAGGTCCGTGGTTCGAACCCGACCTCTGCCTCTCGACTTCCCCTGTCTAGGCTTGGGCAACCTGGCAGTATCCCAGCCCTCGTGCTTTCTTTGGGTGGCATGGCAGCTAGGCACCGAGAGGGTGTTACAGCTGAAGGTTATTTTTTTATGTATTTTATTCCACTACCGTCAGAAACCAAAGCTTTTGGAAATAAAAAAACGTTCTAGTATCTTTCAGGAAATGTATTTGAAGTGACTCGCATGGGTGTTCTAAGGCTGAATGCACAATCTATGACATGAAACGCAAGGTGTTGCACACCTCTGACCACCATCAAAAATATCTCAAGTGCTGATGCCCGACTGCAATACGACCATGGAGGAACAAGGCCCTCATAAAGAGTGAAAAGAATGATGAGGACTTAAAGCAAAAAGCTTTGTGTAGCTCGTCAGAACAGTGGAGAGATTTTGGAGTACTTATATATTAGGAGTGGGCATCGTGGTGTAGTAAGACGCCACCAGTGAGAGAGCTCAGCATCCTTTGTGAAGCCTATCCAACACAAACCCGGCATAAAAAGACATACTTTGGACAGGCAGATGGGTGGAGGTGGAGGCCACCAGGATCGTGGCGTATCCTGTAGGGTCTCCAACTACGCACACAAATCACGTCAAACCTTTCGCTAACAAGGATTTGAGATGGAGGACAAGGCTTTCTTTCCCAGATGGTGTTGATGCACATAGTACACATCACCCTGATCTGACAAGATTCACCCGCCGTACTGACTCACCAACAGGTACTCGCCTATAGATCACATCACTGTGAACATGGTGCTGTGCTGTAAAAACATTCTCATCCGAATATTCGAACACGTTCGAGGACTTCGGGTGGCGGGTAGGTCTCAAAGCCATAAAAACAAGACTGCCTTCATCATCGGTTTGCAAACACGGCTGCTGGAGCCATCAGCATTTATGACGGAAACAAGGCCTACACTCTCATGAACAGAGCGCTTACTTCTGGTATCCATCCAATGGCCAAGACTTGCATCATCTTTTCCACTATTGTCATCGATCACCCTACTGGGAACTTGGTTTTGCTCACGAGGTAAAACAGTTCTCTAATAGTGGCAGCTGTACTAGCCACCGACAGTTCCAGAGCCTTTTGATGTCATTGCGTTTCACTATAGGCTACGTCTGAGTTGAAGTCTAACAGACATTCTAGCTGCATTATGCTCAGTGTCCGACGGAATGTAGCATCCCAAATCAAGCAACGATAGTGATTGTTCTGAAATCCAGTGCGCATAGGGCGGACGCTCGGGAGCATCACACCTAATTCTCTACTGTATACACGGTGACGCCTATTAGATCCCAATCTGATTATCGGGAGCCAATGGCCACATAATCAATATAGTTCTGTGGCGGGTTACCAATTGGGAGACACCAGATGGCGAAGTCCAGTAATACTAAAGAATACAGAGGTAGATCATTATTATCATGTCATGAATCTAATCTTAACAGACCACAAAGTCACACATCAAATTATTTGAGTTTCATTAGTACGAATTCGAGTGACCAGGACAACGTTTGCTACAATACCAGGTGCGGCCGGGAAAGTCCAATGTTTTGTGCACATTATCCCTATCTATTCATACTCGTTATCCTCAGTTCTTGTCGCTGACCAAACTTAGCCAGTTGAGTCCAGTCCAAAACCTGTTTCAAACCCGTTCAACTTGTTGCCCGATTTGTTGTTGGTTTTAGAGTACCGCTGAGCCAATGACTTGGTGCGACATGGTCTCACCCCTTGTGTGCTACGCCCGGCCAGTTGACAGTCGTTTGTCGTCCTCCCCTATCAGTTTGTTGGCGTTTGCCGCACTGCTGGGAGCTCTTGGTATATTTCTACGGTTGATGGCCCTTTTTTGTACGGCAGTGAAGCATCAGTGTCAACACTGATGTTGCTGTCTTTGATGATGATGATGGCCCTTTAGATGCACGGCTTTTGTAGCACCGTTTTGAAGCCCGTTAGACCCGGACGATCCTACCGTTCCTACCATTAAACTACTGAAGATTTTGGGACCGATTCGGCTGGAACCATTGATCTAAGCGCCACTCGGCACCGGTCAGCTTCTGGTAACAGTGTTTTCTACCAAATCAGTCACCATTTACTGGCACATTAGCAGAAACTATAAACAGAGAACGGCTGGTAATTTGGACAGTGCAGAGATTGATAGGCGAACAGAGACGGCTGTGCAGAAGACTCCCATCCAATGGAGAAGTTCTAGTTCGGGGAGAAATCATGGTTAAACCTGCGCCTTCGCCACTCACCACAGCATCGGCAGAACGGCCGCAAGTTCGTAGTTGGTAGCGTAAGCGAAAAGACAGATTACTGTAACTCGACCTTGTATTCGGGTTTCGGAAATGCAGATCTACCAATAAAGTATGAACAGTCTGTGGTACAGCAGACTGTTGTCAGATTCACTTGGTAGTTCGTACCAGTTAACGTGGTCTAAAGGCGGACGTAACCGTCATACGTTTCGTGTGCCAACTTGGTGGCAGCAGGTAGTGCCAAGGAGTTCATACTCTCCCCATGGTAAGTCAAACTCCTTGACGGCGGGACAGGGTCTCTCATGTCATGATGTCATCAATCGGCCCATGTAGCAGTTTATGAGAAGACCGGTGGTCAGCTTGGAATCCATCGAACTCCAGTGGCGCCACCGTCAGAGCCAATCACCACCATCGCAATTCAGTCAAGCCACCAAAAGAAGGGACTTTGCAACGAAATGAGCCCGCATACACAGAAACAGCTGAACTGAGCCATTCACGCCATTGAAACAGCCAGCCAAGAGGTCAGCAGTCCGTCGGTGACAGGGCAACGGGAAACTTATGTGGGAACTCTGGAGATAGATGAATAGGTCTATATTTAGGAATATGGGTGGCAAGCCGTGGTTAGACGGGATCTACTAAGGATGTGCTGAGGGCCGATGGCCTAGGAGAATCAATGTTCGCGATGAAAATCTAACTGGAACACTCAGCGGACATTAAGTAGACTAAACAGCACAGCTACCCAGGGTTTTTACACCGCACTTCGTTGAACCGGGCACTCAACGGGTCTTGTTCAGGTAACCTGTGGAAGATTGTATGAAGACCAATCCAACATCTGATTACCTCATGTGGAGGAGGAAACTCAAACGGGGCGACGGAGTAATACACTGGCTACACAAACATGAATTACAACTGCATTTTCCATGTGTAGGTTTTTGTGCAATCAACTCGGCCGTGTTGGCGGCTCACATGCTATCAAACAACACTTCAAACAAGCGGCCTTGTCTGACAAGGCCCCTACTTTATCCCGTTCACCGCTTGCTTTTTCTGATCCTACTAACTTCTGGAGCCAGATCGGCGTCAATCAGCGTTCCTCAACATGTGGTCACAATCCATCAAAGCACGTCTAAATGTAATCCCAGATTCCTGCAATTTACCTGTATTGGTTGGATTTCAGACAGATGGGCCAACAAGCTGCATTGACACGGACCTCGTAATTGGTGGGGTTCAGTGTGCGTATCCACACTTGACCGCAAGAATCAAGTACAGGAATCGTTTTACGTCCTCAGAAAGCTAACTCCAAAAGGCTTCGCGAAATAATGGTTAATTGTGCCGTATTGACAGGCGAAAACGGCATCGAAAATGTTAAGTGTGATAACAAAATCCGCTCAGTGTGACAGGTTCCCGGTTAACAGCACGGTTTATGCTTTGCGATGGAACGGTGTGGTCAACGTGCTAAAGGTGAGAGATAAAGCAGACTCCTTTGTAGTGGTTGTATATGACCCCAATGCAGTTGCGAATCACGGGAAAACGACCTTTACTGGCAATGTAAGAAGCACCCAAGGTAGGTGTGTAGCGCTGAAACTGTGCTGCTAGATGGAACTGTCAACACTCGGGTTGCCGCAGCTGATGTAGACCCTGGGTAGTCGATGCTCCGAAGATAATCAACGCATAAACAACGGCGACAAATTTCTACGAATGTGTGTATACAACCGTTTGTTTTTACATAATATCAGCTTCCGCCAAAACAGAAGCGGACTATTCAACTGACACCTACCTTCTCCCAACCAACCGTGAACAAAGATAGAATACATGGCCGAGACTGTTGAGGACGGCAGATCAGGTTGACACGTCGACTCTGTCCCCATATGACTTCAGTGCATTTCAGTGAACAGCATAAGCACCGTGTTCAAAGGATCGACGTCAGTCAGCTCCAGAATACAAAGCTGCGCATTTTTGACCCCTCTAGGTGAGGCTGGTCTAATTCAGAATGTAGTTCAATCAGTTCGTTTGCAGCACAGGAGTGGGCGCCGGACTGTGCGCTAATCATATGGAATCTTTGAAATGAATATACTTTGGCTGACAGCGGTCACACCAGCGACCGCAACCGGCTCAGGAATGGTTACAACTAAGCCTGAGAACCTACGGACAAAATATACCAACGATATAGTATATGCCTCTGCGTCATGGAGTTCCCAAAAACCATTCTAACCTAGTCGGAAGTGCGGTATCCAGAAACAACTTGCCAACCAAAGCATACGCAAAAACGCCGAAGCGACCTGGACAGAGATTAGATGGCGTCTGGATCATCTCACCAAACACTAATTGATGACCCATACTACGTACCTACAACCCTTGGTTTATTGAGGGGAACCTCCACCAACGGCTAACTTCATCAGAGAAGCCAAATGGCTGAAACCCTATAAAGACCTGGGTCAGATAATCTACTCCTGGACTTGTTCGATAGGCTTATTCAAAAGTTGTTCACCATTGCTCCAGAAGATCAACGTTGAGGACCGAATTATGGTTGCATCATCATCATTCATCGACAGCATGACATTAGTGTTCAACACCGATGCTTCGCTGCCGTATTATGGCTGAATGGAGTAATGCCACCGTCTTTGGTAATGGAGCGCGATTTGGCTGCAACAAACATAGAGGGGTCATCTTGACACCTTTGACGTTCAGGTAGCTATAATCCTTCGTCAATTATCCTATTGCGACCTGCACCAGACAGTGCACTAACCGGAAATTCATGCCACACCAGAAACTAGGGACGCGTGACGCTCACACCGCCCTCACACTTTTCGGTCTTTGACTTGGTTGACCAAGTAGTTTAGTGAGACTGTCTGAATTGAAGTTATGCCCCTGAATAATACGTCAACATTTTCTTGTCACTAAGACCATCATGTTGAGTTGCTCTCTGCAGACAGTCGCCACGTACGCCCATCTCTATTAGAGGACAAAAATGCTGTCCACTAACACCCTGTTCGATTTTGTCCTGAAGAACGCCCAGAATACAGCAGCTTTTGCGGGGAACGTCATAATCCGAGGTATTTGAGGCTTGGAGTATGCTTTAACCTGCAATACGTCAAGCCACCTAGAACATGGTGATATTTACTGACTCGGTTGTGAGATAAATGATGGGGATTCTCACAAACAGGGAAAGGTGACTAGTAGCTTGCAGTAGTAAGTGCCGATCCACCAATCATTATCAATCTATCACGGTGCCTCTAAATTTCGAATAGTGATTCACGCAGTGAGAAGTTCAGTACGTTTCCTACGGAAAAGTCCCTCGCGGGTACCGAATGCACAAATAGTAAGTGCCAGTTATTATCACGAGCAATAGCACCTGCAACAGTCTGCAAGAGTCGCTTTATTCGTCCTAAGGCCTGTTCATGTTAAGGGGGTGGCCCCAGAGTATCGTCCAGGGTTGTAGTCTGAAATATCAAACAAAGACTGCTAGCTCTAATCTGATCCGAACACCATTAGCTTGGCTTCACGGAAGAACAATTGACTCACCGCGATGTTGTGAATTGCTTGTTTGAGGTCAGCTTAGACCAAAGCTAGCCTCAAACAAACAATTCAAATGATTTGCACCCAATGGTAATAAGTTGGGGAATTCAGATAGCAGGCGATAATGAGAGGGCTATTGGGAAATTGGTAAGTATAACTTGCAAGTTACCCACGCAATTACCTAAAGGGTCACCCAAAACTCTACCACGAAAGGGTAGTTCTCATCATACACAGCCAATTTTTACAACCACATTTGTTTCTCCCCGAAAAATCACAAGCTATTCCTATTATTCGTTGCACCGGTCGGAACCAAGCAAGTATAAATGAACAGTGGGACGGTAAAACCTTAACCATGACTCACCCTGAGTGGGTGGTTGATCAGCAGCACTTTGCGACAGCATGGATGTGTTCAAGTCATCACCGACAACGAGATCATCATCGCCAGGTGGGTCGATGGTTAGGATTAGTTTTCGGAAGTCCAAGTAGTCATGCACTAGAGAGCGCATTTCGCCTTCGTACGCTTCCTCACCCCGTGAATCTTCCGCTGCGTCCAGGATTGGGGGCCAGTCTGGTGGGATAGCTTTAGCATCGCAATCGCTTTGCTGTTCGGCGTACTGCATCGATGTCACCTGCATAAGTTTGCGCAGTTCAACTCCAGCAGCCTGTAGACACGGTCCCGGTTGGAAACGCACGCCAGCACGACGGGTAAGTGGACGTTCCCACAGTTTGGCAGAATCAGTTGGAGAGTACCGTTGGATCTTTCTGCAAACGTCGGAAAAATGCATGAGTAAAACAGCAGGCAGAACAGTATGGTATAAAGGTGAACAAACTAGGTTGCATAAAATAAAGTGTCGGGCTGAGAAAAATTACTACCATGTACATTCACTCTTCGCACAGCCACACGGAGGATAGCATAACAAGGTAGCCCACCGTTGAACGACTTTTTGGATAAAACGTCAGTATTCATGCAGTGCGATCGAAAAGCAAGACAAGGTGATTGCTGACGGCTCACAAATGATTTAATCACTTTCACAATTGGGATGCAAGGTCGAATTCATCTGTTTCCAATATGTTTTGCACAAAGTTTTGAAAACGGTTAGCAGGAACCGGAATAACAATAAGACGTCCGTTATGTGGAAGGGTCTGTGGTGAACCAGGTGAGCGAGTTCTCAAACATAATGGCAAAAAGTTGGGCACAATTCGGAAACGTTATTGACCAATAACCTTGACATAGAAATCGGCTGAAGGTGCTTTGCTGGATCGGAATCCAGTGGAAATTCGTGTTTGCTCCATTTAGTTAATCAGTCCAACCGGGCTGAAACCTACCCGACGTAAAAAACGGTGCCTGTTTGTGGTGTCAATATACGCCCCAACGAACTGCACTTCTGACATGGTCAACCTTGCGGGCTATATGGATGTCCAGGTCAGTCATATAAGCTCTCTGGAATCACATCTGGGCCGGCGATTTGGAGTCAATGCGCGCTGCTCAGACTACGGAGAATGACTCCTCCAGTTGTGAACTGACCATCAACCATTCCAAGACAGTTCGAATTTTCGCACGGATCAATAATGACTGCCGCCAGTTTTGGAACAATCTTGTGGATTCCGATCACGCACTCGTCCGTAGTCACTTCTCCCTTCATTTTCCAGGGCTGAGTAAAGTGCGGACTAATCGCCTGGCAGATCCGCATGTTAGACGAATTTACCCGAATCGTCTTCTGAAGTCGCTTCCAACTGCTCCACCATCAGACGTGAATTAATACTACGACGGATTCATCACCTCTTTGCACAGTGCTGGGAGTTTTGCCTACGGTGCGGCGATATAAGGACAAACAGTGGACTGCTTAAGTCTCGGAGAAATACCCTCACCGGTCCCGAACACAACTTGGTTCGACGAGCGTGCGCGCCGATCGTTAAGTCTGGTGGACACGTAAGGCAAAGGAAATGGAAGAGGTCTAGGGAGCCGGAAATGCCCGAAAATAATCTCCATTGATTCATGGTGCCGCGACCCGGAAACAGTCTGTGAGCGAAACGATCAAAATTTAAAGTGGCACCACCATCTTCACTTATAAGGGATGTCTAGATCGCTGGGCTGAGCACTTTGAGGAACAATTCTGTTAACCAACTGGTGCCACTCAGTAGGATTTTGCAAATGAAGCAGAATCCTGGATGGTGAAACTTGCTGCGTCGGAGGTTTATGGCTGCATATGTTCTCATAAGCGCCACCGAGTTACTGGACCGGATGATCCCCCAGGATGGTCTCTACCGCATTGCTTAAGGATGGGGATGAAGTCAACAGTCAGGTCTGGTCCATTTGCATCCATTTAGGAAAGGCAGACTGTCCCAGACAACCAGGACAATCGGTGGCAATGCCCATTTAAAAAAAAACAGAAGGGCCCGTAGTGTGGAAATCGCAAGGGGATCAGTTTGGTCGTAGTCGTAACCAGACTCTTGGCGTCACTTGACCTTGGTCGCCTTGAGGTGGCCAAATCTTCACACACTGTCGGGTGCTAGAACGATGACATAAATATGAACAACCCACAATTTTAGTATTTCTAGATTTCCAAGGCCAGTTGATCGGTCCGTTCTCTTTGAAACACTTACTTGACAGTGGATGCCTTTGGAGTTTGTAAATATAATAAGTTCGCTGTGTTTTCAGATCTCAGGGTGTGTGAGACTATTCGGAGAGCTACGTAGGCTTTCATATACAAAGTGGTGGCCGACGAGGATGCCCATTCTCTCCATTTCTATCCAATTTGTGACCGACGAGATGATGAGACCAAAGCTAGGTCTTCGAAACCCCGTTCAAATAGCTGCTGAAGAACACCCTGTCGGCCTGGAATAACCACACGAAATGGCTTTCGTCTTCGAAGAGAACGCGCAGGTGTTTTCCGATGGACTAACCAGTCATCTCGTCCCCGTCATGCACCTAGCCCCCACAAAGTGTAACATCAAGGTTCTGGACATTCAGTCGCACAACACAGCGCTTACAATCTAAGGATAGGCAGTCGAAGTTGTGGAGCACTTTAGGTATCTTGGAAGTCGTATTAGTTCCGGACGAGGTCACTGAGCGAGTCTGGAGGACTGGGGTCGAGTTTGCCAATTTGGAACACCTAGAGCGGCAAATCGGCATATCTCTAAATGTCAGAGGACGTGTTTGTCAGACTGGGTTATTTTGTCGTACAGCTGTGGGACATGGATTGACGTTTTCAAGTCTTCGTTGTCACAGAACCATAGCCCGTATAAGCTGGTGCCGGTGAATCCGCAAAGGGGCAATCAGAAAACGGGGATTTTAATGGATGTCCATCAACAGAAGCAGCGGTCATTAGGCCATATATTGCGCATCCCGAACAATCGTTTTCCAAAGACAGTGCTGTTTTCCATGTGTTGATTAAAGAGCAGCGTCACAAACGACTCCAATGATGGATAGACAAAAATGGTTGTGTAATAACTTACGCATCAGTGATGCTGTAAACTTCTTTCAGGTATTGCTTCAAGGTTAGCAGTAAAACACATGCACGACTTGTTCGGATAGCATCACGCATAATTGGAAGAGCTGTCTCCCTTGAGGACTCCAGTCGACTCAGTAAAGCTTGGGCGTCTTCTTCTTCCTCTTCCAGTGGGCCAAGATCCATATGCGGGATGGCTAAAAAGGCACACGTATAAAAATGAAGTCAATGTATCAGTTGAATTTTTCAGGTAAGAATAACTAACAATACTTGTAAATTAGGATCATATGTCAATGAACTTGATTTAGGGTGTTCCAAACCAAGCAACCAAAGAGAGGTGGTGCCCAAAGTTTCACGTAGACGTTTTCAACTCAAATGAATGAGCACTTGTACGTAGACGGCGAATAGACTGCGTCGAGCAAAGGCATATAAGTTCAGAAGATTCTTTTCCGTGCCATGGGCTGGACATCTTGTCCTAGTCAGCCTTAAAAGCTACTGGAATACCGAATCGGAAATCTAGGTGCTGTTGGCAGGAGGGGATGACAACATTCAATTAGAGTGCCCATCACCTGTTTGTGAAGTCATGAAATGTTAGCGAAATCGAATTTAGTACCAAATACGAACATGAGTTTGGTGTAGGAAATATACGGCAAACCATCAGAATGGTTGTTCTGCAAATAGTAGCTTCAAATTGTTGAGCTAGATGTCCGTGAGAGCACAAAAATTTGGAATGCTCGCTTATACATACACCGAGATATTTCTTTATCCCACCGAGTATCTGCATCCATAGACATCCAAAATGATGAATAGTTGCTTTGGGTATAAGAAAAACAAGATCATCTCTGGGCAAGGTTGAGATACATGTAGTTCCTTCGGCATAAAGCGCAGAGCACGGAACCAGCTCACTGAGAGAAACTTTGCTTGAAAACGGCTACCAACTGAAACTTATATTGCGATACTGGAAAACGAATCAAACTAACTAATTTTCACCGTCCTAAGAAAACAACTCTACCCGTCATTTTGCACTGAACCAAATGTCAATTACGCACAGAATTCGAACGAACGTATCTCTTTGCCTGCATGGTATTTGTTCTGACTTCATCTCTTATGACTAATAACACATCTCAATCCGATTTTGTTTTTGGGCAAGATGAACCGACACACGGTAGATAGTTTCGAATTCACAAGAACAGGACCAATAAGTTGAACTGTGTTGAGAAAACAGGTCTACTGAGGCTTCCATTCACAGACGGCGGCACAGTGAGCAAAAAGACGAAAGATAACTTTGGAAAAAACAAGGGAGGTACAAGTCTAGCTATGTGCAAAATTGGTGCGAGAAATAACACAAGTTATATCCTGTTTCTATATTCCTATGCGAATGCGGGGTACGAACCCGGCCGCCCCCTGAAAGCGGAAGCTGTGCGGGCAAAGGCAATCGAAAGAGAAATCAGTTCCAGAGATAACAAACTCTTCCGCTTAGAGTATAACCATGGAAACGGGAAAACAGATTTTTGTGTGAAGCGTTCAATCAAGCCTTCATAACAAGAAAATCAGAACGAAGCACAGTGCTACTTCGATAAGATTGGAGAACAAGTTGGGACCAGCGGTTGGGCTCCACCATCTAATGTACCCAGAGGATACGTTGCGTAGAAAGAGAACTAATGAGTTACTTGTCATCGGACTAAGAGCAGATCCCAACTGTTGATAGGGACAAGACCTCTTTCCCGCCCATAGCTCGGTTAGTGGAAAATAGGATGAATATTCTTGTGCCACTCAAGTGAAGCAAAAACATCCGGTGCTTTAAAACAAAAAGGATACCTCTCAAACTCTCTTTGGTAGTTGACTGGGATAAGTAACTCACATTCACGACCAACCAGCGCAGCTGAACGGAGCTCACTCATGCTGCTGCCACCACAATAATAGGGTGGATTGCTGGCGATGAGGCTGTTCAATTTATTTATCGTGGCTTGCAGTTGTTCAGCGTGCTGCTCAGCGGCAAGGTGATCTGATCTGTTCAGAGCCTCCGCGGAGGCTGCTTGGAGGGCTTGTATCTCCGTGCGCAGCTGCAGTTCGGCTTGGGCACGATTTCGCATCTCAGCTTCCGCTTGGGCTGCCAACGCTGCTTCTAAGGCTGCTTTTAGTTCCGGAAACAGGGTCTCTCGTACACTTTGTAGAACGCCGGAACCTGACATGCTAACCATTAGATCAATGTGATGAATCACAAACAACGGCTCCTCTTGACATTGATAAGAGAAGTGGGCCAGATTGTCAGCTACGTATATAAGCTGACTGAGGTGAACGCGTTTGGAGTTGGCCTGCAAATGGAGGAAAGTAAGCGAGAAGAATATGAAGCTTGGTTCCCTTCATAAGTAGATCATAGGCTTAGCCAAGCGATAGACAGGGCAGGTATTAAATGGCACAGTCATCTATTGGGTTATAGTTGTATGCATCAAGACATTTTGAAAAGCGAGGGGGCAATTCAATTGCAGTCCCACCACCAGCCGTGCTTTTGTGAAATGGGGGCCATTACTAGATTTTCCAAAGCGGGTACCGCAAAATCAACAGACCATCCTTTGGAATCAAACTCGCATTGCTAATAATTCTAGTTTTTCAGGAAAACTTTATCTGGAAGAGTGGCTTCGTTGAAACGGAACTTTTCACCACCGGACGGATCTAGCCAAAAGGGCAACGCAAGTAGATAAATCCGAAAGTAAAACAAACAGCAGAAACGTTAGGAAAACAGGGCTCCAAAACCACTGGATAGGATGATGGAAACAGATGAACGGAAGCTACAGGAACCTGCGGAACAATAAATGTAAGTCTTCCGACATAGTGCTTGATTCAGACAAGGGAAAAAGTGATACAGTGCGATTCCTGGAGCTTAGTGAACATGAGTCTTCGGTGAAGATCGCCTGGGCTGGAAAATCCGGAGACAAACAACTGAAATCGGAAGACGATACATGAACAGAAACAGAAATACCAAAACGGCATGGCCGCGTGTGGTAGAGAATCTGGTTTGAGACGCTGATCTCTCTAGCTTTGTGGGTACGTTTTCTGGGGAACTGTTGAAATCTATTGACAAACTTTAAAAAAATTACCGGTTTTAAACGCACATGAGCCGATGGAGTGAAGTGCACTGGAATACTTTAGTACCGCTACCGTAAGTAAACCGGTTACGTCATCCAGCTCGGTATGGTGTTTGCCCATCCCAGATGCCTGTCGGTACAAGTCCGTTTTGCGCAAAAAGGGAAGTGAGACAAGTGCCAAAACATGATAACAAATACGAGATCTAGCTGTGCTCAATCTTTAAAGTTTTTGTAATCCAGTGGCCTATATATATATATGTATATATATATATATACCTTTGGGACCAACGTCGCCGAGTAGTAGACTCGTTGAGGGAGATAACTGTATGCCAGTCTCTAGGTGAGTATTATAAACTACCAAAATAGACCGAGACGTGACATCCTGAAGAAAACAACATGTAAGATGTTTCGCAACTTCAAGTGCTCGGCGTGTCCGTATGCCCAAATACTACACCAGCCAAGAGAGCGGCACCCAAGAAGCAGCAGCAGGAGCAGGAGCGACACCCACCCACGTCTGAGGTCGTTGAAAGCTTACGACACTATTGGTTTTTGTATAATGAGAGCAGTGCCATAATCTACTTTTGTGTTTGGCCGACTGTCCGCTAGACGTCATATCCGAGGTATTGTTCCCACTTTGGATTTAGCGAAAGTTTCTGATTGTGCTGTGATTATTGACTTCAGATCAGATCTAATGACGGAAAAGTGCGATATAAGTAACTGAAAGTGAACAAGCGCATGACAACTAAGGACATAAGGACCAAAACGAGAAAGCATTTATACGTGCGGATATTAGGATCCCTACCTGTGAGTCATCAAACAATGAAATCAGACCACTCAAAAGAGAACGTCGTTGTCCTCGATTCCCTCGCAGCATCGAATACAAATTTGAGTTCAGTGCAGTGGGTATGTCACTTAGCGGATCACGAGTCCCTCGGATGCATTCAAACGAGCCTTCAGCATAGTCAGCAACTCCAGGCAGTTGTTCACTCAAATCACTGAGAACCTTAGAACTCTTGGCGGTCTCTTCGAGACATCCGGAGGAGTTCATGTCACAATTTTCTCCATCAATGTTGCTGGCGGCTGTCGAACCCTTGTGGCGCGCACTGCGCCGAGCTGATTGGTGTGAAGCATGTTTCGTTGTGCTTCCAGATGTGTTTTGGTTATCAGGTGACAATACCTGAGATGAACAGGATGCAGGGGCCAGTTTCGCCTTCTGCGCGATGAGGTGTATTAGTTCCGGATAAAGCACAAACTGCAGTCGATAGGAGAAGCTAACTCCCTGAATTGCCCGCATCTGAAGAAGGACGGAACATTGGTATAACGATAAGGGAGGAATCCATACAAAGTAAAAATCGAAAGAAACTATTAGGGGTATTCAGTTTACAGCACCCTGAAGGTACCTATCGAGATTTGCGTATGGCTGGTCGGTCAAAAACCAGCCAACCGGCGTGCATCATATTGTGAGTTAACAGAGGTTTGTACTGTCATTGTTGACCTGACTTGGACACACCAAAATGATAAACATATAAGCAAATGGTGACAATTGCGGAAAGCAATGGAAAACCCACCTATTCGTAGAACAAGTAGCGAACGAGAAAAACGAAAGTAAAATAACAACAGTAAGGAGAGAAGCATTTGGTGCAATCAACTCACACTAAGAAAGCCGGGAAACTTGTGATCGATCTCTTGCAACTGGGCGTCCGCCTTGACCCGTACATTTTGGTCCAAGTCAGTTTGAACTGCGATGAGATATGGAACTGTCTGTACAGGATGGATCAAACCCTGTCGCAGGATGGTGCTCACAACAGACAACGCGGTGAGACGGACAGTAGGAACCGGAGAAAAGAAGGTTTCCAGAGTATCTCTCAAATAGGTCTGAGCAACAAAGCTGCCCATTCCTGAAGCAACATCACCCATTTCTTTCAAAGATTCATGCTGATGTCTCGCTTTCCCTGTGGGATGAATAAAACAGGGAGCAAAAAGATTATGGATAAACGTCCAACATGAGCAGTTAATAAACTTCAGCATTCAGTTTAAAGTGACTATCGTCACATACTGTATAAAGCTGACTAATAAGTTCCATTCCAGGCAAATCTTCAGCTACTTCACAGAACTCACTACTTTAAGCAGCTAAAAGAGAGCATTGTGGACGGGCACTACCCATAGCACATTACTCCCACCTTGGAATGGAAGTTGTAAGGCCATATCTCTATCCTCTTCGTTAAAATCAAAACTATTTAGCATCTGGTTGATTCCGACTTAACCAAACAATCGCAGCCGCGACACTTTGAAACTTTCGAATGCATACCTTGAGAATGTGTGTTCCGGAGTAGCGAACACAACATTCCCATCATACTCGGGCAGTAGTTTCACTAGAATAACCAGTCTTTAGACGACGATTCGGCACAAACAGTGCAAAGAGCTGTATGTCTCCTAAGAATTTTTATATATGAAGCCGTCGTCAATTCGTGATCCAAACGTACTGGTACCATAGCAACGCTGTAACGTCATCCAGTGAGCAACTCGGGGTGGTTGACATTTTAGATAAAGTAACAGCTTTGCCCATGTCATTCCTGGGAGCCTGATGATTTGTGTACTCCGGGGAGTTTCACAGTTGTAAGACTATGGGTCCAAAGCAGTGACAGCAGTTCATTGAGCATGATGGAAGAGTTTGTCGTGCGCGTATAGGACGGTCCGTGTATCTTTAGTATCCGTAGGAAAACGGTATCCCTGATTAGACGCTTGAAAGCAGCAGCAACCGCACATTTGGGTACCAAACCAATAGGCTATCCAAACTTAGAATGGTTGTGGGTTCGTAACATCTGACAAGCGACAACGATGGACCACAGGTCGGGAGTTCAAATTCTAGATCTGACTACCACCAAGGGTATCGCCTTCACATCTCCCCACCTGCTGTGGACGTCACACCCAGATGAACGAAGTCCTGGAACATACCATGGAACAGGTTAGTAGGAGCTTGGGACCACCCATCTTCAGGGGATAATTGCATCGAAGGGATAAATACACATGGCACCATCACTGCTCATGGAGCAAATAACCATATCAGTAGAGACCTTTTTGCGGCACACAACTGCATTTCCAAATTGCCGTAATTTTGAACAGGGAAGGCCTTAACAAAAGTCAACTACCACTGCACTGAGCAGTTATCGGTTGAGTATCAAGCAAAAACCGCTGGCACCAATAGCACTGATCGCGTAACTCATACTACTAGCAGTTTATTCTGTGCATAAGTTGATCGATGATTTAAAGTAGCAGGAATTAGAAAACATATGGCTTACGGGTAAAACAGGGTGAACGGAGTGGGATCAGTTTCAAAAAGGTTTGGTGAACAATCGGTAGTTTTTACTGGGCCATGTTTTGCTTTTGACACAAAAGCTTCATCAGGCCCAGTGAGCAAGTTGGCCAGGTTTTAAGGCAGACGGAGAACTAATCAGATTAGCGCACTAGACCAATGTTGAATGTCAATTGTCGGTTGATGTGGTCGCCTAAATCTCGCGTTGATGGGTTGGGGGAGTTTCAAGTTAGTTCCGATCCGGTTTGGTTCTTAAATCTTCCACTTCAAGGTGCTTCAATTGATGATTCACCGTGAGTGCCACTGGTAGATTTCGTTGGTCTTTGTGGGCTTGTGACTGTGGGATCAGCGATGAAGATGGTGAGAAGCAATACGATTGTTTTTTTCTGTTATTTTAGAATGCACCTCTCAAAAACCATTTTACGCTGATTTATGCTTCCCCAGACTAGAATACAATCGTAACGAATTGAACGGCAGGATGTGAGAACCATCAAGCACGCTCATAATCGAAGTTATCGATTTCGCCATCCTCACAAAGGCTGTTGAAGACATCCGAAAGACAACTGAGTACAAAATGTGTGAGAGTGGTGCACTGCAGTCGGGGAAATATGCCGGTGTATCTGTGGGCTGTTTAGGCATTGAGAAAAGTCGTGCGTTTGTAAAGAACTGACGCTTTGAAAGGAGACAAAAAACTTACATTTGGAATCAGCATCTAACATGCGTTTCTCCTCCTCGAGGAAAAAATTTAACAAGTTCTCCAGTACGATGCACTTGAACTCCAGCTGGTGATCTGGTGATGTTTTAGTCGAGTCATCAGACGCGATTCGGTGCATGTCACTGGTCTGTAGCAAACGGTGATAGAAATCACGTAACTTTGTCTCACACAACAATTCGTGGTGTCTTGTAGACAGGAACCCGAGACCAGCTAGAGCCTTTTTTCGCAGCTCAATGTCTGATTTTACTTGCTCCGTGAAGAACATTAGAAGGTCAAACACCTGATCACGGACATTAGTCTACAACAAAGACAACATTTACGCTGTGTAAGAAGGTGGAAAGCACAGGCGTTTAAGTAACCAAAGGTAAGGAGTGCAAAATGGAAAACTGAAGCAGGAAACGGGGGCATCACACTCAACGAAGACCAAGTTCGTGAAAACTGATGATGATAAATTACGACACAAGCCTTCGAGGAGTCAGTTAGCAGTTTCTACAAGCGTATCAAACTAAGGAATATGCGTTAACTCAAGGTCCTACTTTTAAACCCGTAACTAAGGCTACCGTACTAGTTAGCAACAGGTAAGATGGACGGAATGGATGCCAAAACTGGACAATTCATATCTGCTGGGAAATTGGGCTCCCTCATTTGAACCGACTTTGTGCAAGGTTACAAGGCCGGCTCTGCGTAACAAGGGTCAATCGTTTAATTCGTAACCGAGAGTGAACAGAGGCAACGCTTGTGGTCTACGAACCAGTATGAATCTCAATGTCATAGTGTACTCTGTCTATCACAGAAACTGAGATCAAACCGGCGCCATTGATGTCAACGGTCGGCAAAAGTTGCCCTAACTCTCCCAATTGCGGTAGCTATCTCACCTTCATCCAGCCCGCGTGACTTACACAAATTTCCAGGTAAATAAAGTTATATACCAAGTCAATTGGCTGGTCTGCATGCATGAGGTTTGGGTTCGATTCCATACCAACCAATTTGTCATTCCCAATGGCCCGTATATCTAAAGGATGAGATAAGCGAAGGAATATCGTCCGCGCACTTAATGCTATCAGTGAACGACCTGGGTGCATCTACAGGTTTCGGAGGAAGGCAGAGCAGTTTCAAGAAGAACGGCAATAAAAAAGTTTGGAGGAAAAGCGACAGAGAGCAGGTTTGTCTAATTCCACTGGACGTGGCGAACTCATACGAAGGCTTCACGTATGCCTGCACGGGCCCACAGCATTTTGCATACACTGCCCTTAATAAACAAATTAGGAGAGGGCATCTTCGACTGCCGAACAGTCACCGTTTCTGACGATCGACAGAGTCAAATGTAACCTATAGAAATCGTGCTACTGTTAAATTACCTACCTCAAAGAAAAGATATGCGTAATCTGTCAGGGCAAAACCAAGCGTAATTCCCAAGCACGTTTGAAGCTTGGAATCACGGTCAAAGCGCACCATTCCAGGGGCATTCTATTTACGTTCCAAATAGTTTGCAGTGAGGTTGTAAGACTGCTCATCAGAGTTCACTTTTGAAAGCCACCTGGGCCGAGTGCCTTCTCACATTGGAGAACCGATATAGCGCTGGATTGCCGTTGCCCATGAGGAGCTGGTGTTAACATTCCATTCGGATGCGCTGGATTTTCTTAGAGCTTTTTCTGATAAATTTCATTCGGACCGTATTTTCAAGTTTTCAACTACCATCCAATATAATTCTGTGAACGAATTAATATATCATCTATGCAAATCAACTCCTTGAAAAAACACCTTTTGCTGGTTAGTTGATCAAATCAACTGAAACAGAGCACGGCTGTTTCCCGTATTGAAAACCTACTCCATTTATTGGGCTTTCGCACTCTACCAGAGCTGTCATTCTTGAGACTCTTGAGCAGGTTTTAAGGCAGACGGAGAACTAATCAGATTAGCGCACTAGACCAATGTTGAATGTCAATTGTCGGTTGATGTGGTCGCCTAAATCTCGCGTTGATGGGTTGGGGGAGTTTCAAGTTAGTTCCGATCCGGTTTGGTTCTTAAATCTTCCACTTCAAGGTGCTTCAATTGATGATTCACCGTGAGTGCCACTGGTAGATTTCGTTGGTCTTTGTGGGCTTGTGACTGTGGGATCAGCGATGAAGATGGTGAGAAGCAATACGATTGTTTTTTTCTGTTATTTTAGAATGCACCTCTCAAAAACCATTTTACGCTGATTTATGCTTCCCCAGACTAGAATACAATCGTAACGAATTGAACGGCAGGATGTGAGAACCATCAAGCACGCTCATAATCGAAGTTATCGATTTCGCCATCCTCACAAAGGCTGTTGAAGACATCCGAAAGACAACTGAGTACAAAATGTGTGAGAGTGGTGCACTGCAGTCGGGGAAATATGCCGGTGTATCTGTGGGCTGTTTAGGCATTGAGAAAAGTCGTGCGTTTGTAAAGAACTGACGCTTTGAAAGGAGACAAAAAACTTACATTTGGAATCAGCATCTAACATGCGTTTCTCCTCCTCGAGGAAAAAATTTAACAAGTTCTCCAGTACGATGCACTTGAACTCCAGCTGGTGATCTGGTGATGTTTTAGTCGAGTCATCAGACGCGATTCGGTGCATGTCACTGGTCTGTAGCAAACGGTGATAGAAATCACGTAACTTTGTCTCACACAACAATTCGTGGTGTCTTGTAGACAGGAACCCGAGACCAGCTAGAGCCTTTTTTCGCAGCTCAATGTCTGATTTTACTTGCTCCGTGAAGAACATTAGAAGGTCAAACACCTGATCACGGACATTAGTCTACAACAAAGACAACATTTACGCTGTGTAAGAAGGTGGAAAGCACAGGCGTTTAAGTAACCAAAGGTAAGGAGTGCAAAATGGAAAACTGAAGCAGGAAACGGGGGCATCACACTCAACGAAGACCAAGTTCGTGAAAACTGATGATGATAAATTACGACACAAGCCTTCGAGGAGTCAGTTAGCAGTTTCTACAAGCGTATCAAACTAAGGAATATGCGTTAACTCAAGGTCCTACTTTTAAACCCGTAACTAAGGCTACCGTACTAGTTAGCAACAGGTAAGATGGACGGAATGGATGCCAAAACTGGACAATTCATATCTGCTGGGAAATTGGGCTCCCTCATTTGAACCGACTTTGTGCAAGGTTACAAGGCCGGCTCTGCGTAACAAGGGTCAATCGTTTAATTCGTAACCGAGAGTGAACAGAGGCAACGCTTGTGGTCTACGAACCAGTATGAATCTCAATGTCATAGTGTACTCTGTCTATCACAGAAACTGAGATCAAACCGGCGCCATTGATGTCAACGGTCGGCAAAAGTTGCCCTAACTCTCCCAATTGCGGTAGCTATCTCACCTTCATCCAGCCCGCGTGACTTACACAAATTTCCAGGTAAATAAAGTTATATACCAAGTCAATTGGCTGGTCTGCATGCATGAGGTTTGGGTTCGATTCCATACCAACCAATTTGTCATTCCCAATGGCCCGTATATCTAAAGGATGAGATAAGCGAAGGAATATCGTCCGCGCACTTAATGCTATCAGTGAACGACCTGGGTGCATCTACAGGTTTCGGAGGAAGGCAGAGCAGTTTCAAGAAGAACGGCAATAAAAAAGTTTGGAGGAAAAGCGACAGAGAGCAGGTTTGTCTAATTCCACTGGACGTGGCGAACTCATACGAAGGCTTCACGTATGCCTGCACGGGCCCACAGCATTTTGCATACACTGCCCTTAATAAACAAATTAGGAGAGGGCATCTTCGACTGCCGAACAGTCACCGTTTCTGACGATCGACAGAGTCAAATGTAACCTATAGAAATCGTGCTACTGTTAAATTACCTACCTCAAAGAAAAGATATGCGTAATCTGTCAGGGCAAAACCAAGCGTAATTCCCAAGCACGTTTGAAGCTTGGAATCACGGTCAAAGCGCACCATTCCAGGGGCATTCTATTTACGTTCCAAATAGTTTGCAGTGAGGTTGTAAGACTGCTCATCAGAGTTCACTTTTGAAAGCCACCTGGGCCGAGTGCCTTCTCACATTGGAGAACCGATATAGCGCTGGATTGCCGTTGCCCATGAGGAGCTGGTGTTAACATTCCATTCGGATGCGCTGGATTTTCTTAGAGCTTTTTCTGATAAATTTCATTCGGACCGTATTTTCAAGTTTTCAACTACCATCCAATATAATTCTGTGAACGAATTAATATATCATCTATGCAAATCAACTCCTTGAAAAAACACCTTTTGCTGGTTAGTTGATCAAATCAACTGAAACAGAGCACGGCTGTTTCCCGTATTGAAAACCTACTCCATTTATTGGGCTTTCGCACTCTACCAGAGCTGTCATTCTTGAGACTCTTGAGTGAGGGTGTTTGAAGTGTGTTCGCTAGTTGCTGGTATGGTTTATCTGGCATTAATAAGACTAGCTGATCCGGAAGTCACGCGGGCCGGATGACTAAGACAGATAGTCCGGAAGGATAGAATCTGCTTGCTCTGCTCTCCGTTAATGTTCCAACCAATCTTCGTAGCTAGTTGAACCTTTAACTGAACAGTCTGACTGAAGGTAACTGGAGAATTCATGGTGTTTTTCCGCAACGCTGATCGTGGTCTTTGAATCAAAAAATTCTAGTACAGAAAACAGCAGGCAGTACGATTTATTTGAGGCACTATGCTCGGAGTCAGTGCCTTAACAGTCCGGTCAGCTTGGCCATGTTCCAAAGGGTATTCACACGCTGACCACGTGGAGCGACAACCTTATTGCTTACACGCTCTTATCGCAGGACTACGACTTTATTACCATAAATGTGGTGCATGAGCTCGCTATTTTTCGCCGGGCCTTAATGAAGTTCAGAGTTACTCGGCTCTGAAATGTGTCGACGTAATGTTTTGCCCTAAGACAGGCAGACGTTACGAGGCCCTGCACCACACAATTCAGTCTGCTTTAGGTAGTAACCATTAAGTCTGTAAATGTCATACGCCCAAACACCCACGCGTCACCCTGTGTGAAAACATAAGCTGGTAGAAACATTAAAATGTGTACTTTGAAGTTAGAAGATTGTTTGCGTCTCTTCCTGTCTAAGCTTGGCTGACCTGGCAGTACCCACAAACCACGTGCTTCCTTCGAATCGCACGGAGGGAGTGTCACAGCTGAGGTATTATTAGCTATTAAAACTGGTTCGCTGATTAACCGTTCTAGATGTCTCTTCTTGTACACTACAAGTGCATTTATTTCATAATTTTACTTGAAACATCCTGTATTAAGTGGTTGAATAATTTACCCGGCAGGAGAACAAAGTCTTCTTTGAGAAGACTTGAATGAAAACCCATATTCAATTATGCATCAACGTAATCAACCGACGATAAAATTTGTAGATGTCACGGTGTGAAATGGACGGGATTTATGGAAATAATTTTCTTCGAATCAATGATTAGTACCATATGTTTGCAGATTTTCGCGCTTTTCAAGATAAGTATATCAGTTAACACTCAAGTAAATTATGGGTTTGTGTTCAGTGTAAACTGCAGATAAAAATTATCCAACTGTATCCAACAGGAACGAGGTTTTGATGAAAAGCTTAGGTGGTCCCAGAAGTTTATCGCGAGGTGGTAGGCAGAACAAACTGGTCGAAAACCGTGACCCAGTGACCCCGTGAGTAGTAATGTTTTCACACCCAGATAGCACACTGTAAAGTACACCGGATCATCGAAGAGTACAGTTTATCTTTAACAGAAAATGTAAAGTTGAAGGCCTTCGTGTCTAAAAGACTTTCCAATTGATGGAAAGGCCAAACACAAGGGCAGTTACGTCAGGGCGCTTCATACTATGAAAAATGAAGATGGTTGAGGACAATGGGGCATACAAGCCATTGAAGCGAAAACTATGTACCCGCCACACTTTCCCCGAGAAATATTGGCAATGTTTCGCACGATGATCGGAAATACCGGTGAATTAATCGACATTAAGGGGAGATACCGTGACTTACATTGGTACTGGACTGAAACATATTAGCATCAAAATGTTTGCACAACAATCCGACCGTGAACAATGCACGCAAAATTGAAGGCCGAATTGTGGGTGATATTTTCCGATCTGGATCATCGGCAAGCTCAGCACGGGACCGTTGTAAGGCATTGAAGAGGCGTGTAAAACAATCTCGGGCGAGGGTGTAGTTTTTTGAGACTCGATTGACTACGGAACCGAGACATGCCACACAAGACTCAAGCACCATCTTCCCATGTCGTAAAGTTAGCCGGACCATATCTTCTTCCAGTTGAGCGATGAAGGTTTCACTTGGATGTTCCATTAAAGGTACTGTAACCTCGAGGATCCTTGCAACGTAGTGCAAGACATGTGGGTCGGACGTCTCGTTGCAGCGAAGGTAAGTTTGAAGAAACATAGCGTATTCCACCATCAACTCTGGGCGAACCTTGGTGAGCAAATGCAGGGTCGCTAAGCAAGCAACGAGACGCTGGTTGCTCTGACCAGAGATTTCTATGAAAAGGATGCACGAAGAGAGACAAAAATAAATTGACGCTCCATAGGCCATGTTTACGGATTTGGAACTTTAGAGGAACTGAACTGTAGAGGACGTGTGTTGTCCGAAAAACGCAGGACACTTATCAAGGCGCAAAAAGACCACTCACCCTCAAGTCGCATTATGTACTGAACCAAGCAATCAACGATTTGTTTGCAGGCTTTTTCAACGGGCTTTACCTTCTCATCCTCTTCTTTTTTGAGTAACTGGAAATCAATGGGGGCATTTGGGTTCGGATATGAGTTCAAATATAGGTTGATATGTGACTAGCGCAGTAAAAAACATTTGCAAAAGAGCGGATGGGTGCTGCTCCGTGTGCAAGTTATTTTTTTGAAGAGCTCAGGACCACGGCAAGTCATTACCTATAAGACAGCATCATCAACAAACACCTCACTCTTCTGATTGCAGGTGTGCTGACATCAACTGAAATTCGCACAGTACGGTGCCCAGGTCAATACTACCAGCTTGTATGCCGAACCCGTTTTCAGGACCTTAGTGAACAGATTGTCAATTTATTAACAGCCAAATGCGAAAGATCTTCCAGTCGCTTCAGACTGATTACTGCCCACTAGAGAGCCGTTTCATCATTCTAATGCGAGCACCATTCCCCTCTTACTGGTCCTCTTGAACATTACGTTGACGAAGAAAATCCGTCATAAAATGAACGTACAGACCATTGACTGGTTGACCACTTATACCAAACCTGAGGTAAAACTAGCCAATATTTTAAGGCCTCATAGAGGTTACTATCAAGCTGCTTATGGGCTCAAAACGAGAATCGGGCAAAAATGCAACAAAACTTACGCTGCGTAGAAACTGTTCGAACCACTCGAAGCCAGTATCCTTACAGGCAGCAACCACGTCCGTGATGTTCATCACTTTACGAAGTAGTTTGACGGTTTCCTTGTCTCGAACAGGACTGAACCACATGGTTTGAAAGACTTCGTTCACCAGTTTCTGTAAAAACGGGGCATCAAAATCCATGTTTAAGCGGTCATAAAAAATAAACCGGTTAGCTCCCCAGAAATGAATAAACCATCCATTCCATCTTGAAATTGAAAGTGGGTTGTACGAGATATTGCCGAAATACAGAACATCAGACACAGAATGCACCACCGGGTGCCATTTTGCACACCCAGCGCTCTTCAGAGCCATCTGAGTCACAGGTTGCACACTAGTGTCATAAAACGGACAAAGTAATCCACCAAACGTACAGAACGGTCCGAAGCCGAGGGAAACCCGTTCCGATTTATGAACCTAGTTCGGAGACAGAAAGCTCTCCCGGAAGAGAAGCTCCGAAGTACAAGTACAAATTAAACCAGGTACTCAGTCCTAAAAATGACGTATGCATAGGTTTTTTTAAAATCTTAATCAACGTGGTTTAGTAAACAGGTGAGATACAAATAATTTGGCAACAGCATATATGTAGTCAAGAACTTATAGTTTGATTATGGCTCTACGCGGAGGTAGGCTGAGCCGGTAGCCACCAAAAACCAAACCCTTATGTGACTAGGTTTACGATCAGAAGACTGGGTGTAGGCAATTTAAACAAAACCAATTTGAAGAGAAACCAAAGAGCATGTGATACCTTAATTCCTTCTTCGTCATTAACACGCCTTATCATCTTCACACAGATTTCCGCAACTCGTGGAAAGTCCGGTTGTTCCAGGCAAATGTCACGCAATATCCGGATAACTCGCTTTCTAACGCTAACACCCTTGTCAAGTATACGTTCGGCAAGCATCGGGTAGTACTGTGCCGTGAGTTCCGGTTTACGTCCTAGAAATCGTCCTAGGAGATCGACGGCCGCCTCTCGCACCGAGGTAGATGTGTCCAGCAGTCGAGAGTGGACAGCTCGCTCGATGTCTACACGTGCAAGTACGTCAGGGTCGGCTTCGACAACGGCAGAGAGACACCGCAACGCCTTGGTTCGGACCGGAACGGAGGATTCGCTCACAAGCTTAAATAGATAAAAAAAAGCGGTAATTACAGCATCGTGATCTTGTCAAGTAATAAGCGAATAAGTTTGAAAGTGAAAAATTTGATATTTCTGGTATACCTTACCTTGCATATTTGTGACAAGTAGACGTCAAAGCTTTGGGAGAAAGGTCGAAGACTAGCAAGGTATCTGCACACAAGACAGCCATCTTCGTAGTCAAGTGTTCCGTGGAATACAAGTGAGTTCGGTTGGGCTTCGGTGTGCTTGGTCCCATGACGTCCGGGACGTGGAGGAAGAAAAGTGCTCCAGAACCGCCGTCGTTGACGCCAGGTATCAGGTGGTTCTCTGATTTTGTAAAGTATATGCTGGCGCCGTCGTTCGGAAATCGACAGCACAAGTTCGTAATCTTCAGTAGATAGTTTTGTACTGATGCCTGTTGATTCTGACAAACCATTCTCTTGGTTTTCGCCTTTGCGTGCCACAGCGGTTTGTTGAGCGCGTTCAGTCTCCTTCGTGCAATCGTGTAGCCACTGTGCCAGATAGAATCTTCTGGCATACTGGAAGAATAAATAGGTAGTTAGACGATCGTTAGATGATGGTTAGAAAAGCTATGGAAACTCCGGATAAACTCCAGATGATGACGTTATGGGAAATCGTGAGGGCACAAACTTTACTCCCACAATCATCTAAGAGTACTATGAAAACCACAGCAAAACAAATAAGAAAAATGGAACTAGAATAACCAGAAAGAGTTCAGGCAGGATACTAAACTATTTGTGCCTATGTCGATAGACTAATCACGCCCACCCAGAATAGACTTACTGAGAAATCTAACCTGACCCGCTTTGCTGCTGTCATGCTCTGAACCCTGTCATTCACTAAAGCACAGTCCAATGACGAATACGACATTTTAGTCGTGGAGGGAAGCGGAACATTGATTTATTCAAGCGGTAATAAGGCACCCCTTGCCTATAACTTATGAGAACGAGCGACTTCGATCGAACTGAAGGCAGTCACTATTCGCAGGAAATAATGTTTCGAACAGTAAAACCGCTCGGATCTTGCAAGTATCAGGGGTTGGTAAACAGTCGTATCAGTGAGAGGAGGTTGAAGAGTGAGGGCACTGTACATCGATTTCAGCGATATGACTAGCGATGCAGGTAAGGGAAAACGACCTACCACGGCGGTGGGGCTCGCATCTTCGGCTGCCAAGTAGTCAAGAACCGCATCGCGTAGAGCTTGCACCCGATCAAGTTGTGCGATTGGGTCAATTACTTGACTCCGTTTAGTGGGCTTCTTTTTGTTCTTTTTCGAATCCTTCGAATTTCCACGTGACTCGGAAGCATTTTCAATTTGCTCAGAGGGATAAGATCCGTCATTCTCCGCAGAAACAGAATTCTCTGTTTTGTTTTTTCGTCTTGGTTGACCCTGGCGGAGAGTAGCCTCATCCTCGGGTGTGATGTCAGGTTGCTGAAAATGATCCGGGTGGCTTTCCGACTCACCATTTATATCTCCATTCCTATCTTCAACCTTAACTTTTTCTTCCCCATCGTTGTGCGCATCTTTGACGTCGTTATCTTGATCATCATCATCAGAATGGTTCTCTTCCAAAAGATCCCGGATAACCGCATCAATGTCGTTCTCTTTGAGCTGGCTAGTTACCGCATCTCGTCGCAGCGTTGAAGCAACCGTGCCCAGGTAGTCAACACTGGCAACTCTGACGCTCTGATCCAAAGATTTGTTATTGAATTGCTGGACCAGAAGGCTTCCAAGGAGACTGAGCATGACCTCCGCAGCTGGCCATTCAGGTTTGTTAACTGCTAAGAGTAGGTCATTGACAAAATTTTCAAAAATCATTCGGTAGTCGTCTTCACCCTTGACAGTTGATCTGAAATCGAATAAACGTGGTAAGTGATGAGTAGACTACGGTTCACAGGAAGGAAGGAATGAAAATGAGGCGTCACGGCTGAGTAGGGAAACTATTGTCCAGATAATAATAACCAGAGCAAGGCTAGGTGGTTCGTCAAACATCGGGATGGTACAGTTGTCTGAAGAGAGAATCCTGCTAATTAATACTTTGAAGCTTGTACTAAGTATTAGCAATCTGAAAAAATCACCTACCAGCTTGAACAGCGGAACGGTTTTGGGCACTTTTTGGTCAAAATCCTCGTGGTACTATGTCCATACTTCCTTAAATGCAGTCAGTCACAAGTCTGATCGGCGTTTCTGCATACATAAAATGAGACTGAGGGAGAGCATAGCCACCGGTTGTACCCGTCACCCCATTAACTGTTAACGTCCAGATTTACCTGATATTGGTTATACGCGACGGTGGTGGGATGAAAAGCTTTACACTTACGGATTCACACGCCTCTTTCGAAAGCGTACGAGTCAGTCGTGTTAACCCTATTCTGTCACTCCGCGGTTCCCATGGTTGAATATCTTGAGTTTATGCTCTACTGATATGGAAGCAATTTCTTGTTCCCACTGGATTCTGTGGATGGGCGGATTGGGATTGCTTGGGAAGCTTGGAAGTTCTAACCCTTTCACGTTAAGTACAGCACAAAGTGCAGGACTGAGATGACCAAACCGAGCACCAAAATACGATTCAGTTGGTTTTCTGGTGTTCGCAGAAGTAACTGTATTTAGTCGGTTCCTTCAGGCGGTCTTTCCAGAAGGGAACGGTCGAGCTCGGAGCATAAATTTCGCAATACATACAAGACCAGCGAACAAGCGAAGGTGCAATAACAGCAATAAAGTTTGAACAAACAAGATACAAAAACAGGCACAGACACCTACTTGCGAAGGAAGACCAAAAGAAACGTATGGGCGGTCCGCAATGCGTTGCGATAGGAGTTGATTACCAGGACCTCATCATCCATTTTCTGCTCCTCAGTGAGACCAGACGTAGACGGATCAACTACATCTTTGGAGGCTGAATTAGATGTCTCTTCGGAAGTCGCCAACTTAGCATCAAGTGGCGTGGGTAGGACGATTACAGACTGAACTAACAGCAGTGCTAAAGCCGTCAGCATCTGGATGCTATCTTCCGTATTTAACCTGATGGGATACAGGGAGTAAATTGATCGAGAGAGTATTGAAACAGGACAAAAGGAAGCGACCAAAAGAACAGACAGTAGACGATAAAAGCAAGAAGAGTAGGTGAAACTGAATCTTTCGATGTGGTTGGAATATACAGGGTTTAGACAGTGATGACAACTAAGAGTTATTTTAGCGGTTTGACCGACCATGTGAGCCATTTATAAATACACAGAAGCCGACTTTTTTCAAGATGGAGTGGCAACACATCAAACGCGAAATCGTGCTTAGAAAAGGCAATTGAAGCAAATCTTCATCTAAGTAACAAATGCATGCTTCTGAATTGAGGAGTAAGCAGAAGTTAGAGGCAGATAGAGTAAAAGCGTTTATTCATATCAATAAGCCCACCTGTAGTTTCTTAGGTTCCGCTTGCTCGACGGTAAACGTGCCAAACTGGCCAGAATCTCCTCGATAATTAGCTTGCGATGTGGTTCGTATTGTGAAAAGATTGCTGTGACCAGTTCCAAAGCTGCCAGTTGCAATTCGCTGACATTCTCGACGAAGAATGCAGACACACCAATACTAGAGAGCGCGAGGATCAGTCCGTCAGTCAGACGCTGCATTTTGACCAGTTTTGCCAAATTCAGTACAAGTTCGACTAGTTTGTGGTAAAGTTGGATTATAGCCCGTGGCTTGTGGACGTCCCGTTCTCGAGCACGCCGGGACTTTATACTGCTTTGGTTTTCTACGAAAAGAGTACAGATAACATGCGGTAGTAACACACTGCTAAACAACAAATAGCTCAAGGATAACGCAATAAGCTACTTACGACGTACGAAGCTAGCCAATGATCACGGTGACAAAATAATCAGGGTTATTCAGACGGAGTTACTAACTGGAAGTGGATAAACGGATACAAATAACTGGACCGGAAGCAAACTAGTGGAAAAAAACTAGGAGCAGGACTCCATATATATGAGTCTCGAGAACAAATGAAGCAGTCAGTTATTCAGAAGACTATTATGCCATCATAGCCCTTCTTGAAATCGGAAAAAATCGCCACTTGGAGTTCCCCTGAGATATAAGTGAAAATGGAACTGGCGCGTGCCGTTCTCATTCTAGAAGGATCGACTTCGTGAATGTGTACGCTTCGAAGGTGGCCCCGTATCCATAATTCAAAGACAAACCGGAACGACCAGAACTGACTCCGTGTGCAGAACTGCGCCCTTGAGACACAATCCGAATAGTTTAATTCATCACCTACTTGTTTTATTTCTTCGGCACGCTTATTTCGCCGAAACGAACTGGGTGTCGAGTGGTCATGCTCAGTGTAAGAATAACAAGGTCTCAGTCGGATCGGCCTTTAATGTTTGGAAGTTCATATCCATAACCGTTGACCTGTGCAAACTTTCAACCTAGGGTACTTCAGGTCTCCTGGCTACTGTCATTATCGCACTACGCAAATAGCACTTGAAGAACGTAACCAAAACTTAACTGACTGACCATTTTCCCCTCCAACGTCTCCTTTCCCTTCTAGTGGTGTATCCGAGTTCACAACACTTTCCATAAAGTTATTCCGCGATTCAGATCACAGTGGATCCAGAGACTCGTCGGCTAGTCGACACCATCGGACACTGTCCAATCCACATCTCCCTGGTCAGCGTTCCCATCAATCCCTCGTGCTTAGTCCACCCCCAATGCGAAGGGACCTGGTTGGCCGCACAGGAATGTTGGGACCTGATGAATTTGTGTTCGAGGAATCCCCTCCCTCACCTGCTTTATACATATCCCAAGGGAAGGCAAATCGTAACAAGGGTGCTGCAGGGACTGTCGGGAGGAAGGCAGTTGGAAAACATGGCAAAAACAAACGATCAAAGCATGCAGCAGATTCCCGTTTGATTGGTAAGTGCACTTCCCCTATTCCCAATTTTATACTTTGCTTAAAAGTGACAGAGCAGAGTAACCAAAGTGAATCGTTGCTAGAGCTGTTCTTCGCAACACGCTAAACTGGACTCCTGCTTCGAGCAGTGGTCAATTTCGGGCGGCTTATGTGGGCAAAGAGTTCGCCAAAACGGAATAAGTTTGCAGATGTTCACTGGATTCTACTGAGTTTCTTCCAAGAATGGGGAGTATTGTCAGCGGTATAGATCAGTTTCAAGTGAAATTAGCGGTGAGTCCTTCAGTGCCCGTTACTGAATAAAGCCTAATGCAGGCTCTGCACTTGTTTCCATGTTTATCCGGTCGGTCGATCAATAGGGTTGTGAGGATCTTCCAAGACGATGTCGGCTCTCTGAGTAAGTTGGGACAGGTGTTCTCCCTTGGGGGGATCTTATGGTAACAAAATTAGAACAAAAGGAAGTCATCCCTTCGAAAGGAGTTGCATCAAAATGGAATAACGTACCGTGGCTCCTCCTGATTTTATGACTCACCTTTGGCTGAATTCTCCACCCGATAGGCGGCGTCGAATTCGGGGTAGATGCAATTGATCAGCTGGAAGCGTACTGTCTGTATAGTACGTTCTATCACATCCTCAACATAAACTTCGCGAGGCATGTCATTGGCAGTCATCAGAAGAAGGGCGGTCAGACCAGCGTTTACACTTCGCATGACACGCTCCATGGCCAGTTCGCGCCAAAGCTTGTTTTCGTGCTCATCGGCTTTCTCGTCCTATACAGACATGGAACAGAGATGATAATGTATTCAGCAGTGAGGATCAACAAACGAATCATGTTATGTGATGGTGGATAGGACGATTTTCTTTTGTATAGGCAAGGATAGTGGTCATGAAAAGAGTGTCGGTGCACAATGATTGCATCACACACAGTTTCCTGTTGTATGAATATTCGAATATAAATACAACAGCAACCCTCGAAAGTACCAAAGATCAACGATCAAGAAAGGATTTCACATTTCCATATGTAAAACGGTATAATCCAGTTGCACCAATGACCACGGTATTCTTGCCTGCTAATATTCCTTGCATTCCCCCCCCTCCAAAGAAAAAAAAATCACCCTTCTCTCTCTCTCTATCCAGTATCCGTCACCGAAACCATCGTTCCTGCGCTGACAGTAGCACAGGGCACGGGTGCGACGTTGTCCAGACTGTGGTTCCAGTCCATTGAGTGAAGGGGTTAATATGCGAACGCTCCGACAGCATATGCTCAGAGCAGGGAGTGTGGGAAGAGCAAGCCACGATTCGGCAGGATCAATCGTGTTATCCACCAGTACCAGCTAACATCAAAGACAGCATAATTACTACAAATGCTGATGTAGCATATTCTCAAAGAAATCACTGGACCTGGCTTAGTTGCAGAGGGATGAGAAAATAAACAACCAAGCAAACTATTGCTTTGAAGTTGCCAGGGATACCGAAGTCCGTTCAGAAAATGAGCTCATCAAATTCCTCGCTGGCTACATTACACATTGAAAAGCGGCTCCGCCATCAAAAATAACTATAGCCGTCCTACGATTGCAAAGAGCTACAAAAATGAGAATACTCATGTTCAGAGATATGGAAATCATGTAGCTTAAGAAATCAGTAGAGATATACAACTGCAAAATTGAATACCGACGGGGATCTTCGGAAAGGGAACCTAGATTTTTCCCCTGGCTAACGTGGATAACATGAGTGATGAGCAGCCTTCATGTAAGCGTAAAACTGTGAACAAACACTCACTGGTCTCAGGGTGGCTATTACGCTTGCACCATCACGTACGTTGAACAGCAGCAAAGTCATAAACTTCAACAGCTGATCAGTAGGAATTTGGTTAGCAACCCGTGTGGCATTCAGTTTGGCTGCGTCGCGACATAGTTCCGCTAACTCCTCGGGGGCTACAAATGCTTCAGAATCATCGGTGAACCCCGCCCTGGACGCTCGCTCGGCAACCGTCAACTTTCCGGACCCATTGCCCTCACCAGAGGTACCTACTGTGTTCACTGTCGACAGCAAGTCACAGTCTTCGACAGAATCTAACACGGCTTGAAGCCGTTGCAGGAACCGTTTCAGGCTTCCAGCTTCGGCACTGAAGACAGTCATGGGCGTAGTATGATGACGCTTGGTAGGAGTTTCACCAACTGGGATTGTACCGAACCCAACACGTTCGCGACGTCTCCGAATCGGCTCGGATGACTTCCGCATTAGATGTGGAAACCTCATCTCGACAGGTTCTTTTAAACGAACTATGGAAGGGAAGGATAAAAAAATTGGTATCAAACATATGTGCAAACAAAAGGTAGCGTAAGAACTCACGGAAGAATGTGCCACCTACCCTCAAAAGGTTCGTCATCGTCGACTTTCCGTCTTCGTCGCGAGCCCTCTGTGCCACTAGCTGAATCGCCACCAGGTCCTTCATCATCATCATCCATGCCAGCATAGGACCGCTGGGCAGCGCCACGTAATCCACGAGAGGGAATACACTGAGCGCTGTCCAAATCGTTCGTCAGATCTACCGTACCCGGTTCAATATCCGGAGCGGCATCACTTTCACCACCACTGGAAATGCATCAGAGCGAATGGTAAACAAATTCAGATTAATGAGCAGAAACAATGTGCAGGTTCATCGAATAGGTCAAGAAATGCGTAAAAGAGATGAGAATCAAACTGCAAATCTTTCTGGTCTGGAGCTTCAACCTATACATAGATCACCTATAGCTCAGAAGTCGGTTTTCCGAAAAAGATTTTGCAAGTAAAACTTATGATCCGCCGGTTCAAAAATGAAGAGGTCCATCATTTACTTGAAACTGTTGTTAGGCGGAGTTCCGCACCTATACCGCTTTATCGCTCGCTATTAGGCGCCACCAAGAAGCGTATCCCGCATGCGGTTGGCAAAAAGACCGGGCAGCTTGCCGGTCCAGTATCAAGGCGAGCTCTGATTGGTCGAAAGTTTGGACCCAACAACCAAACACGATCCAATATCCGTCGAATGTCGGTTGCCAATACCGCATCCACAAGGCGACAGAATTTTCAGAATGTTGTCACCGCATACACTTTACACATAACGTATTGTAAATGTGTTTTCTGACCTGGTTTTTGACGTTTATACACGTTGTGAACCTTTGGTGGTTGTTCGAACGGGAACCTTAAGTTGGAAGGTTAGGCCGAGAATTAAGCTGCGAAAATACTGTTATTACAACTGGCGAACAGGAATCCACGATGTGTATCGAATTTTATCAGCTCTAAGGATTATTGCAATAGCAACAAAAGTAGTTTGAAGAAGTGCAAGTGAAGCTGAATCACTGACTCAGAGACTGCATTTCTAGACACCACCAGACAGTACGAGTGAGTCTTCCGTTTCTTCAGCTGATGTGGCCGCAAGCCCAATCACGCAGTTCACATTCGACCCTCTTTCTGGTCACATTTTCGACTCCTGGTTCAAGCGGTACTAAGACATGTTCAAAACTGATTTTTCCGAGTTCGATGGCGGATGGAACGTGAAAACTCGGCACACTGGAGCACGGAAGGTATACAAACTTCATTCTCCCCAAGCTTACCACAACCTCAGCTTTGATGAACCGGTCAGACCACTGTCTCAGGTATTCGGCGATATAAAAGCACTGTTCAGTATCCGTTACCAATGCCTCAAGCTGGTCAAGAAAGATGACGATTTCATCACGTTTGCGGGTGTTGTCAATCGGGAATGCGAGCGTTTCGACCTCGGTTCAATGACAGAAAACCACTTCAAGTGTCTCATTTTTGTATTCGGTCTCCAGTCGCCCCAAGATGCAGACATCAAAACTCGGCTGCTTTACAGAATTGAAAGGGATGCTGAAATGACGTTTCAGAGACTCACCACCGAATAGCAACACCCATTAACCTGAAGCAGCACACGGCTATGATCAGCCAGTGACCTGCTACTTCAAGCAGCTGTGTACACGTAATCAACTACAACGTTCCAAAGAAGTCCGAGAACAAGCCCGGTCTGAAACAGCAGGCCTTCCGCAATTCGCTGACATTGCAGTGAGTGGCACTTCGCTCGTTATTGCCAGTTTCGGCGTCAGGTAGAATCGCCGTGGCCATAAAGAGGATTTGTGTCGATCTCAGATACCGTAGTCACCAGAACGCCTTCATGAAGCTCACAAATTGCGGTCCAACTTGATGACCACGACATTTGAAGTCAATTTTGCTTGCCGAAGGAAGTTGGCGACAGTTCCTATCAACAACGATTCAGTTCGTTTACAGCTTGATACAGGCTCCGACATCGCGCTGCTCAGCGAACGGATGTCGAAACTAATTGGTAAGCCGCGTGTGAAACCGACTGAATAACGGGCCCGTAATGCTTCTGGCGGTAAGCTGAAATTTACTGCCGAGGTTGACTCCTCCATAAGCTTCAATGACTGGACAGTACAAGCCACACGCTACCTGACGTCGTACCCCAAATTTGATCTAACGGGGCTGGACTGGATCAATAAGCTAAATTTACTGAAGAACCTTTTAATTCTATTTGCATGCAGAACCCGGAGGGGCCCTCGAACAAACTCACCTTCCGGAGCATTCACTTAAGGGCTTCCTGCAACGCTATGCCGATGATGCACAAAAGCAAGAGCCAGACCGCGCATGCTCCCCAATGCTAAACCAGTGTTCAGGCCAAAACACCAAGTACCATTTGCAGCATTGCCCATCGTTGACCAGGAACTGGACCGACTACAAGAAGGCTGGTGTTCTCCAACTGCCAAACTACTCTGTATGGACTGCACCGATCGTATTGGTGAAGGCTTAACGGGAGAATCCGCTTGTGCCCAGATTTCCCCAACGGTCTCAGTGCTGCATTGGATAACCATCGATTCCCTCTGCCCTTTCCAGACTTGTTCGCGAAACTGAATGAAGGTAAATGTTTCGCGAAGATTGACTTGACAAGTTGAAGTTGAGGAGGAATCCAGAGAAATTTTGACCATCAATATGCACCGCGGTCTGTTCCAGTATACCCGACTGCGATTTGGTGTCAATACAGGGCCAGCCATATTTCAACAGATCATGGATACGAAGCTGAAGGATGCACCTGGCGTTGCCGCCTGTTTGAACGATCTCATTGTCATGGGTTCAAACCCCGTCGAACTGTGGCAGCCCACTGATTACGTGCTTGGTCGTATTCAAGAGTATCGCTTCAGAGTGTGCCCAGAAAAATGCACCTTCTTCATGTGGTCGATAAAGTACCTCGGGCTCATTATTGACGAACATGGCGACCGACCAGACCTGGAGAACATCGACGTCAACGTACGCCAGCACCTACAGACGGTACATCCCTCAGGTTCCTCCTCGATCTAGTCAGTCACTACAGCTCGTTTCTGTCTGCCATGCATCGCCTTCTAGGCCCAACCAGTTACTCACCTAGGAGCCCAAGTGAACATGGTCAGAATAATGCCAACGCGCTTCTGACTCTGTCAGATAGAAAAGGAAACTTTGATGATCTTGTTTGCCGTCAAAAAGTTTCATAAAACGCTCTACGGTTGTTAGTTTGCCTTACTGACGGATCGCTGCTTAGTGTTTGGTTCGAAGAATATTCCTGTGTAAAGCGTCATCTATCACCAGTGATTGGCCACTCTGCTTCTGGGATACGACTTCAAGTACCAGTCCACTACCAGCCTCAGACAAGCCGACGCACTGTCGCGTCTCACTAACTCAAGCAGTCAAGGACCAGATGATACTGTAGTCGCAACAATTGCCTTGGAATCGGAAGTGAACCACGTAGTATCGGAAGCAGCTCGCATTCTTCCGGTGACTGCTGACATGGCCCGTCAGGCTACCGCCCAAGACCATGTACGAAAGCAAGTCATCAAGTACCACCGCAAAGGCCGCGTGCCTGCCCAAGAGACGAATTGAGACCTTACTTCAACCGGCGTGATGCATTATCACTATCCGACGGATGTCTTTTATTTTCAGAACGTGTTGTCATTCCAAATGAGTTACAACCGGCCATACTGAATCAGTTTCACAAAGGGCATCCAAGAACAAACAGGATGAAGGCCCTTGCTCGGAGTTACAACTACTGACCTCTGATGGACTCCCAGATTGGGCAAGTTTCCAAATCTTATCCGCGGTGTGATGAAGCATCCGAGTCACCCGTGAAAACATACCTACGGTCGTGTCTGTAACCGACCAAACCCTGGTCTCGTCTTCACATCGACTATGCAGGTCCAGTTGGTGGCCGACACTTTCTGGTGGTGTTCGACGCTTACAGTGAGAGGAAAATTGGAAATTCTTCCAATGAATAACCCCACAACTGCCACTACAGTCCTGGAACTCCGACGATTATCTGGTCGCTTTGGAACACCAGAGACTATTGCATCCGACAACGACAGTCAGTTAACGTAGTCCGCGTTCGAAGAGTTTTGTTGGGAGTATGGAATAATTCATATCCGCTTGCCGCCGTTTTATCCATAGAAGAATGGCCAGGCGGAACGATTCGTTGACAATCTGGAGCATGCACTTCAGAAGTCCAAAGGGAAAGGACCGAAGGAAGAGATTTTGCAAAGGTTTCTGGGGGCATCGAACGACGCCAAACCCGAACCCGCCTTATGTAGTGTCACCAGCAGAAGCACAGCTCCACGGAAGGTTCCAACACCGCATGACACTATCCGGCCACAGAAAATGTAAGTGAAAAAAATCGCTTAGCTGTAGTACCCTTTCGGTACCTAACTGTCATAGCAACCGAAGGTTGCACGAGGGCTGGGATACTACCAGGTTGCCCAAGCCTAGACAGGGGAAGTCGAGAGGCAGAGGTCGGGTTCGAACCACAAACTTTCCGGTCAGTAAATTCGCACTCAACCGGTATTGTGGAGCAACCGCCACTACGACCAAGAAGCCTATCCCGCACGCGGTTGGCAAAAAGATCGGGCAGCTTGCTGGTCCAGCATCATGGCAAGCTTTGATTGACCGAAAGTCTGGACCTAACAGCCAATCATGATCCAGTATCCATCGAATGCGAATTGCTAATGCCACATCCACAAGGCGTCAGAATTTTCAGAATGTTGTCACACATACAACGCATTGTACATGTGTTTTTGACCTGTTTTTTTTGTCGCCTATACACGTTGTGTACCTTTGGTGGTTGTTCTGACGGGAACCCTAGCTTGGAAGGTTCAGACCGAGAATCGAGCTAGAAAATTCCGTTATTACACATCGTCTCGTCCACTCTGGGTATTCGATGGTGGTTCGACTTCTGCATCACGACTTTACTTTACTGTTCTGGTTACTCTGACTCATCGCCAATTACACCCGTGCGCACCACCTCATTGCGGTCAGCTAAGGCGTGATATACCGTCAACACATCGACGATTAAACACTTGGGTCCGCTAATGTTTTCGGACGAGAAGGATCAAGTTTCAAACCATAGGGTAAGACTGCTTTTACAGCTGCCTTGTGTATACGGATCCTTAGATTCTATTAATTCCACTTCTGACGCTATGACGCAAATTCACAAATGCTGCTCGAGCCCTGATAATGTGTGAATCGACTTCTGTCACACCAGAGTCATGGATTGTGCAGCTATCCAGATAAGTTGTAGCTGTGGCAACCGGCCGGTAAGCCGGTCAACAAAACCAGGTTCTCATCCCGGAATTTTAAGAGACCTCTATAATCAACTGCGGAGGTAGATATATTACTGCAGACAGAATCGTCTGAATGTTCACATTCACATGGGAAATACACATGAAATACCTATAAAATCAATAAAACCTGGAGAGCATGGAAACGAATTAAACGGCTAACCCTAAAAATCCTGACTGCTCAGTAACTCAAAGCTGGCATACTTCAGCTGCGTTGCACCGCGGTTGTCCACCGGGAGTTGGAACGATCGAGAACACGAAAGCCTTTGAAAAAAGCCGCAACAAACTATAGAGTCCCGGAGATAACAAAAACAACTAAGTTAAAAAAACTCACTTGTGGTACTCCTTGTCGTGCTGAAACACAAAGTCTGGATCGAAGTTACCGGTTTCACGGGCCAACCGCTTGCGGCGCTTCACTCGTTCACCCAAGGCCTGGCTATGGCTTCCGATAGCGTCATCCCACGTCCGCTCTTCAATGGCTTTCTCAGCTGACTTCCCGGATGCAACAGTGCCGGTAGGATAATTCACAGTCCATTGCTGTAAGTCCTCTACCTCGTTTTTCCGTCGTCTTCCTGTAAAGTGAGAATCAAGTGATAGTCTGTAAGATGCACGAAGTTAATGAACTAGTTTTCCGAGTCACATGACACGTAGACAAACAATTACGAATGTACAATATAAGAGGGATAAGAACGCTCATCCATTGGATTCAGTGTATAACCGATCACAAAGTAAACTAGCAAATACATGTCTGAGGGCGGTCGCGGAAAACAAACTCTGATGCGGTCCTATTTTTAAGAGCGTAGAAGGATGAAATTGATGGGAAACTTCTTGGAAGTAGACCTGCGTTCATGAGAAAGGCGAAAAGAGGGGAACGAAAATTACCCATCAGGAAAATACTCTACTACTTTGATACCCCTACCCAGGAAAACACCAAGACGCTATTTTTATCCACGTTAATTTATGCTACTTCGCCACTACTGTTACGGCAACTGCAGCACCGAAATCGTTTCCTCCATGTTCATCTAGTCACCCATGACAAGCATCAGCTCGAGTACTATATTCTTCCTCACTACTCCTCAGGACTGCTGGCCACTGAAATTCCCTTATACCTTTCTTTTCAAATTTTTTAATCATCAAACCTTCACGACGGTGGTTGCATTTATCCATCCAAACTTTCACAATACTCCACAGTTATGTCCTAATTGTACTGGGACATCTTAGGAACGATTTTTCCCATCACGTCCCATCACCCGTTTATTGTCCAGCATTATTATGCAAAAAATTTCAAATTGAAATTGTTCACGGCAGCTAGGATAACAAGTATCCCGAAAAACGTCGACAAATGCCAGTTGAATTTTTTATTTAATCCGCGAATGAACATTGAGTTCGATGATTAAATTTCGGAGCCAAAGTCCATGAAATATTCTCACTTCTTAAAAGTAATATAATTGGGCAAGCTGTCCCTCAAAGTATTTACTTCATAATGAACGGCTACTTGATGGGCGAAGCAGACACGTGATAGATAATTGTGGTCTACTTAATCCCGTAAAAAAATGCTTTCTATTTGGAGCTACATCCAAGATGTTACATGATGTTTCGAATACTGGTTGAATAATTAGAGGTGTGGAATCCCAGAATGCTTGTGGTAGGCTAGCACCCGATTTCCTCTCCATCCACTCTTTCCTTTCTTCACTTTTAAGCTTTTACTAAAATTACAGCAATTTTATGGCTGTACGGTAGTGAAGGGTCAGTATAAACATTGATTGTAGTCTCTGATAACACAGTAATCCAAAGAACAATGGTTCCCGTAAGTAATCACTGTCGCAGCAAAACGAATATTGAGTCAAGACGCACATAGACAGGATAAATCGTCTGAGTGCTGGGAAGCAAACTGCTGCATGCACGTACCTGATAAACGTACTTTTCCGTATGTCAGATCAATTGCCATGTACAGCCTTTTTCGCCCAGGAGACGACCAATAAGCGATCAGTCTATGACTTAGCAACAAAGCATGAAAGCCTTTAACAGTCAACCTAGTCACGTTAGTAACTGTCGTCTCCCCGGATGGGGACCACGGAACGAGATAAATTAATTATTGACCGATAGTCATGGCTGTCATGCAGCCAATGGCGGCCTGGCATCAAAGCTATCACCTTCACTGCGTAGCTCACTCCTTGCAACGGCGGCCTGGCATCAAAGCTATCACCTTCACCGCGTAGCTCACTCCTTGCAACACAGGACAAACAGAACCACTCAATGTTAATGAACTGATTGGGCCATCGCCTCCAACGCGTGTCTCTCATCCGCTTATTTTCTTTACTTTCGGTGAACAAAGCTGTAACGGTTGGAACCAGCGAAGTTCGGGGCACGGTTTGTGAGCTGAAAAACAATTGAACTGAACCGTACTTATCCTCTATCATGTCTGCGGATTCATCAGTTCCCTGGTAGCCGCGCATACAGTCCTAGAGACCTAATTATCGAGCCCTGGGACCAGGTATATATCGGACAGGGTGTGACAATACTGCTTCAACGGCGCGTACACAGCACAAAAGCTTAGTTGGAGATGAGAGTAAGATGGAGTTCATTAGTAAACTTTTCTTTATCGTCCACAATGGTTCAACAGCCCCGTGTACTGCCACTTAGGCCGGCTACGCCCTCCCGAAGGACTTCACGACAAAGATAGACCGAGATGTGAGGAGGGTTGTGAGTAGCGTACTTTCGCCTGGCAGCCCACCGAACGAAAGCGCTCAATTCATACAGGTAACCCCGGAAAGCCGTCTGCAAACAACTGGCGAGATAAGCTCAGCTGCAAATTACAATGGTGTGCATCACGTTCAGTTGGAAAGCTTCAGCTGAGCTTCTCGTTAGCAAACTAATTCTGAAATCAGTGTGGCTCCCCAGTTGCGTGGTGTTCAAATAGGTCAAGAGGTTGCTGGAAACTGGGGGGACTACGCCTATCTGGTCAGCACCAAGAAGGAAGAAACCGACCGTGGGCTGTCGATGAGTTACCAACAATCTTGTGAGAATTGTCAAGAAAATACCGTCTACACTTTTTAGACTACTTCAGCCCAAAACAGGTTGCTGGAATCTGAGTGGCACAGGGGGGATAATGCATGGAGACGAAGATCGTAGGCCGGGGGAAAAAGGTTGGTTTCCTGATACACTGGCAAGATACGTGTGGTAGATTCAAACCTTGAAAAGCAGGGGAGCTATCTATCATTTTCGTCGACGATAGTAACTCACGAATCAAAGTTAGCAATTGAATGAGATAGAGCAACCGAGACAACTGATAAGCATCACAGGTCAGCTATTCTGCGCCTCGATTAAAAGCTTGAGGTATCATCCAGAAAACAAGTGTGATAAAGGTTCCACCTGTGTGGAAGTTGAAGGCAAATTCAGGCAATCCTACTAACCATGTAGATCCAGTGGACAATGGGATAAATAATTAACACGTGGAGTAATTTGACTGAAAGTTCACATTTGAGATGTCCTGTTGATAACCTGGTGTATAGAAAAAATGTTCGGAAGAATGAGACTTGTCTGGGACTGTCTCAGGAGACGGTTATGTTTCGCTAAACCATTCAAAGCAATGCACATGAAAAACGAACGCCAAATAAGAGCTGAAGGAAATAGACACAACTATGTATGGTACTTACGTCTTCTCAGAGGTGCTGCTGCCTTTCGTTTCCAGAGGGCCTGTGGGTTGTTCGTGCTGGCTGACCGATCACCAGATTCCGTCCGGATATTTGATCGCCGAGCTTGCGGCTGTGGAATTTGCACTGTTGATTGACCAGGTCCAGCTAAATAGCTGGCTAGCCCCATTGGGACATGATGAGTACCCATGGGTTCTGAGGTAAGACCGGCAATATCAAAACTATTGACAAAGGCAGCGGATGGGCTAATGGGTGGATTAGAAACGAAATTGGTGGAATTGAGGATACCTCCTGGCAGATTAAAGTCAGATTCGTTCACAGCCTGATGCATACTGCGGGGAAGTGAATCTGCCAGTTGCGAGGCAATCATAAATGATGTGTTAAAAGAATGAGGAGGGGATTGTAGGGGACCAGCAGAGGACCTGGAAACTGACTGATCGTCAGAGACAGCCGGAAAACTATCGCACAAGGAAGTTGAAAGCATCTCATTCTGAAGAATGTGTGAAGCGTAATCCATGATGTTGCATACGGCACCACTCAGCGTATTAGAGATGGAAGTGGAGACCGGACCATTCCGGGTTACACTCATAAGGTCGTCTGACACAATGCCGGTGGGATCAGCAAAGGACAATGACGGATCCATATCGTTCAAGATGCCATCAAACAGTGTGGTTTGTGGAGGGAAGACATGGTTTGATAATGTTGGACAGAAATTATCAGACATGGATGTGGATACAGGGTAAGTTGTATTGCATGTATGAGGACGACTGGCACCTGCTGTTGAGGCCGGAGTGCTCGGTAAGCTAGATGTAGATTGAGACTGTGGCTGTTTGTAGGACATTTGTCCAGAGCTTAGTTGTTCAAAGAGGCTATCGTTGCCAATAAGAGAGATATCCGCAGAAGTCTGTGCAGTCTGAGTAGCAGGCTCAAAGTTGCTAGGAAGCTGATTAACAGTGGGAGGCATTTCAACACGCGAATCCGTTTCGTTAGACAGGCAGGAGGTAGTGACCGAAGTGGGACACACAGAAGTAGTGATGTCAGAAACAGTAACTGCGAAAGAACCGTTAGTTGGATCAAGGGTGGGCGTCGTTTCCGGATGGATACTACTTGTATGAGACCGTCGCTCATGTCGGAATTTGTGTTCCCGATCTCTTTCTTTGCTTCGTTTTTTCTTTTTCTCTTTTTTCGCAACCTCAAACGACGGAGGTGCTTCATGGGTGTTGCAAGCTGTCTCAGCAATAGGACGTTTGAAGATCTTGAGAGACAATTTGTTTGTGTCCGCAACCACGCCATAGGTTGGTGTTGGTGACAACCCAAATTCATCACACTTCCGAGACGGGGTCGTCCCATCGTACGTTGCTGGTGTGGTAGCACCAGATTCTCCTCCAGTTTCACTCGTGTCGCCACCGCCACCGCTAACTTCGGGATCTCGATGCTTATGTTTCTTTTTCTTCCGCTTCTTTTTCTTCTTAGTGGGCGAAAACGATCGTTCATCGTATCCTGGGTAACAGAAGAAATGGCGAAATTACATGGTAACCTGGAGGATTATTCCGACACACAAAGTGTTCGCCACCATAGACAGGATTTAGCACAAGGGAAAATGAACTAGAGTAGGAAGTAAGTTATCTATGTAAACACGAACATCTTTCGCGTCGTTTCTCGAATGAAGTCGGGCAGACTATGTGAAAGCCAAACATGTCAAAGCCTACAAGTGGGACCAACAAAAGCAGCGGTACTGGAAAATGCAAATTCGAAGCCCAAGAGCAAACTTACCACTGAGTGAATCTCGGGGTTCCACACACGTTTGGTTTGTCCACGCGGTCGTATTTATCTTCAGGGGTTCCACGTGATCAAGCGAGGACTTCAGATTGAATGAAGATAAACCAAGAAAACCCCTCTTATTCTGCAGAACCGCATAATTGTGCACCAAAACGCTTGTCAGTAGGCCAGGTAACCCATTGAGATCGATGCTGTCGCTGGACAAACCATCCTTAAAGTCACTAAAATACACACACAAACATTAAGAGTTTTCAGAAAAGAATAGCCTACATATTGTCGGTTGTTGTGTTTTCCAAAGCATCACTGAGTGCGGTAGTCAAGCCCGAATTCTGGGAATTTAGATATTTTCTTGTGCTATCGGTTAACTGAGGGTCCCATAACAACGTTTTGGAACTAGGGCCACTTTGCAATGGAGCAGGGAGAGGCAATTCCGGAAGAATATCGGTTAAGCTGACAACGGCGCCCAATGTCTGGATGGGAATGCGGGATATATCGCCGTTCATCCCACGACGTCCTATCGTGAAAGTAAATGGAACAAAAGTTAGAAAAATGATATACCGGGCAAAAACAAAGAAACTTGTTGCGCATTCAACAGTTTTTTTTATCGAAAATGACAATCACATCTTGAAACAACTTAAGCGCGTCAGGCTTGACTGCGAAACGGACCAAAAAACTATGTTGCTATGAAGGCCTCGCCCGATAAGTGAAGCGGATTACCACGCCATCTGCAAATGGATCAAAGATTGTTGGAACCGCTTAAACAACTCCGTAAACAGCTCATGTTGGGTTGATACATTCATCGGGATTTTAAGTGAAGGTAACGCAGAAAAGGAAGACCATAAAATCGCATGATACCAAGAATTTTAGTCAAAAACAACTAAGTTTCCGTGTTTTTTTTACAAAGCCAAAACGATGCGAGTTAGGGCGGCCTGGTGTAGGGTCGCTGAATGTTTGAGAAAAGTAAACGTATAAATAATAAACTTGCTGTAGGACCTGTCCTTTGTTACGTACATAAGTTACGCAACCACCCCGGCGTCACTACTGATTTGAGGCCTGACCGTACAAGCAAACCATCCACAAACAATACACATTTTTGGATAAAAATCGTCCAGGAATACTATTTTGGCTACTCGCATGACACCTTACTCGACAGCTCTCGATGTGTACCGTCTGGGCTATAGGAGTCTGAATGGGGCCGATACTGGAAGTCCATGCTTGCCAGGTCTTGCGTTTGAGTTTATTGTCACCTCAAATCTAGTTTTGCATGTACTATATCATTACCATGTATGTGGTCCTTTAATAAGACCTATTATTTACTGACATTACCATTAAATGTATCCTGCGCACAGAGCCCAAGCCTATGGAAGCCCACAAATGATGCCTCTCATTTGGGCTGCGACTTGTCGCTTGTTTTTCTTTCTTTATCCGACTTGCCTCAGCTATCTACCTAAGGCAGGTTGTTCTGTATGATAGACTGTGAGGATTGGTTAGATCGTATCCAAGCCTGAAAGGCACATTTTCCGCGGTCATTGCGCTTCCGAAACGACAGTGAGTTCGGATGGAATGTCTCAAACCGGTGGTGCAGAGCCCTCCGCAGATCATGCCACCCAACCCCACCACCTAGCTACATCTAGTATGTGCTACTAATACGACCTATCATTTGTCCCATTGAAACAGGACAGGCTGTTCCCAAACACTTAAGCTTCGTCTAAAACTGGTGTCCCATGAGACAGTTGTCACTAGGTTGTCAATCCATTTCGTTTTAGGCATTTGGTGGCAGGTACCTCCTGCCATTTGCCGACAACTATCACCCTCCCAATCATTGCGATGACCAGGGCGCCATGCACATTGGGTTGTTCGGTTAGGTGCTGAGGCCACGGTCGTTGTGCTGAAGCGCAGAAATTAACAGTAGCTCAGGTGCGATCCTCAGTTAAAAGCCATGTCTACAAGTTAATAGGGAGCGCACCGCTGTCCTTCCATCGAGAAGGGGACTAATAAAGAATAGTCCCAAGGTTTGGTGCCACACCAGCGCGTGACTGACCGTGGCCAAAGCCTAGTTAACCGCTCGTAGGTCCAGTATCAAGGCGAGCTCTGATCAGTCGAAAGTCTGGACCCAACAACCAAACACGATCCAGTATCCGTCGAATGCCGATTGCTAATGCCGCATCCACAAGGCGTCAGAATTTTCAGAATGTTGTCAGCGCATACACTTCACATACGCATCGTACGTGTTTTCTACCTGTTTTTTTTGGCGTTTATACACGTTGTGCACCTTTGGTAGTTGTTCTGACAGGAACCCTATCTTGGAAGGTCCAGACCGAGAAGTAAGCTGAGAAAATACCGTTATTACACACCGTATCATCCAGTCTGGGCATCCGACGGTGGTATAACGGACCATACCAATTCCTCTATCGCAAGTAACTCGGAAGTGTCGGGAGACGGCTAGTCGTCCGCTCATGGAACGTCCGGATGCCGATGGATCAAGCTGATAACCACATCGGCAGTCCTGAAAAGTGCACTACCTTGGCTGAAATGAGACTGAAGAGATATGGAGTCAATATCGCGGCTATCAGCAAAATCCTATTGGCTGACAAAGAAATTCCTTGTAAAGCTGTCTATGTTTCTACTGAATCGGTTACCCTGCGGAAAAAACATCACAATCATCATCATCATCATCATCATCATCATCATCATCATCATCATCATCATCATCATCATCATCATCATCATCATCAGCTGTAAGAAACCGTGTACTTGTCGTACAGTGGTTGTAGCTGCCACAGTTTCGTCCGCCGATGATTTGGGGAGGTGAGGTAGGTAGCTGCGCATTGGAGGCGCGAGCTGCGTAAATGCACCACTGTCAATGGGCTGTTACGTCGGGGAATTGGGAAGGGGGCTATGCATTGAAGGCAATAGCTTGGATGCATGAGCGCCATTGAGGGCGCGATTGGGCCATGTCTGACAATGTCTCTAACCATTGATGTGGCCCGTCTCGGGGTCCCCATCCAGGAAGACGGCAGTGACCAGCGCAGCTGAGTTTGCTGGTAATGGCTTTTATACTTCGCTGCCAAGTCATTGTTTGACCGCCTCTGGCTCGTTTCCACCCTTCACGTGGTTGTGCGAAAAGAACCCTTCGAGGAAGTCGGTCGACTGGCATGCGTAGCACGTGGCCAAGCCAGCGCAACCTATGCAGTGTGATCAGTTCATCTATCGAGGGTGAGTTATTCCTCCCGAATACCATTCGACGTACTTCAGCATTGCTGATCCGGTGTTCCCACCAGATTCGGGCAATGCTCCGGAGACATCGGTGGTCAAACACTGAAAGTCGTTTGACGTCCTCGGCGCGCAGCGGCCAGGTTTCTGATCCGTATAGTAATACGGAGCGCACCGCAGCATTATAAACTCGACCCTTGACGGATAAGCTGATGTCACGCCTACGCCACAGGTGACGCAGGTTCACAAAAGCTGCTCGGGCCTTCCCAATTCGGATGGAAATATCATCTTTCGCGAGACCACCGGGACTAATACAGCTGCCCAGGTAGACAAATTTGTCTACTACCTCAATCGGTTCACCCGCAAGCACTAGGCTAGGGTTCGGGCCCACCCAGTCTTGCACTAGCACTTTACACTTTGCAGGTGTGAAGCGCATGCCGAACCGTGAGGCGGAATTAGTTAGATTATTTAATATTCTTTGCATTACCACGGCGTCAGATCCAAGAAGAGCTATGTCGTCTGCATACTCGATATCTGTGAGCGGACGCCCCGGGAGCACTTCGACCCCACAGGCATTAGAGGCTGATAATGAGTCTTCCATGATCGTATCAATGACGAAATTGAAGAGGAAAGGTGAAAGAGGACAGCCCTGTCTGACACCACTTGATGTGGTGAACTCAGGCGAGAGCTTCCCGTAGACCTTCACACGGCCGTGGGAGTTGGCGTACAGCGCCTTAAGAAGGGTCAAGAATTTAAGGGGTACACCTTTGCTCCACAGACACTGCCATAGTGCCTGGCGGTCTACAGAGTCAAAGGCAGCTTTCAGATCGAGGAACACAATCATTGTTGGTTGCTGGGAGCAGTGTCGCTGTTCAAGAATCTGTCGGAGGGTGAAGATATGATCGACGCATGCTCTTGCAGGACGGAACCCAGCTTGGTTTTCACGGATTTGTCTCTCTCTGTGTTCAGTTAACCTTCGAAGGATAAGACCAGAGAGTACCTTCGGTGCCACAGCTAACAGGCTGATGCCACGGTGGTTTTCGCACAGCGTCCGCGTACCCTTTTTGAAAATAGGGATAACTGTCGACATGCCCCATTCTGCATGCACCTTCTCTTCGTTCCATATAGCACCAGCAAGCTTTGTCAGATGGGTCACCAGGGATTCTCCGCCTTCTTTGAAGAGGGCTGGATAGAGACCGTCCGGTCCTGGTGCCTTCTCACGTTTTAGTACGGATAGTTCGTACTTTATTTCTTCTTCCGAAGGACGATCAAGGTAGCCGATCAAGGTAGCCCCGAACTGCTTGTCCTGCACGGTGATCAGCATAAAGGCAGACGGAGCTTCAGCCCCCATAGACACCGGAAGTTCGAGCAGTTATACATCTTTTTTGGTAGTTCGTACACATGGTTGGAAGATATATGCTAACGATTCTGAGATTACATGGCATCCACCTCTCTGACGTGTTCAACTAACGGCTACTGCTACGCATCCATCGATTACAGCGGTACTGTTTACAAAAAATCAAACTATTGGTGTTACCCAATCTATGTGCTGACGTGCTGCTAGGCCACGATTTCCTTGGTCTACATAACAAAGTTGGAATAACATTCGGTGGGAACCGAAGTCCACCCACCCTCTGCGGTCTAACTGCTGCTACTGTTGAATCACCTCCTCCTTTTTGCCAACCTCTCACCCGATTGCAGGCCTATCACCGCGAAATAACGGCGTTATAATCCTTACGATGAACAGTTCATACGCTTGGAAGTTACAAGACTATTGGATGAAGGTAAAATTGAACCTTCGAATTCTCCCTGGAGGGCTCAAGTACTGGTCACGAAAAATTCAAACCACAAAAGACGCATGGTAGTGGACTACAGTGAAACCATTAATCTGTTCACATACCTAGGCGCTTATCCGTTACCGCGACCGGATAAAACGACTGAAGGAATTTCCCGCCATGCTGTCTTTAGCACCATAGACCTATTGAGTGTTTACTATAAAAATTCCAATCAGTGAGAAAGACAAACCGTATAGGTTTTGAAGCGTGCTTCCAGCGTACTACTAACCATATAATCAAGTCTGAGAAAGTAAGTGGCACCTACGCTTACATCGATAACGTCACTGTTTGTGGGACTACCCAAAGTGAGCACGACCAGAACCTCAAATCTTTTTATAAAGTAAAAAAATATGGAACTAATCTTAACTGCAAGAAAAGCATCATAGCAGCCAAACAAATACGCCTTCTCGGCTATGAAGTCCCCGAAGGAATTATCAAACCAGATCCTGAGCGAATGAGCCCCATTCGTCAACTCCCTCATCCACATGACGCTAAATCCCAACAAAGAGTTTGCTTATTACTCGCAATGGATACCATACTTCTCTGACAAAATCAGTGCTTGTCAGAAATAAGACCTTCCCCTTACCGGAGCGTGTGCAACAGTCGTTCAAAAAATTCAAAGGAGTTAGAGAACGCTATGGCTATGACATTGGACTACAACGCTCCCTTGGTTGTCGAGACGGACGCCTTAGACATAGCCACTGCTGCATCTCTGACTCAGAACGGCCGACCGGTGGCCTTCTTCTCCAGAACACTGACACCGAGCGAAAAGAATCACTCTGCTATTGAGAAAGAGGCATACGCCATCGTTGAATCTATCCGCAAATGGAAGCAGTATCTCTTCGGGAAGCACTTCAAGCTGACTGACCAGCAGTCAGTTTCCTTTATGTATGGTGTTTCGCAGGATAAAAAACGATAAAACCCAGCGATGGAAAATGGAACTCTCCGCTTCTAGCTAAGATGTCAGCTGCAGACCTGGAAAAGACAAGCTAGTGACCGACACCTTATCGCGTAACCTATGCGCCCATGTGATCGGCAATGATTCGGCAATGGTAAATTAAAAGAAATTCACGATTCCTTGTGCCATCCCGGAATTACTCGCATGCACCACTTTGTTCTTTCCAAAAACTTGCCGTTATCCCTCCAAAAAATGTATGGTTTGTGCCGCCATCAAACCGCAGTTTTACAAACTACCCCCCGCTACGCTCATCAAAGCGATTTAACCATTCCAACGAATTAGCGTCGAGTTTAAAGGACCTCCGCCTTCTGTTACTCGAAACCGATATCTCCTTACTATCGTTGACGAGTTTTCCCGTTTTCCATGTCTTTCCTTGCGCAGACACATGTGAATCTACCGTTATTAAACATCTATGTATATTATTCTCTTTATTTGGCATGTCTGCCTATGTGCATTCGGATCGTGGCTCCTCATTAGTATCTGACGTATTGTCCACATTCCTACATGATAGAGGAGTTTGCACCAGCCGAACAACTGCTTATAATCCCCAGGGGAACGGGCAAGTCGAACGCCTTAAGGAGACACTCTGGAACGCAACCCAGCTCAGACTTAAGACGAAAGGCCTTCAAATCTGTCACTGAGAGTCGGCTCTATCAGATACCTTCCATTCTATACGGTCCTATGTCTGCGCCTCCACGAATGCCACTCCAAATGAACGAATGTTTCGGTTTGAACGTCTGTCATCCTGTGGTTTGTCTATACCAACTTGTCTAACTATTCCAGGACCTGCTTTACTGAAAAGATTTGACCGTGCCTCAAAGTATGAACCAGTCGTTGAGGTAGTCGAACTTACACATTGCAATCCATATTACGCCCATTTTCGTTTTCCCGCCGAAAAAGAAGGCATTGTATCCGTCCACCATCCCGTTCCTTGTGGTGATCGGACACATGTCAACGAGTTCACGCGTACCTCATCCAGTGAAGGCAACGGCGTTTAACATCCCCTCTGTCTGACTTGCACGCGTCTCCGCTCAATAACATTGAAGATAATACCGATCACACTTCATTATCACTCCCGTATCCTGGTGATGCACCTGCATCTCCAAATACATATAACCCTGGCATCTCTGATTTAGCCAGGCTCCGGCAGCGTACGCGGTCCTACATTTTAAGAGACCGAGAAGCCTGAGCACACTTATCATTACCCCTTAGTAGATTTTTACAGTCATTCATTTAGTACCTGTGTCCGAGTTACCCCTCTCTACACACAATCCAACGACCCGGGTGAATGTCATGACTATCCTTTGTGCTCACATTGTCGTTTCATAGTAACTTGCTTTCGCCTTCGCTTTCAGCTTATGTACGTAAGTGAAGTGCTATTCATTGTACGCTAGTCAGTCTTGTTCTCGCGCTCAATCAGAATCGATACTCCGTCTATCACAAGGAGAAACTCTGAAACCCCACCGACATGTTTCAGTGTGGCCCAATGGGTTGCCAGGTTCGGTGTAGTCGTTCAGCCGTAGCACCCTTTCGGTGCCTAACTGCCATGCCACCCGAAGGTTGCACGAGGGCTGGGATACTGCCAGGTTGCCCAAGCCTAGACAGAGGAAGTCGAGAGGCAGTCGGGTTCGAACCACGGACCTTCCGGTCAGTAAATTCGTGCTCTAACCACTTGTGCTATCTCGCTAGGTTGCTAGGTTCGCAAGCCGTCGAACCGCGATGGTCACCATGCCTTGAAAGCGGATGAACCTCTATTGTTGAGAGTATGATGCGGGCTGAAAATTGCCGCGCCAAATGAATCAGACCAACTCAGAATCAAGTTTCGGATTGTCTTTAAGTTGACGATAGCAGTGAGGGATTAGCGCCTGGAGAAAGCTCCCCAGGATTACGTGGCGTTTTGATTGGTAAAACTTTGCTCTGTTCCTTGGAGGCTTTTTATCAGCGAATTTATCAAAGACCGAACGGCCCTCTGATATCCAACCAAGAAATGTTGAACCGTTGAGCACAATACTTCAAACAACAAACCAGTTGGCCATCCGCTATCTCCAGTCCAGACTGCCAGCCTTCAACAGAAGCATGGACCGAATATGGAGCCCCCTCCAGCCTCAAAAGTATTCGAGTGCATATCCGTACTCAAATATTACCATGCTCCTGGTACTGACGACCTTCTACCTGTTCTGTTCAAGGACGGCAGTGAATTCCTCAGCCAGTAGCTGTATTTTGCGTCTGAGTTAGAGGCCGTCCCTGACAACTGGAGTGAATGAATATTAGTTTCCGTCTTCTAAATGGGTAGCGAACGTAGTAACCAGTGACGTCAGTTTGACTCTCGTTGTAACAAGGCTTCCAGCGTCACTCATGTTTCGTCGTCTTAAGGCGGCATGCGAAACCATGACCAGTGAGGACCAAGCAGAATTTCGAATGGATAAAGGCTGCGTCGACCATATCTTCACATTCCCACAACCTTCGTGTTCCTTGACGTTAAAGGCGATTTCTGTTGATCGGTCAGTGCTTCTAACTATGTTTGCTCAAAAGGGGGAATTCCAAATGTTCGTGAACATAATCCGATCCTTATATTCACACATTTCCAGGCATAGGAGAGGAACTCTCTGACAGCATCCCTACAAAAAGTGGTTTCCTGTAAAGATGTCCACTCTCCTAAGTTTCGTTTAAATTCTTCACTGATAAAATACTTAGGCGAGCTCCGAAAAGTTTTTATAACTTCGGTGTTCAAACCGTTGCGGGCAAGAACTTGGTCAACATGGAGTACGCAGACAACACCACTCTCATTCTTGAAGACAAAGGCACTGTTGTCCACCATCATACTATCTTTCGACAAGACTTGCACCTTCATCGTGGAAAGTCATGCTCGGGGACGTGCCTTCTCTGAACGTGCGCCATGCGATTCAAGGGAAACATTGGATGTAAAAGTTGTATGAGCTTCGACAAAAGTGTATTGGATCGAAGGCGAACTTCATGTTCGCAAATCGACATCACTTGTGGCGTCACGAAAACATCACTGGGTCTCAATGGTCGCGTGTACCAAGCTACAGTACAGGATTTGTTGTTGAGGCTGCGAGACGGCTTCTGTGGACAGAGGAATTGAGGTATCTTCAGTTTCCTGGTCATTTGTCTCAGAAGCATTGATGACATCGAAGGGCATCAACGGGTCCGGAACAAGATAATTAAATGACGGGTATTCGATTGTGCAGCAGGTACTTCAGTCGAGGAAAACATCCAGCACCATCATCTGCGATGACTCGACCGTGTGCTACTCATGCCTAAACATCGCCTACCGAGGCGAGTGTTGCTCTTCGTGTCTCCTTCAGAATGCCGGGAACTGTGAGGTGGACAACATGACTTGGAACACGCATGAAGCTGGGTGCTGTTAATGCATTCGCCTTACAGAGCAGGGTCTTTCGCGATTGTTGGATGGAGCGCTTGGATGAGTGGGCGCCTTAGAATGCCTGACGGACGCTGGCAACAGGTCCGCTGCTTATCCATTCAGTTTTGACCTTAAAGCTTTGTGGTTGCAAGGCAGCAAAACATGAGTGTCAACACAGATGGTACTGTCTCTGAAGAGTGGGGGTGTGCCCATATCACGATCAGAACAGAAAGATATGGATTGTAACCTCATGCAGTGGTCCGGTGAGGCCACTACGACAGAACGCGTGCGGTTGTGAATCAGGCGAGTGTTTGGTCCTGCTTGGAACAAATATCAGTTTTAGTCTCAACAACTCATGCAGGCAGACTAGATTAGTGATCAATCATTCGGGTCCATCATTAGTAGTAGTACCACCAACAGCGACACTGCTTCCGTTCAGCTGTAACACCCTTTCGGTGCCTAGCTGCCATGCCACCCGAAGGAAGCACGAGGGCTGGGATACTGCCAGGTTGCCCAAGCCTAGACAGGGGAAGTCGAGAGGCAGAGGTCGGGTTCGAACCACGGACCTTCCGGTCAGTAAATTCGCGCTCTAACCACTTGCGCCATCTCGCTTCGCTACTGTACAACCATGTCAGTTTATTTGAATAAAACCTTATAATAATGAGAGAAATGGGACTGGAAGGGGGACCTAGGGATAAAGTAGCAGAAACATCCGAGGTGCCCATACCGCTCAGTCAGACGAAGGTGGGCCCATAGATTGACGTCCATTTGACGTGGGTTTCTATGATTTGAAAAGTTTCAGCCGAATTTCCTCGACAATTTGTGCCATATTACTACTTCTGATCACAGCTACATACACCATCGGTTGAGGGAAGAGCCTGATTGACAAGCATAAATGCACAACCAGTTCCCTGGAGATTGAAATCGTTTGTGACGGTGTATATAATGAGTGAACCTTTTTCGTATTGCAATAACGTGCGTTCTACCTGCCCTTGGAATTGTGTCGATTCCATTAGATTACTTTAGACTTTTCTGTGTAACCTCACTAATGTCGTCAAGGGCAACTGAGTTGTTAGACGTGGCGCGGGAGTCCTGAACAAATAGGAATACTAAGGAAAATAGGGCATACATGCTCGCACAAGTCACCAGTTTTTAAACATGCCGTGTTGGGTCCCGAGATAAACCGCTGTACATAACTTTTATTGCACAAGAGATTAAATGCAAGGCGGACCTTCTGCGGAAAGTACGAATATAAACAGTAGGATAATGAAATCGAGGGAAATGTTCTTCACCAGTCCGCTGTTTTAGTTGCATGAAGATCGGCAGCCAAAATAAGGGGATGAAGATTAGAAGCATACAACGCACTTGCAGGTTGGACAACTCTGAATCGCAACCTATAGGTGAGTCACTTACAAGGTTTTTTTAACTATCTTCTACAACAAGTGAGTGACTAACTGACTTTGGCAACTGCTTTATTGAGCGTCTTAAGTGATGGCGTAATAACTTCCGGGCAGCAGCACAAACCGACCTACAAGACAGCCGACGGCAAATCACCACGTGGCCACGAAGCAAGACGTCTGTTAAACCATACTCGTTTATGGTCAGTCAGTCAGGGGCGAGGTGGCTCAGTGGTTAGAGCGCTAATTTACTGACCAGAAGGTCCATGGTTCGAACCAGGCCTCTGCCTCTCGACCTCCCCTGTCTAAACTTGGGCAACCTGGTAGTATCCCAGTCCTCGTGCTTCCTTCTGATGACAGGCAGTTAGGCACCGAAAGGGTGCTACAGCTGAACCTAATGGTCAGTCAGCCAGTCCCAATCTTTATTAGGTCTCAAGAAGTTCATGTTTGTAGCCGTCTACGAGAAACTATAGGGTGACCTCATCCTTGACCCCGTATCCTGATTGACGCTAACCACCCGTGAGACCAACTGTTTGCTTGTTTTGTAAGCAGGAAAAATCCCCCATTTAAACGGCCATCCCGACTTCTTTCAAGTTCTCTCTCTGGAACCATTTGCATCAAAATACTGCATCTGCACTTAAACTATCAACCCTCAAGACCAACATTTGAAGTCAATGCATTTTTTGATCTACTAGTAATCCTAATAACATCCAATCACACACACAAGAGGTTCGGAATTCATGGGTCCCACATGAAACACAGTAAACCCAACACAACTTCACGGGGGTATGGAAACTTACAAGTGTATGAAGTCCGAAAAGTGGTTTACTGAATCATCATCATCATTATCATCGACAGCATGACATCTGTGTTCCACACCGATGCTTCGCTGCCGTACAACCATGATTTATTTGAAAGCCTCATTGTGAAGAAAAGAATAAAGGTGGACGGGGAAGGGACTTAGTGCTAGCTTACTACAATCATTCCGAGGTGCGTACACCGAAACCCCGAAAACGATGTGTGCACCGGGAACTAAATCAACGTAGACATGAATCGCTGGGACCTAGTGAAAGAGCAGGTGGCTTATACCCACCCTGGTGAATTTTGTGAATGGGCATGAGCCACGCCAAAATTGTCCGACGGAAAGTATAAATATAGGAAAGGTCAAATCTAATTTATATTTGTACTGAGTGAGCTCCCTTAAAGATTACAGCTTATACCAAGGCATGTTTGATTGTCTCACCATCTCGTACAAGACCAAACAGTACGTTAACTAGGCTTCTGATATACTAGTACTACTGCTTCTTATGACTGACCTACCATTGATTAATTCATTCGCATCTACTCGACGCCGATGACCACAAAAGACGAGAGCAATCAGATTTAATCAGGATCATCTCGATTGGGTGATTAAATGAAGGCATTAAGTGTGCGCAATTTCAGTGGACAAGGCCACCTCATACTTTATCGAAGGTAGAGTTATTCAAGCATTCGCGACTTGACACGTAGGACTGCTAACCTCTAATTCCTTCACAATAGGAAGGAAGCGGCCTGCGAATCTATAAGAAAGGATGCTAGTGGCTGTCTACAACCTCTAGGCTGCATACACTCAATGTCTGTTGTAGGGAGAGCCCCAAACTAATACACAAATTAGGAAATGTATGAAATTGAATAAGTGCAACGAGCCGCCGTTACGGCCGCGGAATGGATGATAAGCACATCTTACAGGATGGACAGAACGTTCTGTATCAGTTTCAAGTCCTCCAGAAGTTACAGGCGATCCCAATGGTGTCAAGGTTTTTCAGAAAATTCAGGTCGATAAGCTCAGAAATTCATACCTCTCCGTGAGAACGACACCAGGAGGGATATGTAAACGATGTGTGCAAAAAGAGCAGGGGATACCCACGGTATATACTGGAGGCCCTTTTGACTGGGGTGAGGGTAGTATTGAGCGAAATTGCAAAGCCAAATTAGGTCAAACGTGCAGAAATCATGTCACTTGGAAGACCTAAAGATCACCCGTCAAAAGAACATGCGGTGGTACTAAGTGAACGTAGTTCTCTTCTTGTCCTAACCCACTGAACATTAGGGTAAACAACAACCCCACTGACTGCCAACATATGCATGTGCCGACGATGCAGGTAATGATTTGCAGAAACTGCGTGCGTACGCCTATAAGTAATGATGCAAAAACATTTTCATCGCTTGCACTAGTACAGATAGGCATTGAAACGCATTACATGATCCATGTGGAATGAAATTATTTTATAGTTTGGATAAGAATACTCTTCACAACGACAACCCGAAGCAAAAAATGCGTGGAATTAGTCGAAAACGGAAAATAGCATGTGAAACATGTATCTAACCGTATGAATATGGTCCAGTTCAACTTACCTAGAGGTCAACACAACATCAAATCGCCAAATTCTTCATCCTCCAGAATATTTCAACTGTGCAGACATATTAGTGCAATGTGAAAGACTAAAACAAATGGACTTCCAGGTGCAAATCGAATCGGCAGCCCGGACACATCGTGTGATGTCCGATTCATGACACCGTTACGTACGCAAGCTGGTTCTTAAAAACCCAGGTTTTCAGTAACGCAAAACATCTTTAAGTTGTCAGGGGCCGTTTCAATATCATCATTCCAGGCCGATACACATGATCGATGCCTTTGCCCAGACTTCCCGGGTCGGTTTCATTCTTGGCGTTCTGCAGCTTCCGCGCCTTTCACGTTCATTACAGAGTGAGATTTGTTTCTAGAACGTCTGGTTCTGAGGTAGCACTTCAAAGCGCAACGCCAATCACGGGAGTAGATTTCGGAAAGGGCTTCGGTGTTCGTAACTGTCACATCTCCACTCTAGATCCCCCACCAAATGGTAGCAGGCAAACACTTAGACTTCTGCGATCACTCGCGAGCTCGTGCCCGAACACTGCAAGACAGGATTCCTGTTCACCTGCAAATGAAATTCAGTGAGCAAGTCACCTATTCGGGCCGATCAAAGAGGAGGAGACTTGGAAAAATACCGAAAAAACGGCAAAAAGGACTATAGTTGGTGTCTGTGCTTCTGGGGCCATTGGATACTAGGCGCACCACACGCTCCTTGTCCTACTGAGTTCATTGCAAATTGAAACAGCTCCGTGTGGTCTGGCTCATCATTTTACTTTCCACGTGCACTTGTTAAGCCCCAGTTTGGAATTCCACATAGTCGATTATCAGCGACAAAGCCTGCTATCTGCGATAACCTTGCGTGGTTCAAAAACACGGCATGCTGTTGCTCACAACTTCTTTAAAACTCATATAACAAGCAAATGTATGGTAACTAAGTAGTATATGCAAACCCCACCCAGGCCTAGATATTAAAAGATTTTCGTTTTCAAACCGCATAAAGTTTCGGATGGCGTGCTTATCGATGACAAAGTCTATATATCCAAGAAGATAATAAATTTAACTGATAGGGAAAAGTTCAGGTGGTTGAACAAACAGAAACCCATCAAAAAAGGAGAAAGCCAAGTCGGGTGTCAACTCGTTTCATTTCACGAACATTACTGGGTTGATGATGAGAAACACGAACAACCGATGCCCCAGGGCCATTAAATACCCAAGATAAACGGACTTCCGAGGACCAGCAATCTGCTTGCGTGTTGAGGCTAATCTCAGCTACGCTAAACTCATCACAGCACTGACTGGCCTAATGGTTAGCAGTTATTTTGAAGCCACATATTCAAGGGGTTAACTTATGCAACGTTAGATACAGTGGATTTTGCTGATGAGTACGAAGGTCCTAACAATATGGACAGAAGCAAGCGCCGTGTGGGAGTTCAGTGGCCGCTCACAAATGTATTCCAACATGGAGCCATCAATATTTTCCACATTGTTTTGGTTAAAGTTTCTCCCAATTTTGAGGGCATTCCCCGGTGAACCGGTATTGCTTTGTGCTTGGATGTTACCTTGGAACGTTTGAACTTGCCTTACCGACACATGAGGTTTATAATGACGGCAGTCCACTGGACGCATTTCTGGCTATTAATAATAGAAAGGATGGATGCTCATAGAGTGTGTTCCGAAAAACACTTACTATCTGTACCGGATAGACGACACTCTGATGCTGACTGGAAGCATGGAAAGCCTCCGTCAGAGTGTGAGTGTTGCTTTGTGGGGGGTTGTCTGTGGGGTTGCTTTGTACTTACATGCGGCCCCGCCAATCCCGATTATCCTCTCTGATACCACCCCTGTATCTTTTTGCGATGCACTGTGGCTTCAAGTTCCGCTGCGCGGGTCCGATTCTCTCCTTCTCGGTGTGGTCTACCGTAGCCCCTCGAGTCCTCCGGAAGATGACCACTTCCTCATACGAACCCTTGGGCAACTCTAATCCAGCTACCACTTCACTCACGTCCTGCTGGCAGGTGATTTCAACGCTCCAAAGGCCCCCTGGACGGAGCTCCAGTGCGTCGGATCAAGTGGACCTTTTGCAGCGGCGTTGACCGAAGTCGTTCAACAGAGCGCTTGGACTCAACATGTCGTAGCACCCACCAGATACCGCGCGGGCAAACAACCGTCTCTCCTGGATTTGGCCATCACCAACGAAAGACATTTCGTTGACCGGGTGACCATTAACGCTCCACTGGGACATAGCGACCACTGTGTGCTGACCTTTGATTTCGTCTGCTATTGGGCCAGAAATCCCGAACCCCAAACGTGGATTCGAAACTTCTGCCGTGCAGACTTTTCGGGAATGCGCATCTTTCTTAACCAAGTTAAACTGGGGCCAGCCTCAGTGGAAGACTTATATAGGACTATTGTCCAGAAAGTTCACGAGGCTGACGCGATGTTCGTCCCAAAAAAACCAGCACGCAGTCGGATGAGCCGTAAACTACCCAAAAGGATCCGGCGTCTTCTGGAAAAGAGGTCACAACTATTTCTCAAAAAGTTGACTACAGGAGACACAGAAGATGAGCTGGCATTTCGTAAAATGCGGAACCGCTGTAAATCGGAAATCCGCCAATGGAACATACGAAAACAAGCCACCATTCTAGACCTCGCCCGGAAGAACAGAAATGTGCTGTTCAAATACATGCGGCATCGCCGAAGAAACAAACCATCCGCGTTCTCCCTGAGGGACAGGAACGGGGAACCCACGAGTGACCCAATAGTGGTATCTGAGTTCTACAGAGATCACTATGCAGGTCTGTATTCAGTCCCAGCGTCCTCGTCACATCCAACGTTGTCAAGGCGTACCTACGAACGGCCTCTAACCGACTTGGTATTCACGGTGGAGGACATTCGTCAACTCCTGCACAAGATCAACCCATTCTGCGCGTTGGGGCCCGACGAAGTCCACCCAAGGATCCTGAAGGAAACGTCGTACACACTGGCAACTCATTTCCATCTGCTGTTTCGTCAGTCGCTTGACGAAGGCCACCTTCCCTCTGTTTGGAAGGAAGCGATTGTCACGCCAATCTACAAAACTGGTGACCGACTATCGCCTGGCAGCTACAGGCCTATAAGCCTCACTAGCGTGCCATGCAAGGTGATGGAACGCATTCTGAAGCGAGCCATTCTAGATCACCTTACTTCCAACAACTTGATTTCTCAAGCTCAACACGGATTTCTCCCAAACCGTTCCTGCGTGACGAACATGCTCGTATTTATGGACAGCTTAACCCAAGCCAAGGACGAGGGACTCATATCGGATGCCATATTTTTCGACTTTTCAAAAGCATTTGATCGAGTCCCACACGTCCCTCTGCTCCACAAACTCGAGTCTTACGGGATTCAAGGGAAAATCCTACACTGGATCAAGGCATTCCTATCAGACAGATCATTCCGAGTGAAAGTAGGCTCGACCTACTCTTCTGCGGCGCCGGTCTCCATTGGAGTTCCTCAGGGCTCCGTTTTGGGACCTTTGCTGTTTCTGATATACGTCAATGACCTTCCAGATGTTCTTTCAAGTCCATGTCTACTTTTTGCGGACGACTTGAAATCGTGGAGTTCCAATGCCAGTGCCCTCCAAATTGATGTAGACGCCGCAAAGCAGTGGTCGTTGGACTGGCACCTTCCTCTGAATGACGAAAAGTGCGTCCATATGTCATTTGGAGGAGACTCAGCGAACTCCTTTGTCATGCATGGTGAGAAAGGACCAGAAGACATCACGAGGATAGATGCCAAAAAAGATTTGGGTATCTGGCTCTCTCCAAACCTGTCCTTCTCACTGCACCTTGAGAAATCGGCTCAGAAGGCATTCGCTGTTCTACGGATGATTCGGCGTACCTTCTCTCGTATTACTCGCACGGACTTCCAAATACTCTATGGGGCCTATGTCAGACCGCTCCTTGAATATGCCAACCCGGTTGTCTACTCAGGACGCACGAAAGACGTAATCCTCATTGAGCGTGTCCAGCGAGCTGCTACGAAAATGGTTGCCGGTCTCAAGTCCATGGACTACGAAACGCGTCTCGTGGTGCTCGACCTCTTTCCCTTGGAGTATCGTCGCCTCCGAGGGGACTTAATTCTTACTTACGCCCTGTTTGAACAAGGCTTGGCCAACAGGTTTTTCACCGTTGACCCAGCAAACACACGGCGGGGACACGGTAAGAAGATTTTTAAGCTCAGAGCGCACACCTTCATTAGGCAAACTTTTTTCTCATTTCGGGTAGTTGCTGCGTGGAATAACCTTCCTGAGACGGTTGTCCACGCTCCCTCTAGAACTCAGTTCAAAACACTATTAGACACTTATTTACGCGAGTCCTCGCGCTGGCAAACATACTGCCCCGCGCTGAGAACTTAAAGAGCAGTGCTACACCCTTTTATCACTTGTGCCTTTCAGGTGAACGACAGCTGCCGAACGACAAGAACAAAACCGACCCGGGGAACTTGGGCAAAAGCCTCGCTCCTGTGTATCAATCCGTGAATCCTTGAATCCGTCCATTCCAATGTTGCTGCCATACGTGAACTTTCTGAATAAGTGTACCGCTGACGGACCTGTTGAGACTAGTCTCCACACAAATCCCACGTAATCAGGCTGATACACTCTGGTCCTCGGCCTCTTCCGTCGAACTGCGGAAAAAATGTGTGCAAATACGCTGTTCGCAAGGTTACATGAGGCTTACTCAACATGTCGCGTTGTTTGAGGATTCGAATTACTCATATAGACCGCTCGTTTCATTTTGGTGAACTCCAACGTGGGGAGCAAACAAAGAAACCGGAACATTCACAATTCGATAGTTGTCCCCCGCCAAGATGAGGAGGTAGGTTTTCGTTTGCGTCCTGGAGCGTCTCCCCAAATTTCCGAAAAAAATGGCCAACGAAACACCCCTCCTGCGTATTGTGGTCAAAGACCTTATTGCCACGGACAACCAAGAAAATCCTAATTTAGCATTCACCATACTTCTCCGCCAGCGGACTGACGTATTCTTAGTTTCACCGACGCCGCCGTAATAAGTTCGTCAATGTTTTTGTTATTTATTCAGGAACAAATCCGGGTCACCCCTAAGCTGCTCTGAACTAGGTGGTGTAACAAGGCCTTCTTTTGCAGGGTAAGCCAAATTATTTGATTTGTAATCACGCGAAAAGCCTGGTTTGAAGGCTGGCTCGTCGCCTTGTAACCGATGAGGCGGTGGAGAATGCCTGTATGCATCAGACTTCGTGTTCATAATATATCATTCAAACTTTTGAAGTCAAATAACAGGTCCATGGTCCATGACGGCGTACGTTTGCAAATACTGAGATTTCCCCCACTGAAGGCACGTTAAGTTTGAGCGGTGTCGTTAATACCCCATCACCCTCAAGAAAACGAAAAAGGTTTCGAGCTCGGGCATTTCGGAACCCACTGAGATGAATGATGTGCAAGCAGCCGCCTATGACATTTGGCACTGCCGTCTCCATTTCCTTACAGCCAAATTGCACTGCCTTTTGGGGTGCTCAAATCGCCCGAATGAGTTGAAGTTATTTTCCAGTTGTGGTACTCTCCGCCGGGTACTTCAACCGGCTCTCCGGTGCGACAGGTTTCCACACGTTGCCGGCATAGAGCGACCTGTAATATGCAGCCAACTCGCGCAACATCGTCTGTTGTAGTGTTAAGTTTTTCGAAACGTAATTGGTGAGCAATACGCCGACTGTTGAATAATATTGCTGAAGTGCTATCTACTGCTTCTGCGCGTGATAAAAAGTTGGCCGTCACTGGGCGACCGTCCATTTTGGCCGTGGTTTGTCAATATTGGAATCAAAATGGTTGACAGCTGTGCATCCTTGATCGCTGACGAAATTACGTGTGTATCTGAAGTTTTGTTTATCTGGCGTAGGATGGAAGTGCACGGGTCGTTTGTGTGTTAACTAACCGAGTACATAAGCTGCAGACGCTTCAATGGCTCCCATGCTACCCGTCTACGAGGAAGCAAAACTTAAGAGGACAATTCAAATCTTTTATTTAATGGTTCGGTCTGAACGGCAGCTTCCTGTGAGCCACTGTTTACGAAAGTAACTAATAATAATGCACCAATTGAGCTTTGTTCGGACTTGCTCTAAATGACATTACCGCTTTGCTCACCAATCCGGCCGCGTTCATAATGGACTCAAGAGCGCTGAGTATGCCACACTGCTTTCACCCTTCTAGGAACCCCCGGCTATATTTAATGAACTTTAACTTTAGTGGCCTTACTTCTTATACCAACTCGAAGTGTGCTGGCATGGTAGTGGTATGGTCAGCAAAATACTGTCCAGTGACTCCTTTGTATTCCACTCCTTACCTTGCTTATGCTCATTCATTCTTCCTGATGTTTTCGTTCACAAACACGCTGTGTGTATGGAGGCGGTGATCGTTCCCAATAAAGGCATCTTTTTAGTCCGCCTAGACCACGCCTCAACTCAACTACATTGGCCATTCTGTTACATTTTTATTTCCGTTTGTCCGACACCATCTGACCCAAAATAATGTTAAAAAAGAATGAATGTATGCGCTTAATAAGTTTTCTTGCAACTTTGTATGCGAGCGACTTTTAGATGTCAACAAATGATTCAAATGGGGAAGCCGTTTATCGAAATACGGTAAATAAGCATACCGGAAACGTGGTTTGCTTAACCTGGACGCATGTATTAGGTATTTAAGATACCAGAACAACTTCTGGATTTTGATGTAACTCTAAACGTTCCTTTGACGCAATTTCTGCAGAGGGCTTGTTTGTGTATAAAAAAAGTGTCATTGTATTTTAAACAGCTGTTCTCAGATTAACCATCATGTCAGAGGCATTCATTCTTATCCGCTAATTCGTAAAAAGGTGCAAAAAGTTGATATCTTCAGAGTATAACGTTGACTTCTAATAGTCCAAAAGTCTGATAAAATAAGTTGCCACGAACTTAATATAACCCAAGTTCTTACGCCGGATTTTCCGAAGCAAACTTGCTATCGCCCCGAAAGCAGCAGGTCTTCGTTAATAGAAGCAAAGTCATCATTTATAAATGGCGTCAGTGACGAAAATCTGTTGGATGAGATGATATTTAAGTCGTGTGTAGAGTACTGCTGCTTGCAACTCCACTCATTGGTTCCTAATCTCAGTTAGTGAACACCCCAAGTTAAAATCGCTCGATTGTGCTTGCAACTCCACTCATTGGTTCCTAATATCAGTTAGTGAACACCCCGAGTTAAAATTGCTCGATTTCAAGGGCGGCGAAGCCTGCTCCGCCCATGCCGCACTGCCAGACGAACAAAGCATACTTAAATGGCTAACACATGGCTCGTGGACCATAAAAACTGGTCGCTTGCGATATGCAGCTTACATTGCCCATAGCAGATAACTAAACGAACAAAGGCCACGTGTGTGACTGAAATGTGTCCATTACTTTCAACTGTTAACAGTCAGTCATCCAGCTGGAGGATGGGAATAGTCATATTTAACTTGACGTTTGATGGTCACGCAGGTTCCGGAAGAAAATATCAGGATTTTCAATGTGGTCGGGGTTCAGTAAGCCGCGTGCTGTCTGGAACAAACAGAAACGCTTTGTCGGTGTTGAAACTTGCTTAACTTCACGATACTTCCCCATTCATTTGTTTATATCTCTTTCTTACTCTTCATCTTCGTGCCCGCAAATCACACTGCCAAAATGGCCGCTCCGTCTGACACTTGTATATCGGTGGGTGTATATGTGTGTAGGTGCGCAGCGGAACTTAGTCATGCGTTTTTGCGACCAGATTGCTCAGCCTGCCCTAACTTGTTCTGCGATAATTTCCTTGTGATCTCAACGCCAAACAGAATCACAAGAATGACCACAAAATGGGTTTCAAGGAAAGTTGAATTTCACAGCTCTAAGGAAAACATCCTAGACTGAGGATGTTAGCCCACCTGCGGACGATAGATATGCAGTAAACGGCGGCGTAAGGGGCCAAGTGTTGATCCTTGTGGCACCGTATTTTCAAGTCCTGAAAGATTGTTCGGGTCGTTAAGGTGAAAAATGAAACCTCTTGTTTATCCGAAACTAGAGCAATCAAAACGCGGCGGATATCGTGAAACAAAGTTATTGGAGTTTTTCCTATCTATTGGAGAACAATCAAACTGAGGCAAGATCAGACATCTACAGTTTGAATGTGGTGGGCAATAACACAACGGAGGAGGGCAAAACTGAGGCATCCAACCCGGCATGTGATGAGAAAATTTCAAATTGCGGAAAGTGAGGAATCAGAACAAAGGATCTAGTAAAGCAGCTGCGTTATAATGATCCTGCTGGTTGATTTCAACTAAAAGCTTAAAACATTGCTGAGTCTACATGGGCTTGGACAGTTATGTTTACAGACAGAATCGCAAAAGCGCAAACTAGCATGATGAAGTGGAGAAATCCGCAGTCCGGGTTTATGATAGCTTGAAAATCAAAGTCATGGTGTACATTGTAATTGTATAAACTTATTGTCGTCCCTGTTGGAGCAGAGTCAGGCATATAACTTCCCTGGGGGGGGTGAGTTTCTGCTAACGCACGCGATAGGACACGAACTGTACAGAAGATGACTGAATTTGTGGAGAGCAAACACTGAAACGATGATAAGATCCAAACGAACGGCTGGGCTGATCAGAACAAATTTGCTTCATAGGCCACTGAGGCCAGGTAAGGAATTCGTTCAGTTGTAGGCAAAGAAACGAATGGGGAGAGGGTGCGGTCAGGAGTACGAAGAGGATAGTTGCGGGTGTGACATCAGACTGAATACTGCAGGGCCGCGTCTTATTGCACCGGCATACTTTGGTTTCTAAACAGCTTTGTAAGGGACGTCAGGATTGAAATGTTCAAACCGGGAATGTGCGATTCTGTAGGCAGCAGGATTTTGAATTGGCCAAGGAGATCCATAGGAGTTGATCAAAGGTGATGTAGGCTCACAAGCAGGTTAATTTTGGCTGAGGACGACTTTGAATGTAACGCACAGACGAGGCGGGTTGGAGACCAACCATATCGGCTTTAAAGCTGTAAGAAGGAGGAAATGGGATGAGGTCAGTAAGGTTCAGTGAGTTTAAGGAGAGATCATTATTAGGAAAGAATGACTTTAAGTTTATTACAGTAAGGTTAGTGGCAACTAGTGACTAATTAAGAGATGATAAGGATGGAGCGCTCAGTAGCCCAGCAATCAAGAACTGGCTAAGCTTGCAAACATAATTTTATTACAGTACAATACACGCAGAAGATCAGCATAAGATGCAGAGATGTGGCAGACAGCGAACAGTGGCAATGAACAGAAAACATATAAGAACTAATGGGGACAGAGGCTCTAAAGTTGTAGACTAGTTGATCTACAATTTGTTACATGAGTTAGACATCACCATAATTTGGGAATGTGAGAGATAGGGTCATCAGTCCCCGGAACACTGCTAGCGGCTTTAGTCAACAAGTGGTGGATGGCGAAAATACCCCTAAGCGCCAGCATTAGATGCCAGCAGTGAATGATAAGGAATTCATTATATACTTCAAATTTATATTTTTATGTGTGACCACTTCTAGGAGCAGTAGCGAGGAGTGTGTTATATTTGCTTGACGAATTGTGCTTTGGTGCGGCGCAACGTAAGGCGAAATTGGCTACGGCTTTCACACGTCAATGTAAGCCATCGGAGCCGCGAGGTATTTTCAGGCTACAGCATGTTTATGTTTTCAAAAAAATTTACAGACGAAAAATGAGAATTTCAACAGTTTTAGAGTACAGCGTCGCTAGATAAGTGGCACAACCGGGACAAGGTTAGCCCAGCAAATACAAGGAGATGACGTTAGTGCTTTTTTTCGGAATTCCTGAATTAAAGGCTGGGTCGAAAACCACCGGCGATGATCGACGCACCCTTACAACTGAAGGGGCGGGAGGTATACGAACGCATCGTAATGCAATGCACAATGTACATACTCACTGCAGGGCGTACCCGACCACTACACGAGGTTTCCAGCTATCGTGCATGCCGCCAGATCTACAAGGTGACAAGTCAACCAGCAGTCATAAACGCGACCCGTGCATCAATGAAGAACTTCAGCTATGAGATATTTTTCGGTTTGGGGAAAGCCAGGCCGATAAATCGACTCAGGCATTTTGAAGAAACAAGCAGCAGACAGCCGCCGCAAAAGGGAGGTCGCATGGGGGGGTAAATAAAATGGCAGCTGTTGAGGAGATCAATATCACCAGAAACCGTTTAATTTTCGAGCTATTGTCAATTTTCTTGTCTGAAAATTTGAACTTTTAAACTGCGCACTTTTTCCGCCACGTAGCGCACTATTCCAGAAGGACCGCGCTTCTTTCCTATTGGCCAGTTGGACATTGTTTGTGCTAACTTATTTATTGTTTCCCAAGGCCACTCATAATGTGGATATTCGACGATACTATTACCTTACTTCGACTTTGGACGGGACAGTAAAAGCTCCGGTCTTTTTGCTTCTTTCTTCATCTGGAATCGTTTGGCTCGCGTCATAGCTAAGAATCTGGGCACTCGTTGTCGAGTTGTTGATCGTATTCGTTCAGATGCATAACAACAGCCACCACTGGGAAAGTAGTAATATAATGGAGATGTTCAGAGAATGTGCACTATAGCCAAACGGCGCCGGAGCGTTGGCGTGGGCTACCATTGCAAGCAGAGGTGCACCGCAAAGTTGTGCAGCCATACAAAATTTCTTTTACTGTATATCAGCAGACAGACCATTTTTGAGTAGGTAATTGCGCTGTGATAAACATAAATTCTGATTTCGGCTTGGTTCATATAGGTTAGTCAAAGCTATGCAAAAACAGGGCACCAGTCGTTAGACAGAGGTTGCAGAGTAATCCGGGGCTGGAACCTAGCTAGGCATATATATATATGTTAGGCACATATTGTCTGAGGAAAAGCCGGGCCAATCACGCAACACAAGCATATCGAGCAGGCAATTGAAGCAAGTAAACGAGACGGGAGAATATATTACAGGGATGATTTTGCCCATCACCTGCATCTTCGCTAAAGTTAAACGTCCACTGGATGCAATTAAATGACTAGATCGGGAATAGCTGAGTATATAGGAGGGTAACATCACCCCTAAAACTAGGGGAGCTATCTCTATATTGTAAGTACAAATGACGTTGTGTGTTTGGGAAGATTGTTCCAGATGCAAACGTATTAAACTAGGAAGTAGTGGCGTAGGTTGGTACGAGCTTGTGGGCACACAAAAAAGTTGTTGAACTTACGGAATTTGTAGCATGGTATCAATATTTTCTCCAGGCCTTAGCCTCCAAGTCGTTCCGATGGACGTAGCTTCTAGATTGTAGTGACTTGGCCATGTCGACTTTGTTGTAGCTTCAGGCGTTGTCTACCGTACCGAATTTTACATGTGTGTCGAATTATTCTGCAGTTTCAGGCATCCAAACCCAGCGTCTGCTTCTGAAAATAAAAGTGTACCTTTTCCGCGTTGTATGACTGATTGTGCCCTATGGTATGCACCAACCAATTAGAGAATATACATAATCATTACCAGCACTAATAATAAGAATAATAGCTTGGGGGGTAAATACCAAGTTTCACTCCGTCACACGTCGTCCCCTAACTGGTTACCGTCATGGTGAATGGGCCGTTCAGTAGCACGGGCGCTTCACTCTCGCCGGTGGTTCTGAGCATGGCCTTTAATACAGGAACTCAATAAAAGAGCATTGTTGTTTTTTGTTTGTTGCTGCTGGGCTGGATTCATCCTTGTGGTGCCTTTTAACTGGCAGAGCTATAAACTACAGACGATAAAAAAAGGAAAAAACTGGGCTTTTGTCTGTTTAATAAAAAAAGAAATTCGTAAATACGCAGATGGGATAAACCCAAGACTCTGTGGTGCCCATGGCTTACGTCGACGTGCGGAGCTGCAGCTGCTTTCGTCATAATTGAGGTCGTACCGCAACAAGGCGCGTCCAGTCAACCAAAGAAAAGGCACGCACCTACCTACTACTCTTAAGAGTGAAAATCTACAATGAAAAATTTATGCATACAGAGGTTCCAAACCCTCCACTACAAGCATGCAAGACTAGTGCCCAAAGACTATTTATTCGTCATGCACCACATGTTAACTTGAAGCTGATAGCGATGCTTCGGGGACAAGTGATTGTTCCTCTTCCACATGCTTTACCTCACGGGTTACGATAATGCGCAACTGAAGTGATAAGTACGAGATAAAATAGTCCGTCACCTCAGAAGTTCATCCCCGTCAGTCCTTATACGTTTGATTTCCTTAACCCACTACCTCTCTGCGAGCTTATACCGGTTTGCACTAGATTTCTTGTACTTTTAACCATTTTGGAGGATTTTTAGTCTGTGCTCCTCACAAAAATCAATAATTTTCATACAGTTCGCGTTCTGGCTCGCGTGTTGTCACCATCTCACTCTCCCAAGGAACTATTATGCCCAACTCCACAACAGCGACACCAGTGAGTCTCTACGGTTTCACTGTACACCATGTTTCCGAGATTGTTGTTAACATTTATCCGTCTTGCTAGCCCCTCCACATCATCATCCCCACATACGCTTTTTGTGACCCTGGCCATGAGCCCAACAGTCCAGGGCCACGAGGTCTCAGCAGTTGTTTTAGGTTTCAGTTCAACTTGACCGGCTGGACGACGCCAAACCTGCTGCTTCAGCAGATCTGATGTTCCGGTTCCTCATTTTTCGTGGTTTACACTTCTCTTGTCATATATCAGGCATGATGCCTCTTGTTTTACCCTCCCTGGTTTTCTTTTTGCCCGTCACCTTCAAATCCTAACGAGCTAATCTTGCTCGATGTTTTCCCCAAAAAAGAGCATAGTAACTGTGCTTTTCTGCCCCTCCCGGTTTAGTGGTGAGCACTTCTACATCGGATAAAGCCACAGTCCCCGCCAGTCATGCCTTTGTTTTGAATATAAACTTATGACAGCATGCCACCCACAAGTTGGAAATAAACATTACTATTATTATTAATGACTAAAATTTCCATTCATGCTGTTTTTTAGTTTTCGCATCGGCCGGCGAGGAAGACACACCTCAAGAACATAGTCAGCTCCTACCACTACTCGAAATGTAGAGCACACTAGTAAAGACTTTTGGACGTCCCTTCATATGCAAAAATAGCGACCTTACTTCGTAGTGTGTCCATCGAGCAGGTATTTGTTTTATGTCGCCATCGGTATTCTTACTGATCAGCGGTTGATTGCGGTCAATTGACTGTGCTTGCAAGTTCTGTTCCATTCACGGTTTCTCACTATCTCACTCACGTGAAACATCAACTTATCGCATGATGATGCGATGCACCAAAGTTGGTGTACAGATGCCCCGCGTTCTGATATCGCGTGTTTATGCCACAGCTGCTGAAAGTCGTGATTCCTACAATACCTACAAGTTAAGCATCCTAGAATGTCGCTCAAGAAAGCAGGATTTCATGCTGTAGGTTACGTTTACTCATTTGAACTGGCGTACTAGAAAGTATCTTGACCCACTGTCGGCACCAACCACAAGATCTCTGTGTGTAGCTAGGTAAGACGGGCGCTGCGTCGAAACATCCCAGGAAACCCTTGATTAGGCATACACTTACGGTAATAATCACAGGTTTCTGTCCGAAGAGAGCAAAAGAGAATAACAAACATGGCCAACAACAACACGCCAAAGAAGCAAAGCCAACGGGCACACTTGTAACATGATAAGGAACTACAACCTGCAGAAAAAACAGAGGTACAGTGGAGCCGGATAGGCACTGGGAATTCTGAGGCTGGCATTTTTGAACCGAAACATTGACTCATCGCTGCCGACGGGTGACGTTGAGCAGTTGGGTTAATACAGGTGTTCGTGGAGAGCGTAACTGGGGAGTGTGAGTTGGAGTAACCAGCAATAGTGGTAAACAGCAGCGTATTTATTATATTATTATGCTCGATGGGGTCAGTGATTTCGTCCTTGGGGAACAATCACAGGTAGTCCTTTTCGGTGAGTGGATTATTCTTATCGGTTTTGCGAAACGGGGACCGCAAAGGAAATCGTCGAAGTTGTGGACACATCATGATAAAAGTGCAGCAGAAAAACGAAGCTGCTTAGTCTGGTGTAAGGGTTTAGAGTATCAGAATGACCAGCTGAGGCGGCTCCTGCGTCCGGTAAGATGCCCGTTCGCAAGTGACAGTGTGTCAGGACGCGCCCAGACATGGAAAAATGCATGTGCAGATAATGACGCATTCCCAAGGTCACTAGCGGTACCACACGTTTCGGATAGCAGGTGCGTTGGCGGAGCTCATCAAACATGGCTTAGCGAAATACGACCAGCGCAGTGGGGCTGAAATTGTTCACGACCGGAACGCCGTCATTGGCTGTGCGGAACGAACAAGTGAACGACCATAATTGGCCATTTAGTCATCTTATATATTTACGCAGAGGCTCTGTATGTTTGTCCCGACAATACAGTCGTGTCACGAGTTCTCTTCCTTCTTATCGCGTGGTCTGACTGGCTCAGTGCAGGCGTAACCAATAGACGACTACTCACGAAAGAACAATGTGAAGGCATAGTCGAGGGAAATAGGAAAATTGTTGCTGGCATGCCACTAGGCTAGATATGGCTGTTCTGTCCCAGCAGCGCACCGCTGAACAGCCCCTAAACGGTCGTAAATGTTTTGTCCAGTGGGCGAAGGACGTCCCTCTCTAAAGTCAGAGGATTTAGGGTTGAGAATCAACACAGAGAAAATCTGGCCAACGCATTATCACGGGTATGTCCTGTCTTGTTGAAGGTTCAAAGCTGAGCGAAAGCAGGCTTTAGGTCAAAGTGAGAAGGAAAGTGCGTGGTTTGGTTTAGGCCAGGGATTCTCCGGGTTGAGTTAGGAACCAACCTTAAATCAAGCGCGTATCCATTCTTTTTTATCAGAAGAATGATTTGGTGCAGTTAATCCCCATCTCTAATAATCAAAGAATTGCAAACTTTGGACACATTTCTTTTTTTGGTTCACCTCAAATTGTTTCGAGTGATTGAAATTTGCCATTGGCCCTTCAGACAAGCAACTTTTGTTTTTGAGTGCTTGGAAGGGCTTACGAATTCTAGCGACGCACAATTTCACACAGAGAGTAAGGCGGCATGTCGTCAGTGAACTTGAACTTTTTAGCCGGTCTACGGCCAAAATAAATGGGGGTAAGAGGTTGCAGGGAAGTTAGGGGCGCACCGTTAGGACGAGATTCCTGATACAGCTTCGTAGTTTTTCCAACCTGCCGAATTAGTTTTCCGGTCCACTGTGGTCTCCGTGGAGACCGATTGCGTGGACCATTCGAATGTTGACGTGTTTCTTTGTTGTATCACGTGGGTAGTCCGTCGACAAAGGTTGGGTTATTATGAGGGCAAGTGCTCGGCGCATTAGATGGCTGTTTCCCAGTACCTTTGAGACCGTATGGCTGGAATTTGCTCTAATTCGCAAAATTATTGGGTGTTCGAATGGACCTTTCTTAACAGCCAAAGAGGAGAGAGTCGCATTTTAAGGCTAGAGAGTGAGAGTAGACTGAGGCAGCAGGGAGCAGTGGGACCATTGCAGTTTAGGTCGGTGTGGCCTTCAGTGCCGCTGTGCTGGGACATGAAAGGTGCGTGAAGTTGGATACTCTCATGTGAGCCGCTTTGTGACGATGGCAAGCTTGACTGATGACAACATTTCAGGTGTCCGAGGCGGAAGCTCCGGGTGCTGGACAACTGGCGATTCAGTCTTCTTAAAAACATGAAGCTCGACTGAATATCTTGTGTGTGTCTAGTATCGGGTAAAGACTCACGGATAAGGATGGCAAAAGCTCTATTGCAAACAAGCGAATGTGTGCGAGTGCGTTCGTGTGCAACAATTACATGGGGCCCCACGCTGTTTGAATTTCACCTTCATCGATCCAGACTGTTGCTGAATAGACTGAATATTGATTAACCTGGATGCGTGCCAGCAATCCTATTGAGATTTTAGTGAAGTTTTAGGGTCACAGTTGGTTTCGGGCGTCCTGGGGTTACTTTCAGGAATGTGACCTTCCTAATATCTTCTCCTTTTGGCCCTTTGACGCAATATTGTCGATACGGGTCAAGTTTGATAGGTTCCACAAGTTTTCTGGCGGCGTCTCGGTTGCAGCAATGGATTTATCTTTGACGGTACATGTGAAGTGATAGTTACTGGTCCTCGGCTAAAGAGGTAGAAGGTTTCAGGCAGCAAGTTGAGGTCTAGTAACTGCCCTTCCGCTTTTGAGATGGGGCACTTAGTCGGCCGTAGCTGATTGACATGCCGTTTCCACATCAATGATTTCATCTGGGCGCTGTAAATCACCTGACCGATTCTTTTGAACCGGTCCAAAAGTCCAGCTTCGGTGCCCTGGGTGATATTTCCTCACAAGCACACTGTTTTCAGGCATGGACGTCGGTTTCTCCGGTGCTTTGGCAGGATAGCATCATGGGTGAGTCGCAACAGCCTGTTCATCATAACCTCCACTGGGGAGCGACCCCCCGGAGATTGATATAGCAGTCGCTGTATAATACACCAGGAACGTATCCAAGACTTCTGCTGTAAACCCTTCTCCCGCTTTTGTCAGCAGGCGTTTAAAGGTGTCTAGTAACCGTTCGACCTGATAGGTAAATTGAGGATGGACTGGTTGGGAAGTAACACGTGTGACGTCGTGCCTTCGAACGAATTCGCCGAACCGATGGGCATAATATTTCCGAAATAACGAATATTGAAAACAAGTGCCGCAGTTTAGTGATGGTTTCATCTTTATTGTCTCAGACATGATAAGGACTTCAGTCCACTTCCCGAATGCATCGACAAAATGAGGAATATTTGTCCGTTAAATGGTCCGGAAAAGTCCACAAGGAGGCTCCACTGTGATTGTTTAGGCTGTGGCCAAGGCTGCGGTGACGGTCGGTTGGGCAAATCCTAGGCAGCTGTGCATCGAGAACAACTCCGACAAACCTGCTTAATGTGCTCATTCGTACCGGGCAAATAAACATAGCTGCAACTAAAGGCATCCATGCGGATTATCACTGGATGTCCATTGTGGAACTGTGCTAGGACTCGGTGACAATTCCGTCGCCAAAGGGAAGACATCCACTGACAACAGATAATGAACCGTTTCGCTGAAAAAGTTACCGGATTTTCCCTGATGGACAGGTTTTTAACCAACTGGATTGGTTGTACTCCAGTGACTTTTGTACTATGCCATCATTTCTGGAGTATCTCGGACAGCGTCAAAAGTCACGGGCAGTTAGTTCATGGTCTCTGAAACCATAGCACAGATTCTCAGTTTGCCAGCAACGGTTGCTGTGACGGTGTCTTCTGGTCTTAACCCATGGGAAGCCAGTGAGCGCGTTAGCGCATCGGCCTGCCTACATTTCTCGGTTGAGGCACACTGTACAATGAGGGTGTAGCAGGGCAGAATCGTGCACTATCAATGTAGACGTTTGGCTGTGTAGACCGGGATACCTTTCTTGGAACAAAAATATAGACAACAGTGGTTTGTGAGCCGTCACGAGCGTTTAGTGTCGGCCGCAAAGCATTTTGTGGAACTTTTTTACCCCAAAATAATGGCTGGCGCTCCTTTCTCAGTCTGACCGTAATTCCGTTCAGCCGGAGCCAGCGATCTGGTGGAATGAGCGATTGCCTCTTACGTACCATCAAAATAGTCATCTTAGAACTCCCGTACCTGCCAGGATCCCTAGTCCAAACATCTGCATGGATGGGTGTAGCTTCCTCACTGTGACAACTGCCTCGTCTCTCAACCAGTTTGAGGAAGTGTTAGCATTGTAAAAATGTCTTCCGATATTGTGGTCTGATGAATAAGGGTGAACATGCCGTCTTCATGAACAGTCATGGGGTTGACGGGTGGCAGGAAAACAGAAAGTTCTTGTTTGGAGCAGATGGTCTTGGTCTGTAATCAGTATTTCTGGTGTCATTATGCTGTTTGTCGGAGTGTTGTATCAAACTGGATTGAGACGTTTGACGGCAAAATACAGAGGCCAACTGGGCTAATAATCGGCCTAAAGCTTGGGTGACAGTAGGTTGGTAAGCAACGGAAACCTTCTATCGTTTCGAATAAAGCAATAAATTGGTCAGCGAGAAGGCCGATTGAAGATTTAATAATAATAACAATGTTTATCCCCAACTTGTGGGGGCATGCCCTCAGGCATGATCATAAGGCTACGGTCAGAATAAAGGCATGGCTGGCGGGACTGTGAGTACAGGGGGGTTTGGGTGAGAAAAGAGGACCAACCTAAGGTTCCGCCACGCTGCAGTCCCTGAGCTACTTGTTTCCATTTGGATATAGCAGTAAGACTTCATTTTTTATGGTCGGAGATTTTTTCGGGATAATAACAATGCAGGTGGAGACGTTTAGGGATAAAATCAACTGAGCACTGTCTAATCATTATAGGTTGAACCATTGCCAAGGCCCTGTAAACCGGAGAAAGAATTTGTCAGGAACCAGTCCACGCTTATGCTTAAAAACGCGGTATGCTTGTGTGAGCACTTAATATTGGCGTACAAAAAACTAGAAGCGGACAGAGTTTTCTTGAGGAGAAAAGCAGAGCCAGGTTCAAGGGTATTGTTGTTTGTTAAAAACAAGGTTGATCGGGCATGTGCAATATTGCACGTCGGCAGGCTTCTCTGGTTGTTCTTTCGAAGTAAATAACAACAAAGCGAGTTAAACAGGAGTGGGAGGAACCTTTAGATGGTTCTGAACAAAACGGTGTGTTTTAAGGACAATGTAGAACCTGGGAAATAGCGAAATGACGTGGATAAGCATGCAGTCTCAAAACAATATTCTGATCCGTTAGGGCTTGCGAGTATTACCTAACTGATTCAGACGATAACAGCCATAAAAATGCGTACAAATCTCGTGGCAACTGCGAGCTGAATATGTGATGGCAATGTTGGACACAAAACTGAGGAAATGATACTTCGTGGCACATTCCGAAGAAAGGATTTTACACCTGTGTACAGCCTGCAAACTATGTTCCGGAATGAGATTGTTGGAAAGCCTAGTGTAAGGAGAAGCTGGAGTGACCCGGTCGAGGCAAGTTGATAAAATACCGAACAGGGCTACGTTAATGGCCCTTGGCCGGGTCACTAGCGTTTAGCTGCTTTTGTCGCAGGCTGGACCGCATAGGATGCAAGGGCAGTTTGGGGGTGAACCAGTAGGACTGAAGATAACTGTACTGACCCAACCAGTGGTACGCGGTTTAATAATGACCAAGACAAAGTAAAAATTTCGGGTTTTGGGGTAGGCAAACAGCTGAGCTGGCAGACACAGTGACAGAAAACAAAGTGCAGGACCGGATGGTGAAGGTAGGAGGATGATTGGGGGCTAAACACCAACAAGAGTGTAAAAAGGGCAGAGTCCTTGCCAGATTACTTCCCCGGTGCCAAACATCCCTCAAATCCTACTGAGAACAAACAGTGGGGACCTGATGTGTTTAGCACCCAACACAGAAGCCGCGGAAAAACGATGTTGCTTCTCATTTGTAAGAATATTTACTGGGATCCTGACTCACTGGTTGATGGTTGCCTGCTCTATAGCATCTAAGGAAGTGTTCTAGCTCGTACAGACAGGGTAACCACGATTTAGTTGTAGGACCACGCGGCTGTGAATCGGAGACCAGCCAGAGTGAATAAATGATATACGGGGCATTCGGAGCAGCAAGTGCCGAAGTTTAAAGCTCGGGAAGAGGAAGGATTAGATCAGTAGAGTCTGGTGTGTACCGGGAGGTATCAGATACAACGATGTCCGACTGGAAAAATTTGAAAAAGGTTGGCAGCAGGTTCAATGAACCTACGAGGGGGTGGGTTTTGCTGGCCGAATTAGCAATCAAGATCTAGATGAGGTTGCCAATGTTGTACGAGGACACGAATCATTCTCGGTGGGCCTCTGTTCGGTCTGTATGCAGTGCATTTTGATAGTGATACAAAGGCCTGCATTGGTGGCAAGAGTTGTGTCCAGTCTTTGCACTGAGCGTCAGTCTATCGGAAGGCGTAAGGTCAAGGCGATAGTAATCGCGTTGTTTTGGGAAGGTGAGGACTTGGAAGACGAGCTTACTCGCAGGAAGGCTGGACGCTGGACCAGTTAGTACTAGTAATGACAGGGTGAGTTAGACAGGAGGCGGTACTTTTTAGTACCTCAGCTAAACTTTCCAATCAGAGACTCTGTCATGCAAAGGAGGAATTAGTTGAAGACGGACAGAAGATGGGTAATGGTCGTTTGTGCGACAGCTTCCGATAGAATGAGGAATGATCGTAGTTTAACTGGAGCTACCACGTGAAGTGAACAAGAAGCTGAGTGTATGGTTCGCCAGTCATTGAGTCACTGCTTTTATCTCCCAGCAACGATTGATGCATAGGAAAAATAGTGAAGAGGCGCCAAACGTGGCTGCTGGTAATCAGGACATAATTAGACCTTCAAACTTCATGTGAGAAATTACTTCAGGGAACAAAAAAGCCGGGCTCAGAACCAACGACTTTGGGCGAAGCACTCGCGCACAAGCGCGTACAAGCGCACCACGGCGCAACGCAACACGACGGCACTTCTTTCAAAAAGTACACTTTAAATCGTCAGCTGAGGCATAAGAAGATAATTACTTTATCTGAAGTATGCGAATGGCCTAATTACTCTGCATTAGTTACGGCCACGTACCAGACATTTGCTGCAAACTTGTTACAGTGTTTGGGCCCGTGGGCTGCCATCAACTTGCCGGATGGACCGGTCGGAAGGTTCTGAAACCAGGTTAATGATAATGAATGATAATGAATGAAAGGATAATGAATGGTGGTCTGACCAATTTCGGCACAACCTTCCATTTCTAACTGAACGGATTTTTCAACAACGTGCCAATCTGGCTATGTGATAATATCTTCCATTTAGGGCTTCAGTTTTTGGTCTGAAAGCAGCAAAAATCAATTTGGACTCAACTTTCCTCAAGGTGTAATGCCATTAACAAGACAATTGCTTTACTCTTATTCCGTGCACAATGAATCAGCTGGTTTACACATCATTTGCGCACCGTGGCAAGGTAAGGTTGAATGCCGTGCAAATAGATCTCACTATGGCTTTCTTTTTTGCGCACTTTCCCCATGCTCTTCATGGAATAGTGACCACGGACTGTTGAAATCTAGCTCTGTCTCAGCGGGTGGAAGCAAAAGTCCAGTGTATAACAACGACATCAAGTAAACAGCTGTGGGGATTGACAAAAAGCTGAGGCTCGATGAACGGGCAATCAACGGCCTAGATTTTTCCAAAAACAATTCCGGCCAGAAGTTACCAACAAAAAAGGACCAAAAAACGTGTAGTCTGTTTGCGTCTTTGGTCAACAGCTGAAAGCACAACCTTGTCCCAGGAACGTCACGTGCGACATAACCAGGAGGCGTATACACCGAGCCGCACTTCAGTCATGCGTTTAAGCCAGGTAGTTAAGGTTGATGGGTTGAACGAAGTAAGCTGAATCTCGTAAGTTCACTGGGCATCACACACCCCGGGCAACAGGTTGACTGTCCACGTGAGCTGTGAAAATTTAGCTCCCTAGCATGAGGGATGGATTCCCACAATATACATCGACAGCAGGAAATCTGGTGGTAACTAACCGGTGCCGAACACGGAATGTTCATTTTTCTTTTTGAAAACAGGGATATTGCACCCAATAACTATGGCCTACTGCCTTCGGAGCGGTGCCAAGTGGTCTGGCTTACAGCCTTGGGTAATATGCGATTTATAAAAGCATCTGAATCAGTTACTATTTTGTACGTTGAGGCAAACGTTTTCTCTTTTGGCCCCAAGTTTATCCATTCTGGCACGAATTGGCAGACGTTATTGCGTGTTCCTATCACGATGACTAAAAATAGCGGGTATAGAGGTACAAGGAGGCCTGCCTCTACATCCGGCTATTCAGGAAGCCGAGTACCGTACAAAAATCAACATACCCATGCAAACCTATGTCGCCGAGTTCATTGTAAGCTATGAAAACATTCTTCACTTTATTTTTGCTGAGGGAGTACCGACAACATATTTCTAGTTTGTACGGGTCTTGTTCGTCGGTGAGTTAAAAAGTACTTTCTGACTGCCACTTGTAACTCGGCATATTTATTGACTTTGGAAACCCACTCACATAAACAAAACATCGACACCAGTACAGCTCTGGGAAGTGCATTAAGCATTGAAGTTTATATCCCTGAAAGTGACGACCTCAAACACTTTATCATTAGCTGGATACCTATGGACACATACAACAGCGTGAAATTTTCTGTCCCTGATAATTTGGTAGCAGATTTCCAAATAGGCCAAAAGATCAAGGGTATGTTGAACTCGAGTTTCTTGCAGCGGGAGAAACCAGGATAGCCAGTCCGATAAGACGAACTTTTCGGCCAGTATTCGTAGGCGGTACATGGTAAATAAACGTTTAACTGCTGGGGAATGGTTCAGAGCTCAGAGCCATGGGAATTGGCTTTCTTGGACAGACAGAATTTTAGATAACGAATGGATTTACGATGCTTAAATTACGCAAAAAGTAGTCGGAGTAGCTGCAAGCAATAAACCTGCATCGTCAGAGGAGTAAAACATACGTAACAAACATTTAATAAATTTCAGTACTCAAAACCTGCCTAAGAACTAGACTTCAATGGTTATAAATTTAGGGGAAAGGCCTGGTTGCAAAGAATCACAAGACGCAGCACATTATTTTCTGTCCTGACAGAGGAACGATACCGCAAACTTATCCGATTTTGATCAGTCAGTGGGACACAACGAACAAGCCGAAATTTGACAAAAGTCCCAGGTCCTCTACGTGGGACATCGGCAAATAAACACTTACCGGGGGAACAGTAATCCTCGACTTATTCCAGCGGTGAGCGCGATTAACGTACGCGTGTCCCTAGTGCCTTTGAGAGGGCAGATAACAACGAACAAGTGACCCAAGTTTAATAAAAGAACTTAACTCAACCCCAAATGCAGAGCTTTGAGTTGATGTGCTCTGGCAGTGTTAGTCACCCTAGAAAATAAACGTCTAGGCTAATTACGCATTCATCAAGATGACATCTCATACCCTAAGCCCGTCTAATACAAGGCCACTGAATACATAAAGGTTACATAAAAAAGGCTGCAAGCATAGGTTCAAGCAACTAATTGTCAGGAGCTCCATAAAAAATTCAAGCACAAGCTTCATATCGAGTCAAAGTACAGCAACCGGGCGGGATGATTTTCGCTATTAGAACGCAAAGTTACATAATCTCCTTCTTATTGCTAAAATTATTGCACCGGAAAATATCAATAATAATGTATATTTCCTGCCGGTGAGCGGCATACCGTCAAGCAGAATCATAATGTTACAATCAGAACAAAGACATGACTGGCAAGATTTGTGGGTACAGGGGGTTGCGCGGAAATAGGACAGTGCCATGAACAATGGGCATTATCCGATGTGGACGCGGTCACCCCTAAACAGGTACGGGTGGAGCAGCAGAGTTACTACTTCTTTTTCTTTTGAGGAAAGTACAGAGCTGGGGCAAGGTCAGCTCGTTATAATTTGGAGGTGGCGGGCAAAAACAAAACGAGTGAAGGCAAAATAAGAAACATCCTGCCTGACGCACAACAAGAAAAGTGCAAACTGCTGAAAAGGAGGAACCAGAACGACGGATCTGGTGACACAGCAGAGTTGAAATAAAACCGATAACCATCACTGGGGACCCGTGGCCTTGGACTGTTGGGCTTAAGTCCGGGGTCACGAAAAGCATAGGCGAGGATGATAAAGGTGATCGATGAATGATGCGGATAAATGGCAGCAGGAATCTCAGAAACGTGGTGTACGGTGAAACTCTAGATACTCACTGGTGTCGCTGTTACCGTGGAGTCGGGCGTATTTGCAGTTATTGGAACGAGTGGGCAAGAAGGTATTTGTAAAGTGACAAGAAAATAGTTGCATGTGCGCTATCAAACTGGGTATGGCAGTACCGTGCTATCATTGGTATGACATACTTAGGGTTTTTGGACAGTCCCGTGACGGACGCCATAGTTAAGGTCATCGGGCCGGGGTGTGCAATTCTTTGAATAGCGGGACTTTTGGGTTGGTCAAGGGAATCCGCTGAGATAGAGCGAAGCCTATGTAAGATCACAGGAATTTTCGCCCGATTGAGGATCTCTGTGGATGCAGGTCACGGGCCAGTTGGGGTATATAACAGTCAGAAAAGGCGTCCAAACCAGGTGTTGCCGAAGGTCGAAGCAGGGGAAGACGAAAGAATTGGATGAGATCGGTAAAGTCTGGTGGGTTTGAAGAGACATCAGGAAATATAGTGTGCATTAATGGAGAGAAAATCCTGATGTTTACTACAATTGGGGTGGTGACAACAAGTGGTTAAATGAGGCGGGATAGAGGTGTGGACTAGCCGTCTGGAGCAAACCGGTTTGAGCAGGCAGAGAGATGGTGTGATTAGGGCAGTAAAACGTATTTGGACTAGTTTATCTAGAATTTATTACATGATTTGATCAAAGTGACAAAGTGAACGTAATAGAAATGGTCACCAGTCTCCGAATTGCTGCTAGTTGCTTCAATCAACAAACGGCAATGGCGAAGAAAGCCTTTGGGCACTGTCTTGTATACCGGTAGTGGAGGGTTAGGAAACTCATATACATATATATATATATACTCATTCTTACATACATACATACACACATACATACATACATATACATACATACATACACACATACATACATACATATACATACATACATATATCTCACTGTATGTGACCACTCCTGGCAGCAGTAAGTAGTTGTGTGTGTCTGTTTTGTTGACAAATTGGGCTTTGGTGCTGTGCAACCCCGCTTATGACGAAGGCACCTATGGCTCCGCACATCGATGTAAACCATGGGCATAGCAGTGTCCCAAGACCATCCTATCTTTGTTTTTGACAAATTTCTTCTTTAACAGATGAGAGGTCAGCTTATCACCGCATGTAGTTTATAACGTTGCCAGTTAAATGACACAACCGAGACAAGTCCAACGCAGCAACAACAAACGGAAAACAGTAGTGCTCTTTTATGTATTTCCTGAATTAAAAGGTACGCTCAGAACCACTGGCGATGAGCGAAGCGCCCGTGCTACTGGAGAAGTGGCGGGTATACAAACACGGTGCAACGCAACAGGGCGATTCTCTATTCAGGACGTACTGACCTCCAAACGAGGTTTTCACCCCTCACGCAGGCTACCAGATCTGCAAGGTGGCATGCCACCAAGCAGTCATAATTGCGGCTTATGCATTAATGAAGAAGACCGGTGCCCTGGGAGTTGAAACCTGAAGGGGGATGAGGGTAAGTACGGCATACATACTGCCGACTATGTGCATGCCACAACCTTGTCAGAGTATTTTTCCACAGTTCATAGAGTTTCCTGGAATATATACAGCAGAACAATAGAAGTGAACCTCATGTTATTTAGTGGGATGGCAAGTGGTGGAGGAATGTCGGCAAGTGCATGCCTTGCTTTGGAGAGCATGTTAGGGGAAGAAAGTCCCTCAATCCCGTCGAAAATCGCACGCAAAAAACAGTATGGGCAGTAGGCCCTAAGAAAAATGCACGAGGTGTGAAAACTTGGTGGGGATTTCGTCTGGGCGCAGTACGAGTACAGTTCAAAGAAACCGCCACACAATGATGAGGCTCAGCCGTTGTATTCTATTCATATGCGCAAATATAAGCAAGTAAGTAAGTGATTCTCATCTACGCGACCTTGCTGTAAGCAAGTAAGTAAGTGATTCTCATCTATGCGACCTTGCCGCCACACTGGTCTACAAGCACTGAACACTTTTGGACTGACTAGAAGTTCTGGGTCAGTATCGATGTGCAGGACCCCGGGAATTTGAGTGAACTGCTTCCAGCGTTGGATTTACCGCGTCATGTCGGAAAGCAGTTCAGCTGCACCAAACGAATACTTTCTAGAAGTGAGTTACTATTAGGAGGCAAAGCTGGTGTCTAGCAACGTTTGGAAACTCATGCTTCCAGGCTGCCTGCAAAGCATGATCCATGAAATCGTTATCTTTCCATCGAATGCCAAGACAATATATTCTATCCATTCACCAATGGTTAGTTGGCCGTCCGAAGGCACCAATAGCCAAATCTGCTCGCTCTGAGAATATATGACAGTGTGTACCTGTGGCAGAACAAGGCGAACTTCATTCCGGTATATATTGGAATATTATATTGGATATATTAGATATTGTGGGATACATCGCACTGTAGCAACGGGTTAAGATAGAGGGTAAGGGATCGTGCCTATTTCACCCGGTTTTAGATAACATTTAAACATCTTGGAGGACCAGTAAGTAGCTGTGCGCTCTATAGAGCAATGACCTGTTTCAATAGGTAGTAGGCAACTTTGTTACATGTAGACCAAAATTTGCAGCGCCAGTTTTCCTAGTCGATTTGGAGAGTGTGGCCCTACCCTATGATGCCACCTGTTTGGTATTTCATAGCCCTGCGTATGAGAGTAGACAGAACTGGTCTCAGTCAAAGTCAGCATGCGTAGGACACCCAGGTTCGGAAAGCAATGTACAGCAAACAACGTACGGCAAAATTTGGTCACGTGACGGATGTGAAACCTGCGGCCCGCCGTCAGCACAGAAGATTTGAACGTAAATGCTGAAGGTGAACGAATGTTTAGATACGGTCGACGCAAAGGACAGATGTGATCTGAGCACGATCCACATAGTTCATTTATTCCTGGCGGGTAAACGGGTCAACTGAAAGAAGACAATCTTTCCATCGGCAATGCCAAAAACGCACGTTTGACCGATTGAAATTAGCGAAATTCCTGTGGCTTTCATTCCATCACATAGTTCCTGTAACCAGAAAAATAAATTTGGGGAGCAATATTTTGCTGTAGCACCAGTCTAGTAACGAGTTTGAGCATGATAAGGAACAAAAGATTCACAAAGAACCCTCCAGGAATCGTCGGAGAGAGTAAAATGTGACTGCGGTCAAACTCATGTACGACTATTAGAGACTCCGGGGCATAAGACGGGAGTAGAATGCCCTGCAGTTGAAAACCCAAAGAATCTGATAGGGGCACCGGGGAACTTGGAAGGTAGACGGTCGTGGAGTAGTGTAAGGCGTGACTTGACATGGATGAATATCAAAAAGGAGAGATTAGAAGAGTGACCAAAAGGCGGACACTGGTTTGGCGAGTAATGAATAGTGAAATAAAATCAGTGATCTAGAAAAATCCCCAAAATAGAGAACAACCACGCCTTCACGGTATGGGTCACCCTAACAGGGAAGCGAGTAATGATATTTGGACTTTAAGTTGTTTTTCTTATGCGCAGGCAAAGAGTATATCAATGATACAGGTGTGACAGGAGGTGTGATACGAACAATAATTGATCAATATTAGGACAAGGTTAAGTTCCTATGCGCTTGGATGACGGACGGATGATAAGGTAAATGGACAAAGCTCGGTATAAATCCCATCTGGAAGTTCTAAGAAAGTAGACGCACTACTGCTTAAGAGGATCTCGGGAAGGAAACCTTTAGATTAAGAGTCCAAACGCAGCATCGAGGAAACCACAGAGTCAGCGAAACTTCAAGAATGAATTAATTAAAAATGACATGGAAACAAAATATTTTAAATACTACGGAATAAATTGGTTCTGCTGCAAACGAAATCCTTTAAAGATAGGCGTTAAAGAATTCACTGCTTTGACAGAAACAAGACCGTATTACGAGGTCAATTTTTAGATATGCATCATTTTTAGATGACTATAAATAGTTCCTTTGTGGTATAATGACTTAAGCGCTACTTAACTGAGCATCATAGTTAAAAGTAGATACTTTTTAGTCAGATCAACGTTGATTAGCGCGGGCACCTCACTAGTGACAATCACAAGAGACTTTGACATGTCCAATAGCTATCGCATATATAGACCCTACTTCAAGTCACTAAAAGTGAAACACTGGCACGCGGTACATACTAAAACCTACTAAACGCATCGAAGTTTAAAGTTGCCCTGCGGTAAAGGTACAGTCTGTAGAAACACAAAAAACCCCCCGACGATTTGTCTAGGTAACGGCGCAGGTCTAAGGAGGTCAAGTCCAGTATTTTAGGCATGAAAGGAGGCAACAATTCAGGTTTGTTTTTCAAACCCAGACGAATACTGCTGGGAAGAATTTTGAACGTCGTACTGGAAAGGAATATGGGTCTGTAAATTTTTTACTCAGTGAGTACGATTTCAACAACAAATATCTAACAGCATGGGTTCATCGGTAAAAATTGCCTGGCCCCAACTTGCCACCAGTCGGAAAGAAGAAGCATGAAAGGTTACTGAGGGGCTCGGGTAGAAGATAGATAACAGGCATCTGCAAGACGTTTGAATACATCCTTCGCATTATTTTACTTGGTCGTCTCATAGGACACCATTTTCATAGTCACACTGTGGTGAGCCGTAGAAACGAAGGATGACAAGGAAGAACTGCAGTAGGACATTAGTACAGTCCACGGCTTGTCAGAGTAGTCCAGCTTGCTAGCCTTAAAAGCTTAGACTCAGCGTCAACTTAACCAGGGAGAATATGAATTTATCAGGAACACTTGAGGATATCTGTGAACCTTCAGGCGTTGTTTTTTGTACTGCTGAGAGATTTTGTATTCAGCTTTACGAGCACCTTCATGCTCTTTTTGGTAGAATACGGAGCATCCATTTGGTTTCAGGAAAGGGTTTGCAGGTTGGAGGAGTACAACACAACCGCCTGGAGGTAAAACATACAGTAACATTTATTGTATCTCCACACGACCTGAAGGAGCGATATGTCGTCCGAATGTACCTGACATCGTACTGTCTCTCCCTTAAATTCGATAAAAGTCAATCAAGTGTACTGTCAACTTAAAAAACGGTGAGATGGTCACCAGCTATCACTTATTGGGGACTGTAACCAGTACTGATCCCGTTATCAGCCTGGTTACAGTCTCTTGAAGATTAATTCTCCTTTTACTGATTTAAACTCTTCCATTCTTCATTATGTGTACCGGGAAAGGTCGGAAGTATGATGACTCAATGATGGTTGGGGTTCTTGTGCGAGCGATGGGTGGTATCCGAATCTGGATATAGAAATACTTCATATTCCTGACTTTGGAGATTTTTGCACATCGTCAGGTAGCTTGAACATAGCCGAAAGTTTAGCTATAGTCATTTTCACAATTTGTTGATTGGGAATTTTAACCATATTGGCACTAGTCTCCTCTCCTTTGGTACTTTTTCCGATTTCAAGTGATCGAATCAGAGTCCCGCTGGTAGAGTGCAGGGAAAAATGTATTTTAATGCACACTGCTCTGCTAATAAGGTGAAAAAAGATAGATCAATTATCGACCGAGACGTGACCAGAGCCGAATGCACTACATTCAGATGGCGGTGCCCCGGTTGAAAAATTCTCTGCGCTAATTTTGTGCTCAGAAAGTTGTAAGCTTTCAAAAGTATGCATTTTAATGATCCGAAAAATTTTTTTTGGGAACAATCAGCTGTAAAACATTACATAAAATAGGTGTTGTCACTGAAGGTATGAAGCTGTATTCCAACCACATGGTCGTAGATGCTCTACAGATGCTAGCAATTCCCAGAGTAAATTTAAGAGAAGCTTGGAGGGTAAACATCCGGCGGAGTGACTGATGAGATATAGACAGGTGCAGTTCCTAAGATATCTCGTTATGAGATACAACACAGTACTGTCAGCTACATCAACTTGCTCCAAAAAACAGCGTTTCTAGATCCAATGTTGTTTAGACATCTTGAATACATTCATTGGACCCAGAATCACGTGTTTCCATTCGGGCCGGCTACCATGGAAGATAGTTTTAGTGTTACAGCTGCTCATCATGTTTTCGAAGGAGGGACTGGGCATTCAGCTGGTATTATTAGTGGAGACTTTGATAAAACGAAAAAGGCTTCTTCATATAGCAGTTGTATTTATTTTCAGGTCACAAGTAGTGAAGTCACGGGAAGTAACAAAGGGATGCAAAACAATATGAATGGTAGAATGTGTTCAGTTAGGTGACTAAAGCAGGGGATAAACCTGCTTGTCTTGTTCAAAAGCAAGCTATGAGTGCTTCACTGATGGCTTCCTCCCTGAACTCATACTGAGCTTCGTTTATCCCTGTCTATTGACACCCCGTTATCCATGGTAAGATCAGTCAAACATGCAAGCCATGAAGGAAGAACTACTTATTCTGTTGAATTTGGCCGAATATTTGTAATCAAACTTACATTATCATAGGATCTCAGAAAATTTGGGGTGGTGGAGTTGGCTTTAACCAAATTTGTGCATCCATAACACTGTACAATCTAGTACAATGCAAAACAACCACCGTATTATTGAAAATATGAAGTTGCTGCACAATTTTCCAAAACGAACGCCTAACTTTTTTCCAACCGCCAACACGTTTGTTCTTTGGCTGTCACAAATGACCTTAGGAAAACTGGAAATGATAAGATCAGGGGAAAACCTAAAAATCGTTGTCAGAGAAAGGTTTTGTTTATAAGATTTTTGGTGCTTTCTCCTTCACACAAGCAAAAATTGGACAGAATCTGTGACCCTAAACCGCCGGCAAATGTTATTTACACTAAAACCACCGATCATCTAAACCACCGGTCACTACTATAGAGTAAACATTTTACTGAATCTGAGATGACATTTTAACTTGGAGGAAGCGTCTTCCGACAGCCGAAAAATCAACTGCGGGGTTGGTTTGCCAAAATGGAAAGTGATAATCCTTGACGTATTTTAGTTGGTAAAGATCATCCGATTTTCTTCTCTCCCTAGTAACCACTTCGAGTTTGGTATTCGGCCGTTGCTGATAACATAAAATGTAGCGGATAAGTTTAACAGAGGCCATCAAACATCTACAAACCGACAGCGGCTCACTATAAAATAGAAATTACGTTAAAAAAGCCGTTCAGTTGTAACACCCCTTTGGTGCCTAGGTGCGACGCCATGCGAAGGAAACACGAGGGCTGAGGTATTGTCAGGTTTCCAAAGCCTAGCTAGAAGCAGTGGAGATGCCGGGTTGTGTTCGAACCACGGACCTTCCGATCCGTGAGTTTGAGATTTAACCACTGAGCTTTCTCGAACTCAATCTCTGGTAAGTCGGTGGTATTTTTCAAGCGAGTACATGAGACGAAATAAAACGGCGATTGTGGATTAAGGTGTCATTTTTTGGGTTGACCTTAATACCAGAAGGAAAGCAGAAAAGACATACAAAATCTCCTTACGACTATGGTTGACCAGAGGCCATAGCTTTCAGGGTTGATTTACTTCGATGGCTAGAACACTGCTGACTACAGCGCTTAGACCTCTCATTGAACATGCTAACCTTGATGCACTCTCCTATTCTGAGGACGAGGAGGCATCACTGGACCTTGCCCAGTGATCGACCTGTGGATTTGTGAAAGAACCGAATTCGGCCTATTATGAAGCCTGATAGACGGCAGTAAGTCTCTTCAGCGTGGCTTATTATTGAGTCCGTTATCGTCTTACAGTGGCACACAGTAATTTCCGAGATTCACAACGTTACACTGCCCCGAGGCCCGTGTGAAAAGTATCTCATATGAACTGGATCTCTAAGCTTGCGAACCACGCATAACATGCACTCTTATTACACTGACTGTTTTCAGGTCCCGCTTGAGCCAGCCTTTCTGAACTATCGTAATCAAAGGCAGACCAACTTCTTTGGATAGTAGTGACCGTATGAAAGGACGGAAATGCCGTCAGGCACTTTAAGTGAATCTGAACTTGAACATGGACATGCTAATTCTGATTACATCCTTCATTTCGGGACAGTGAGTCCGTGAAAAATAGCCTCTGACTGTAGTGTTGTGATACTGGCGGCTAGGTTCCCAAGGACCGGCTCTGCGCATTTGTGAACTAGCTGGCGGGCGCGTGAGTTGAAACCATTGGGGTTTTGGCACAAAACCGTCCTAGTCTCACTTGCTGACTAACAGTGGTCTCGGATTCGACGCATATATGTTTACGACTGCGTATGTTCTCTCAAGCGCCACCGAGCTCCTGGTCCGGATGACCTCCTACCCGCATTGTTCAAAGATGGGGGTGAAGTCCCCAGTCAGCACTTACATTTGGGAAAAGGTGTCTAGAAAGAGTCGGTGACAGTGCCCATTTAAAAAAAGGCTTTTAGTGAGTGTGGTAACCACAGAGGGATCAGTTTGACCCCGGTCTAACGAGACTGTTGGCGTCACTTGTGCTTTGTCGCCTTGCGGTGGCTCGTGAGGCACTGACCCGAGAGCAGCAAGCGGGATTCCGGCCTGGTAGGGGTTGCGTTGAACAAATCTTCGCACTCCGCCGGATGCTAGAAAAACGCCATACGTATAAGTGGCCCACAGTTCTAGTGTTCCTGGATTTCCAAGGCGCATTCGACTCGGTTGACCGGTCTGTTCTGCTTGACACACCACCACCACCACCAAGGAATGCCCTGGAAGTTTGTGAACATAATACGTTCTTTGTATTCCCAGATTTCTGGACGTGAGAGCATACCGAGAGCTCTCCAAAAGCCTCCGTACACAAAGCGGTGTCCGTCAGGGATGCCCATTCTCTCCATTCTTTTTCAACTTCGTGATCGATTAGATAATGAGACGAACGCTGGAGGGTCTCCAAAACCCTGGTTTTCAAATAGCCTGTGAAGAAGACCTTGTCGATATGGACTATGCAGACAACATCGTTCTCATCTTCGAAGTAGAGGAGGAGAAGGTGCAGGTGTTTTTGGATGGACTGACCAAAGTCATTCCGCCTTTTGCTATGCACTTTGCACCCACAAAGTGTACGGTCATGCTCGTGCACATGCGGTCACTGAACACGCCACTTACAATCCAGGGAGAGGAGCGTTTTACATATATTGAACGTTTTATTAGTTCTGATTGTAGTGTCACAGATGAGGTCAATGCAAGAAAGGGCAATGCTCGGGTCGCCTCTGCTAATTTGAGACATCTATGGCGCCAAAACGGTATATCCATGAATCTCAAGAGACGTGTGTATCCGGCTGTAGTGTGGGCTGTTTTGTTTTATGGCTGTGAGATTTAGCCTGTTCGAGCAGTGGAACTGAAATGTCTTCAGGTTTTCGACAATCGTTGTCTCAGAACCATAGCTCGTGTGGGTTTGTATCGGAGAATATACCACGAGGCAATTCGAAAGCGAGTTTTCCGTTGTGCATTGGGTCATAGAATGTTTACTGAGGAGAAGAGTCGCGAAGTCTCCTATCACAGAACATAGAGTATAAGGTGGGAAAGTGTGGTGCACTGCAACCGACAAAGTGTATGCACATCTGAAGGAAACGCAGCTAACGCATGAAAATTACGAAGTTCCAATTTATCAAAGGCGAACATTCCGTACTTTTGTCAAAAGATAAGGTAACGCTTAACATTCTTTGACAGGCACAGATAAAACAACCAACGAAAGATGCAAAAAAACTGGAACAAAATACGAACAGACTATCCTCTGGGGACAATAAGAATTCCTTGGTATAAAAAAGACAGCCTTACATGAAGTTGATACTCCAAAGGCGTTTACTCTAACGCTGGGTACGAAAGACGATAGCACATCTGTTACAAATAAACACGCTATTCTAGGAAGCGACCATTTTGCTGGCCTTAAGTTTAGGATAAGTTTTATGAAGGTCACTGCAAATCCGCCACGACTCCTTTGCCTTCCTGCGTGGAACTTATTCAGGGTCACTCCAGTGTTTATTTTACAGAGACCTTTAATACTCATTTATTTAACTGCAAAGAATAACTAGACTGCTGAGCCACTTGGTTCCGGCGCCAGAATATCACTCCTTACAAAGTTGCACTGATCTAGCGGCGTTCATGATAAGGATACGATACCGAAATGCAAAACCGATTTACTTTTATTAGGTTATTAATGTTGAAATAACGATAAACACATGTAATGACCCAAATGTTGCTGAAGACCCCTATCTTTTAATTCATCTAGTTCAGCAACATCTAAAGGTCGTGCCCTCTTTAGAAGGTATTTATAACTCAAAAGTTTTGCTGGAATAAGCGTGCAACTTATAGCTACATGTAAAATTAAAGAAGGGCTGGATTTTGAAAGCGTTTAGGTTCAAAGCGTGATCGGGAGCACAGTAACGGCAGCCACGAACTCTATAGCGAACACGAACACCTATAGCGAATAAATAGAATGGATACCGCGTGTAGGTAGGTGTCGCCGGTTCAACCTTCTTGTTACAATCGATTAAGCCTAGGAACTCGTGGCCTCCATTCTACTCTTTGGAATTCTCTTGAGTCAGTTGAAAAGGTTTCCCTTCAAGACCATAAGTTATGAAGCGCCAAATGCACTTTTAAAAGACCCTTATTAGATCATCAATCAGCTTAATCACAAACAACTCCCAGAATACTACCAAAATTGCTGCTCTAAGTGAGTTTTCGTAGACTTGATACACTAAATGAAAATAGACAGAGCATATTACAAGCTCGGTTCAACTTCACCTAAAATGAACATTAAGTTCAGCTTGTGTGGAATCCTTTGATTTGATATTGTAGTGTACACGTACAGTTAAAAGGAATTTTTATTAAGGAATTCTGGATAAATTTTAGGGAATAGTTCTTAGGACACGAGAGCCCTTGTAACGGTATCTAAGTTGCGCGCTTCTCTTCTTGTTCCTTTATTAATCCGTAATTACCAAGCCTTTTTCTCCGGTCCATAATTTCTATACTTATGAGTGGCTACGTTTCTAGAATCTCCTGGTGAAAATCTGATGCAGTAACTTTTCAACTCACTCCACCGAAACATGACTGAGGAAGCTGGGATCCCTTCATCTTACACAATCATGCCAGTCGTTTCTGGTATTGTAAAATTTATCTGGCTTCTCTCCTTCCCCAGGTCGGTCTTCTAAGACTCTTCCACCCGGTTAGTTGGAGTGGAAGGGTATGCCTATCAATAAATTCCTCGAAAGCACTACAAAGTTTCCGGCATTATTCAGTATCGAAGTTGTTTCTGTGTAATAAAAATGGATGAGATGAACGGTATCCATGGCTTAGTAGATCTTTCCGAGTCTGCACTCTACCAAGTTGTTTCTGTGTAATAAAAATGGATGAAATGAACGGTATCCATGGGTTGGTAGGTCTTTCCGAGTCTGCACTCTACTATCCCACTTTACCATCGCTCTTTATTTCTTGAGTGCCATCCAGGTCAAGGTCGGACTGTTTGACCATGATGGCTATACGTAATAGGGAAGTGGCCTAGACCTATCTTTGGCTAGAAAACACGTTGTCAAGATAGGCGCGATTAGTGCCAACACATCCAAGTGTTTCCAGATCGTTTGGATGTTTAAGAAATGCATCTGTAGGCCCAATTAAATTGATTTTGAATGATTAATGAAGATGATTGTCAACCTTGACTCTATTTGGATCTTGGCTTTTGAATGATTCTTTGTTTTCATGCATGATTTCTTAGGTACCGTGGCCGGTCATTATGTGAGCATATCTGCCGATCTTGGTCACAAAACTTGGTCAAACTCACACAAAATTGCAATGGATGCTGAAAAACCTACACAGAGAAGTTCCTACAATGAAAATTCCATCTAAACTGATTCGCGACTAATCTCTGTTTCCAGTTAACTAGGTAAACATGCAGTGATGAACTTCTTGTGTAGGGAATTGCGGCTATACAGATTCTTGAGGGCATTTCTCGTCCTAACGCTCCACTTTACCATCAATAGATGGGGATGGAAAGGGTGGCTAACAGCGAGAATGAATTCACACAATTTAGAACATGAAGGGCAGTGTATGTGTGACGCGAGAAACGGTATTCGGAAAATAGATCAGATCAGCCCATGAGATTTCTTTGAGAACATACCAATGGATAAGGGAAGCCATTTTGAGGGCTCAGCAAAAATGATCGGTGAAAAATAGGTAACCACAGGAAACACAATGAAATGAGCAGATTTGAGACCAAAACTATGAGTAGGTTTAGACTGTTTATGTTCCCCTGATAGACAACGAGAGTTTTCTGGGTTTTGGAAAAGCGATCCGGTCTTTGCAGTCCAATGCAATGTAGGGGAAATGAATCCACCATCATGATTTAAGACGTCGACAGTCATAAATTGGTGTTCACAGTTAATGAAGAGTTCTGATAAGCTCTTCATACAAACCGGAACAGAAAAGCAGCAAGAAGATGTGCTGGATGTTCAAAATATATCTTAGATCCTTTGGGGGACGTTTTAAGTGTAGAAAGCATAAATGCTACCATATGGGAAAGCAAAAAAAACTAATTCATCGGTATTCTATGAAAATCTGGAGGGGATTGAAGCTTAGATTGAAAGATACGGAGCGTACAGTGGAGAGGTTTTCGGATTTCCCACAGTGTATCTGTCTACTTTACTTGTTTTGTGCCAAAGTATGCGTCGTCATAACACCAGATTTTCCAAGCGCTTGGTAGTTCACTTTGGTTTGCCGACCTCTAAATCTCCTAACCCAGTTGTAGACAATCCCGAGCACCTGATAATCTTCCCACACCCCTTAGAATGATGAGTTTTTCTTAAATGAGAGCCATTAGGCTTGAGTGGAAACGGTTCTAACGAGCTGAGATACGCATCGACGCCTTGGTAACGCCGTGTACGCGTATAGGTTAATGGTAATCTCTTATCAATCGGTGAATAATGTGTTCCGTTGGCACTTTAACGAATCAGATGAACCGATTCTGGTCACAGCACGGAAGTACTTCTCAGGAGTGAGAGGGGGGATTAGTTCCAAACAAACTCATGCACCGAGACACTTACATTATTTAGGAACAACCTAGCGTGAAAGTGGCTTTGAGAATTTTGACAGCTTTAGCCATTTTAATTTGACCGCTGAAGGTCATTTTTCAAAACACTTGTTTTTCTGAGTCCGTTTGCGTTAGCACGCCATTTTCACGGAAAATGCTACGATAAAAGGTAAGTTATGGAATAGCACTACTACTGCCGCCGTCACATTTAGCCTATATTTGACGAATGGATCTGCCCGAATATGGTCAATGATAAATGGCAAAAAATCAATACTACAAGTTTAACTGAGATAACGTGAGTAGAACTCGACTTATCAAGCGTACCGGCCGAATCGATCGATATGTGAGTACTCGAAGTATTATGCGACTATTGGTTGTAACCACCACACAGCATTAGGGAAGTAAATGTTGCATCAGAAATCCTAAAGATTTTCCAGATATATGGTTTTACATCCTTAGCTAATTGCAATTCTTGTCCTTCAGACAAAGTACTTGCAGTTACATGTCTGGTGCCGAATTTAGTTTCTGAGGTCCACCCCAAAGTGTAACATGATTAATCTAGTAGCGCAGTGGACCTAAGCTATGTACCAGACCTCTAAGTTCAGATTTTGGGGGTTGTTTACAGGGAAGAAAATTTAGGGCACAAAAATTGCTGATCGGACGTGATCGGTTTTTTTGACAGGTTTTATGCCAACCAATGCTCTTATTTGTTTCAGATGTTTACCTGCACATTCCACATTATTCCTGATAGATATCAGGGGAATCACGTTGTTTAGATGTCATAGACTTGGCTCGGTTCCGTTAGTTTAATGCGTCTTCTGTCAAGGAATCAGTAATCTCATTTGAAAGTTTGTTATGATCACCTGGTAGGAACCTCATAGTGTATCGAGGACTATCTGGAAATCACTCGATGCCCTGGGAGGCTTACAAGTCTTCACGTTATACGTCCCTGTATACCTTACTTTTACATCAGTTCTTTAAATTTCTTTCAAGACAATGCCGAATTTTTCCTAAGTCATTTTTGGTATTTTCTTCAATATATTTTTTGGTGAATGCTAATATGTCTTACTGTGAAAAGATGTAGGTCCCTGATGAGGTGTACAAAGTTCCAACGTTATATTACTTGGTTCTTTAAAACCGTTTAGTTTCTTCCCCAGTCGATTGTGTTTTACGTTTTCCGTAGAAGCCCTCTTGGTAGTATACATGTGCCAGCACAGTTATTCTTCCACCACTACACTCTTGTTTAAATTCCCTTTTGTGCTGTGCAGATTTCTCTTGTTTTAGGCGTCTAATAAATAGGGCAGTATCTTTCGGTTACAAAAGCAGATTTTTTACCTTCAAGGAGGAGACAGCACAATGATGATGTCCTTTGCCATCTGCCCAGACGTAACGGCCGAGGTAAACATCGTGAGACTTGAACTAGCTGGGAGATCGAGATAGCTCAAGGCACAAACTTACTGACCGGAAGATCCGTGGTTCGTACACAACCTCTGCATCTCAACTGCTTCTATCTAGGCTTGGCAATATCTTAGTCCTTGTGTTTCCTCCGGCTTGCAGGGCTGCTGTGTACCGAGGGGATGTGATAGCTGGACAATTAATATTTATTTATACTTTTGAACTGGCTGGTCCGATAGTCAGGGAAGAGAGAATTTAGAGCATAGAATATCTGAACGCAGGACAACGTGATATGTCTTGATTTTTAAATAACTACAAGTGCTTCTCCTCTTTATGAATATGTCGCTTCTGTGTTCTGAATTAGTTCCCTACAAGCAGTTCAAAAATGAGTTTTTTGTAGCCAATTAGATGGCAGAAGCTGGTGACAAAATAAAAACAGTAATAATAATAATAATAATCGTTCAGCTGTAACACCCTTCCGGTGCCTAGCTGTCATGTTGCCTAAGTCTAGACGGGGGAAGTTGAGAGGAAGAGGTCGGGTTGGAACCACGGACCTTCCGGTCAGTAAATTCAGTAAATTCGCGCTCTACTCACTGAATCATCTCGCCCCGGTGGTGACCAAAGTGCAGGTTTTCGAGGTCGATGGGCCAGCATGCCTCATTCAGAAACAGAGAAATTATTACATATGTCTTGCAGTTGTCCCAGTCAACCTGAGGAAATTCAACATGCTTCTAGGAAAACCGTTGAAAAAACATGTACATAACAAGATCTCCGTTCGTCAAGTGAATGAGGTGACGGAGACTCTTACTATTAGATATCCCGCGTCATTTGGAATTTTCAGCGTCAGTTTGATATCCACTGAAGGACCACATTGGACTACATCGTCGCCCAAATTAGAGTTCTACCGAAACTTTTGTAAGGTCTCCATACTCTAAAACTTGTACTTGTGGTTATTTGCCAAAGGTAAGTACCTACTCTTCCGTTGTTTGGAGCACACAATGATTTTATCTTGCTCAAAACGATCTCGGTCCATAAAGCCAACGTTTCCCCCAAGACGTGCCTAGTAGGTTTTAACTTTAACGGATTACTGAGTTACGAGTATGCTGAAACTATGAGTCATGGTGCAACTGAACAGGGAACTCTAATGAGAACAAGAATGTGCTTAGTGTCGCCATCGATTATCTCACAAAATATAGGGCTTGCTCAAGAGAAGGCATTTTAAAGGCGAGGACAGCCAACTAAGTCGCACCTAAAAGGATTTTGTATGCATCAACTGGTCTCTTTATAGGGGCACAAATTTGAGTTTAAACCAAAAGGAGGGGAACCAGTTAACTGTTTTGCACACTAAAAGATCAACCCTAGTCAGTTCTGGTTGTTCACCGCAAAATCACTCAAAATTGTACGATGCGAATAGTCGAAACGGATGTAGCCACCTTAACACCCATCTATATGCTTTACCAGCTCATATCTTTCGAGCTGTCTGACACGTATCCGGTTGCCTAAATAAGTAACCTTACCTTAGGCAACTATATCCCTTGGGAAAATGCCGACTTCGTGCCGAGTTTGGTTTCACCTAAGAGTTGACCGAAGTTTTGCAATCCGGGAAACCAACTTCATTCATATTTGATATCCAGGTTTGCAGCTATTCTATGCTGCACTGCCATTCCGACTCTGGCGGCACCTTTATCATGTCTGCGTAGGGCTCACTCGACACGTTCCATACTAACGGTAGACCCGTTTTTCTCGAAGTAAACTACTTACAAGTTTGCTGAAAACTCTTCGACAGCCCACCACCGGTTTCACCATTCGTGGGACTAATCAGGTAGGCGCAGTCCCTGAGTTTCCGTCAGTCTTACGTTCCTTCAGAGAAAATGTAATGGGATATCTTGAGTATCGCGCCAATTGAAACATGAGGTGTCCTTTGTGCAGTGCATTCCGTAGAAGAATGTCATAAGCGAAGGATTCAGTTGGGATTTAATTGTCTTTCTCAAACTGGTGTTAAATGAGTGTATGTGCGAACTGTAATCGTCTTTGGACGAGGCCAGAAAGAACAATCTTTTGGCAGCTTGAACCGTACCAATCGCTGTGTCAACGTACTCGGAGGTGATGCCTTCGAAAGCAAGCAGCCCACTGAAAATTTGCTTAGAGACTAGCTATCTTTTTACTACCTTCTGGTGACAGAGGTTTCTACACAAAGGGAGATGGGAGATGACGGTCAGCTGGACGACCCTCTAGTGAGTATGCTACATGTTGGTTCTTATCTACTGGCGATAGGTATCTGAAGACGACTTCGGTAGGTTGAGCAGATAAAGTTGCGTTGATTCAACGGCTTCGTTCACCAGCTTCCGCCTCACTGTTGGTGCGTTGCAGACGGCAGTTAGTTGTGTAAAGATTATAGATGAACCCTCGAACAAAATTCTGCAGCATTATGAATTCTGCTTTTGAAGAAGCTTTCGTGTCGTTTAACAAATCTACTCTTGCCTATGTATGCTGCATTTTTGGAATTTGAAATGATATCCATGACTACAGATTTTCACAGTTGAAAGTCGCCGATTGGCTGACTTTCGAGTTACAGTGCTGCAACCGTGTGAATTATAACTATATGTCATCATTTTGAAACGTGAGGCTTTCCTCATGGTGCCAGTTTCCCGGCAAAAGATACATCTTTTCTCAAACCTCCCTCACCGCAAGTTTGGCGAAAAATAAGGCTAACCTGGACATAAACATTCGGCTGAAAAATCGTTGATAGTCTGGGCGGCTTATGAGAAACAACTTGAGCATCACCATCATCATCAACAGCATGACATCAGGGTTCAACCATGATTTCTTTGAAAGCCCTACTGTGTAGAAAAGAATGTAGTTGTATGGGGAGGGGACCTACTGCTGCGTTACTACAATCACTCCGAGGTGCCTACACCTCCAGACATTTATTCAGGCAAATTGGATAGAAACTGACAACAAGAACGCCATTGATATCGATTAGCAGCCATATCTTGCAGCGTCTCCAACTGGGCGAGGTCGGGATATCGCGGTCTCTATCCTGGAAGGCGAGTAGCACCGACAATACCCAAACCTTTTATAATCTGTTTTATACCCCTTTGCCAGCTCCAGGGTTGGCTACCTCACTGCCTCCGCACTCTCTTCGGCAAACGATGGTTAGGCATACGCAACACATGACCCAACCAACGCAGCTTCCGGTGCTGGACATATTGTTTAATGAAAGTCCCTGTTGTACAACTAAAAACTCGCTTTCGAATTGCCTGGTTGCGGATTCTCCGACACAAACCCACACGAGCTATGGTTCTGAGATAACGATTGTCGAACACCTGAAGACGTCTAAGTTCCGCTGCTCGAACAGGCTAAATCTCACAGCCATAAAACAAAACAGCCCACACTACAGCCGGATACACACGTCTCTTGAGATTCATGGATATACCGTTTTGGCGCCATAGATGTCTCAAATTAGCAGAGGCGACCCGAGCATTGCCCTTTCTTGCATTGACCTCATCTGTGACACTACAATCAGAACTAATAAAACGTTCAATATATGTAAAACGCTCCACAGCTTCCAGTGCCTCTCCTTGGGTTGTAAATGACGTGTTTAGTGACTGCATCTCCGGAAGCATGATCTTACACTTCGTGGGTGCAAAGTGCATATCAAAGACTCCAGATCAGTCCCCATATATCCCCATATTTTCCATGCTCATTTTCCGTATATCAACTAGGATTCCAATGAATGAAGTTGCCCAAACAACTTTCCGTGACCCATTTTTGTTGCTTCCTTTCTTTAATATACTTTAAAGTACGCTACGTATTAGAGGAAAGGTCACTACCATTTTGGTCGACCTCTCACACATTCTGTCTTGGCAATAATTGTACCCATGTTTCAAGCAGGAGAAAGCGAGCTTTCACTTAGGGTACTTAGGGAGTACTATTCACACGAACAGTGGTTCAGGACACCCTAAATGTGCACCGAGTACAGTGGAAATCACGAAAGGACAAGTTTTGCCTTATCTGGATAAACTTTGAACTTTTTAAAACCAAAAATTGAATCAAAAAAGGTTAACATGCATTCTGCATCAGTGGACTGAGACGCGGTTCTAGCCTGCAATGGTTTTAACTTTTTAACTTGAGCAGTGTCGGTAAATAAATCAGAGACTTGCATTAACGCAGCCAGCTGGTCCACAAAACGGCCTGGAAAGCTTAACTGCATCTGTTTTCTTATTATTGAATTGCGAATGGCATGTCTGGAGCGAAATGGAACTTTCATCGGTTCTTCCGTCTGTCTATTACAAACTAGTAATGCCAGCTTGCGCGTTCCACATCAGTATGAAGTATTCTCATCGGGCTTCTGAACTTCCGCCTCACTGTGAACTGATGCGGAAATTGATGGGCTTTTCAGTCACCCGCAGCGCCGCTGATCGCATTATAAGACTGTCTGTAGGAATCAGACTACTACGTGAGTGAGTACAGAATAGCTATATCGTAATTAAGGAAAGATTATCTTCAACACTACACTACACTAATCGTCCAGACTGAGGGTCTTGTGACCATCCACAGCTGGCTAAAGTCATTTAGTTGCTACCCGAGGGGTCTGACTAACATATTTCACGTCAGGTTTTCTCCACTACTTTACTCCTTTGTAAAGCTTGCCTTGATTTACACTTATAAGTTCGATTAGGAAACTGCGGAGCAAGCATGTTCCATATCACTGTTTTTTATCGAGTGTGAAGTTATGAATAAAACAGTTTGTAACAGATTATGTACCCCGGGTTATAAACCTTTCGGGTCTTAGTGTTGGCAAAGTTCAAATGCATCAGGGTTCGAGTGGATTTAAAATAGTCATTCTGGACGACTTAAAGTACCTTCGCTAAGCTTCCACCGTGTGCATAATGACCAAACCGTTTTTCATTTCATCGTATCCCAGTTGCACTTTTGTCCCAAGAAATCCAAACGAATTTCATGAGTTTACAAGAGTGAGAACGTGTCGGACGCTGTCCACCAGGCTTCTCATTTATTAAATACTGATGAACTGCAGCTTTCTCTAAATGACAGCTTACGATTCTATTACAAATTACGAGCCTGACAGGTTAGTTTGTATATCCCATGCGCGACAGAATTAACTTGGTTTGCTTTAGTAACAGTGGTTGGTCAAGTGTGTGGGCTGGATTCGTGAAGCTAGTGAGCTGAGTAATGCAATAACCAATTCTAAAGCTTCAAGTAAACTGTTTCAAATCGATAATCATGACTTACGTGTCGTAACAGTTGTAGTTTGCTTAGTTCCTATTTGTTGTAGTCTTGGGATGCTAGTCAGTAGCGAGCAATAACTGGTCTCATTAGAGCATGTCGCACTCCGGCATCTCGGAAGCGTTTGGGTTGGCACAAATATAATCTTTCAAAACCACCGAAATCGCACTTCCGGTGAAACCGATTCGCGTAAATTTTTAAAGCCTCGTTTGAGCTGATTTCCATTGGGAACATGTGCCTAGGCGAAAAAGCAGTAGCGTCGGAAACTGCCTCATTATTCGTGTACTTCCTTACTTAGTATTACCGCATTTTGTCATCATTTCTGTTACCGACAGCAGTGGCTCGGTAGTAGGGGAATTCATTCAGTTTCCCGCATTTCGTTAGAATGCTTCTCTGTCAGGACAACGATTTGAGGGCGGAACCCAAAGCATAGCGGAAGTTCATGCGACGAGGACGGTCTAGCAATTGGACCTTACAGCAAAGTGAAGCTGAGTCGTTCACTGTTTTGAATATAGCAACAAACAACCGGGTTAGTAACAAGTCCACAGTAGTTACGTCGGCCCACTTAACCAACACAAGCTAGAATTTGCATGCATTGTGTGCTTGTGTATGCAAACCGATTGTTGTAAACTTGTGAATGGTGTTAGGAAAATCAGGAAACTGGACTTGTTTCGGGACGGCCATGGTAGCGTGATCATAAGTTTCCGTTTTCAAAGTAGTGGTAATAGACTCATTACACGTATCCTTTTATCGGTTGGCCAGTGTTTCTGACTAGGAGTTCAAAACACATGCATGATGGCGTTAGATAACATCTGTACGGCAACTGTGGTAGCTGATAATCGCCAACAAATACAGCGGTACTTTGAAGAGGGATTTCAGGTGGGAGATGATGACTCCGGTTATAGAAGGTGGGAATTGAAGAACTCACATAATAGTGCGCTTTGGGAGCGTGATATGACTGCTTACGCCTGTTTCCCGCATTGGTGGTTTGCGAAAAATCAGCCTGTTCTTTAAATGTCTTTTTTTAAATATATTCGCCGCTGAAGTAGAGTAGGTTGTTAATTAATCAAAGCGGAACCTGACAGCCTGTTTCATGACGCTTACTAAAGAACTGCTAACTGTAGTTGTTCAAAAAAAAGGTCTTTGACCTTCTACATTTAGCGACTCACACCTAATAATGGACTGCATAGAACACTGTATTGACGAATTCAGCGTTTCATGCGGATGCTGAATTAACAGCACTTTAAATGGAGCAATATAGGGTAGGGTAGAAAAATTTGGAATCAGTTTGAGCTGAGGTACGTACCACAATAGTTCGGCTCAAAGTTATCAAATTCCATTTCGTCAGTACTATTGTAGTATAAAGTCACAGTCATTCAGACTAATTTACCCCCACCGATTTGTGGAAACTGTTGAGTGTGCTTTTCAGAGAGACATTCTGCTTGCTGCCGGAGATATCTCAGTGGTCTTCGCATAATTTTCCACGTACAAGTTGCGTCGCCCAGCTTTTTTAGGCTTTTTGAACGGGTGAGATTTGTGGGCACCCACCCTTTTGTAGTTGTTCCACAGTTTTGACTATACGACTCAAATACGATCATAGAGATTCGGTAGGGATAGCCCATCAAAATGAATGAACAATTGATGGTGTGAACGCTGAATGTTTCGTGTGGTCCTGGAATTAATCTAGCTCATGATGTTCGGTTTTAAGCCCTTGCCGAAGAAACACAAATACACATGAGTTAAGGAGCTACCATCCTCTGTGACGGTTTGGGTATTAACATTGTGTTAGCGTGAGACTCAACTAAATCTACAACTAGGTGTGCTGCACAAAGACCGCCTCATATTTCAGTTGATACGATATTCAAGACATCGTAGTATATTTTTCTGACACAACACACTGTCCATAAATTTTCTGAAAACTCTACGACTGCCCAATACCGGTGTTTCCCTTCCTGGGGCTCATCGGGTAAGTTTAATATCTGAGTTTCCATTAAATTTCCGTCCCACTTGAACACCAACTTAGAAGCAACACAGTTAGATGAAGAATATCACAAATGAGAGTTTCATCTGAGTCTCTCGCTATCACCGATGTAATGTGAAAATTGGTGTATTTCGCTAGTTGCGTAAAATTTGATGTGTCTGGTTGGTGGAAACTGAGAGATCACGTCCATCTGATGATCTCTAGGATGGGCGAAACCGATAGTGAGCTGCCGAAGGACTTTCAACAACCTTTTAAATAGTGTGTTATATAATGGACGTTATTCAAGGAAACTGGGGGCCTGTTGAGCATTCGAGAAGTCATCCGTCATAAGTTTCCTGTTCTAAACTTGAGTAAACTCCGCATGAATTTCTTCGATTACAGATGACTTGGGTTCTAGAGGTATTGGGTTTTATCCACATGTTGTCACTTCTCAATGTGACAGGAGTGAAAAGTTCAGAAATTCCGTTCTTCGATTTTGTAAAGCATATGCCAGCCGATCGATGGTAAAAATCTGAAAAGGGCCGTACAGTTATTATGCCTTTTTTGGAAAACACCGCAGGTTCTGACTGCCCGTGTCATATGCATAGTTTGAAAAGCATGCTTAAATTTCGTACCATAACCAGCAATCGGTCCACTCTCGCCAATCAACATCGAGATATGAAACGGATCGGAAACCATACAACCATGATCTGGTTGCAATCTTTTGTTTCTGTTGGATAGAGAGCTGTTGGTTGCGCGTTCCGTAGTCACATCATCACCTCTAAGTTCTATGACCACTCATCTTGAACCAGCACTATACACTCATTGTGTTGCTACGGCTTCCTTTCATCGGTTTATAGTATAGTTAAGCTCGTGTGCAAACAATTCTGTGAACGCCGAGAACGGAATTATCTGTGCATCGCAATGTACCATGTAGTCACGTGTTCATGAACACAGATCATCTGTTCAATCATGAGTGCCGACTGAATGTGAGAAGAGGTTCGTTAAGAAAGTCATGTGGGTAGACAGTTTGGCTAAGTATGTTCTTACTTCGTGAGACACATTCACTATATCTTAATCACTTTTTCATAATCTGCTTTCACTAAAAACTTCTAGATATTCTTGGAGTCGGGGAACGATATCGTGCTTTGATTCATGTTCTCGGAGTTTATGGGGCTCTTAGGTGTCTGATAACTGAGATCCCTTCCTCAAAAATAAAAAATACCGTTTGCGGGACTTGATAAGCCTCGCTGCCTGAAATTAAAGTGCTGAACATACTCTAGCCTATCATCTGAACTCCCTATGGACTTTGATAACACGTTGACTTATCTTCATGCTTTGTTTGTTATCCTTTTTGGAATCTCATAATGTGGTGTGAAGAGGCCGACTCCCACAACCGTTTTGATGATATTCACCCCAGGATATTTCCGCCACAAAATATTATGCTGAGTTGTCGTTGTGTAGGAAGAAAACATCAAAGGACTTCAGGTAATGCTATTCTTACGGACAGTGGCACGTCTGGAAAGCTCGCTACTGGTTTTGTCGTTCTTTGGCCCCTAAGAATGCCTAATTCCCAAATGCTTAATCAATCCTGTGCCATATTTTGACACCAATTTGTAAGTATTTGGCGACGAAAGCTCATATGCCAATTAGGTGAGTGTCAACTGCAGGTTTAATTCAAATGCAACTGAATCTCTCATTTCTTAATTAGGTCTACTTTATGAGCCTTTTGGAGAACGAAACAGGTAATGGGCTGTCCAGAGTTTGCACCGACCTTATGGATACTGTCTTATGAAGATTACTTGGATACCGTCCCAAATTTACCGTTGAGTGTGCAGCACGTTCAGTTTTAGAATATTACTAAAAAACAGATTCGTTTGAATTTCAGCTGAGTCTCACGTCTAGAGTAACTTAATTCGTAAGTGATGTTCACTGTAATATAGGAATTTACTCTCCCAAACCTAAAGACTAAATGGTTCGTTGAAAACCTGGGGAAATAAAGTTGTTTTGCGGTTGAGAGAGGATAGTTTTGATGCCATTAGCATACTAAACTGATTTTCAAACCATTGACAGGTATTCAGCCACTTAAATCTCACAGCAGATGCGGTTGGTAGACTAGCTATTTTTATCATCAAGTAGCATATGCGTGCATAACAAAATTAGCCCCATTTAAGCTTGCTATGTATGGCAATGTTCAAGACAGTCACTACGTGCATTACCATTGATTTAACCCCCCAAAAAACAGTCGAATCACAAGTTCATATGTGAACAGCTAAGTAACTGAACCCATCCTTAAGCATCCATAAATCAAATCCATTCTAACTGCAAGGCCAGTTTTCGTTCATCTTGGTATGCAAAATAATGGGCACCTGGGCACTTTTGTCACCGTCTTAGGTGTATCCAAGCTGACTTTACAAGAATACCAAAGTAAGAGTTCAACTCAATTTAACTAACTGCCAAAATGTCACGCATTTGTCTATAACAAACCAACACCAGCGTTATCAGTTTAGTGGCCAGATGCCGAAACTCTAAGCAAACAATTATTCCTTCACGGCCCGTATGGGCCATTGCCTAGGGGCTGTAATCTACCATGTGAGGTGCACACACCAACTGAGGACCTCGTCACCTTCAATACTAAGGATTCTTATCATGGTTCCCCCCATGCATTAATGTATTTTGAAGCGACAACTCTCGAATACCACATTTGATCCGAACACACTTGTAACACACTACTAACTAGGGGTAAAACCTCTTTTAATTTATCATGAACGAATTGCGCTCATACAACCATTTATTCTGCTACCAAAGATAGAGGTTTTAAACTCCTTCAGCTAAAGTTTTAGTAAACTGTATGACCCATTCAACAGTGTTCGGATGAAGTTGGTCGACCGACGTAAAATTTACAATTTCACCATTTCCTTGTCACTAGATCGTGTAACCTGTTTGTCTGTGGTGCTCGCGTATCTATGCCGCTTTCAAAATGATGCTTCCTGCTCTGGTTAGACAATGCAGTCTCAATTTTGATACGCACACGCCTTGTTCAACTATACGATTCACGGCCTAGGTAGTTGACTGAATCGATCGGTTTCAGACACAATGTCACGTGGATATGTAAAATGGGTAATGCACGCGTAGTATGCAGGGTGGTAGTTAATAAGTTCAGTCCAGCCAGGTTTTCACTTGGCACGCTTTGTTGAACATGCCCGCATTCTCAAAGACTGTGCTTAGACGTTGGCCAGAAACAAAAAGTTGAGCGTACAAATTCGCTTTTTCCATAAAACGGTTTCAGTTAGTGTAAGTCCTCAATTTTTTAGCAAAGGGTTCTGCTAAGTAAAGGTATCGCGATCAATACGATCATTCTGATTGTGATCATGTGACAGATGCCGGGGTAAAGCTGTATGCTGTCGATCTGTGATTAATATGAGCTTCTCTGCATGAATCTCCAGCGCTGCGTTTGATATCAAAATCAGCATCTGAAGATGGAAAAAACATAACTGTTTTAAAACTTTGATTTGTTTTCGAACTTTTTGGCCTAGAAGAAAATGATAAATATTAATCTGGAAATGAAAACACAGACCATATCAGTATCCACAAGGGCAATAAGACATAACTTTGGATGTCATCCAAAGTATGTCAAAAGTATGTCATCCATTTGGATGTCATAGAATGATAATTGCGGCAAAAAATGAGCTCGATCAAGGGCAACTTACGTAGAAACCAATGCGGGTTTCTCTTCAGGTTTTAGAGTCCATCATTATCATTTCCATCATTGCTATCTTACTCACCATCATTCTGAACTTCGACATCATAAGTTTGTCATCAACAACGGCCAACAATATCCTAGGCACCATCATCACCGCGCAGGGACACCATCGGTACTATGGTCATCACTGTCCTCACAATCGTACGCACCAAGATCGTCATGATCATCCTCGTTGTCGCCATCACCGTCCCAACCATTGACAGGCAGCAGCAGCAGCAGCAGCAGCAGCAGCAGCAGCAGCAGCAGCAGCAGCAGCAGCAGCAGCAGCAGCAGCAGCAGCAGCAGCAGCAGCAGCAGCAGCAGCAGCAGCAGCACAAACAAAGGTATCCGTCGGAAGGCTTCTAGCATTGGTTTACCAATTTCCTGTAGAAGACATCACCAGGTATACTAAAAGCTTGGATTCCGATGAGACGGGTCCTGCTGAAAGACATAAATCCCAATTTGTCGTTTCTCGCTCTTTATTGGCACTCCTTCTCATTAACCGTGCACCGTAGGACTGAGGTTTTTCATGGAAGCGGCCGTTGATTACCATGGATCAAGTTCGACGTATCTGTGCTGAGACCTGACCATCGGTTTCGCAGTCTGGAGGTCATCAATTAATTTAAGTTACCACTTATTGTGCCGTACAACGGTTTACGTATGACAGAGCGAATCAATAATCCGGCTGCAAAATCAGTCTCATCGTGATATTTAAAGAAGGCTTGTTCTAATCTTTGAATTGGAGTGTCCTTGAATATTTGCTTTGTGGTCTCCGAATGCGGCGAAATCTTAGGGTTCTGTCAGGGAGTTTTGATCTTCATTCCCGTGCTACTGTTGTAAGGAATTCTGATGAGTGGAAGATCCGCCTGAACCGTCTGAACCTAGGAGACCACTATGCACCGCCTGTCTGATTTAAGAACATCGTGCGCAGTAGAGTCCTTTAAACCTGATTTAAGACTATTTAGCAGCAGTTTTACAACTTGTGAACGAGTGGTTTATTCGAAAAGTTCAGATTTTCTTTGTGAACGCTTGTGAGTAGAAATTGATTCACAGTTTAAAGTACACGATTGTGTGCGCTATCAGAACCATGATCTTAATCTCCCTCATATTGCTCACTGTCTTTCCTCCAACCAGTAGCAACGCGCTCTGATGTGGTGCGTTGCTTTCTGGTAGACAGAACACGTATATAGTAATGTTAAAAAAGCTAGGTGGTCGTGTAGTATCCACTACGAAGCCTGAAACCCAGTGACTGAACCGTTTACATTTTTTCGACTTTTCTCAGTTAATTGTTCTGTACCTTCTCTCCGAACCCCTTTCCGATTAATGAGGCTGATTACAATGGGATGCTCGGATGAGTAACCACTAGGACTGCTAGGACGCTGATGACGTTCGTATGGCATTCGTGAAGACATCTTCAACTTGATAACCACAAGGCACGTTGTTATCATGCAGTGTGTGATTAACACTGGGAACTTGCTCCGTGTAATCTGTGCGAGTGTTCAGTGGAAAATCGCATTTCAACCTCAATGGCATTTTTAGATAGCAATGGGAGTGAATAAGAGTGTCGTCATTAGACACCTGCTGTGATTCGCCTGCGGTGGTTCTATTTACTAGATGACAGAATTGAGGTGGTGGACTGTAGGTACTGCCTACAAGCACTCTTATGAGTCAGGCTCAGAGACAATGTACAGCTACATCGTTCCCACCACCATAGCAAACCTATTCTTCGCGTTGGGATCGACACATCTGCACTAGATATGGCCAAAAAAATTACGTAAGGAAATATTCAGTGAAAATGATCTCATGGCTCAACTAGACTTCCATCTCAAGTAAGCCTCAAATGAACCAAAATTCGGCAGGTTAAAAATGAAGCAACGTAGGTCAGGCCCTGTTGCGGTGAAGTCAAACTTTTGTAGTCTTCGTGTAACCCATCATTGCGTTTACTTGGCTACTCGATGGGCTTGCTAGAAGGAAGTAACTATATATTCAGACACCTGTCTGGTATTCTACGGGTCAAAAATTACTATAATCCGGCTCCTTATCTATGATTCTTCTTTGTAACTTAATAGTAAGTTATGTTGAACTCAGCCATGAGGTTTAGGTTTTGACTTCATCGGGGTATGCTTGGTTTATTGTATAAATCTCGTACGTTTTGGATGATAAGGGTGTAAAGCGCTGAACCATTGTAAATCCATCCAGTAGTTTGTTAGGCATGCAACACTGTCCGGAAAAATTGTCTGAATACGCCCGTCCTTGCTTTAATGCTCTGATCGCAACCAAGATTTTCGCAAGTTAACGCAGTTCTCAGGCCTTGATGATGTATTAGTTGGATTTATCATTTCGTTAGCTTTAGAAGCTGGTGAGAGTTAGAGATTCAAATTTATGCCAGTCGATTTTCCCAAGTAGAGATTTTTTGAGAAGGCAGTTTTGCTCGTAGTTCTAGCAGTCAAAGAGCATACAGGAATTTAATCGTGAAAAGGACGAATGGAAGGAGATCTAAGCACATCCTAAACAGAAGTATCCCGAGATCCACGAATCACTAAATACGTTTGTCTGCTGATGTCGCGGGTCGTTTTGGGTGTGCTCTCGTGTGACCAAACTTACTCTCAGAATTATCTAAGTTTATCAAAGCAAATAGGATTCCGGTCCAGTTATGATGTGACCCCATTCCGGGAGCTTGGTCAGTGATCTAAGCATTGACCCCTGAACACCTTACAGATTTAGGCTGGTATGCTATCCTGAATTTGGAGTTGCTAATGGAGCCTTTATAGGTTGTTTGAAATGCTCAGCGAAAACGTGCAGACCCAGCCGGTGCAGCTCAGTTATCTATATTATGCATACTAATCATCTCATTTCTTATTAGACACAGAAGGCACTGCACCCTTGTAATGCAGACTTTACTAACTGAATTTACTTGGCCACCTTAGACTGTTCGACTTTATTCTTTTCAGAACGGAATTCCTGATACTCAGCGTATCCAAAGACTGGACGATGGTACGATAGAAGTTACGGACACCCTTTCGAAGCAAGATTACTACCGTAGTCTTCGACGTCCACTCGAAGGTCTGCCGGATGGTCCAAATGCTCTGGGCCTTGCCAGTCAACTCAGTCTTGATATTGGTCAGCCTGGAACCTTAAAGCCATCCAAGAGGAGTGAGGCAACTTTGGAATACAAAACTTCTGGTCGGGAAGAGACGTGCCATGTGTTAATGCTGGAGGGTGTGGAACGGATATTTACGATAGATGTACGTACTATTTTGACTTCAGTTGTCTTTCTCCTCCTATATAATCGTGTATGCTAGTTGGTAATGACGGACAATCACATTGATGTGTATATTCTTCATCAAATTAACGGTAAGGATATTTAAAATACTACCGATCCAATTGTGAGTGGTGCGCGTTGAGGTGATTAGACTTCTGCCGCATCTTGTCATACATACACAATTCCAATCTATGCTGGAAACCTTCCACAAATTAAGATTTTCTGATATACACACAGTAGAACAAGTGTATATCGAATTTTTACATTGACATATGAAGCTGTGATTGGCCACTGCTCTGCCTAAGCACTTCAGGTCTACACAGTCAAACGCACACACACCTCGATTGTTAGAGTGTATGTGTTACAACATGACTGTTTTGCTTCCATGACCATTTTATTACATTAAGAACGGTAGAATCCGCTTTTCTCTTATGGGTTCTCACTTTTGTGTGCATTGTTGTCGAACGAACGTACGTATGACTCCACCTGGTATCTCACTCAAATTATGCAATAAGCTATATGCACACAATGTAGCTGTAGCGAAGCTGATTGCAATGAGCATTCACTACTTCAGGTACATTTCTTCTGGACGAAATCGTGTCTCAGCAGTTTAACTACACTAAGCTGTTCATCAGTGGTATGCACATGAAAACAGACCGAATATTTTGACGGGGATTTCAACCGAGATCTGGTCGATAAATTAGATTCACCACCTCACTGGTGACCTTTCACAGCTACTGTTCCAGACGGCTAATGCCTTCACATACGGGCTTGTGGCGTAGCGCAGCGCAGCGTGTCCAACATATACTTCGGTCTACCGCTCCAACCCAGGTCACTATACGACTTCGCATCACAAAGCCTAGTTGGACTTTTCTACTATATGTATTGACGGAGCAAAACACCTTACAAATGCGACATTAAACAGATGTATTTATCTGCGTCATAGTGTGAGAATCATATTCATTTATCCCCCGGCAATGGTACAGGTGGAGCTGAGACTTCTAGATACCCTGAGTCGATGGATTCTAAATATCCAGAAGAGTTATCTGTCACCTTGCGTTTTTTTTAAATTCACATGTTGTCAGTTGTTTCTCTTGAGCACTCGTTGACTTACAGTCTATGACAGAGTTCTGGCTGATACATTCGAATGTGATGTATTCATTTAAGCGGTACTTCGAAGGCTTGAAGACAACATGGATTAAGACAGTTTTCGTTCTTGCTAGAGTAAATGGCTGAGTTTTGTTCTAAAGCACACCTCTTTTGTAGTCAGCTCCGAAATGACCCTAAACAGTAAAGTACAGTTAGGTGGCACTAGGAGAAAGTGCACAGTAATCTGGGTCAGAAAGGCCGATCGTATTGTACTTTGGATGTATTGTGGAATGTTCCAAGGTCCATAATTAAAACATGTGAGCTCCGTCGCGACAAGGTCTCATCAAGTAAACCCTCAATTTTTTTCCTCACTACCAAATGTGTGGAATCTCTTTGACATTGTCAATTACTCATATGTACAAAATATTTTAGCCGGTCAGCTTACCTTGAACACAACAACATGGGTTTTCAACCACTGTACAGGAATTTCTGAGAAAAGCATTTCGTATTCGCCTACGAAAATGCACTAACATTATCGTGCAAGCCATCGAAGTTCTGCATTCCTCAGTGCGACGGAAGAACCTGACAGATCATATTGTACTAATTCAAACCCAGATCAGATAGACGTAGTGCGTGACCCAGCAGAACTGTCTACATGGATGAAAAACGTCAGACAAGAAAATTTCTGTCTTGACCATAGTATGTAACATTTCAAGGGGTGCTAGCAAAACACGCCAATCTCTTCTAAAGCCAACTCAAATGGTAGTAAAGAGGTTTTATCCTGTTCGATTCACCATCCTCCCATACCACCTCGTTCTCTACTACAGCTATCCGCGGATTAACGAAATTGTTCATCTTTACCGGCAATCAAGTTTTTGTAGTTGAGTTCTAACCAATCCAGTGGGAAATTTGTTCCTTTCGGGACGATGCAAAGTGGTTGCCTTGATAAATCTCTGTGTGTATTACACATGTGAAACAGACAAGATAGCCAATTCATGGATTCATTTTTTGTAACTATCGAACACATTGTGGTGTGCACATAGGAACAACCATTTACTCTACACATACATCGGTTTACTCTGTTGTGTCCGCCTACACGGCATCCGATAACGGATAGTGGAACGACACCATTGGTGCACTGTCACATCCAAACTCAAATGTGTACTCTCCTACGTGCTGAACATCCGTGGATGCCTGAGCAGACGATGTACCCTCTACATCGGTGTGTGTATACAGCCGGAATTACATGGAATCAATAAGCTCCTGGTCTGCATATACACATGTACCTATACATAGATGGTGCGAGACATACAAGAAAAACAGACAGCAAAGTCCATGCCGTGAGACTTTCATGTCATACATCATGTGGCCGGCACTCACCACAGGCTTTGATAAAGTTATCAACGTCTCCGAACTATCAAGTTTTTGACCGATTAGCGGCTCATTTTCTCCTCTCGCTTGCAGGTTTGAGGGTTTCCTTGATCAGCTGATCTACACAGCTTATTAGAATAACACATCTCTATTACCAGGATAGGATTGAAGCAAAGCAGGGTCGACTGACTATAGAGGAGGTAGCAGGTACGAGGACGGAATTCCGGACCACTTTAAACCAATATAGCGCATACTGTTGTCATACTGGGAATGCGAATTCCAAAGAGGTTTGGATAGAATACCACCAGCCTTGACGTGATCTCGTTGCGCGGATAATTTCACCCTGAGTACCGTAACCACCTCAGTGGTGACACCAAATGTAGACAGTCATCCAGGCCCAGGGCCTACAAACTGACCGAAGAGCTATTCAAACAAGAAATTCATTTGAGTTTGTCGTTACCAGTACTGCAATTAGCAGACGACCGTCACCAATTACGCGCGATCTAGTGTTCAATTATAATATGTGGTTGATGGAACCTCGGGGACTGTGCCCACTTGGTGTGCTCGAAGAGGGAAGAAATCAGCAAAGGGCTTTCGAAGAGTTTTCAGCAGTCTTATGAGTAGTGTTTTTTGTCAGGAAAAAAACGCGTTAGTTTACGAAGTGGGCGAAAAACAGAACTAGCTTTTTTGGTTGGGGCTGTAGCGTTGTCGTATAACGACCGGGATATCAAGAGCCCGCAGTTCACCCTAGCTAAAAGATTTCTAGCCAATAAATAGCCGTCAGTTTCTGGTGGTGAAAAGTTACTTTGGCGGGCGAGCTGTTTCTTCGTGACCAATCTCCTAGGTTACGGTCATGGTGTATCTAAGAACGAAAACTGCGCCCATGTATCAAACTAGACTTTGTACACGTAGTGCACATACTTTGAAGGCTGAATATTCACTTTTGGTGGATTCTGAAAGTTAACTCACTTTTCTCGGCATATATGTTGGCCCAGATATACGCGTATCTTTTGACAAGGACCTTTTGACAGAATAACTGCAGCTGACCGTATCGCTACTGTATTTTGCCCTCAGTTAGAGTTGAAAGTAATCCACGATAACGTTTTCAAGCACACTGTTTGGAATTACAATCCTGGAACACTGCAGACAACTGTATAAAAAATATGCATACGTGCTAAACGTAGCTCCAGAAAAATTGCAGTAGGATCATCATGCAGGAAAAACCGAAATATAACCACGATAATGCCATATAATGATGAAAACTTTTTTATAGCTCGTTTTGACTGTTGTTTCAACCCAAACTCAATAGCGGATAAACAGTCCAAATTCTTCTCAGGATTTGTACTTATTATCAGTACCTAATACAAGAATATACTTACGTGTGTATACGTATATGTATATGCACATAAGTTTGTTGTAGACGGACCTCACTATGGTCAGGAGAAGTACAACCGCTCAAACCAATGAGAGCCTAGTGTGGTTCGTTACTGCGAGTTCGTGGTTTATGTCGTCGGATTGTTCTTTTGCTTTCCATCAGCTGTCTGTTTTATCTTCGTCATCTGTTCGTCGGGTTGTGTTGTTCTGAATTGTGGAGTATTGTGCAATGTCCTGTTTGGTAAAAAATTTCTCAATTTGTTTTATCCACAAACCGCCTTACTCCTGGATATTCGGGTGCCTTAGGTGTACAATGGTGCAAGACGTGATATTCGTGGACCACAGCTGTGCAGCCTAAACCGATTGCTGGCTGTCACTATCTGGTCATACATGTAAGCCACAGTATAGTAAACAGCCTTCAGCTGTTTACTTGTTCCCACAAGGTCTGATACTCAGTTGTTCTCAGCTGGTCATCCTGAACATTTTGAATCGCCTCCTCTTGTTTACTCAGGGTCTTATTTCCTTTGGTTTACAACCGGTACGGGATGTTTAGCACAAACGGCATTTGGCGCTACATAATGTGCAGAGGGTCCATCGGCGTAATTCAGTACAATAGGCGAACCCAGGGAAGTATTTCATCGCACCAATTGTACATAGGTATATAATTATATCAATAATAATCGTCCAAATGTGGCACCCTTTTGGTGCCTAGCTACTATGTCACCCGTAAGAAGCTCGAGGCTAAGATACTGTCAGGCTGACCAAGCCTATACAGTAGCAGACGAGGTGTAGAGGTTGAATTCGAATCACGGACCTTAGTTAGTAAATTCGCGCTTTAACCACCAAACCATCTGTAGGTACATACCTACACTTAAAGCCTAACTTCTTACTGGAATTTCCAAAGGGTTGTATGATGGCCTGAAGCAGCACCCAACTGACTATATTCATATTACTAGCGACGGATAGAATACAATGATATCTACCAAGTTTATGTCTTCGGGGCACTACTCGAATCTGGTGGGAACACCGGATAGGGAATGCTGAAGTACGTCGAATGGTATTCGGGAGAAATAACTCACCCTCGATAGATGAACTGATCACACTGCATAGGTTGCGCTGGCTTGGCCACGTGCTCCGTATGCCAGTCGACCGACTTCCCCGAAGGGTTCTTTTCGCACAACCACGTGAAGGGTGGAAGAGAGCCAGAGGCGGTCAAACAATGACTTGGCAGCGAAGTGTAAAAGCCACTACCAGCAAACTCAGCTGCGCTGGTCACTGCCGTCTTCCTGGATGGGGACCCCGAGACGGGCCACATCAATGGTTAGAGACATTGTCAGACATGGCCCAATCGCGCCCTCAATGGCGCTCATGCATCCAAGCCATTGCCTTCAATGCATAGCTCCATTCCCAATCCCCCCAAATAACAGTTCATTGACAGTGGTGTATTTACGCACCAATTTATCAGCTCCCGCCTCCACTGCGCAGCTACCTACCTCACCTCCCCAAATCATCGGTGAACGCAACTGTGGCAGCTACAACCATTGTACGACAAGTGCGCGGTTCCTACAGCTGACGATGATGATGATGAAATATGAGTATTCCAAATTAATGCGAATCCTGCTGCGAAATCTGGATAAGTTAAACCATTTCATCATCTGAATAATCCAGATCCTACCTACAACTCTGAACCTTTCTGGACCGTAGCAGTCAGTCAGAAGGTGAATCCCGGTGCTTTCCATCTGGAACTATCAGAGGGATGGGAAACCGGTTAGCTCTCTGTTATGTTACTTCCAACGGTTCTGGTCGCTGGGATAAACCCTGAGTAAGTTAGCCAGGTTTTTCTCGGCCGAACTTACAAGAGTGCTGGGAACTCGACTGATTTGTTCTTTTTGGGGCTCATCAGATAGGCGTAGTCACTGACATCCTACCACCCTCTCTCTCTCCCCACTTAAGCACCAAACTGGGAATACGCCTATATGCGTTGGCATGAGACTGGACTGATTTTCTACTGAATCCCTCGCTTAGTGTTCTTAGTCTTCAATTACAAATTAGGGTTCACAAGACCACATCTGCCCTATGAAGCCCGAGAAAGGCGAAACAGTTGGTTGGCTGTCGAGGTTTCCGAATCTTGTACGTAGTGTTGGGTCAACGAAAATACCTCGTTATCTTGACCATCATCCAAACTGAAACATGAGTATTTATGCAGCACATTTAGTTGAAAAGTATTAAAATAAAGGTTTCAGTCGACATTTATTTGAGTCTTTCATTAATGAAAATGAATGTGTATCCCCATGTGCCACGTTTTCTGTGCCGACTTTCGCCTCAAACATAAACGGTTACGTATGTTCTCTCAGACATGAGAAGAAACTTTGGTTTCGTAGGAAATAACTTATGGGTATTCGAAACCTGAAATGGGGTTCCAGGTTCAAATCTGTTATGAAAGCAGCGCAAAGAATCGGAGTAGAATATTCAGAAATTGTTCCTTCTCAGAACTGCGCCATACATATCCCTTATTTCATCCCGAATAAAATGCCGGACAATGGGGAAGTTTTTTGGGTTCATCACGGTTTAACTTCACTGGCGTGTTTGGTTTTTGCTCGGTATCTCTCGATGTATTTTTATCATTACCGTTGACATGTTTGAAACGCACAGTACAGTAAAATTGAACGATGTTCCGTTATGATTCCATACCTAGCTGAGGCATCCTTTGAAATGAATCGGTCGTGTTTATTTTTGGAGTATTTAAAGTAGAGGCTGTGTGATCTCCATACGGGGAAACAGATGTCTATGACAAGGTCAGAGCCAGGCTGAAGTCGAGATCATCTCATCCTGGCGCACTTGGGAGCGGAGATATGGCGTGCGCTTCTGTTTGCCGAATCTATTTAGCCGCAAAGTTTCAATACACTAGGCGCGTACAAATGTTTTGCCTTAAAAGCAGGTTTATGTCTTAATCTTCTTTCAGAATGTATCTTGAGTTGTCCAGCGCTATATATTCTACTCCATTCTATTTAGTCCGCTAAAAGTTATGAGTGAACAACTCGGATCGACCCAACTATCGGATAGGTGTTACTCAGTTTGGACTGTTACGTAAAAACGAAAGGACATCAAAAAGGACACCAAAAAGCTTAAACCTCCCTCAATAAAATGTCATTTTGATTGTGATTTGGGATAAGTAGCATCAAGATTTGAGAGTTACTTATCGCAATTTCTTTATGCGAAATAATCAGGTAAATGGCCAGCCACTGACGGACGTCGTTATCGTCGTTCATGTCTGGCTATACAGGCATTCTAATTATACGCATGAGTCATTCCCCGAGACCACTGGCTTCACATATTGCTGTCAAAATCCACCCAAACATAATTCAACAAAGTAGGCCAGGCATGTGAACAAGCTCACCTTTTGTTTACGACAGGTAATTGCGAACGTGTCGGCCTCTGTATGCACTTTTAAACATAATTCAACAAAGTAGGCCAGGCATATGAACAAGCTGACCTTTTTGTTTACGACAGGTAATCGCGAACGTGCCGGTCTCTGTATGCACTTTTCTTGTAGTTAGCTTTTCGTTAGACCACCCAGTCATTGTATTACGATTGGCGAACTCTTCCGACGAAAGCACATTTCATTGTGACAAGTTTGAACTGACGTTGAGTAGGCAGATTATAAGGATCGAAAACGCCCTGCAAATGCTCCGAGGTGACAATTATTCACATTCTTTGTTCGCAAGCGGTTTAGAATCAAACGATTGGGTCGTGTAAGATTCACTGGTGCGTGCCATTTGAGTGTGAGAGTAAGAACGAAAAGGGCAGTCTAAAACACCAGCTACTTGGTAGTAAATAACCGAACTTTCTAGTACTGAAGTACCTGTCAGGTTCCATTAGTGTACAGGATGCTTACAGTAGTGAACCCTCAGCTGTGTATCAGTTGAATTTAACTCGATAAAAAGTTATAGGCAGCAGGAAAGTAGGGAGCTAGTGGTATCTACATTTGTGCAGATCTTTACATACGCACTACTTGCTTTGCAAAATAGTGTCTGTATGATTTTCCCTCTGGCAATGCTCACCCATCACCCTAATCTGCTCTCTTTGCATATTTTTAATACGTTTTATCCCTTTAGTTGCCTTAAAAGCAGACTATAGCCAAGGGTGAAATTATAGCGATGTTAAGCGTCAAAAAATGGCAAATTTTTAGGTAATTACAACAACAAAGATTGATATTTGTGGGTTACCTCTGGTGAGAATGTACTCCGAGAACATAAGATCTATTTTATCGATTACGACGATTTACAGTATCTCCTTATTGGTGGTTCTCAGTAGATCATGAAATAGAAGCAAACTACTGTATTCACTAGATTAAAATACCTAACGGCGCTGTTTTTATATGCTTAAAAAATCGCTACGTCATTGTTGCATTTTACTTCGTCTGCTTTGGGATCGGTTGGCACATAATCCAGCAGGCAGGGTCAGACATTTAAGTTTGCGTCAGCCGGTTTACCAGAAATTATTCTATCGGCTAGATCAATCGCATGAAGTAAACGACAGAGGTTTAGCAGAAAACCAGTCAGTAGTGTACCATGATTACAGCTTATTTGTATGTTTGTATAATCCACTGACACGGATGACAATGTCCACGCGCGTCACCTGCACACAATCCCTCCAGTCAGGAGCAAAAATAGTGTTCCCCAAACATAGTTGACTTGCATCGGCTTGTGGATCCGCCTCTCACACCAGACTACTCCAGTCGTCTTCCATGTGGAGTGAAAATGGTCCCACTAGGTTTGCTTCGAGCCTCACTTGCAACCACCTCAACATATTTCACCCGGTGTAAACCCGAAAGAGTAACGTTAAGGTTGGACAAAAAGGAACAGGCCTAAATCAGTGGGCACGCCCAACTGATATCTGTTAGACCACGTGGCGACAACGAATCGGACGCACACACACGTGTTTGCCAGTAGCCAGCTTTGTCCGTATAACCGTGGTCACAGAGATTCACTTCTACAGTTCTTGTTGGCTTACTATTCCGCCATCTCTCTAGTGTTAAAGCTGTAGATCCATACAGTTGAAATACAGTAGAAGAATATAAGGTCAGTACCTTATTACAACACGGTGAGTGGCTGTAATCCGAATAGGATTTGCCGGTGCACTGTGATTAAACCATTGGACGCCTGCGCATTGTCAGAAGCCGTAGATGGTTTGCACAGAACGGATTTTGGTTCTGAGCACAAGACCTTGGCAACGCTGTAAGCCCGGGTGAGCCATCAGCTAGCTCAGACATGGTGACATAACAATCGACACATGCACGAGTTACGTATCTGTCATCTAGGTACATGGGTTACCCCTTAATTCTTTTAATTTTTTCAACGTAACATTGCAACACTACAGTACAAGACCATGTAAGTGATATCGGGAGCTGCTCACGAACACACCATCATGTTGGTAATGGTGGTGTTCCATTAATCCTACGGTCAATAAATTTACCACCTCCAAAATGGCAATGTCAGGCGGGGAACCGATAGAAAATGGAACAAATTTACCCAGTTGCACTTATCAGGTGGACCGGTGAGTAGGCTGATGACCCACAAGGCTGATCCTATTAAGTCCCATGCGTCCACATGTTACCCAGATAGATAAAGGCTAAACTGTATGAGGAGATTCAGCCTCTTCCAAACGGCTCATTGGTTTTTCAGCGTCGCAAAGCATCACGTCTCAAAACCCCTCACACATGTTTGAAGAGCCCCATTCCATGGTATTTGATCGAGTCGTCTTTCAAACTTACCTGAAGACTTTAAAAAGCGGAACTTAGGGTGTTCCCGATTTCGAACCCCGTTCTTTAGCTACGGCACAGTATAACTACAAGTAAAATGCGAATGCAAAACAAATGCTTATAGTTACAACCGTCATAAGGCTGTTATGGGTTTGGGTGGTGGGAGTTTCCCGGATGACGGCAATAGTTGTCTAGCGCCGACTCCAACAAACATGGCCATACGTGCGAGTGCATTCGGCTGGTCCAACTGTGACTGACCAACCGATGCATCATCATGTATTTTGTAGGTCGAGACAGGGTTGGTGTATTGGTAGCAGATGAAACGCAACAACGCAGTAAAGGACGATACAGAAAGTTGCACAAAAGTACTCTGAACCAAGCAGTTTTTAGGGAGCGAACTCCATCCGAGTACTGGACGTCGGGTACCGAGGAGATGACCGTGTAGACAGCGAGTGGATGGAAGGACCGTTTATCTAAGCTCATGAATGAGGGACGTCGATGGTGACATTATAACAAATGACGGTATAATGGTGGTGTGTTGTTAGATCAGAAACTAATAGTTTGTTCGGGCTCAATATGTTTAGTGAGCAATATGTTGTTTGGTGCCTTGCCTATTTGTTCTATTTGTGCTGCAAGAACTATATCCCTATTTGAAGCGGTCGAAGATACCCGTGGAAATCGTACGACGAACGAAGATAGCGAACCATTCTTGTTTTGCATGATTGTCCTCTTGGCTAATACATCCCCATTTCAGCACGCAATCCGTCCAAACGATTCTTCACGAACTCGACCTGGAACCAGCAAGTCCCCAGAAAGCGTGATGGATTCAGTTCACTGCAGCCACAGGAAGGCGTACATTTAACAAAAACGCACTGTTCATTTTTGCATTTTCGTTCTTTTATCATGATAGAATTCAGGTTATCCGGGTGTCAAGTGTAGAATCAGGTCACCACACATCGCCTGTAGCGATTGACTGCTTATTGTCATGCAACTGAACTAGCTTCCTTTTTCACAAAGAAACATGCGGGTATCATGGTTACGGCTGATACCCTGAGGTTTAGATCCGCATTTTCGTATCGATAAAGGACCAGCATTCTTCATCACACTGAACACGGTGAGGTCGATTAGGTGGCATTTCAGGTTTTGACAAAAATCATTCAACTGCAACCATTGCCGAGCTGATTTCTTAAACACATTCCTACGCTTTACTTCAACCGATGTTTCCATGGATGATGAACATTAATTACTTGCCCTTCAGGTTACCTGGTTGCTTCAAACCAGCTGTCAACTAACCGTAAAAAATCTCCGGTTGTTCTTAAATGAAAAATACTCGCCGCTAGTATTTTTGTCGACGTATCAAGCTCATGGCTCCAGAGCCTCATCCTTTTCAGCTCATGTTGAGGACCATAAACATTCTAAGTGATGTAGCCCGGCTAAGCACAGGTAACAGAACATGCCCAGTTAGGCCTTCCACAGCATTTGGACGGGTGTTTTCGAGTAATGCAGTGATGGAAAATGTCAGCCGATGCGAGTGACTCAAACCCAGTCCACGCAACTCGTGAACTCTAATTAAGTGAACATTCTTTGCTGGTTGGCGTTTAGGGGGCTGAACATTTAAGGCTATCGAGATTGCCCGTTGAGGGCTCTGTTGATGAGTACTGGGTTTTTGTGATGTTGTTGAGAAAAACGAGTTTGATGCGCTTCTGCCTAAAAAGTGGGTTAAAAGCTCAGTTGTACGAGTCCTTCTAATCCCGTTGGGACTCCCAGGTTGATATACAGGGTCGAACGCGTAAAGTTGTGGGCGGAGAGATCAGTGACTGTTGAAACCAAAAAAAAAATTAAAATGTGCATAGTTCTGCAGTCGGCTAGAACCGAATTTACCATCAACGCATTTCTAGTCTGTCCTTGATCAAGGTTGACTAGCAGTCTGACAGAATATACATTGGGATCGATATAGAAGAACAAACCTGTCAGTCACTAAATTTATAATTTGTCCTCAGTAATTAGGTCTCTAAGTTTGGATGAATTAAGGTAGATGTCTTCGGCCCTTCTCTCTTCACCAACCAATTTCCTCATTTTCATTTGCTCGAGTCACGTGTCCGAAAATAACAATTCTGTGGCTAGCAAACCTATACTGCAATGGCATGAAATCACTGACGATAAAGGAGTGGCAGTAAAACAGTGAGGCGGTGAAGTTACCATCAGCGACGATTAGGTAATGGTACTAACTTCGTGGTGTATATATCGGGCATCAGAACGAGCGCGTGCCGTCTGGGTCTTACCACCCACACGTGTGCCATCCACCACCTGCCGACCGATTGAGGGTCACTGCTCCCCTGAGGACGTTTGAATCCGCGCTGAAGGACAGTGGTTCACGTCTGTCGGTTGCTCTTCGGTTAGTTGATTGCGGTCCTTACATTGTAAAACGGTTACGTAGATTAATGTGGGCAAGGCATGCTTCCGGTCAGGTCCAAGGGTGCAAGAACTTCCCAGAAATTATTTTGAAACCCTACCGGTCGCATTCTGATTTGAAAAAGCACACTGACTTTTTCAGTATAATTTAACCCTACCTATTGAGAATCAGGCCCAATGGTCAGAACGTATTCTTGAAACAAGTTCAAGTGTACTGGTTCCAAGAGACCTGCATCTGATGAAATAAACACTCGTTCACTTTGAGAAGGAATCACTTGTAAAAAGTGGTAAAACCTCGTCAGCTATTATTGTTTTACCAAATAGGCACTTGCTAGGTACAATAGATCCACTCATACCAACCAAAAAATCTTTTGCTTCGGTTAGCCCTAAAATCAGTAAATTATGTTAAATTTCCCGTACTCTGAAAGGTCACCTGACATTACTGTTTGACAAATGTTTAGCATCCCTGCTTTCCATCCAGCGGGTGGTGTGTGCTGCTTCCCCTGTTTGATCAGTCTCGCAGCTTCTACAACATGATCGGCATCAACTCCGTGGCCGTGCAGCGAACTTCAGTTTACCAGAATGAGTGATGTCAGTGTCGAATCTGTTTCACCCGCTATTTGAACTGTTTTTTTCATATCAGCTTACAAAACGCCTAGTTGAGTCTGCACAATTTTGATCAGTGATGTGAGATGATACGATGGTCGTTTATTCGATCCTGACAACTACACTCAAGCCATTGACAACATGCAACTTGTTAGCAGTGCCGAAAAAGAATACCTCGGTAGTTCACATCCGTTGACCCAGTATCGGAGTTACTGCACAATGAGCCATACATTCATATTCTTACACTTCAGTGTGCGTTTCCTACCCGGATTTCTATTGCTAGTTAGTTCATGAAGGCTCCAAAAACCTTATCAAGCAGGCAAGTAAGTTTACTTCAAAACAAGTAGTTGTTCGGGGACTGTTCTCTAACATTTTCTTTCTGAAAATGACTTAACTTCTCCGTGTGCATCTCGGTGACTTCTACTTAACTTATGATTGTGCTGCACGCGAGTAAACTGTTGTCGACATTTTCAACTATCACTCTCCACATAGTTTGAGTTGCGTTCTTCAGATCGGAACCAATTCTGGATCGATTTGTTGACCGGATACTCATTGTTCCACATAGTGTAGGCTTACGCATCGGTAACAAAGTCATCTGCATAATTCCACTGCTGGTCGATACGGGTTAGCATCAATGTGCTGTTTGTAAATTATTCTCTCAGTGAATCATGATGTGATAGTGACCTGGCGATCAAAGGTGTGACGTCGCAAATGAGCAACACTTCCAAGACACACACTGCTAGCTTTCAAACATTCTTCCAGTTCGATGACGAAGGCAGCTGAAGACGCAATGCGAAATTGTTCACAGCTTCTTGTTGTTTTGGCACACGATGAATGTTTTGATTGCATGAACCAGATAATGAAGTACCTGCACTGTTCGGATATCTATGTCGGTCTCATATGAAGACCGGAAGATATGATGTCTACACGAGAGGATTAAGTTAGACTTACAAAAAGGCAGAAAGGAAGGAGGTTAGAGATTGTGCTGCCCAACAAGCACACGCAACTAGTGGAGAAGTTTCATAATCCTGTGCATACCATTCTCACACGGGACTACCTTTCTGGTGAGGTCTGTTCTGACTATTGTATTCATCAGGTCTCTTCAGGAGTAGGTGGATTAGAACAATGCTTGGTGTGACGCTATGCCTTCGTTCGGTGGCATCACAATAAATAACTATTTGCTATTTGCTATTCTCAAGACAGTTCTAGTGCCAGAGTAATCACCTCCTTGTTTTAGCCTTGCCAGTCTTTGACAGGATTGACCCCATTCTTGCTTTCAGTTGTTGAATTACCATTGTACGTGTCTTTTTGGTGCTATATTAAATTATAAAATAGGTTTTTGTCTCTTTCCCTACGCCAGCATAACGCTTACGGACAGCATTTGTTTGACATGGTTTGCAATGCCTTGGACTTACGAGAACGACATTACTTTGGAATGACTTATAGAGGAACTCCACGAACAGACGTAAGTTTTTCTTTAGCCCTTTTCGACATAATTATGAACATATTCGATGATGATGTTTTCCCCCGATTATTTGAGTCAGACCAACAAGATGCGTCCAGTCTGTGGAGCTGAGTTGCAGCTGTGTCTTCAATCTCATTTCATGCGACGTTCTCATCTCTTCAGCCAATCTGGAGGCTGTAAGAATGGTAGAAAGAGGTGTGGGGACAAAACTGCTGTTGGAACAGTTTTCTGTCTCTTAATGGGTAACAATATAACCACTCGTAAGATGACTGACAGAAACCAACATTACTTGTTCCTTATTTGAACTAATCTACCGGAGGCTTGTTTGGTTCCTAGGGCCGGTGGTGAAACTGATAGTACTATACAGTACACAGCTCGGTCACAGAGTCTTGCACTAATTGATTTTGTCACTCACAATAGAAATAGCGAATACGGCAGGTTTCGAGCTGAATCCGGAGAGCTCATTTTTCAGTATCCGTCGCAACCTGGGGACAGTAAGTAACAACCATGGAGGTTATTCTGAGAGTTTGCTCATATGAATTGAATTCCATAAGCCGTAAACAAATTTGCCCATAATGTATGATGCGAACACACTTAAATTTTGCTATGACTTTCATTTACGCTATATATATATATATATATCTACGTTCATTCGGTCTAGTTGATGAGGTATGCTCGTTTCAAACAACCATATGATTCATTTTCCTCATATATTCCTCCGGAGCTGTTGATTCACTGTTGACCACACAAAATCGAGAGCGTTGGTACAGCCGGGAGAAAACAATCTCAGTGCAACTTCATTCATCCTGGTAGCAATTATTTTGGCAATGCGTCCAAACTCCTTTATGATAGTATACTTACCCGACCGCTAAGAGGGCACCGAGGTCACCACCAATGCGCCCCCGGGGGTTTTCTTTTTCTCTGCTGTTGAGGATTGTTGTGACTTTCAAATTCTCTGTCCTCTTGGTCGTGTCCCCTACTCAAGTGCTGATTATACTAAAATGTTAACAACCTTTGACACGAATTTATAGAAACTAATTTGAAACTTACACATACCGAAATGAGTTGTTTACGGATGCAGCACTCAGGGAATTTTTATGTTCCTCCGTAGGATGCTGCACCCCTTTAATTTGCTCGCTCAAGTTGGTTATCCTGACGAGAAGGGGAATTTGCTTACAAAGTCTTCATCAATTCCCTAGACGACAAAATGATGTTGATCGTTTAGTTAACTCCCCTTTGGTGCCAGTGCCACCCGAAAGAAACACGAGAACCGAGCTGCTGCCAGTTCGTCAAAGCCTTGGCAAACAAAGTGGAAGTGTCGGAGATGGGCTTGAACCACAGAGTCGTATGGTCAGTAAGTTGTCGCCTCGACCACCGAGCCATCTCGAGGCCACAACGTTGACACGATATTGCGTAGCTAAGCGGAAAGATTGGGCTGACCTTTGGAAACCATGAAAAATTTACAGCGGTGGAGTTGCATCCCCTAGACTGTAAAGTGTGGCTGAAGCCCACCGTGAACATATCGATTTTTAAAATTCCATAATCAGCAGCATGCAAATAGCTCACATTTTCATCAAAATCATTTCAAGGGAAGCATCTTGTCAGATTAAGGGACCGTATTGATCGTTATTTCATGTTTGTCGAATTTTGATCCATTTTCCTGTGGAATTGCCCAATTGTTTTGCTTTTCTGATTAGTTGATCTTGAGAAACCTCATGTACCTTGAACTGATGGGCCCAAGGGGAACTACAAAGGTCCCTACAACTACATCCAGAGAGTAGACGTAATACACTACCCATAAGGTTGCTGACAGTCCACGACTGATTTCGCCGTTTTTGAGGCTCTCCAAAACAAAATTCGTTTTCAATTTGTGCCGTTCATATCCAGTGAAGTTTGCTCGGCTGTCGACACCGTGATTTTTCAGAACGAGTTTTACATGCTATGTTTGTTTAGTTTGAGTGTTTTTGTACGTAGGATATTATTATGCTGTCTCATGGAAAGTGGAATTGACATCTCCGTTTTTAAGTATGCTTTCGTCCACACCTGGACTATGGGAATACTGGCTTGCCTCTTTCGGAAGAAATGTACCTTAAAACATGGATAATGAGAACCGATCTTCATGGAATTACAACGGACCTAGCTTGGGATGCTTACTGAATGGTATCATAAGACCGCACTTTTGCAAGGACCATCAATTTCACTTACCATTTTAACCGAATCACGATCGCCTGCTCAGCTTTTTGAAGCTCCTTTGATTGGAAAAAGATTACGCTGCACCACTCTGTTCCACCAATCCCATGAATAGTTTGGGCGTCAAGGGAAGGTGAATAGAAAAGGAATGTTTGATGGCCCGTGCACTATCTACCCTTTTTTATTCGATTACAATCACTCATTGTTGCAGCACTTAGTGCATTTGTTGGAGATGAATAAAAACGCAAAACTCTTGTTTTGTTCGACTTGAAATGCGATGTAAGCACCTACTCTCCGTGTGCAGTATACAAGCACGCTGTCGACACACTCCGCTTCACATGTCACCAAGTGAAGTCCACTTGCGTTTCCACAGATCGATTCACAATCTGAATGAACCACATCAGATGGAGGTTTTGATCAGCTGCTTTTCTAACTTCCATAACAAAACACGTGCAATCTGTCTTTCATTCCCCTTAACGGCTAGACATATTCGCAATTTTCACACGTCTAATAGATGATAAGCTAGTTTCTCCAGAATTTTCAACTGACCAGCTTCTTTCTAACGGTAATTCGAGCCCCATACTTATAGTCCTGCATCTTCCAGTACTGTCGCACATTTGTTATGACGTGGGCTATATGACTTGTCAGCTCTTTGTTTTGTCCACACAGTACCTCATATGGCAGTAAATTCTGATCGTAAATCCGCGTCCATCCGTTGATTGGTATTTCGCTTTGACCTCTCTTCTCTTCAGTACTGGTTGGACTTGAATAAGAAATTATCAAAACAGTTAGAAAGTAAGTTTGTTATTCTAGGTGTCAGTATAATTGTTCCTATCGTTTCCTCATGAACTGCTGCTTATTTTAACTTACTACCGCTTGGTACAGCCATGATTGTCTAATCAATCACATGTTCTCGTTGGTTCCCATCCAAGCTAGGTCATAAAACAGGAGTGAAGAGCTTTGAGCGCTAGTCAAGAGGAACCGATCGATAACTGAATGAGACTGACCGTTGACTAGATTGCTCTGAACAGACAAGAAAGGAGTCGTAACAAGCTGGGCGTGGTTTGCTGATTGAGCGTGTATACTGCCGCAGTTGATTTAGTTCATGCACTTGTTCTACAAACGTACATTCTGATTTGTATGTAAGATGGTAAGTTTCAGTCTTGTATGTTCACATGATGTTAACAACTTTGTAAAGACTGTGATGGTGTGAAATGCCACATTAGTTTGAACTTCAAGGGCGAAGCATATAGTGAGCTGTAAGACCAGGGCCGATAATATACAGTGAGGTGAGCTGTGAACGAGTGCATTTTCTCGGGAAAACGAAAGAAGCCCTAGGTTGGACATCACTTATGCCTCGTGATTACTACGGACAAATTTTGTCTTTTTTTCTGTTTCCAGTATTCTCGGTATTTTGCAAAGGTCACGGTCAAACTTTTAACACACACTGACGGGGAGTTTGATAGAACAGTTGAGTTAGCATATCTTAAGTTGCGCGCGATTCTTCGAGATTCTGCCGGAGTTTAAACGTTTCCTAATTTACTGGCGGATCTTTTTTTGGATTTTTATGGCGACACTAAGCTTTCTGTGGTAACATGCATCTTTACAGCTTTATCTCAACCTGAAAAAGTTATAGAATATGGCAACTTACTCAATTCACTGACCAAATCAGGTCAGCTGAACTGAAAAATAGTAGTTTGTTATGTTTTCCCTTTTTCATAAGTGTATCATTGACTCAGAAGAGACTGGAACACTTGGGCTTCTCAGGTCACATGGACTTCGGTTTGTGCTTCGACCAAGAAACATGTACTTGAAGCGTACGAATCTGTTGACATGACTAAATGCGTTATTTCTTATCTGAGCACTGTGCCACTCAAACTTGGCGGATCCATTGCAACCTTGTTTTTCCAATCCGGGGAGGGAGATGTTTGGCGGGTTGGTTGATCTCGACTTTTTTAGCAATCCTCAGAAATGCATATTGGGTAGTGTGCGAAAGCTACATGGGCGTCGGTTTAATTAAAATATTTAGGTAACCCAGTGAACCCAAGCACCAGTGGTGTGCTGTCTGGTTTGTCAGCTTAAAACACTTATCAATACCGTCAAAACGGTTGTGGAACTCTGTGACGTAAGATCCGTTTAGGGTGTCCTCTACTGGAACCTGAATTGCAGCTCCCATTGTGAAGGCCACGCTTCGAACGATCGCGCCCGGTCCACTACAACCTCTTTCTTCATTGAAGCTGCCCAATCTCCCTGGACGGACAGTCGCAGCAAAGTAAAGGATGGTAAAACAAAAAATCTTCTGAGAATTGAATCTGTACACTGATGATGATCGAAAGCATTTGTTGTTTTTCTTCTTCGTAAAGCTGGATAATCACCGCAGAGCATTTATAAAGGGCAGGAAACTGGAACACAAGAAAGTATCATTAGAATTGCAATCCGTTTGTGTACTCTCCTAATCTGAAAATGTTGACTTCTTATGTGCCTACCTACGCCTTATGCTTTGGTGAAGGTCACATGATATGCCTGTCTGTATTCCAACCACACAGCGCAATTTTCCACGAGGCATTTTTGGGAACCAACGAAACTCACATACGACTAATCGCTCCGCTGAAAAATCCAGATATTGTTTTATGAAAGCTTCCTGTTTGCCCACTATTTCACAAACGAACAAAAAACCTGTGGTAGCTCCCAACGTTTCTATTCGTTGTACCTTGGAGGACTTTTTCAGTCTGGCCAGCAATGCTAGTTAGGATTCAACTGAGGACGGCCCGAATAAATGTCAACCCTGAAAGTTTATATGCTAATGGATTCAAATACCTGGTGGTGAATTGAATGACTCAGTGTATATGAGGCACCCCATAGCAACATGGATCGGACTATGGGTGACCCGGATTCGTGGTCATCTTTCGTTCCGCACATGTGCGTACTGAAAGTGATGCCTATTGAGTGGTCTACCTAAATCTTCTGACCTGAACAGGTCAATTTCAACGTGTGAATGACAAGACCGCACATAACAACACTATGTCAGGGATACCTGATCGGGCTACTGCTAACATGAATCTGTTAGAACAGCAGTCTGACCCTACCCACAAACAAGAATGAGCACTAGGAATGTTTGGATTGCTTCACATATTTACATGCATCGTGCGCATTTGTATACTCCCTCTGGCCGCTCATTTGTCATGAGGTAGTACATTGTATTCCTTCGATTAAATTTTTTTCACGGTACCCGGTTCGAGTGACAGACTACTCAATAATTGTTGGCAAAGTGCACATGTTCTGGAGGACAGAATTGAGTTGTGTCCATTTGCACGTATCGGAATGGAAAATCTAGGCCCGAGCGAAGTTGATTTCGGATTTATCTTTCAAACACAAGTTTGTTCAAGTCTTATACGTCAGTTTTTCACCACAAATTATGTCCATACCCCAGATCCCGGCACGTGTACGGCAGGTTTCGATAAACTAGTTCTGCCAAAGAGTGACAAACAATTGCAGTTGTTTGAACAATTTGAAGTCTTATGTTGGTCATACGTCAAAGTTCTAGAGCCTCTTCCGTGTAACATGGCAACTTGAAGAGATTTTCGAAATTCCAGTTCCATTTGCACATTTTTTTTCAAATATATTAGTGGTTTGCACTATTCTATGAATTCCACATTTACGGGGTGACAGTGTTAAATGCATTCCATGACAAATCCTGCTATCTGCTCACTGACAGAGATTTTTCCGGACAAACTTCTCCATTCTTTTTTTTAGAACAACCATGGAAATTGGAATTTCACATCAGGTACTACCCGCTCGACATTGACGGATTCGAGGACGACTTGACACGATATTGCCTGTGTCTACAAATCCGACAAGACATTATATCCGGACAGTAAGTCAATGTGTAACCCCTGTTTCGTCGTAATCTAAACCCTCTAAGTCCATGGCGACATTCTCTCATGGCTCCTACAAAATGACAGAATTGATCAAATGTGCTTTTTATTCATCGCAGTTAGGTAGAGGTTGTCTTAGAAACTGCGCAAGAGTTGTTTTAAAGACGATCAGATGTTCACCCCGTCATTTGAATATTTTGGAAGGAGAAAGAACGTTTTACTTCGCGCACACATTTTTTAATCACAAACCTCGTTTTCTCCGTAACTAAAGTAACGAAAGACACGCAACACTTAAAACTTCACATCGTCTTGGTGGTAGGAAAGTTGTGAGGTCTTTCAAATGATTGAGGAAAACCCTCGCTAGAGCATTGTTTTTGACACCCTTAGCAGCATGCAAATATCCCAGACTATCGAGCAAGGTCATCTTTCCAAATTTTGCTGATCCGGGGCGAAATATGGATAGTACACCGGATCAATCAATATAGACGATCTAGGTTACTGCTTTATTGGTTTATTTTAGTGCAATCCCAAAGCACACCACACCTTAATGAGGATCGTAATAATCCCCGTCAGTCTCATCGACAGCAATACATTACCAATAAATATTGGTGCATCATTGTCATACAAACATTAGGAAGGAACAACGTGGAAACACCGTACCGAGTGACGCGGCATCCAACAAACACCTTGCGCACAACGACAGATAGGGTGGATAGCCAGTCCGGCTTGAAAGTGCCAGTATACCCGTCAATGGGAGTGGTTGCTTGTTATGGACTATAAGGTTTCCAAACCAGTGCACCGACGATCAGTTCACCCAAACCAGGAAGGCACGAGGAATACACAGCATCCAGTTTTGCTGTGGCCAGGTTCTTGTCGCGTTAACGTGTTATGGTCTGTTCTCCACCAGGAAGGATTTAGAATTTAAAACAGTTTTGTCTTTGGTTAGCAGTAGCTTGGCGTGTTCATGCCCCTACCACCTCAATCTTACCGCGGCAGCAATTCGGTTTCCTTACTAAGTGCTTTTTGGTTGCATACACACTGTAGCTAACGGCTCCTACTGTGCTATACCTGAGTGTTTAGGTCCATGTGATACTTTCAGGCCAAGGGGTAGGGGTCCGCTTAGCATTTAGAAAACAAGACCGCACTTACAATCGCCTTGTATACGCGACCCTTTAGGTTCAGTGTGGTTCGTTTATGTAAATGAGGTGACTTGGAAACTACTGCTTCATTGCTTCCATTATGAGTTCATTGACTTACTCTTCTGCGACAAATAAGCAGAAAAACATTGTCCAGCTCTTCACTTCGGCCGAAGAATACATACCGAAACAAAGGACCACTCCCGACAAAGGTAGTGTGTAGACTAGTGCTTGTCAGGAGACGAAACACTGTAGTTCGTACAGACTACGTCCACTAATCATCCTCCATTTTCAGTCCTATGTTTTCCACCCCCTGCAGTGTCCACCCCATGGCTTTTTTTTACGACAAAATGAGTGAAAATATAGGTTGCTGGTAATCCTAACGTACCCCACTGGTTTTTAGAAACCCTTCAGGCAGTTCTTTGCAAAATTCTACACGGTCTGATGTATGGCAAGAGATCGTGGGAAACATCTGCGAAATTCCAGGGGATTCCTGTTTGGCCAACTACACGAAGAGTGGCCATCTTACTTAAAGAGTTGAAAATCTTTCCGGAATTAAGGAAGACAGTGGCTGTTGGTCAGAGGTGGGCGCCACACTGCTCAGGCATTGGAAGTAACGTGGATGTGTGATCACTGCATCTCCTAATTGGCCAAAATCTTGCTGCCTTGTCTAGTTTGGTTTTGAAGTTAGGCGTCATGATAGTTGAGAACTTATAGATGTGGTACTACAGGTTTAAGACTAATATCCCTATGGTTTGGAATTAATTTATAATAATTGACTGACTCAAATTCCATGAAGGTCGTTTTTCCAAATAAGTTCAAGAAGTTTGGTCAGAGGATAAAGTAGGGAATCATCACCGTCTTTGAGTGATGGTTGTGGGATCTAGGGGCAGAAGGGTATATCGGTACCTCTTCAGCTGCGAAGAGTCCAAAGCACAGACTACGGCTTTATTCGACCGGGTTGAATGAACAACAAAGATACTAGGGCAGCCGCAAAACTGAACGCCAGCCTTTATTGTACGTATCATTTCCGATTTTCCTCTCCAATTAGCGCAGTAACGCACCATCTTCTGGGTCTGGATTTTGCGGATTAGCTGAAACGGTTTCCGTTTCCACTCAACTGTTTATTAAGCTTTGTGGTTCCACCACACTTATTCCTCAGTACATATGCTTCATTTGAGCTGCTGTTCAATTCGCCGTCTGGCTGAACTATGCAATAGGCCCGAAGATACACTTAGCTAAGGAGTGACAGTGATCTTTCTGCGATCCAACACTGACCGTGTACTTGCTTGGTAAGACCATAATCAGGGTTTCTGGCGTTCCCGTAGCTGTAGTTTCCTTTCCCAGTAAAGGTCAGTGTCCTTAGAGGATGTCAGTATTAGATTATTGTACAGTAAGCTTTAGCATGATTCTATACTGTCTTACGAAGTTTTTCTGATGCAAACAGGGGTTGTGTCTTATTAGATATGTGATAAATCAACTCATTTCGAATGAGTTGTTGCCGAGCGCTCGCGGCTAGTCCCGAAAACTCAGAGAACTACATGGAAGAGCAGACTTCAGTCCGTAAATTTCACCTTTCCCGGTTCCAACAGTAACCTGCTAGAAGATCAGGTGCATTGACACAGAAAAAGCGATGCACATATATCACACTTATCAAGGAGCACTGGTCTCCGGTTTGCATCCGAAACCGAACTTGTCCAAGGTACCATGTGAAGCATGAATAAAATTTAGTACGATAGCGCAGGAAAGATTTAACAGTATGGTTCACCAACAAAGAAATGATAGACGACCTCAGGATGACGAAAATCAGTTGTCGCGTGGTAGATAGTTGGTAAAGACAGACATCCACACAAAACGTGACGATAAAATTCCACTGGATAGCAGCAACTAGAAACTAAGAGAGGTAGAAACTTGACGTCTCTGTTGGAAAAAAACATTTCCAGGGGCAGGAACGTTCGTTCTGGTGGATGCAGGCTGAACAAGCAGTCCGTCGGGCTATCTAATCTGAAACTGAGTATGCGATGTTGGAAAACACTCGTTCCTTTATTAAATGATTATTCTAATGAATTGTAACGTTTTACCTTTTCGGTTACTTGATGTCTTGGGCTCATAGAAGTGTTTTTGTCTCGAGGATATTGATCGAGTGTAGAGAGAACACAGATGAAACAACCGTCGGTTACTTGTGCACAAAGTGCAACGGATTAATTCCATATGTTGCCATTAACGTGTATAGAATTTCAGATTTAAACTCGAAACAGGTCGAAGTGCTTCTGTTAGTCCCAGCCCACACATTCTGAATTTATTATAGAGCACCAAGTACATACAAGATTTGGTGGATCGTGGGAAAAAATTATATGATTGCATCAGTCCTTTCGAGCCAGCAATTAATATTTCAGTAGCTTGGACTTTCCCAAGCCACTGGAATTCCCTCAGGGTAGTGAATCTTCCTCACTTAGGCACCACTGTGCTAGGAGACAGAAACAATGATTTGCCCGGAGTCCAGTCATGGTGTAAACTCTATCTAACACACTGAAGCTCAAACTTCTCTTTAGAAAAAAAAGATATTCTAATTCTGCTTACTGCTCAACATGGGTACGCTGTCGATTTTGTTGTTGAGTTTCGTGTCAGTTTTTACAAGACTATCACCACTTTATTTGGTTTTCCATGGCGTATCGGATATTACACTTTAGGTCTCAAGGACATTTAACCTAGGGTCCACTGTGTGGGCTTTCAAGCGTGCTGGCGAATTTCAGAGCAGTAATCAAACCCAGTGCTGCACTCACTGTTTTACTATCTAAAACTTTCTTCTTCAGAACACAGTTTGGTGTAGTACGTGAAGCCTTCGTACATTCTGACCATGCGACAGGTTGCAAAACCTGACTCAGTGCATGTTTACCCTGTCCGGGTCCCGAACATTTAGGTAGTTTTGTAGTTTTGGCCACAGGGTTGTGTGAATGAAGTAAAGTACCTCATGAGCAAATGTTCTAGGAGGTGACACCGGACAACTGTCGCTATCCTGATGAAGAAGCAAACTTTCAAAAGCAATGGAAGAAATATTTTCTAGATCCTGCTTTGTCTTCAGGACGAAACATAAGGGAAACGCACTATGGCATTGGTTGACTTTGTTTCTAGAAAGTCACGGAAAATCTCACGATCTCATCTATGCTGCCGTTAGCTTATCGCACGATATCAATGGGTTCTATTCTACGTGAACTGATTAAAAGTAATCAATGCTTCACTGGGGGTGATTTTTCGAACGCGTTACCTAGTGACAACATATTTAGGAAGAGGTGATTCTAGAACTCGGAATAAGGTGACGCACCGTAACTCAGTGCTTACCAATTTCCTAACGGTTGCAGTTTTTTAATTGCCATGTAGAACCCCGCCGAAAAAAACACTACGTATGGAAACATTTTTGGCGGAAAAAGCCTTAATGACTTCCAACCGCCTTAATACCGGAAACGAGGTGTTTTCTCTCCAGCGAATTTCGAATCACGCTCCAAATGTAGCCATTAGTGTGGGAATGCTCCAAGCCATTAACTCAGATTTATCAGCAGTCAATTATTAGCGTTGGCTGGACGTAGCTGACAACTTCTCAGAAGTTAGGCAAACAGCATTATTCAGCGGAACTCCACAACTGTCATATGGACTGAAATTGAAAACAAGCTCGAGTGTAGTCATGGTGATTATATATATTATATATATATATAAATATATATCGATCTCTTAGTAATTACGACCATTTTGTCTGCTCGTGATACAAAAAGCAATCGTCTGTAAACTCCTAGGTACATGGAATAAAGACCCTTATATATGGTGCACTAGCATATTCTATTAGACAGTATGTAACAGCACCAAACAGTTGACATACTTCGAATGAATTAGGATATTTCATCTCACACTCAAAAAAGACAGGTGAATCACTTAGAATGCAAATAGGAACTCAGTAAGCCGATAAACAAAACGTGTGACGATTTGTTTAAGTATCTTTCCTCTGAGAAACTATTCTCATTGAGAAGGCACTATGACATCCTCCAAAAATGTTTACCACACTGTAGTAAAATACAGCCCACTGGGGGATCGATTTTATTGTAGCTCATTGTGAGCTCTCTACTCCCTGTGTTACCCCCCACCATCAAACTACGCAAAACAAAAATCCGATATGACAGACTTCTGATCAGTGACACTGCTGCTTGGGTATTATCCACACTGTAGTTTTTCTATGGGTTATTCTTAGTGAACAGGTTCATCGAATAATTAGTAGATTTCTCATATTTGTAATAAGTAGGTCTTCGATAGATGAAGCTATCAAAAGCCGAGACTAATACCATCCAGTTAACTTTTTTGTTAGGAGAACCCTGTGTAATCTATTAAAAAAAAGTATAAATAATTTTCTTGCGGCCCATCAGACTCCCATGTTCCTTCCAAACCTACGTCGTGCTTGGAGCCTACGCCGTTCAGTCCGAAGCGGGTGACTACGACCCTCAAAGCCATAGTGGTATTGAATACATTTCCAACATGCCGTTTGCGCCTCAGTCCCTCCAGACACCTCAGATGCTTCAAAGAATTACCGAGCTTCACAAACTGCATAGGTAAGTTCATTCGACAAACATGGGATTTTCTCATTTAACCTGACCACAACTGTTTGTATTTGTGAAATAACTGTCACCTTAACTAATGCACGGTTAGGTGATATATACATAAGCGTTTTCTGCCGGGTTATACCGACAGAACACTCTCCTAGTATCCAAAACTGCGCAGAACTGCGAATAATTTTTTTTGGATTTTGTTTAGAGTTGTCCGACCTGTTCTGGTGATACAAGCGATCTGATGGACGTACTTGCACAAAAATAAAACTATATTGGTGTCGCTGAGAATTACATTCAAACCGCACTCAAACAGGGTGCGCTTCATGGAGTATTCTGGAACTAATTCCACTGAAACCATAATAAAAATGGGAATATAGTAGAATTGCAACTGGGTCGTAAGATAACTGTGCGAGGGTTTAGGTTTTCCAAGGGTATGAAGTTTACGCAACCCCATAGCACACACATGTCTTAGTACAGCCGAATTTTTAGAGACATATTAGCATTCAAAACGAGAAAGAAAAAAGCTTTGACCATGTTTGCTCATTTAAGACGCGGCGTTGAAGCGTAATTAATTTCTTTTCTCTGGTTAGTTTAAAAAACCGCAACATTCACTTTTGTCGCTACCAGGGCCAGTCATCAGTGAGCTTGAAATGCAACACTGTGCTTGCGGGGCATAGGTGTTATTATTATGAGAGCAACTTATGGGCATCATCTGTGGTCGTCTCTAATTTTCACCATCTACCCTGTACCTTTAGACGAAAGATAGTGGATAACTATTCTCCTGTCGTTCAATTCTTTCCTCAGTGGTCACCTCGATTTATATCTCACGGAAATTATGAGCACAGGGGTCAAAACCCATCACAGAAGCTCAGCTGTCTTATTGATATCTTCTCTGCTGTCATGTTTATTAGGACTCAGACTGCTTATTTAGTCAAAAATGCGTGAAAAGTCACCCAGGATGTTTCTTCTAATTAATGCAGATTATGTAGGTACCGAGGAGATGTTAGTCTACTGTATGAAGCTAGGAAATAAATTACAGATGCCTTATCCTTATTAAAGATAAGCCACTGTATCCTTTTTAGGATACAGTGGCTTGAATTTCAGGACGGAATCTTACTTTTATATACTGGAATAACCATTATAGCTATAACATGGAGGTACTGCTTACAGTGAGTAGCATATCAGGAACTACATAGGACGTTCTCTTATCACTGATCACCGAATCAAGTGATGTCAATTGCATGACTGAAGGATGACGGGAGCAAGTTAAATCTATTGCTAGCAGCTATCGAAAACTGAGTGGTAGAGTGGTACGGTTTTCTATCTGGAAGTCTTCACCAGAAATAAAACTACTTTACAGTGCTTGGCGACTCTTGGGAATCGCTCGACTGTACTTTCAGAGAGTCTTTATGACGCTGGTTGAAGACAACAATGTATAGTAGCTGAGAAGTTGAGAAAAATCCCTAGACGATATTTTTCGTTGACCTTAGAGGCCAAAACGAGCCAACCACTGAAACGACGTACTGTCTAATATTTCGTGACATCATGAAGTATTACACGGACCTGTGGGAGCCAGTGCCATTCATCTTATATGATTAGAGCTGTTTTCATTCTTCACGAGAAACAAAAAGAATCCACAGCAACATCTAAAATCACTGTACCAAGCGGATAATCCATGGTTTTCCTGTTCGTCTGTCTGTCAATTGATCCTCTGAATAGAAAAATGAACATTCAGCATGCAGGAAAGTAGGTTTCTTTAGCTTACCAAGAGGCGCAATGGCAGGGAGTTGGTTAATGCAAACGACGTAACCTATGAAGCAGTTTATCAACAAAGCAATGAAACATCCAGGGATAACATTTTTGTCTAAAATGATCACGTATGTGACTTCGTCACTACAATCACATGTCACTTGTGCTGCGTTCGCCATCCAAGGATCGGACTAGCTGTGGCGCCTCACTTGACAGTCTGGCGGTTTTAGTGTATGGCTTACAACGCATACTTAGAGTTGGACGCAGAAGTCCAACTCCTTGTGCGTTGAAAAGAGCATAGAGACGCAGAATAGATGTCTCCGTAGGTCAAAGTTGTTAAAATCGCTGTGCGCTTGTAGTATCACTGGCCTTCCGTTCTTTCTTTGCATTTCAATGACTGTTATACTGCTCCTCTCATTCATCAGCATCTGAATGAATCCAGTTTGCTTTTGCATTCGTCTCTGTTCAAGACTACTACACCTGCTCCTTCGGCTGGTTTTGTAATGACCAACTCCTTGTTTCTAAGCTATCAATGAGGACGTCGACGGAGACTGGCTGTATGTGGACTATAACGATTGTCCACAACTTAAATTCGCAACCTGCGTTAGGTTGTGGAGCGCTTCTCAAGGATCGTAAAGTGTTTCACGGAATCCTCCTGATTTCTTCCATCTTCAGTTTATTCATACCGAAGAAAACAAAAAAGTTGTTTGCACAACTGAGGCACTTGATGAGTTCGACTTGATAAAGGATTCCCCTACATCTAATACCAGCCGGAATATTCCTACTGGTGTCTGTTCTTACGCCCGCTTCAGTCGATTACCACAGTTCTTCGCTGAACTGGACCGGGATGCTTTAAAAGTAGCCTAGTTACGGGGATTTGTACACACAGAGCTGTCGATCACTTGCTTCTAATTTACCTGTGACTGAGCTCGCTGCTAGATGTGAATTTTGTACATGTATCTAACAGTCACAATATGACGCTCTGCACCCGGAAGTGCAGTAGAGATGAGTACGTCTAACGTACTTCAGAGGAAGCTTGCAAGTAAAAAAATGAGCCTCAAATTGCTACTTTAAACTAGTCTTACAAAATAAAACTGGAATTTTGACGCACAAATCCTTTCTTTCCTTGAATCAAACAAAGGAGACATGATAGAGTAATGAGTTGGCTTCAAGGATCCACACAAAAACAGTTCAACCAGCTAGTTACTTTCGGAATCGCGGCAGGTTTAGCAGGTGAACCGAAAGTGGTGTTAGGCGGTAACTTTATGTCCACTTATTAAAACTATTGAAGGAGAAACTCAATGACACATTCCTGGTCTTATCGAAATTCAAAGTGCGTTGTTTGTTCATCTTCATTCTCCTGCTCATCATAGACAACTCTGCTTCAGGGATAGATACTAATGCCCAACTGGCGTGCAAAAAAGTAATCAACAAACAGAATGCGCACCAACACAGGTGCAGGTCTCAGGCGTTCCGTCCAACTGCCCTGTTTTTTTAAGCGCACAGAGTGTCCAGCCTAGCGTAATTAAGCAACAGTAGAATCGGCATGATCGTGCCTTCATTGAAAATACTTTTTTGGTAGCTAAGATACTGCCAAGGTGTACAGCCTGGCCGGAAGGTCAAGGAGAACCCTTGGCCGAATGGTCTGGCTCAAACGCCTTAGTGCAAACATACACCGATTGGTGTTAATCACTTGGGCTTGTATGGTTTTCATTAAACCAGTTGCTACACGCTGTGCTCTTAATTTGGAGGACCAAAAGACATAGCTTGTTCAATCAAGCGATTTTCAAATTGGGAATAACCATTCCCAGGAAGACTGTGATCCTTGAGGTGTCAGTTTCTGACTGGACGCATGACAACTTCTTAGGCCAGGTGATCTATCCTTCGATAAGGTTTTGTTGAGTGGAGTTCCAAGCGGAGATTAGCATCTGACAGTAATCATTTCCCTCCCCCTGAAAGTTTGACATGGCTTCAGTAAACGCCAGTCGGTAGCTATCTTGAGCGTTCAGGTCCAACCGGTTTTAACCAGTTTGATCTGAGTGTAGTAACAAGAAATCGTAAGCAACGCCGGTGGCTAGATTCGCTATAACGAAATATTCAATCATCAGCTGCAATCGTTTTGATGAGGTCGTCCACTTACTGCGTACAGTGCATATCAATGTGCTGTGTTTCCTCTCAGTCAACTTGTGACGCAGCAACACCAGACGAGGCACCAACAAGGTCACATGCCTGAATACTCGAATGCATCACCCACAAATCAACCTACGTGTTTTGAACAATATAACATGCATGGGCGAAGCGCACAAAAGGGCCCCAAGCTTAGCGAGACAGTGCAGCTAAAAATTTTACGCCTCCTATCTACCGAATCAGTTGAAACAGTGACAATTTTTATTGGAAAACAAGTTGACAAGTTGGTGAATCAGCTGGAACGTTTGGCTGCTCATTGACGATTTGCCGGTTAAAAAGAGGGTAGCTTGGAAACCTCTCTTTCAGACTATCTTTGAAAATTGCTTAAACTGATTAAGTGAACTCTGAGTCTGCCTATATTATTGCCCGAAAGCACTATTAAACTTGATGTTTGTGAAACTAAGTTAAGTAAATGAACAACTAACCAAAGTAAATAAATAAACCAGGGTGGTGTTACATAGTCGGTTACCTTTAATGTGAAATTCAAAAGAGAAATAGTCCGGGGAGTGTTTCGCCCAAATTCATATATGCAGAACGCTCAAAAAGCTGGGACGCACTTTTTTTTGTGCAGAGATTCTTCTACCTAGGTTTTCTTGAATACACACGACTTAAGGATGAGTTTGCCGACTGTTGACCAACTTCGACGAACTGACCCTCTGTCAGTGATTTTTGCTTATGTGAACTTAGTCGAATTCTGTGACTTATTTTTTGTCCTGTATGTCTGAACCATGTGGTGATATACAGAAAAGTTTCGATCCGTTCATTTCACGTTGTTCTGAGTGGAATCACGGAGATCTTCTTGATTTATATTTACGACAGTGTGCTAAATGCTGTGCCAAACAAAGACGAGCCTACTGACCACACAAGCAAGACCTACAGCTATGTTCTTCAAAACTTGGATGGAACTCTTCGACACTTATTGGCTTCCAAGGTGTGGCAAGTGTCTTTATTTGTTACGAGATTTTGGGAATTCTACTTGGAACTGAAGTTGTTCGTCCGAATTGCTGTACAACAAGCGTAAAAAACGTTTTGCTAGCTCCAAATTCCGCATTTTTGTTACTGGGCGAAGAGGGTGTTGAGGACTACTGATAGTATCTGATATCGTAGGCTTGTGGTGTTACATGTTGGTCAGCGACTGAAGGGCAGTAGGATGGATACAGCAGTGCCACTAGTTTTGCAAATGAGCTTGAGTTTGGTTTCCTCGATAAAAATGAACTAACCACACCATGCACAAGTGGCCGATCGCACACCGCTCAGTAATTCCCTAAAAGTGCTTCTTGAATCATTTGAAGGAAGTGAGGGAGTGGGATCTTGTTTCAGATTGAAAGATTTCTCCATCTTATAAGGGCTTTCTACAGAAATCGTCTTCTCAGGTTATTTTTTACGTTGATCTGAACTTTGGCGTAGAAATTCCACGAAGCTGTTCATTTCAAAAACACAGACTGCTAGATGTGTGAGCCCAAAAATGAGAAGTTTCGCGCAATACGGATTTAAAATACAGTATGGTTGTACGACGACGAAGAACCAGTGTTGAACGCTGATTTCATGCTGTCAATGATGTGGATGATGAGGTTTGCGCAGTCTTCTTTTTGAGTTTTCTGGCATCTCACACGGCGTAGTTTTCATTGGACAAAGACCATTTTTGGTTAAGGTGATCGCGTTCGAACCTCAGTGTTATCATTGTCCAAAAGTAACTCAAGTTTCTTCCGCGGACCGCAGATTTTGGAGGCTACGTTTTAAACCATTATCTTTGCAGTTTCGCGAAACAATACCTTGTCTTGGACTTATCTGTATTTACTTATTACCGGGTGATAAAACATTTGTGATCTATATTCCATTTCTCCAGGGGTCAAAGTCCTGTCCAAGCGGATCGTGGTTTTTTGGAGAATGCACGACGTCTGGCTTTGTATGGTGTGGAATTTCATAAAGTTAAGGTAAGTCGTTTGTCAGGCAGTTATCTAGATGTGATACCCACATCCGTCAGGTTTTCGGATGTTCACTAAAGGAAATTACCTTTTGGAAATTCGCTGGTGCAAAGGAAACTCCAGGTCCCCACTCACTGTTCGGCAAGCATTAGAGGAATAAATGATTGTGTCATTTTTAACTCAATTTAATGTTGAGTAGGAAGTAATTTGTTCCTATATACCTAGCTACAATCACCAGTAACCAAACGCTTTTTGCTATGTGACGTGTACAGTTGTCTACTCTTATTGTGGCACTCTCATGACTGTGTTTGCATCCTCGAGATTTCCGCGTAAGCCCTTGTCATTGTCACGATTAACCCTACTGATCACTTTTCACAAGCAGTTCACAAACTCAGCTTTCTTACCAAATACCGGATCTTTTTGCAGACATATGTGTTGCTGCTTTCAACCATACGGCTCATGTTGGTCATTCCGAAACACTGAAAAACAATGTATACTTGAAGTTATGTGGGTACACACATAGTTTACAATTAATTTAGCTCACAGTCCGCTAGTCCTTCTCTGATGAGCACGCATAACGAAGAGAAATGGATTTGCAAACCCTGGACAGGATGTCTGATGAGCACGCATAACGAAGAGAAATGGATTTGCAAACCCTGGACAGGATACAGTGTGCACAAACGAAAAATAGACTTAAATGAAGAGAATTGAACATGTATTGTTTCGATAGCTAGACGAGCGTTTTATCAGTTGAGAAATCCGTTGCGGCTATAAAAGCTGCGCCAAGATCCGTGAAGTCTTCACTGCCGATGATTCCCAATGGAAACAAAGCACCACTAGATTTCTCTTCGGCTATTCCGGGTCTCAGGGTGAAATCCAGTTTTGAAAATGTAGAGTGTTCCTGCTGGAAGCAGTAATCGGATTAAAGATCACATCCTGTAATGTTTGTTTTCCATTTCCTTAATTGACGACTCTTCTTCAACCTTACGCCTCACTTTCTTCAGGTCCCTGTAGATGTACAGAACTACGCGTCTTAAAACTTTGTTCAGTCTACTGACAAACGTATTGGTGCCCAAGCAGCCGAAAAGTGGGCTTTTTCTTTTGACTGACTCTTTCAGGAGGATAGTTGGATGTTTGCTATTTGTGTTTAAATTCACCTGACCGTTGATGCTGAATAAGACGCCTGGTAACTAGGACGACGGGTATACATCATTCACTTTTCCATTGCTAACCACACAGAGAAGAAGACCAGCAGACTGTCCGCCGCCGAACTTCTGTCTACCAGGCTTGATAGGTTACCATGGTGAAAAGCACGAAGTAATATGGTTGCTTAGGTTCCGGTGGACGAGCGAGCTAAATGACGTTGTCCACTTTTGTCTGTGTAACCTATTCTGTTCCATATGGTAAGTGTCACCTTTTACTTGGTTGCTTCAAGGAGACGTTGGCTGAGAAATTGATGGTATGTAACTAGGTCGGACTATTTCGATGGTCGCCTAATCGCTCCTCATACATCGTCCCATCATAGTGTTTATTCCAAGTGCATTTTCTGTATGGCAGGATTGTCTGAGCCCAGCGTAACGACCATTCAGACAGGTAGACAGACCTTTCACGTCGTTTTTGCCCGAAAAGTGCCTACAGAAATAAAATATGGAATGACAGAAACCGACCGACACCACGGATTTTTTTACGTTTGAGTCTCATCAGGTAGGTATTTGAGTCATTAGAGTCTCTCTCTTTAGTAGCAACTGAGTTTTCTAATGAACCATTCATTCAAGGCTGCTGAATGTTTCAAGGTGACAATTGACAGTCAATCCGGACTCAACCTGGAATCATGTAGTCGCATTGGACCACCGGAGCCTAGATTGGCATGTTCATAAATGCGTCCAAATGTTTGCATCTCGAACTCACCCCAATTTTCGTATTTTCCTGCTCGCTCAACCTTTCATAGCATTATCCTACAAAATATACTGTAAGGGTGTTTTCGGTTGATTGTGATCCTTTTTTCATTATTTACCGGTTTTTCAAAAGCTCAGTTCAACTTCTTTGAGGGTTCCGGGCGCCTAGTTTGTTTTAGATTTAACCAACAGAGGCCAACTTGTGAAGGAACAAGGAAATCATGCCGAATCTTGATAGTACTGCGTTGCTAAATTTATAATAGTAGAGATTTTATAATGAATACGACGCACTACTTCCTAGCAGAGATCATCCCCTGAACCCACCAAAGCCATCATATTCTTGAATTCGTTTTGTCGCTCATGGAACAACTGTTTACGGCTAGAAAGTTTGTTGGGAGTCGTTTCGTTAGTAAAAGAAGATTGTGCCTGATATTCTCGCTTGAATTGATGGGTACAGAAGAACAGTCTAGCGTTCGCTTTCTAACCAATCCGGCACAGTCAGTTATTGCTATGACGGATGAACAAGAGTAAACACTTTCGTGATTCGAAAGTTTGGGTCTGGATTTGCACTTCTCCGGAAAGTTTCAGATGTCCCATGCTTTCCGAGCGGCGCTTACCAGCTATGGGTTGCTTAAAATTATCCTGAAAATTGCCTGTACCCTAACGCTTGTATTCTCTGGACGTTCACAAACGTTTCTGTGATAAGCACCGTCTTCTAGTTCGTTTGTATTTGTTAGTTCCTTGTCTCTGTGAGACTAGCTGGACTTTTCAAGATAATCCTGTGTAGTGCTTATTCGGACGTTGTCTCAATGCTAGGTGAGCCAGGCTTGTGTCCCCTAAAGATCGTTACGCACAGTAATCTTGTACACCTCCATTGAAGTAGAGGCGCCCAATGATGTTTTCTGTACCTCAGTTTTACTGCCAGGGGTGATCTCTCTCCAAAACAACTCACTTCGGCAAGTCGAAAGCCAGAGTACATCCTCACAGTGATTCAGCGTCTATCAGTGACATTAAACTCGCAGATTTTTTGAAGGATACCCAGCACTATTGTTCAGGTATCTCACTTCAAAGTTAGAAGGACAGTTTGCGTTGTAATACTGAACATACAGAGCGTGAAACCACTTTTACTTGGCAGGCTGTCATAAGTAAGCTAATTTTTGGACCACTGTCTACATTCTGTTCTTGGAAGCACTCCTCTCGAGAATACTGTCCTCGGAGACAATTGTATATTGTTGTACTTCATGAATGTGGATTGTACACAATAACCTGCGATCATCCATTTGTGGAGTTTCGTGAACTGAAAAGTTGAATATTGCTGACTGCCCCTGATTGCTGCTTCATTAAGCTGTTTCGGACAAACTCGTAATACACATACACACTATAGCCGACAGTAACAACCTGATTGACACCGCTGTGTGTCTATGGACATTATCCGCTCGATCGAAATTGCAGTTAACAACAAATTCGATTATAATCTGCGAATCTTTGGAGGCCGTCTAATATGTCAAGGACTACCCAAGCCATTAGTAGTCGTTATTTTTCTATTATGACAGCTTATTTATTCCGTCTGTACGCCTGGTGCTGTACGTAAGCGTACTATCCATATGCTAAATGGCAGACAGCCACGGAGAGGAATTGTTCCTTTTCTTAGCTTTGCGTAGCCCTAAAATAAGCCAAAGTCTCCACTCGATCAGTGATCGCTCCAAACCCTGTGAGGCGTGACATTTGCTTCATGTTTTCGTCTAAATCATTGGTATTTTTATGTTAGGAAAAAATATCCGGCAAGATCGCTTTACCTAATGTTACTGACGGAATAAACGTTCACATCTGTGTGTTGCTAGACACGCTTAGATTTGCTTTCAGTTCTCTGCTAGAGTAGCACTGTTGTTTTTCGACGCATGTGACCTACCAAAATCCGTCCACCTTTGAGGTTAACAAGACAGAATCTACTCAGTTCTTGCTCTAGATCTTTCTACTATATCCACATGTACACGTTTAAGCTCACCATGTTATTTTTTTCGATCTTGGGACATTCAGCCTTTTTCCTCCTATCTGTTAATTTGTTGTTATTCAAGCGGCGTCGGCGCATATCGGTTAAAGCGGCCCAAGGATAAAGGCCGAATTCAGAATGTCTGCTTGTGAACCCTTGTGTGTGCATCATCGCAGAGTTGGTTCTCAACTGCACGGGGTGAAAGGTGATGTGGTCGAGTGTGCCTGCGGTTGCGCATGTTTTGAGCAACTTGTACGAACAGATGAAAACAAGCTGTTCGTTTTTAGGTGGTACCTTCGGTTTGCAAATAACAGAGTGGACTTTGTCTGACGACTTTGTTTTATGCCTCCAAAATGTGTGCAACACTGTACGAACAGTCACTTCCTGTCCTGAATATCTGCCAAATCGATGAATGTAGATTAGTCGTCCCGTGTACCGGACTTTGTTCTCCATCACACCAAAAAACTCACCGCACTAAACAAAATTTGATGCTTTTGTGATGAGCCTGCAGTCAAACGATAATGGTAGTTGTGTGCCACAGTTTAAAATACATAGCTCTGTGAATTCAGTTTACAACACAACGTTTTGTAATTCCAAACTGAAGTCACCTTACCTAAATCGTTACTCAGGTAGGGTTCTGCGACCGCGACTTTCTGTTAGCGTTTTCAAAAACAAGCGATTGCTTGCAATACACGTTAGAAACCCTTCAGTCAACTGGCTACTACTGTCGAAAAAAATGAACTGGTTCAATTAGAACTCAACTATTAGCTAACTCAAACTGGATAACTCGGTATGTTGTGTGAGCCACCCTTTATTGAAATGAGTACAGTGTATATTTTGTAAAGGGCTCTGTAGTCAAATAACAGTTAACTTCAGCACAACAGTGAATTTCATGGTCCATGTGTGCTTGACTATTACTGCAGGGAAGAGCATCGATGCTTCGCGGCTGAACAGTCTTTTTCAGGTTCACCAAAGTGTAGCGTTCTCTCGAATTTAGTGTCCCATACCAGCTTCAGAAAACTGTTAGAACCTGCCTTGACACAGTCTTGTTCTTGAACATCTACCGAGGGTTGTAAAGAACCACGCCTAAAACTGCAAACCGAAACAGTTAAAATTCCATTTACGCGGGCAGTTACGTCCTTTCTTGATGCTATGGGTGCGCTTAGCATTTGCAAATAACTAGCACTCACTCATCAAGAAGAATATAATGATCATAACCTATTCGCCTCTCTGACCTCGCTAAAACAGCACCTGCAAATCAGTAAAAAAACTTCTTCAGCTAGCCATAATTAAGACCCCACCTTTCGCAGCCATTCCAGTTCTTTTCTCTTCCTCACTCAATGGCGTTTTTCCTTTCAGTAGTGTTCGCTACCGGCCTATTGCTATCCATTGTAGTGAGGAATATCTGATAAGTATTCAGCAGGAACGTGGAAGTGCAACAATGAACTGAACCATTAATTTTGCCTTGTTTTACAGACTCCTCTAAATGAGAACGTCTCCATCGGGGTCTATCACAGTGGAATACTAGTTTATCGCGGACGAATCCGAATTGGCAGATTTCCCTGGCTTCAGCTGGTCAAATTATCCCACAAATCAAAAACCTTTAGCATCACCATTCGTGCTGTAAATATTGACCCACGGATTCGTGTTGCATTCCTTCTGAAACCCACCACGGGTGTTCTTGGAACCAGGAAAAAGGCAACTAATCATGACGACGACCTGTATCAGTTGTGCACCCTCAATTGTCAGTGTGCTGATGCCAGATTGGCGAAACGGCTCTGGGAATCATGTGCATCTCAGCATGCGTTCTTCAGGTAGATTCTGCCTTGTTTTATTCTGCTCACTGCCCATTCGAAATGATAAGGCTTATCTCAGTGGTTCCGAACGAGTAGAATAAAATAGTAGAATTTTAAGGCTTAAACTAACGGGATATCACGCGTGAGCTTCATTCATCTGATTCTCAAATCACTTTTTAGTCGTCCCTGGAGATTTCATCCCCTGTTGATGCCAATTACATAGTTAAACCATGCGTGTTGATAGTACAAGGCGCGTTTCAAGTTGTCTGCTACTTGAATGTGAAATTCTACGTGCGTACAATTGCAATTCGTTGCAAAAATAACCCATTACACTTTGTTTACGTGCAAATACCGTAGGCCGGTATATTTCCAAGTCTCAAACAAATCTATACATGCACACGACCTTGGTGAATCCTCCTGGAAGAATTGCGTATTCAGATCAACCTTGTCTAAACGGTACTCCTCTTGTCCTGGCGCAATAATTCTGGTGAGTTCACACCAAGGGGGGGGACTGATCACATCGCTGAAGTGTGAATATAATCAGACGTATTCAGCGTTCACTGGTGGAGTAGCGGCACCGCGCTCGCCTCGCCTGTCATATTTCCAGAAATCCAGTCCCCTACGGTCAAATATGTGCGTTGATGATGAGTTCCAATTAGATCTAAACTCGAGTCTACTGCTTCCTTCCTCTGTGGACGATTGCGCCAGGGCAGGTGGAGGACCGTGCAAACAAGGGTGATGTGGGAACGAATTCTACAAATCCCGCAACCAACTGCAACTCGTCGAAATTTGTAACAGTACCCCGTTCATCATCGCGGCACAAACCTTGACAGGGTGGGCTCTTCACGAAGAAATCTTAATAAATGGGACAAATATGAAAAACACTAATACGCTGGAACGCGAATAAGATCAGTAAACAAACAGGCCTCCAATGACGACATGATATCTAACAAGCAATGATCTCCGCCTGAAGGCGAGGTCATGCATCAACGGGTGTTTTTGTAGGGATGATCACATTTTAATGCTTTCTTCTTGGGATTCGGAACCCACCCGAATGACAATATATCTAGCATCGTCTATTTCTTTCACCCAAAAGTAGCGTGCAATACCAGCAACACTATTGGGGTGAAAGCCATGAATGCTGTCTCTATTAAGATGGAAACATGTGAATTTCCATCCATCTTTTCTCTGGATTGTGCAATCTATTTCGACTGGCGTCGTCTGTGCTGTCAACTTCCTTATCGAGGGAACACAATGACAGTTTTATTGTACGCGTTAGGGACTGTTTCCGTTGCAACCAAGGCAACACAGACCCAACTTTATGTTTCCTGACTGCCCAGCCCAACAAATGAGAAGAAAAGTTACAGAGGTGTGTTTTTTCTTTTCAGGCTTCGTGATTCCCCTACGCCTCAGAGACCCAATTTGACTACTCTGTTCAACTCTCGAAAATACCATTATCCGGACAAGGGCATCTGCGGTTCCGGCACAGTCTTTCCTTCCTCTGATCCGACGAAGCGCAAACAACCAAGAATAAACCGAGTTCAAACACAGCGGAAACCAGCACAATTTGGTAAGTTTGATCAGCTCGAAAAGTATGTATGGGTTTTAGTCTGCACTGAGAAACGTCTCTCCGTCTCCGATTCATACCTGGCGATTTTATGCAGCCTGTTGCAAGGGTAGAATATTTCGGGCCTGTGGACACTATCTTCCCAAATAGAACTTTCTGACTTTTAATCCTTAGTGGGACCTACACAATGATGGTGCCTTTGAGTCCTGTCAAAACCTTGATTTTGTTTTCAAAGTGAAGGCTGTTTTGGTCCACTCAACGCATAACCACATCCTTTCATTTCAACGTGCTAGTGGCATCCATACGTCTCAACAGGAAACAGAGCACACCCAAGTGGCTTGTCCTAATTTACGGTCTAAATTCAATTCGATCACATCTGCTCTATCATCCACGAGAATAAATATTTCTGTTCGTTGACCGTTATTTAAGTATGACATATGAGGGTGGGTGTGCGGACGTTGGAATTTCACTTATCCTATGGTGGGGAGGAGGAGGGAACAAAAGGAGGGACTGAGTCATTTTTAATTCAGAATCTTTCTATCGTAATTAATTTGAAGCATGTTCTAGGATAATTGTGCGTCTACAAGTGCACCGTTGAAATGAACTCTTGTTCAATGAGCACCTCCCATGACTTGAGTATGTGTACCGGTTTTTGCGACGGACATTGTAAGCAAGAAATCACAACTGTACTTCATCGATATAGATGAATTGAGGAGTAATTTGCTTTTATCAAGACAATTTGTGGTCTGGAAAGTACTGGGTATTCTGCGTCTGTCCGATCTCCCGCAATGACCCAGACAATCAGGCCGGGATGCGTACTGTCAACCACTAATGGCTGGTAATGTCTGTGACAAAGACCCTCAAGAGAAGCTGAACGAGGACGGGGAACTCGAATCTTTTCCCGCAGTCAGAGTGGTCAGCTGTTACGCATCTAATCAGAAATGGATGTTACATAGCCTGTGCTTTGCTTCATTTACAATCCATTCCTGTCCGTCGTTGCCGTCCGGCTTCTCCACAGGAATAAATTCAATCTCCCTCTACATTTTTGCCCCTCCCCCCTTCCATCACCATTTTGTTTGCAAAGCAAAAACCCCGCTGACTACACCTCTGATTGGAAGAAAAAGTGAGTTTCTCTAGTTGCAAAACACTCTGTCCTGAGTGTGAATGTGACACCTCTGGAATCAGCTTACCGAAATCTGTGTTGCATGCCTTGGCTTCGTTGTTGCCCTGGTTGCACCTGGTCTTTGGATAAAATTCCCAATAAGAGTTTAAACGAAAATAAGTTTGCTTCCAAGAATTCTCGTAGAGAGAAGCCTGTCTAACTTATAATTAGTGGCTTGTAGTGCGTGCCTGTCAGTGGCTTAACAAACACCCAAAGTCAAAATGCATTTGTTTGATTAAATCATGCTTGTTTTGTGTCGTCCATTGGTCCTAATCTGCTGTTTACGCACATGCTTGTTGAACGATATGTCTGTATTTTGCATGATCATCTCACGTCATGTACGTCTTCTGATTGATGCCTGCTTTCCTCTAGAAATGTCTGGAATTGCCTTGCTGTGCCTCATCCGTCGTGCTGGTCATCTCTATATCTTGCCTCAGTCCCATACAGCAGTCCAATCGCTTGTTTTTATATCTTGTTTACAGCGGTTTTGTAAACCACTCACCAACGTGTCTCGTGTGACACGGCGATCCCTAGCCAACTCATTTTCACACGTACTTTTCTTGAGGGATCCTACTGTAATCGTGTGTTACATCGTACTAACCAGTGTCATACAAGAAACTGAACGAGAAGAACTTAGGTTTCATATACCTGGATAGCCAAGTCACACGGTTCCTGTTGATAATCCCTGTGTCTAAAGTTCAATTTTCCACAAGAGGCAGCGTGAAAAACATGGCGATAGAGTTTGGACTAGTTGTCCTGTTAACTTTTTGAATAGACTGGCGTATTACTGGCGTTCAGTTTAATGCTGATTCCATGTGATCTTCACACCAAACAAGTTGGCCCCCATCACGCTGGACCTGCTTTTTTAAATTCCTGGTCTGATAAGAGATTCGAAAGCCTCATGCTGATATCTTTAATAAAAAATCTACACTAACATTTTTCAGTCACAATTTAACCTTGAAAGAAATGTGGGGCACTCGTATCCATACACGGAATTTTACTGGTGCAAATCTCCCTTGGGGCTTCAACAAAGACGGAAAAGCTTCACTACACTAGCCGCCTTTCAGCATCGGTTGATTTGACCTCTAGGATAAATCTAAACTTGATGCGGGAACTACGTTCGAAGATTGTTCCTTGGTCCCTTGGTTGCGTCCAATGTGCCTAGTTATCCTTATAAAACGGATGAAATATGAGTACCACTAATAAAGTCAAAGGCATTTCCCTTCATTTGTGTGTTGACCATCAAACGCTCAAACAAACGAAAAAAATAATATGCACAAACGGAACGACAGTGTTTCCGATTTTTAAAGGGACCTATGCTTTTGTGCCAAATGAACGTGAACATGAATCATCTTCAACTGCCAAACTTTCAGAAAGTAGGCTTCTTCTCCAATATTGTTGGATTTTCACTTCATAACGTAGTTTCCTGTGTAAATCGCGTTGTGTTCATATTCCCGCCGAAGTATAACCATCTCTCCTGTTGATAAGTTCATTTCGAACGCCGGCGTGAATCAACTCTGTGCTGAACGCCCCTGCCTTTTCAACTTTTTTTTGCCATTTTTCGTATCCTACATTGTTAGTTTTTATTTATAGTAGTTCCGTTCTTGAGATATCCATCGTTTAATCTGTCGCTAGTAAATTCGTCAAATACGCCTTTGGAATAAATGAACACACAACTGAGGAACAGTATGGATGTAAACCGAACAGATTTGATTTTTCTCCCAACAATTTTCTGGATTGGGGACACGTGATTGCTATGCGTACGACCTACGTAACTGACCGCTCACTACGCAATGGAGTGAAAATGACTGATTGCTGGAGCATGGAGAACAGTGAGATAACCGGATACGTTCCCATCTAGCACTCGCCCAATGGTTTTCGGGCTGTCGGCGGGTTGGACAAATCTAATGGGCTATTACTCCGCTTGGTAACTGAACGAGTCTGATAAGTAGTCGTACTATAGTTCGGAATAAACAGCTACTTGTTCCAAGAAAGTAGGCAGATAAATAAATACAAATAAACATGGACATCTTGATGGGAACTATCCACAAGGTTGTTACAAAATCCTCAACAGCTCACGACCTAGTTCGCCCTTTTTGGGACTCATCCGATAGACACAGTCCCCGAGTTTCCGTCAACCTTATGTTCTACTTGAACCCAAATTGGACTGATTTCGCAAATACACTCATTTGCAGACCAATTTGGTTTTCATAGGAGACTCACCTGAAGCTCAACTGAATCTTGTGTTTACTAGTTAACTTTGATAGGTAGTGTTTGCTTTACAGCACAGCGGAACTTGGTTGTTTAAATCATCCATCTTCCTGCACTTTTCAGGCCGAAGGACAAGATTGCGCATACCGGTAACACCGATTAATCGACGATGAGAATGTCATTAAACGACGTATTCAGCTGGGATTCAGCTGAGTCTATCGTTAAGATGAAAGCGTTTTGTTATTGTGTTTTCCGAGTGTGTTTATCTAGGTGTCGTGGAAATATATTTTTCTGAAATTTCCTGATCATTTGTCGAATAAATTGGCCTCTTAGTTTCAGCCTTCGCACAAACTCCCTGGTACATCCAAACTCCTGGATAACTGGGACAAGAAGATCGTTTCATTTTGGACTGTAACGTTGTATGTATGGACGGAATAAAGTAGTAATAAAGGACAGACCTCAGTCGGGGCTTTCGTTTTGCTTCCCATAGACGGCTGTTATCAATAGACAGGGTTATGAATATCGTTCACACCACCTAACAGCGTATTAGATTTTAAACGATAATTTACGTGTTGTCAGTGGCTATCGACTGATCTAGATATTCATCTAAGTACCGGTAGCTTACCGATTTAAAAAGTTCGCCAGCAGAAAGCAGGCTATACACCAGGTATTACAAATATTTTACGTAGGTCGCGATAGGTTGTGTTCAGTTGCTGTACTATTGCTGTCGTGGTCGATATCATGTAAAACAATTTTTTGACAGAATTTGAGCCACTGTACACACTGCAATGGCCAGAAATGAGTATCTCTTTCTCATCTCTATTCTTAAACACCATCCGACCTGGCCGGTAGCTGATACGCAAATTTTGCGCCATACTGCTATGATTCCTGTCTTATTGACTCCGATCATCCGAACATTGTGCCCTAAAAATTGAATTCTTCTTGTCAGAGACATGGTCTATCGCCTGTGTGAATGCGGCAAGCGTGTGGTAGACCATCAGACTAAATAAACCTGTCAGGCGCTATTCCAGTACTGCTGCGTTTGGTAACTACTTTGAGTAGGTTGTCGGTTTGTGAGTGGCTTTCAGACTACTTGAGCCGTTAATAATTCAAAGTGTTCATATCATGATCCTGCGCACCTGTGACCCCACGCTCCATCAGAGAACAGTCTTCCCAACCATACTGTAGCCACCGAGCTAAACGCAGGCCCATCGCCAACATTATCACCTGCGTATAGGATACATGAGGCATGGTGATATTAAACCAGAAATTGATGATTTAGCCGTTGAGAGAGTATTAGCACAGTCACTGTTTTGACATGGCCGGCTTCATACAGAAAACGTCCGGTAGCAGATGGAAGCTTGCTAAGTGCAGAATTCAAACCAAACTGACTATGAATTTCCCTACCATTCTTTTTTAACATTTTCTTGTTCAAAGATAATGCTATTTACAAGACCTGTCCTTGGGAAACTACATTTTGCCCATACTAGAGAATTTCACCACATCGAACTGTTTTTTAAAAGAAAGTCTTTAACACAGCTCTTTTTTGTCTGAAATTTTATTGTATTGGAGAACTTATGAAATGGAAAGCATAATAGCCAAGCAGAGACCCATGGCCTAAGGTGAACACGCCGCTAAGAATCAGCTAATCAATTGCAGGAGATGTATACTCACATCATAAGTTTTGGAAAATTTTCACTCCCGTGCGCCGAACAAAGCGTGATTACGGCTCAAAAACATGGAGGCTTGGGTTTGTACAATGTGGAACAAACACCCATCCAAACCAACTCTGGTTCTTGTTAACTTATGATTTCGGCCAGCTTGCTGTTAAATTTTTTGAACAGTTTGACTCCGAACTGCATTGAAGCTAGCCACTATTACCGACTTCCACTGTTCTCATATTTCTAGCCTCAGACGGTGTTGCTCCTGTGGCATACAGTGAAGATCCTGATCAATTCTACATTCTTCCGGGTTCGCCATCACCTCTTCCGGCTGATGCAGTCAATGTCAATGTACTTCAAAACTTGCCACCGGCTTACAAGAGACCAGGTGCCACTAGAGTACCCCTTGCCCAGGAGTACTGGCGGATGTCGCCAGCCGATTGTACACCTGGGCTGGGAATGAACAGTGATGGGACCGATGTTGCAGCAATGGCCAATACAGATTGGCAGGTGAGCGCACTTCACCGAGCACACGTATATACGTGTGATTACTGTATGGCAGGACGTACTGCTCCTTTGGGAATTACTACGACAAGTTGACTTAAAGTTCTGATGGAGTGACTTCAAAAACCTGTCGACGTGTTTTTTCACTAGACTATCGTGTTTGTAATAGTTTGAAAATTAGTTAAACCGATTTTTCTCTGTTGGGTGAGCAACATTTTTTGTAGATTTCCAACAGTCAGATCAGCTTCTAGGCCGAAATTTTCCACTAGAGCTTGAGTGTATATTGCCCGATTTTGAATCTCGATGGTGTACGCTGGATGACCTGAAGTTCAGTATTTGTGAGCCATGAATTAAAATGCTGACGCCGATTCGAAATTGAGCAAATCCTTTCGACAGTTACTGTTTGCGCCAACATACTCTACCAAGTGACAGAGTGAATCCTTTCCACAAAATAAATCCTCTTTTCCGACTGAAGAAATACAAAGAGGTCTCCTGGGTAATCACAATTGAAATAAACAACTTATGGAAATCGCATTTTGTATCGTCGTTTGAATTTAGCGTTTATATGAAGATTATTCCATATACGGGGCTGTGTGAGTTTCTTTTGTTTTCCGTCTACAGTTCTGTGGACGGCGGTCATCGGGTTAGTTATCGGGATAGTTATGTGACAGTCAGGATTGTTTGTTTAACACGCTATCGAGTTGGCTGTTTGTCACATTATCCTGTTCGGCTCAATAATGTATTGAGAGAAACTCAGTCACATTGAGCTTTTTAGAAAACATCAAATGGTATTGCTCACGGTTTGTCAGGAGAATTTGCATATTCATCATCAGAGTTAGATTTTCTCCCTTAAGTCATGCAACATTCTAGGCCAAACCCAACTAACTGTGTGACGTCAACAGTAGATGGCTTAACGTCTGTTAGTCACACTCAACTGCAGAACAAATCTCATATCCAGTAGTCGTATTTCGACCACGTCACTGGAGGACTGTGCAATTTTATCGGCCATTACGTCACTCTCCTTGGCTCTGTGCTCGTGCCTGTGTTAGTTATCACGTGTTTTTGAACTACCAGTCAAGTCGTATGCATCTTCACTGACCAAAACATCATCACTAACCGCTGGCTAGGCTGCTTGCTCACTGATAACCAAAAGCGTGTCCCAAGTCTGCTCTTTATCTAGCTTCGGCCATCAGCTCTTCCATCATACCAAGGTACTTATTTGACGCAAGACTCCTCACCAACTTTTGATCACGACTCTTATTGGGAAAACAATTACTTTCGAAGAACGGTGATTATTGATTATTTTCCCAGAGCATTCAATGCTTTTGCTGTTCTTATTTTTTAAAAACTATCTTCCTACCATATTTTCATTGGTGCACTGCCTTGGTTCTGTTTCTCGATTTAGTCAAGACCGACTTGACTCAGTAGGAAGACGAATAGGAAATTGGGGCTGAGAAAATGCAATACTTTTTTTTATATTTTTGATTAGTTATTTGGTTTACTGCTTTATATGTCAATCGCTAGTGAAGCTACTCACGCAGTTCTGTTTGCGCGCAACACATTGATTGAACAGGCTGCTATAGGGCGGTGTTTTTCTGTCTGTGAGTTGCAGTCAATATTTGACTTGTTATCATTATTCAAGGAAAGCTTCTGATGGTATTTCATCGTGTTGCTCAAGTTCCGTAAATAATTTAATTCGATGTTGACATAACAGACCTCCTTAGCACCCACCAATACAGTTAGAGCTCTATGTTTTGTGGATAGCTGACTGAATTTGATCTAACTTATATATCTTTTTGCACATGTTTTCTGGGAAATTTTCGTGAATGCTTGTCTCTAGTTAGACTCTGATAATGAGGTATTATGATAGTTCCTCCATAAGGAACGATACTACTTCGCTCTTGTCACGTGCTAGTCACCAAGCTCAACCCAGTACCGTAGGATCCCTACATCTCACGAGCTATCCTGTTTTATCTAGGGCTGCCGATGTAATCGTGGTGTCAAATGGCCCGGTGCGTATTTCTTTGAGGCAATTATGATTGAAGAGGGTTCAGTTCGACTTGGCTGGTCCACAAACAACGCAAACCTTATCCTAGGTACCGATTCAAATGGATTCGGCTACGGAGTGGATCAAGATGGTAAGTGAACGAAACAGTTTTCGCATCTGGATTCGATAAACAAGTCCGTCGTGTCGATTTTTACCGACAAAATTTGCTTTAAGTCGCCAGTTTCTCTCGTTACCTGTTTCATTTGGCGTTCGAATCAAGAATTCCTGTACCGGCAGACCGAATAGGTGTAGACTATTCTTAATTACATAACAAGAATAAGGATGATGGAAAATAATCAGTAAGCTTGCCTCAATGGCTTATAAACGTCTATTCCAACGGACACTAAGTCAATACCAACATCACCGATGTAGGCGAATCAGCTGGTCCTATATGCACGTACGACATACACGTGGTGGTACAGATGAAGTCTTCACTTTTGCAGGACAAATTATTGATGAGGGTGTAATTCGGTACTGTCAAATCCATTGGTGCTAAAAATACATTTGAGTCCAGCGAATGAATCATCTGAACTAGTCCCGAGGGCCTCCACCAGCGCTACGAACACGGAACTGGATAGGCTGATAACTGGGACAACTGTGGTCCGTTTTCATGGTTTCGTCACACAATAACTTTCTACTGGAGCTGAAAGACCTCGTGTTGTATAAAAACTCCAGTTGGTTTGACATGCTTTAGCATATGCGTCGTAATTAGTTCGGAGTGAATAGTCGCACAATTGTCCTTAACGGTCCGGTCTCCTCACGAAGGACCCGATCACTACCAATCCGTCGGTTTGGATTTTTTTCGAGCAATAATTGCAAAGTAATCTATCATGTCTTTCGCCCTGACTGGGATTTATCAGGCGATGTGGCGTGTTTCTATCACCTGGGGCTCAGGTTCACAGTTAACACAATCGTATAGCCGCACGCACGGACCATGCCGATGACTACTTGATGTCGGGAGTAGGAATGTGAACTGCTAATCCAAACATCAACCAACCAAATCCTGTTATGTACTCCAGTCAGGAGTAAACGTGCATTGTTTCTCTTCTAGGGCCAGGCACTTCTACCGGTGAAACTTTTTGATGATCTCAAAAGCTTTTACTGTGCTAGTGTGATCCTACTTAAACGTCGAACGAACTGTGCAAAATGCAGCCAGTGGAATTACTCTAACAAAAGGCTCTTGGAACTGCTGCTGGGGAGGCCGGCTGAAGACGGTGGCCAGTGGGTTATGTATGCTGCAGAATGTGTTTCAACCGACTTTTCAAACATGAAATAAATTCATTCCGTCGCTATAGGATAGTGGTCGGTACATAGTGTTTGCAGTGTATAGCAACTAGTCGTAGCCTCGACGCTGACTCCTCGACATTGAATAGGTGACCCAACCTTGTATGGTGATAGTGAGTGTCTCTTGTAGCAACCTGAGGTAGCAACCAACAAAACCTCCATCAATTTAATATAGCCAAAAATCGATTCAAATTTTGCTTGAATAGAATACAGTCAACCCGAACAAGATGTCCCCCCTTAAAACCTTGAGGCTACAGCACAAATCCAGCAGCCGAGAGATCATCCGAGAGTGCATGAAATTAAACGAACGAATACGCGCCGTTTCTTTGCTGCAACCCGCAAACCCAAAGGTCTTTATTATCTGACGAGATAGAATAAGAGGGACTCGACTTTGGGGCAACATCTTCGCGTCAAAAGTCCAATCACTGTTCGCCCGTGTTTAGCTAGTTCTTGCAAGTCTCACTCTTCATCTTTGTACTTTCTCTCCTTTGAGCCAAGTGGCTCACCGTCGACGTTATCTGATTGGTTATATTTACTGTCTTGTAAGTCCAGGACTTATTAATCCGATTAACACCCCACATCAGAAAGCTTACATTGTTAAAAATTTCTCGTCTAAGCTTGAGAGCGACCGCAGCTCATTTGAGAACAAATTATCCCTACTTCGTACTGAATAGTCCCTTGGTACGAATTACGCCATAGTTGTTTTAATTAAGTCAACACCGAAGCATTTGTATGATACATATAATAGAGATTCATTTTTTCTGACAATCTTTCTCAATCGTCCAAACAGATCCTAAGAAACTTATCAGACCCAACCCGAGCGGCCTATTATTTCATGGTAACGTGCCAGAACAGTATGGATTGAATGTGTCTCCCGGTGATTGCATCGGATGTTACTTGGAATTGGATTCTGACGGGAAACGGCTTTGCGCACAATGGAGTCACAATGGCCAGTTGCTTGGTCCAGCTCCTCTTAGAAAACCATGTTCAATCTCGGTGAATGATTCGCTGTTCCCTGGTATGTTCCATTTTTTCAACTTTCTATCTTCTCATCATTATTCTCCCCATGCTGCATGAATTGAATTTTGTGAGGCCTTCTGAAAGCTAACTCAGTTCTCTCTTGGGTCCTGTCGAGTAAAATAAACGAAGTCAGATCAGGGAAGATAACTGGAATATCTGAACGCTCATTTTCGACACATCCCGGCTTTTGGACGTTGAAAACCTCCCTAAGAGTTTTTTGTGGCCGGCGGTTTAAGGCTGGAACTGGCCTTTATCCATCTTTCAAGAAGCGGAACGTGGTTTTCGCTTGGCCGGTTGCAGCGTTACTAACCGATCACATCGCTTGGTTCATGCAGAATCTCGCTATTTTTTGGTTTTTAACAGTTCCCCTCATGAGTTCTGATTCGGTTAGTTATCAAAGACAAAAACAGTCGGATGAGATGATCAGAATGAAAATCGAATTCAGGTACTGGAGTTCAAAACATCCACATCAACTGGGATTTGGTCACATTGGAAAGGTTCGTAGTATGAAGCAATCAGTAGCCTGAATATTGACAGAGGTCGAAAAGAGCTTGTCGTAGTGTAGACAGGCGTAATATAAGATGAGTACTGCATGCCTTGTAAGAGCATACACAAACAAACGTGGTCAAAAGAAATTCAACCAGTTCCAGGCTATGGCCGTTAAAGATTCCACCACTGGGAGCAGCCGCTGATTAAAAATTTACCAAAATATGGTCTCACACAACTTCTGTTCATTTGCAAGTTAACTTGGCATTGACAAGTACCTAAACTGAATCTCACCTGCATCCACTTTCGCCCTTTTTGAAAAGCATCAGCTAGGCCTAGTCCTCGAATTTCCATCAATCTCAATTCGTACGCGATTACCGAGATTAGTGCAAACGAGAGATTTATCTGAAATTCACACGAGTCTTCCATTAGCATCAGGTTAATGTGCAAGTGAGTGCATATCCGCACGTATGTCGACTTTGGTGTCCAAAAAGAAACTGAGGTTGATGGAACCTTTGGGAACTGGGCGAAGTCGGTATTGAGCTGACAGATTTTTTATCAACCCTATAAGTAGCATCGTATCAAGAACAATAGGAATGCAATGTTCGTGCACAATAACACTTACCTGGTGGGCATACATCTGATTTCTTAAACCATTTCAAGACCGCTTCTCTGGGTCAGAGTGGCATACTGTCGGACGGTGGTCGTTTGCTGCACAATGAGTTCGCGGTTCATCTTTCTTGATTTCAGTGTTACAGTCCGGTTTTTCACTAACCCAGTCATTTTACTATTCATTGTGAACTCATTCACAATTTTCCATTTATCCGTTCCCGTTTTTCCTGATTTTTTTTCAGCTGCGTCGCTGAAGGATGCTCGTGTAGCCTTTAACTTCGGTTACAGGCCATTCCGATTTCCTCCCACACACTATTCGACCAGTGGAGCTCCATGGGTTCCGGTTGCCAATACACCCGAAGTCAGCCGGGTAGGAAATCGCAATGTTGGCTGGCGGGTGAACCCGGCCGACGTTAGCTCTAGCACAAACCTTCTAATATCGCCCAACGGACGAATGGTTCAAGCAGTGGCAAACACTGGATGGCAGGGCTTCCGCGTCAATAAAGTGAGTTATCATGGAAGGTAACTTGTCTACAGGGCCCCCATTTCGGTGACGCCATGTGGAAAAATCAACTAATCGCTAAAGTAGATACACCAGTCTGGAGCTTGCAAAAGTCCTCAGAGTGACACTCAACAAGATTAATGAATACAGAAAATGCACTTTAAGCTTAGTCACTTGGACTGAAGGCTTGTAGGGTCGATGGAGAGCAATCACATGAGAAATTCCATTTGATCGTATGTACACTCGTTTCTGCTAAGATTCAGCATAAAATTGAAATTTTCAATGAGGAGACACGTCAGCGAGGCTAATCAGACTGAACTACCACGGTCCATCCAGTCCAAGCTTGAAACACAAGCCAAAGAGTCACAAAAACAAAAGATGATTGTCTCTCCCAGATGAGTGTAATTATCAATTTTTCTCCCATCGATTGCTTCATTCGAGCATTCCTGAATTTGCTCGACTTATGCATTACAGGGCATTTGTGGTGGAGGAAAATACTACTACGAAGTCAAGGTAATGGAGGATTCCGGTTTGGCCCGAATCGGCTGGTCTTTGGACGGCGCCAATCTAGACCTCGGCTACGATGCATTTGGTTACGGATTCGGTGCCGACCGGGACGGATTTGGAATCACCGGGCACCAAGGCAAAAAACTGCATGGTGATGTAATAGAGAATTATGGTGAGGTATGTCTGCTATGCGTCGTACTACCTTGTTTTATCCGAATGCTTTGGTTCGTTCTCTCGTTTCTATGTTATTTTTTCTGCATAGTAGCATGTATAACGCCTCATTTGGTACCAGTAAGTTTAATTAAAGCGTATCTCGCGCTATATACCTGCAGTGCTAACAGTGTGAATGTCTCTGGTGTCATTTGAAGCGTAATACAAATCCTGACCCAGCTGAAAAGAATTCCGTTTGAAAATCAGCGAATAAGCAGTTCTTTTTACCCAGAAATAATTGGTTGAGTGATGAATTGCCAGTAAACTGCACGGGTTGGTTTCAATTTGCAAACCAGACGTTGAAGTTTTTGTCCAGAAAAGCTGCTTTGCAATACTGCTTACTACCTGGAGATCATTTCAACAAGCAGCATGACTTTTACGTTGCACAGGGTTAGCGCTTGGGAATCCGTTTTGATGGTTGAAACTGTCGTAAGGAATAGATTGTGAAGGTGTTTTGAAAACGATCGCGTTGCGTGCCTCCGTAAACCAGGTGTCGTAAAACCTAGTGACGGTTCTGTCCTCGCATTTCGCTTCTGTGCCGTCTTCGCCTCGTGCAGCCCTGTAGCAGTAACCTGCTGCTACAGATATGCGTACCTGTCAGCCAAACTAACCTATACAGTGGCATTTTTGCGGAATATGGGTACACTGTCTGCTTGCCTGTTTTAGTCGAGCTTGCTGATTGTTTGTGCACTCACCCAGTCGCGCGCGGACGACATCTCCTCGGCCAATAATAAAACGTTTGCCATCCAATTTCCAGACTCGACAACTGAACTACATCTTGCAAGTTAGACGCTTCGATTTGTTCGTTAATCCTTTCACAAGTAGACTACATTATTCTTCCGCCAGACTCCCTGTCGATAGACTATACGTCGCAAATTCGAAAAATTACTTTCCCCATTGGGAAGGATACGATTTCGCAGACATAAAACTGCCTTTCAACAACCACAGGTGATATGTGCGAGTAAAACGAGACCACCACTGAGCCAGGACCTCATCAAACTGCGGGTCGTAAAAACCGAGTGATGTGTGGTTCGCCAATGATCTTTAGTTATTGGTCTGTTAGTCCAGTTTGCTAGCTGGATTGCAAACGTTTCATCATCAATCCTGGTGACGTCGTCAGTGCGGGGTTGAGTGGTTACATTCCTCCCCTCCTGCCTGTGCTTATGTAGATTCTAAACAGCGTCTAAGGTATATAAGGTGGTCCCGAGGTGGTCTTCACGTACTTTGCCTGGGCACCTGGGGATCTTAATTGCGCCGTGGTCTCATCCCCTTGTATCTGGTTGGTCGTTTTGCTCCTCCGTTCTGAATGGACCGTTTCATTTGTAGTTCGCAATCTGATATTGTCCTATTTGATTTGTTGATTCATTAGTCTTCTAATTTTAGTAGCTTTCTTTGATCTGATGGGTCCGCTGGTTGCCGTCAGGTTGTTTGATTTCCCATGTGGTTCAGAGTCCCGTGATTGTGTGATTCTTTTGTTCGTAGCTCCCGATAGATTGGGTCGAGGTCGATTGTTTAATGATTGATTCTTGTGTGGAGTGCCACACCTCCGCATACTCTCGCTCCCCTTTTGTTCTTGCGTGAGCAAGTATTTGAAAATTATACTAATGGAGCTAGTGTCTTTCTCTGTCCTCGTGGATTGAAACCAGCGACATTGGGTCATGCCTTCTGATGGGAAGCTTGTGTTCGTGTATTCTGGTGGCAAGTATTCTTCCAGTCTGGCCAACTTAGTGTTTGTCTTAGATGTTACGTTGAAGTTTGTAGATAACATTCGCCTTCCTCATCGCATCCAACCTTCCCTTTGGTCTCGAGAGGGTCTTTCTCAATGTGTTTACAGGCTTGAAAAGGACTGTTATTCCATGTGGCCGTAAATGTCCTGCAGTCATTTCGGCCACGTTTTTTATATACGGAAGCGTAATCGTTCTCTGTTCTGGTTGTCTTGGCGAAACGGCTTGGCGTTGATTTTGTAAGCATCGTCATATGAAGTTCCCTGAATAGCCATTCTTTTGAAATGACTGGTAAATGGTTCGCTCTTATTCGGCTCTGTTGTGTTGCAGTGCGTCTCGCTCCGCTTGAACAGGGTCCGAATAAAACTTCGTTTGTGACAGTTTGGACAATTGCTTACGTAGTTCAGAATCTGGTCTGTGTGCATTTCTTTCGTGTATACTTCAGTTTGCATTTGGCTGTCTGTTGTCCTTGTGACAAGCACATCTAGAAACGCCATTTTGTTCTACTTCTTTTTTATTGTGAAGTGGATATGAAGAAACATGTTGTTCAGTAGTTGATTCACCCGTAACAGTTCATTTTTCTTTACAGTGGCAAATGTGTCGTCCACATATCGTACCCATAGTTTCGGTTTAATGTCTGGCAGCACGGTATGCTCCAGTTTCTGCACTATAATTTCCACGATGAATCCAGAGATTGGTGATCCATTGGCGCTCCTTTGAGGTGTTCATATTATTCTCCATTGAACCCCGAGCGCTCCGTTCATAGTTCCCCGGTTGTCCAGAAGTTCACAAACCGTCGTCCTCGCTGCATTTAAATCGACCCATGTGAACAGTGAGGCTACGTCGAAGGACACCATGATGTCGTCTTCAATTTTCACTTTTTTAGTCTCTCCAGAAATTGTCTTGCATTGTTTGTTGAATACTGAGACCCGCTGATAAGATGCTCCACCCACTTTCATAGTTGTCTTGAGATGCTGTTCGTGAGTGATCCTGGTATTGAGACGATCAGGAGCAATGGTACTGTTTCTTTGTGAACCTTTGGAAGTCCGTAGAATCGGGCAACTTCTGAGTCGCAAACCTTCATTCTCCAGTACTCTTCCTCTGTGATTTCGTGAGGACCATTGAGCTTCTTCAGGTTTTTATTTATCATGTTCGTGAGTTTGGCGGTTCGCTGCAAAAGAGGAGGAATTCACTCACTCAACCCATCACTGACAATGTCACCTCGATTGGTGATGAAACGTTTGCAATTCAACTGCCAAGCTCGATGAACCAACCAACAACCAAACAGCGCACCCGCAACATCGTTTACATCCGTATTATGGTTAGCTTCATGTCTCACCATTCTTTTGTGTGTAACGCTAAAAGTTTTGGAGCGTAATGGGTTTTTTTTTGGGGGGGGGATCGGTTATCAGCGAAATCGACACTAAAACAATTGATAGGTGATGAGATGGGTGTTTGTGTAAATGACGTTTGTTTTCCGGGCCTGTTGTTGCAGGCGCTGGAATTATGATTAGTTTGAACTTAGGAAGCACCAATGACAAGCAGAACATTTGAAGTGGACGTCAAATTATGTGAGTACGGGGTTCTGCCAAAATCCATATCTGACCAAATGTAGTCTTGTAGGCCACTAAGCGCAAAATTTTTGCAACTGAAACAAAAGCATCATTTATCTGATGGTGTTGTGCACATTTTCGGATCGCTTCTCGTCTGCTTTTTTGCAGGCCTTTGGAAAGGATGACGTTATCGGTTGTTTCCTGGATCTGGATACTGGTGTGGTTCAGTGGTCTAAAAATGGTCGTCTGTTTGGCAGTGCCTACTGGTTACCTGAACAGTTTCTCAAACAAGGTGACCCCATCTTCCCTGCTGCGTCCCTGGTAGATACCACTCTGGAACTGAACTATGGTGATCTGCCCTTTGAATTTCCTCCTGAGGTGAGTGTATTACACTCCGCTCCGAAAGACAATACGACAGTTTCCTTTTGAAAATTCCCTTAAACTATTTTGATTATCTAAAGGTTAGTTTACTACTATTTGTTTCAGCTTGCGAACCCACTAGGTTAGCGGTTCTTGCCATGGTGGAACTTCAAGATTCCAATTAAGCTGGAGGCCACCAACTTGTACTTCTTCAATAGTCGGTCTTGGTGTCTCATCTGATATACGCAACAACGATGCTCAATTTACTTCTCTGCAACAAAGGTGTGAACGAGTTTCAACTTTAATTTACTGGTACACAAGTGGAATGAAGTGTATCAGGCTAGAAATGCTGAAAATCACCGGGCCAGGGCGTCCTTCCACGATCATTACTGGCTGAAAGTTGCCCTCTTCTGACAATTAGACTAGCATCATCCGATTCTGTTTTACATCTATGTGGCGCCCTGCTCAGTTTGTGCTGGAAAAATGTGGTCATCCAGGAAGTCGTTTGCATCGTTTTGGTACAACTAGCTTTGCGTAGCTGCTCATAAATGCTTACGTTGTGTATCTACTGATTTCCTGGTTTCCTCTCGTTTTGATTTATACGAGCTTCTGTGAAGCCTGCAAATGTGTGAGGACCAACTGAAGAGCTTCTACACTTTTTCATTGGAAGCAGAATTCAAAGCATGTTTTACCGAAGCCGAGATGTGCATCTACCTCTGGTGTTGTTGAGAGTGATTATGTTGGCAGTGGATACAAAACCCGCGCTTCCTGAGCTTTAAGAAAACGGCTTTTTAATTTAAAGTTTCGTCTTTTGAAAATTGCTTCCAAACAGACTTTTGTGGCGAAAAATTCATGCATCAGGTAACAACAAAGGTAACAACAAAGGTTCTTGTCATCCGCCAAACGATCACGATTACTAGCCTAGAGTGTTTACTGGTTTAAAACGCAGCAGCACAGAGAAAGAGATCACTTCTATTCATCTCACTCCTGGATAGGACTTACTTAGCCACTCACCCCTAACCCCGAGGGGCCAAGCCTACTCCCACATTTTAAATGCCCTCGTTCATATGAGGCAAACCCCCATATGCTGATTTCAGTACAGCAATCATTTGCAAAGAATAGGTAAAAAGTTACCCATACAACTTAAGTTGCATGTGCTGTAGGTCCAAAAGGTTATTTTGCTTTGAACAAGACAAATAAAAATGGTGTTAACTTTGATCACTTAAAGCTCAACTGTTATTGCATGTGCTGTAGGTCCAAAAGGTTATTTTACTTTGAACAAGACAAATAAAACTGGTGTTAACTTTGATCACTTGAAACTCAACTGTTATCTGTATTTTCTCACTCGAACAAACCAAATACAGGATATGCGCGGCCTTCCTTTTGCCGTAAGTCCATTTCGATGCAGATCAAAAAACGTGCCAACTGAAACGCTGCTGTATTATAAATGGAACGTTATTGTGCTTGAGATGTTTGTTGATATAGATTTGTGCAATTCGCTTACTGACGGGATACAGTAGTTTTGTGCATCCAGTTTGGTCTCACTTTCCATGCTGGATTATTTTGGTGGTGTTCCAGTTGCCACATTGGTGATTGCGTGAAACTCACAGTTCCCGTTCAAAAGTTTGAATAGATTGGCTACTCTTCCTGGGAATGTCATACCGAACATTCACGAAGTTTTCAAAATAATATCTGAGTGGTTGGTCATTTCGAGCTGACCAATTTCATTTCGATTCCACCCTTTTTACTGATGCATCCCGTGAATGCACGCTGGTACATTGACAGTCAGCAGTTTTCTCTTGGACTTTCATTTTTCTAGACCACTCAGTAACTACAAGGTTGTTTGTTTCTTGTACAGGAGCCTGGACTTCTGGTACAGGTCCATTAGTGTTTTAAGATATTTGAATTACACAGTCAGTCAAAGCAAGTAGATTGGAGTCAAATAAGGTCTTTTAAAATTTATCTGTCATTTGCATAGAATGCTTGTTTGCAAACGCATCCAAGCCAGTGAAATTTGATTACTTGGAATATGGCATAACAGATGGCTGTTCTTGTTTATTGAAGATAAATGGTCATTACTTTGCTATTTCAGACCGACTGGTTGCCGCTTTTCGCTGCCCCCGACGAAAATGTTGTTGAATCCTCCACGTGGCAAAATCTGGTAAGCCTGAAATCGTATAACTCTCATACCACGTATGTTCTGACCTATTCAAATTGCACTCCACAAGGAGTTTGAATAAAATGGATGGTTCAGCCTATCCATCAGGTCGATAAGTGAGAAGCATTTCCAATATCTGTTACCTTAGTGCTCGTACGTCTTCTCGTTTCTGTGTAGTTATTGTTTGAATAATACATCTTTCATGTCCTTCAAATATGTAGTTAGATTAGCAGCCATGTAAGCGCGATTCTCAGCGGTAAGCCTGCCACGCCTTCATAGGGGTAGTAACTCGTCCCCATTTTGGAGCAAATGGCCCGCTATCAAGGCATCCGCTACAGGCCTTTGATCCAAGTGCTAGTGCGCTGCTGACAGGCTTAATAGGTTCGGAGATGACGACAACACAACCGGCTGGAAAGCTATCACGTGGCTGACAAGTCCGACTCAGACCCGAGTCAACAGCACATGACGGTTAGGGTTACGTCCGTACATGATTGACTTGGTCAGGACGGAACGTCGGATGAACACACAGACAAAAAGACAGATGTGTCACGCGATACTCTAAATGATCACTACGGTCCTACCTGCTGGTAAGTTGAAATCTGAGAGTCTACAGCCCAGTCCAACTAGCTAGATTGAGGCGTTTTCCTAGAGGTTTTGTGGACCTTTGTCCTGTTGCTTATCTGCTCATCTCCGAGTTAGTAGCAGTCGGACGAATGCTGTCTAGAGGACAACATGATATTTTCACATTTCACAGTTCAATATTTGTGTCCAAATAAAGTGCTCTAAGCGCTGAAATAGAATAGGACCACTGTGAAAAATTGTTAAATATTTACGGATTCTCAGTATTATGTTCTGGAGTGTGCAGCTATGTTTTATTCCGAAATATGAGATACAATGTTCAGTACATAGTAAGCTCCAAACATACTTCATGGAAGCCAGTGAAGCGTAGACGTCGTTATGAAAAACAGAACACTCCGGAAATTCCTATTTATACACCTTCAGTATGGAATCAGGTTAACAAGTGCCCACTTATTTAATCTTGCTGAAACTTACTAAATAATCGAAAAGGTAAACATTAGGGAGTCGACTGAGTTTTCGTATCTGCTTCTTCCCATTTAGTTGCACGCAGTAGCCAAGATAAGGTGACGGCGTCGCAAGAAAGATGGTCATTTCTCATAGTATACTGTTACCTCTAAGCCTGTACTTCTCTGTACATGGTATATCGATCTCTGGTTACTCATGTACTTAAGGGCCTCATGCATTTCACACGTTCTCTAGTAAGTCACTATCAAATTCTGTCTCCCCGTAACAACCCGGTGTGGTGGGGAGTGCCTCGATAGCTACGCATTTGGAACTTGTGGGACCGAAGCACAACAGCTATGCTTATTAATCTCGCTTGCTTGCTGACTGCCTTGTAATTTGAGATAAACTCTCTTGTCGCATCACGTGTTTAAAGTGCGACAAGAGGTGACTTACTGTTCAGTGCCCCCAGAGTGTTGATACGATAGTAGCAAAGGGGTGTTGTAATAAAGTGATTTCGTAGTAATTCTGTTCCTGGGACTAAGCTCTTCCGTATGCAGAGACAGAGTAACCGATCACGATCACGATCAACACTAAAGTCAGTAAACAGTTTTTGAACGTCATATTGTTTCAGTGCGAATGGATGAGCAAAGATTGTTTTACATTTCGTGTAATCGACGAACAAACCAAATTCGGTGTTTAAAGATAAAACTGTCCAGCGGTTTTCGCTGATGACAGGCGATGTATTTGGTAACAGTCATTTGAGGGCCTTTAGTAACACCTGAATAACCTATCATCTTAACTTCTTGATGAATGTTTCTGTTTCACAACGTCGGTGATGATACGAACTTTTAAAAAAATTGAGTAAAACCCACATCAACTCCAAAAGTGAAAAGAAATTGTCACCCTTTCAGCTACTGAAATCTCGCAAGTAGCTTAAAATAAAAAATGATGGTAGGTAAGAATTCCGTGCAGATGACAAACCAGGACTGATAATGCGTGGTCGTTTCATATACTGATTTGGTCGAAACGAAAACAATATTAGTCAGAAAGTTTCTGTGGTCTATTGTTGAGGTTGAGTCTATATGATTCGATCTGCGTGCACCTCACTACCTTTGGCTACAGACTTTACAAGTTCGTGTGGATTACCAAGCCGGATTCTCACTATCAACTTCTGCCAAGACCGTTCAGTTGGACTTTCACTTTGCAGGTGTTTCAGCATGTTTATTCTGAAGTGGTGACGGTATATCAGTTGCCCCATGTCAAAAGGAGCTTTGTACCTAATACGAATGTCGAAGTTCATGTTCTTTGGATGGATCGCCTAAACGATTACCGTTGCATGGCTCGGAACAAAACGGACCCAATAGTGGATATCCGTTTTATGTCTCTCAGTCTTGGATATATATATATATATATATATATATATATAGACTTAGCAAAAGCAATAAGCTGTGAGACAATCTCAGTTGGAATATAATACTTTGGTCCAAATTCACATCGTAGTTCGTGAAAACCTCATAGGATATACGATTTACGTGATTTTTGTACCTGGCTTAGTGGTTACATGAGTACTAATCCTCACTAAAAAGCTCAGGCCAGTGAATATCTTAGACGTCCAAGGTGGCTTCTGCAGTGGCCAGAAATTCGTTCTGGTAGACTTTAATAAGCCTGGAGGTACTATATAGACAGGTGTAAAAAGAGCTGCAGCATTCCTCTGGTGCTTTGTGTTCAGGGGTGGGCCAACGGTACGCCGCTCTCTTTTAGAAGGTAGCTAGCGAACTACACAACAAACGCGACCAATCATCCAAACGACAAGTTGTCATCAGAGACCACTCACCCCCGTCCCCGCGTCCAGAGGCTTTTATAAGCATGAGCACAGTGTTGCTCAACGCTTACACACCGATGCGCCCCCAACCTACTACGCACTGATGATGTCGTCTCGATGGAAGACAAAATGTTTTCCAACTGAATTGCTCGGCTCAGTGAACAGGTCAACAGCCATCTATAAAAAAGGAGCTTCCAACGGTCACCTCGACAGCAGAGTTTTTCTATTTTGAATGTTTTTACAAGAAAGTCGTTCGTTATTACAGAAAAACCTGAGGTACTTCTGGCCGTCACGTCGGAACGTTTGCTAGCCATTCCCAGAGGACTTCAGTAGTATGAGGTTTGGGTAGGCCTGTCAGTTACAATGCCGTCTGTGCAAGTTTCTTCCTCAGTCTACCAAACCCTGAGCTGAATAGAGATAAGTTTGCAGCAATGCCTAACACATCCACCCGTAACTTCGATCAGCCTTGGTATTGGGCGAACATATTTATGTGGAATACCGCTTTCTCCACGGGACGTAGTGTTTCTTTCAAGAGGAATTTTGCACATCGGCCTCTAGGACCTGTGCAGAAGGTCTGGTATTAGTTCGAATCCGCTTGTTTCGGTCGGTTCTTCTTCGAGCCCTGTTGCATAATCTTATCTGTATGATACTGAGGCTTCGAAAGTGTACCAAAGCTGAACGATTTGGCTGGATTTGGAACCAGCGGGCTTAGCATGGTTTACGTATACACTCTTAGTCTACCTTCGTACCTTAAAATCACTTTACAAAAGCAGCACAGCGGTCGACATTGTTTAGATTAAAAAGGTGCGAATGTACCTCCTTCACGCTTTTAGCTACCCAGGTGGAGGATGTGATAACCCTTCCGATTAAATAGATCTGTGGATGCTTGCAAATGTGGTCTAGCTCCTGAACGATACCCAGAGTGCCTTTTTCGTTCAATTCTCACAGTTTACAGGAAAAGATTTAGACGATTTATCTGCGGATGATGTTGAACCAATCTCGGTTAGTCCTAACGGACCAGCGGAGCACAATGCTGACCCGCGAGTGATAGCCGAAGTAAGTGTGACAAGAAGCATGTGCCCAACATCGATAAACGCGTTAACCTGTCGCATTGCTACACTAGTCTAACCATTCAAAAAGGCTGTAGTTTTCGTCTAACAATAACACGCTGTCAGCGTAGTGAGCTTCGACTAAGGGTGTGCTGCATTTTCTTTAGTTTGGCACTAACTAACAAGAATTCTGTGCTTTTGTTTTGGTGCTAACGAGAAATGCTTCCGAAAACTGAAGTTAAGGACAGCTTTACACACACTGCAAACTCACAGCAGAATTAACTTTTTTGCAATCAGATTAGCGGTTCCATATTGATTGGATTCATCTAGGCCTGAATCTTGGACACCGTGTATAAGTTCACTTGGACTGGTCGTCAATCTTCTCATGTACCTGTGCGAAATTCACCTGAATTTATTGCCTTACATTGAACTGCCATATTCTTTTGCTAGTAATCCTCTTTTTGATAGTATTTTGTGTTTCCTTCTCAAATTGAGTAACAGAAAACAGTATCCTTCAAGTCGTCGATGAATGGGCCGTTATGCATTGTTATGTTCACCGAATTCAACTGACTGAGCATACCGATGAGCCACTGAAAGAGCACCGCTTGCTTCCCGAGCACGCACAAATAGGCAAACACTTTCCGGAAGTTTTGAGGCACAAAGTAGAGGACCGTCCATCAAGCTAACCTAGGAATGAAACAGTGAACTGATTTTTCCGAAGACATCTTAAGTATTACTCAGTACATCTTGCACTTTCAGTTGTCGTTGAGTTCCACGTCTTCCAAGATATGTCTCGGATATACACAATCGAATTGTGGACCAACTGATGACGGGAGGACATTTCATATTTTGTGTAGTTTGGTTTTCTGTACCTTCAATAAAACCGGTTACAGGACACAAATACCAGACTACCCAAATAAACCGCTCGAGGTAACCCATGCATAAGTCATCATCATCATCATCATCATCATCATCATCATCGTCATCATCACCTTCATTATCATCCTCATCGACAGCAGAACGCCAACGTTCAACATTGGTGCTCCATTGGCGTACAACCATAATATGTTTGAAAGCCTCATTTTGAAGAAAATAATAAAAGTGATTGGGAAGGGGCAACTTACCACAATGTGAGGTGCCTATACCTCCAGACCTTCAGTAGAAACTGCCAAAAACAACGTCACTGATATGGATTAGCAGCCATATTGTTCAGCGTCGCCAACCTTGCACAGAGAGGATCACGTGGATCTCATCCCGATAGGCGCTTTGCACCGACAGATTTTCTTAATCTCTTTCATACCTCTCTGCCAGGTCAAACATTGGCCACTTCTCTCCATGTGGCAGTAACGTTACCCGAACTCACTTTCCATTTGCACGTTTGCCCATGTCTGTTCTTGCGCAACACAATGATTACGGAATTTACGTGCATCCTTATGGCACGTCGCAAACGACCGAAACGTATGTGGTTCGCATTTGGTTTCGAGGTTTGAAAATCTTTGTTGTTTTTAAACGGTCACCTGTGTGCATGCGAGCATAGTTTTTTGGCCAGTTGGTTTAAAAAAAGGCGACAAAACCAGCCGCTTCGTGATTTCCAGGTACCAGTCGCCAGTGGTCTCGTTCTATACAGAATGATATGATTAATTAACCAGTTCTGCTTTTTTGTTTGCAGATTAATGGAGGAGGTGCCAGTCTGGATGCTGACAAAGTGAGTTATAATTCGGGTTGTTCACCCAATAATCCATCTGATAGGCTAATAATAAGTAGATGATGAGCAGATGGCGGGTATCCAATCTTAGTAATTTAAAACCAAGTTGTCATCTACTTGTCCTTCAAAAAGTTTCACTAATACACAGAAAAATTTCGTTAATTACTCACCTTTCCCAATAAGGTTGCCAGTGGATGGCGCAACTGCTTTTTTGGGTCTTCACAAAACTAATGGATGTTGTGGCAACGTTGATACAAGATGTCAAACTAGCACTTGTTTAAGAACCTAGCAAGATACTCAGACAAATCTGTCCGCTACCGTTAGCGAACACAAAATTCCGGATTTCATCCTGCACAGCTTCTAATGTCAGCCATTCGCGGTCGAATGATACCCCCTTCCGCTGCTTGCTGGGAGGTCGCTTGTTCAAATCTTCCTAGAGATTCATTGGGGTGCTCACTGGTGGTGAATCCCAACAAGGGTGAAATTGGCTTTTCAGTACAGGTGGACTTACAGGACGGAATCTCGACCAAAATTTCATAACCTCTTTGTACTGTCACCAAGTTGCACCGTTTTAGATCCCAAGGTGAAAACGTCGCCCTGATGATGAGGAAACGGGTGATGTGGGTCAGGTAGAATGTTCTCCCCGTTTACTCTGAAGTGTACAAGTACAGTGTTCTTTCAAATATCAAACCACCGGGAGCTCTTTGTGAGACGCTCAAACCAGTTGAGCATATTACTTCACTGGTCTCACTGAGAAATTGTTAACTGTTGTTAACTGAAACTGACAAGGGGAATAAGCGAATTTTTCCTGGGTGTGTAACTCGTCTTCGGTACATGTGTCTGCTACATCTGACATTAGTTCATCACAGGAAGTACTGAGTTACTGCGTGATTAGAGACGAGATCAGTCGGGAAATTATAGGTCGTCCGAAATCGTCTGTTTTTTTCTCAGGAATTACCGTTCACTCAGGAGTTTGCGACAAGGCGCGTTTGGTTGAATACATCAACAACGGTAGACTGGCAGCTTCGTTTAGGTTCAACTAATATTCTTCTAGTTTGGAATTTTCAACACGAATTTCCCCGAATTCCTGTCTGGATTTAAACACTTCACGTTGATACTGTTCGACCCATAGACAGCGATAGAATTATTTCCTTCAAGGTGTATGAGGGATCAATTGTTCACTGTTGGAAAGGTATTTTAAATGTTACTACTTTTTCTTATATTTTGTTACTGTGTTGGTTGCACTGAGGTGCATATTTGCTGCGCACTATTCGCTCATTGTTTGTGCAATTCTGAATCGGCTTAAGGTTATTCCTACGGAAAAAAGAAAACTGTCGAGGTGAGTAGGTTAACAGCTGATTCGAGCATAGATTAACCCCGGGGTGACGAATTTGGTGCAATGTTCCTTGCACTGCGAAGTGGCACATGACAAGCAACCCATATTTGAAAATGATTGGATAGCATGTGACAGAAACGTATAGTACATCAATGTGTAATCCGAACGGCATGCTACTGAGATCGCGCTGAACTAGTCAAGGCTAAGGAACGCCATGGCCGCACGGTACACGTCACGCTTGAAGTTGGTGGGTTTGCTGCGATCGGAAGGAGCTGAAGGCAGCCGACCCGAACCCGAATCAATTTGAGGCTCTCAGACACGCCATTCCACGCCTAATTTATGTATCGTTTAAAATTCGAGTGCATTCAGGCCGTTTGTTGCCGTGACCACACACGCGTCTATGTTGTTACTACGTCTAAAGTCAGGACAGCATCAAATATTCATAAAGCACCATTTGTTTTCTACCCCGAAAACCACTCAAGCGACCTCATGGTGGAACAGAAAGAAACGTTACACTTGGACATAGGTACACGTGAATGCTGACCATGCTGACTGATCATGATCATATGATCATCATGATCATCATGACTGATCATCATATGATCATGATGACCATACAATAACCTAAACAGGTATAAATTGGTTGTGTAAAATGTTTCGTACGGCGTGTGCTTCTTATAGCAGAAATTTTATTCGAGGGCGTCACGGTAGAATCCGACTCCCGGTGATCGCTTTCCTGGGTGTCCAATTCTCTGATTGTGACAAAAGCTTTTAACACTACTGTTCGTTTGATTACCTGATTATACTACTGACCCAGGGGTGTGAATGGCTCATGGGTAATGCTCTACTCAGCTTCACTGACTGCCACACATGAGCCCGAATTGGCAAAATTCCCTTTATGCTTCAAGCTTCACAGACTACCTAATCTGTTAATGTAGTAAGAAGTAGTTTGCGCTTTTGTCCATCAAACCGATGGGTAACAGCCTCATTTTTGCAAGTGAAGTGCATTTCCTGGGTCAAAGATCTTGGTTTCACCGAAGATTTGGTGGCCAGATACAGCTCGAGGGGTTGTTATGTGATATTGAATCCTCTGAGGTGAGTACATTACACAGTTTCCGTTATAAACTTTTAAACTTGGAAAATAAGTGGAATAAACCTTTGAGCACTCCGAATCCCAACTGCGACTCAAGGATAGGGATACGGCTAACGTGTATAGATAACCGACAATCTGCACGCTTCTCGCACTGACAGCGGTCTCTTGCGGGCTATCCAACTGAAACAGTTGCAGCATAAACTCTGAAAAAATTACTGTTGGCATCACCCTTCCGTTTTATAGGGTCAGCCTTCTGGGTATGTAAGTGCATAGCTAGTTTCATGCGCCACACCTGTTCGCAACTCATCAAACAACTTTTTCGTCTGTCAAACAACCGCTATGCTCATTCTCACTTTGTTTTATTGAAGACTCTTATATTCATCGTTTGGAACAGCTGTTCTCGATTAATATCTCCTTCAATTTCGATTCAACCAACCACATCGTTCATCATAAACAGCACGTAGGCCACGCGAAAACTGGGTTGCATTCGGAGGTGGGGCATAAAGTTACTCAAAACATTTTCAAAATAATTAACAACTTTAGCTGTATACCATACTGATCCGGCGATTTCCATACACCGAATGTGTGCTTTCAACTAGTGATCCTCGGAAAAAACCATGTAGTGTACTCCAGGACGCTCCACTGTCGTTTCGCATAACTAAACCCGCTTCTTCACTGTTATGTCGTAGCGAAATGCCAGCTAACACGTTGTGTTGTACGATGCAGTCACAAGCAGTCTCATGATAAAGATCAGCTCGTGAGTCCTCCCGGCGACGGTTCACACTAGACTACGAAGCAGAAGACCTATGTGCGTTTTAGTTAAACATTACTATCTCGTCTGCAGACTTTTCTACATATTTGCTTAGAGGATTGCTACAATGAACATGAACTCCCCGTTCGTCATGATATTCTTAAATGGAACTGTGTTTTCCACATGCAAATGTCCTATCAGGCTGCATTTTTCTTTTTGGCCGAAAAATAACCTGTTCGACCGAAGGCAACGATAGCATTTTGCTGCATTTGTCTGTGCATACGGCTGAATGGATAGACCGAATTAGGGCACGTCATCTGCATTTTGACAAGTCACACAATCGCGGGATGTACAAGTAGACCGTCTGATGCTAATAAAATACGTGAGACTGCAAAGTAAACTACACTTGAAAAATACACTCATTTGCGTATCAGTTTGGTTTTGATGGGAGATTCATCTGGAAACCAGCTAACTTTCTCGTTTGTGATAAATGCGCTCCTCCAGGCCGCCTCATGCTTCGGTTGGTACAATATTCGAGATGGGTAGTGTATGGCTTCCATACAATATATTGAAATATCTCGAATATCGCTCATGGGGCGTCTCGGTGCAGCACATTCATTTGCTTAAGGGCATCATAAACGAACGATTCAGCTGGGTTCCGGGTGAGCCTCCCGTCAAAACCAAATTGATATGCAAATGAGTGCATTTGTCGAAATCTGTCCAATTTGGGTTCAAGTAGAACATGAAGTTGACGGAAACTCGGGGATTGCACCTACCTAATGAGCCCCAAAGAGAGCGAAACCAGTTGTGAGATATTTAAGAGTTTTCAGTAACCTTATGAATAGTGTATTAGGTCTATACAAAGTACCCTTGAGTTAGCAAACAATCTATCCGTGCAAGTGTACGATGCGAGCCCAACTAGAGCGTGCGGCATTGAAAGATTGATCCAGTTTAACTCAAGAGCTAAAATCCCATGGCAGCGATGAAGATGGATTCTCGATTTGCAGTCTTTGCAGTGAAACATGTGTACTGATTCTCAAGTGCGAATGCCCGAGATTTTTCGTCTCAACTTGAAGGAATCCAGAAGGTGCCTGTTGCTTTCCGTTTGCATATTCTCTAGAGCTATCACCATGTTCAAAACGGCTAGCGCAGCACTAATATAATCGAATTCGGTAAAAGTATCATCCATATATGCAGATTGTGGGTGCATCGATAACTGCGCTAACCGAGTGCTCATCAATACTCAAAAATGTGTTCCTTTGCATGAGATAAATTTTGCGTTTCTCCAGATAAATTTGTTTTCTCTCTATACTCTGTCAGGCTCTGAACGCTGCAATTCTGGCCACAACAGGTCTAAACCCTGACTCCGTTGTTCTGCGGGACTCCATGGGTGTCACGTCTCGAAGCAATGGTTACGCCTAGATCAGACAGTACCTATCACATATCCCTGTATTTCCACTTTGTAACAAGGACCTTTGGCTTATACAACTTGTTTGAATTAAGAGACGAGCATTTTCCATTCTGTCCCCTCGATCACATATGAATGACTACTTCTCCAGTTCTTTCAACGACACATTCACCTATGAGTGCGACGAGAGAGCTGTATTGATTACGAACACTGACAACCTAGAATTCTCTCCGGATTTTCTAAACGTACATTTGTATCACACATCACGATACGGACGCATGGTTTTTTTTTACGGAAAACTTGGATATCCGTCGCTTCGTGCGTCTCCGTACGCATAAACCTCTATCCAGAATCAAATACATCTTCCATTTGTCCAAGCTTTTATGAAAACACGTTCCTGGCTCGATGCTTATTTCAAGTGATTTGATTATATTCCAACAATCCTGTCTGAAACTCATGTATAGCCATCTATTCAAGCATTCTCTTTTCTACCACGTCACTTTGCATTCTATAACTTGCTTCTTTAGTCATCCGAAAGAAAAAACTAATTTTTATCTGTGAGGAAAAACTGTATCAAAGATTTTCCCCTCTCCTATATATGCTGTTCACATTCTAGACAGCGTTTCATCATATCAGACCCTCCCTGTCCACACAAATGGGTAATAACCCCCTTACCCGCCCGGAGATTCGCACCATCCCAATGTGCTTCCATTACGTGACGTGCACCGTTACTCCTTCATAATACATTTCCATTTTGTATGCACAAGTATATATGATTTAAAAAGCAAAATTCGGATTTATTAATCGCTGTTCTGGGTGAGCATCAGGGAGTGGTAGAAGTTTAGCCGTGCTAGTTTGGCTGCGTAAGCATGGGCATGAATACGACGGTCAAATGCACTGAATGCTTTAAAATAACGGGCTGAATTTGTTGTAGGTTGTCACCAAAACTGTAGAAATTCCGTTCACGTCACTCTGCAGAGAACAATGCTCCTAGCCCGGTGCAATTAACCCGGTGAGTCCACACGAAAGAGGGATTCACCGAAACAATTGCAGCAGGAAATAGAAGCACTGTCACGAGATTGACATGAATAACTTTTCAGACAAGTTTTGTTTGGGTCTAAGAAACTGCGGTTTTTAGCCATACCGGATCAGTTTTGTTGAGAGCCCAAAGTGTGAATCTTCTGCCTTGCTGAGTGTTTTTTGCCTTTCTGAGTGTTTTCCAGATTCATAGGGCCTAAGTTATATATTCTGGATGTACACTTACTGATATGTGGAATAAGACACCTAAGAGATGTATGAACATAATACACTCCTCATAAGGTTGCTGAAAATTCGTCGACAGCCCACGACCGGTTCCACCCTACTTGAGGCTCATCAGGTAGGCGCAGTCCCCGAGTTTCCGTCAACCTTGTGCCCCCTATTTGAACCCAAGTTGCGGGAAATTAGCGAAATACGTTCATTTGCATGCCAATTTGGTCTTGACGGGAGATCCTGTTTTTAGGCGAATGCGTGTATTTCGCTAATTTCGTGCAGTTTGAGTTCAAATGGAACATTGGCTTGGCGGATACTCGGAAACTGGGTCTACCTAATGAGCTTTAAGGTGAACGAAACTGGTTGTGGGCTGCCGAAGAGTTTTCAGCAACCTTATGAATAGTGTATTACATCTATACAATAACGTGCCATCTAAAACATGAAGCGACCTGGTGCAGTAGGTTTGGCCGCTTAAGAACATCGTAAATGAGAGATTCAGTTGAGTTACCGATGCGTCTCCCGTCAAAGCCAAATTGGTATGCAAATGATAGTAGTCCACCCAAGTGTTGTTTACTTAGTTTCCTTAAATGTTTGTACGACAATTAGCCGAAAGTAATTTATCCTCCACGACCTTCAATTAATTCATTACTTTGTCAATTAAGACTTCCACGTAGAACCGTCTCTCACCTTTCATGCTGCAGGATTATTTAAGTAATCATTTCCTAATAACCTCTCCTATTTGTCTGATCCAAAGGTTGATAAAATCAATTGCTCTATCAGGATATATCACCCGCAGGATCTAGTCAGAGTGGGAACTTTTTGAGGCAAGAGTCTCTTTTGGCAGTATCAATCGAAACGGTCGTTTTACTGTAGAAGTAAAGTGATATTTAGATGAGCACCCGTAAATTCCTTGGTTTTTGTGAAAAATCCGCGTTATATATCCTGATTTTGAAATATACCATAGTGGAGCGTTCGTCATTCCTGCAGTTGTTCAGAATCCAAAACAAAGGCCGATAAATACACTCCGGTGCATTGGCTTTTTTCTGCTTAGGATCACTCCGAAGAAGTACATGTACACAATATGTACTTTAGCTTTACGCAATCGAATTGCACAGTTGCTTAGTGCAAAGCAGATGCAGCACCCACGGAAGTAAAGTATCTCTCACATGATCCTGTATTATATGAAACGCTGGAATTGTGACATTGATCCGAACGTTTTTTTCCCAAACAATGGAACAACTGAAACCAAACACGGCTAGTGAGTTGCAAAAGTATTCAATATGAGACGACACTGTGTAGCGAATACAGTCGAATAAAAAACAAAATAAAAGGGAGATTCCGTTGGATTCAGTTGATTTTCCCGAGCAAATGAGCATAGTTCTCGAAGATTATAAGTGCTTCTTAGCTGTCCGTATGTGATTCCGAATTAATTACTGCGTATTTAATGTTTTTTTACCGAATCAATGGTACTTTGAATGGTACTTTCCCCGGATGTACGGCGACTTCATTTCTACACTTTATTTTGCTGCAGACAAACTTTTTTCAAACTGTGGGCCAAATAGCGTTCTTTGTAGCAGGTCAACAGGTTTTTCGCACAGGCAGATCTTGTTGGAAATTCCAGGCTGGCTCTCCCGATAGAGCCGCACTTTCGGTTCGGTTAACGGTGCGCCTCAGGCGACTATGAGCATTTTTACTTACCACCTAGCCAGATGCACAAAACCTTGCCATTCATCAGTTTATCTTGCAGCTATTTTAGTTCACGTCCGAGTGCCTATAATTTATTTGTTCTCTTGCATCTGTTACATGGTCCTTAGCCGGCAAAATAGAGCCGCCGAACTTGCGCATCCTCATGGACTCTTTATTTGGGAACTGTCAGACAGAATCGGTTTTGCTTCAACTGGGTAATGAATTTGGCGGTTAATGTTGGCTTACTGGGCCTGTCCTATCTGCATCCTCTTCCAGGGTAAAATTTGATGTTGTTTTTGTTATTCTAACAACAAATGCTGGCATGTTTATTGATTGTTAATCTATCCAGTTTAGCTTTGAGTTGTTGGACTTCATTTCAGAATTGCCTGGAGATTTGGATGGGCTTTTGAATGTTATGTGCAAAAATTTTCATTCACACCTAAAAATTTAAGGAGGTATTTTGATTTCTTCATTTGAAGAGCACGAGAAATGGCCAACAAGTGTTTTGTGTTGTTTCCACAGCCCCCACTGCCTTATATTTGCTTCTTAAAAACGACACCAGTGAACGGAGTGCTGCGATTACATAACGAAGCAGAACACGTTCGCAACAACCGTCAAAATCTTTTTTTCAAAGTTTAACAAACATCTTTTGAAAGTCTCCTAAAAAAAGTACGATGTAGTTTAAGAAAGCAACAACAACGAGTGAAGTGGAATCCGAAGGCTACTTAACAGCGAACGCAATATTCCAATTTTTACCCATCGGTGCTACTCAACACTTGTCAGTAGTTTATTTATTGCCATGTTTGGCAGGATTAGTAATTAGAGAGACGAGTTATTTAACAACTTTGTCATGAAATTGAGTCCTTGTTTAGCATTTCTGATAGATCCGAAACCTGAGGGCCTGACAGTTAAAGAAAAAAGAAAGTTGCATTCTATTATAATAAGGTTGAAGTGGTTGGTTTTAGCAAGGAAACCGAAGTAATTCGGTCTATGGAGAGCGGAAAAATTAGGTCAGAGGTTGTATGGTGTGTGGACTTGGAATCTGATCACAAAGTGACCAGAATTCCATTGCAACCATCCGATGAGTACTAATCAGAATATAACTTGTGGTATGTTGTTGTTCCTAGGACGACCAATTTTATTTCTTCAGATTTTCTGCCTGGCTTAGCCACGATACAGAGGACCAAGCCTTGATGTTGCCGTTCTCTCTTCAAATAAACGCACAACTCTAAACGCCAACGTCAACAGCTGAATACTGGAAGTATTTTTAAAGTAACTGTTTTTTAGCAAGATAAAGTCACTTGTTAAGTAAGTTGGCGTTAACTCGACTGAATCCCAGTTGAATTTCTCCTTTGTGATGTCCTTCAACTGAATGTTGCACCAGTCCGCCTCATGTTATATTCGAGATAACTCAATACATTTTATAAACGCAAGGCAGTACTGATAAGGTTGCCGAGTACTCCTCGACAGCACATGACCGGCCTCGACGTTGTTGGGGCTTATCAGGTGGGCGCATTCTCCGAGTCATCTTTAACCTTATGTCCTACTTGGACACAAATTGTAAGAAGTACCTCAGATACACTAACTTGCGTACCAATTTAGTTTTTACGGGGGGGGGGCTCATCTTGAACCAAGCAGAATACCTCGTTTATGCTACTTTCAAACTGAATGTGCAGCACAAACGCGGCTGTATTTTTTAGTTTTCCGAACACCTGAGATATCGGAGTATATTTTCTTGACTGAACAAGTATTGTACCTCATGAAACATTGAACGGTCTTTGCTCAGCGTACTTAGTTGAAGAATTCCGTAAACGAAAGAATCAGTTCAGTCTCTCCTTAACACCAGGTCGATTTGCAAATAGGCGTATATTGTCAGTTTCAAGTAAGTTAGTTTTAACTTAGAAAATAAGATTGATGAAGATCAATGAACTGTTTTTATCTGATGAGCCCCAAAGCGACCAAACTGACGACTAGATATCAAAGACTATTGCGTACCCAATAAATAAGGCGTTCGGTTAGGAAACATTCACTTTTCTACTTTGTATCAAAAAGCATTTGCAGAATATGCTCTGTCAAGACTGAAGCACTTTCCCGTTGTCGTCAGAAAACTGTGCCATTTTCATGCTAGCGATTTCCTTTTCACATCTAAAAGCCCCAAGTTCGTTCTTGTCATTTCTCCCTGTCTGTTCACATTGGACTTGTGTATATAAACGTGAGGCCTCAAACGGAGTCTCTGTTTTGGATTTGCACACCATGTAAACTTCGTCTCAGATATCAAATCGCTGCTGACTTCCCAGGTGAAGAAATCAGCAGCTAGAATAGAAGCACTTTAAACATCCACAAGCTCTTCGTCCACCACAATGGGCCGCATCCTCGCATACAGCGCGCACTCTCAGAAATGGCTAAAATTACACTCTTCTTGGAAGCCCTCTGCCTTGGAATCTAGGCTTTTGGCAGTTTTTACAATTGGACTAGACGGTAACTGTTAGAGGGTAAAATACATTGATGCTTTGTTGTACGATAAACACAAATGGATTTAAACGCCTTGCGGAACAACTGACGAAAACATGATCTAGCTTTCTTATCATCAATTGGCTTGTTGGATAGCTTTAACGGTATTTGTGTTGAACCGTGGTTCAATAAGTCGCAACATTCAGGGGTAAACAAACTAGCAATATACAGAGCTCGTTCAGCACACGCTTTTTTGGATTTGGTTGTGATTCCTACGACAAACTGCACTTCACTGTCCACTCCTGCGGAACTGCCCATTCTCCGATTGATTTCTAAACAACTTGCTCTATTGTAGGGCACACCGTGAATATTCCGAAACTTGTCCATAATTGAACGTTCATTTTTATTGAATCAGCCAGATATTTTGGGACCTCGTCTCACGGCCGTCCAAGCAAAATATGTCAGACACAACTCCGCTTAGGTTTTCCATCGTGCAGTGTGTAAAAGGGGTATGGCGTTTTGTATGTCAGACACAACTCAGCTTAGGTTTTCCGTCATGCAGTGTGTAAAAGGGGTATGGCGTTTTATCAAACAAAACGAACTGGGTCCAAACTTTTATGCATTTTTATGTATGTATACGAGGACAGCAATGTCGAATTTATAAAACTGGCCTATTTCTGTCGCCAATAGGTGGACCAGAAAAGACCTAAAAAAGTAGTTCCTGGTGTTAGTTGAATGAACTGCTAACATAAATTAGTTCAGTACCAGCGATTTTTAAATGAAAACTTTTACTGCTGTCCTATGTGAAAAGTCCGAGAGACACGTTTCATAATAGGCTGGCATATTCACCGAAGATAATCTTCATCTTGAGTAATCAGGGTGCTCTCCTCTACAAATCGCCCCCTCTTAGGAGCTTGCTTGTCTTTCGCAACAGGCGTAAATTTGAGGCTAATCCTTTCGCGCTTTTGTCGAAAGCACAATTTATTTCGGGTTCGTACCACAACTCTTTGGATCTTTTTTGGTTTCCCACAAGCAGGGGTTTATCCTCAGGTTACTTCGCGTTGGATGGTGGTACTCGGGTTGGTTCACTATAGTACCGACTGAGATCATCAGTACAAATGTGATATAAGTCCGGTGGCTTTAGTCTGCACTTCAAACTCCGAGATGCGAGGGAAGTGGACGCGTTTCATTAAGCTCCATAGCTAGGCGCTATATGTCAAGCCGGAAAATTAAGAATGTCTGACTGTTTGTGCACTGCATTATACGTGAAGTAAGTCCTTCTGAATCATTGTGGATTGTGTTCCTCAGTACAATAAATACTTCATACCATATGCCAACTTTAGTTATTGGTTCAACAGTGGATACTACCGATGAGGCGTGCGAGTAGTACTGTTTTCTCGTAACTCCGGTTTGATCTAATGGAAGGTGGGATTTACTATGGAATTTGTAGAACTGCTTTGCAGAAGTCGCTTACGATTGCGTGATAGTCAATGAATATCCAGGAGAGTTCAAGAAGACGCGTTCAAGAAGAAGACGGATATCCAGTTTTTTTTAAAATAAGGTGTATATGGGAGTTTGACTTTCCTGTCCAATAATCTGTAACTGGTTAGTTGGTGTTTTCTAATAAACAGCTCCGCGGCGAAGGGCTTTCCCCCTTACACCGACAGAGCTAGGTCTATGATCATGCCATGTAGATGTGGTTCGAAATGACAAGGAAGACAGTGTTAAAGCAGCGTAAAAAAAACAAGGGGTCTCAAAGTCCGCGATACATTTAACCAGAGGCAAGACGCTCACACTGCTAATCACAAGTATTAGCGCATTGCGTAGAACCATACGAGCAATTCTTATTCAACTTTTTGTTCGTGAGCGAACAGTATGGGCTTCGGTAGTTGCCACTGTTTTTGAGTCTGATTTGATATCCGTTCGAATCTGAAAGAACTTCCTTCTAGATTTGAAGTCACTCTGTTTCTTCTGGGTGCTGTAGAGCTGGTTGGTTGGTTGAGCTTCAGTGCTGTAGTTGTCCTGCGCAGTATAGTGGCTGGAATACAACTCCAGCGGTCCAACCATGCCAGGAAGGTTAAAAGTGAGCAACCCAAAGCAAAACAGCGATTCGCCGTAATGCCAGAAATCACTCTTTGTTCACCTCCCCTCCCCACCTAGATGCAGTGCTACCAACCCACCTCAAGGTCTACCAACCATTGTTCCGATTCCACACTATCGCCCAAAAAAATAAACCAAAATAATCCTTTACTAACCTCAAAAGGTCTGGTCTACTTTACAGCCTTCAGCGTCCGTACTCTTTCAGGTTGGAAAACAGGCACCTTTTGCTGAAACCTTGCTTCCCTTATCCATTGATGTATGCTGTGTCTCCGAAACACGCACACAAGACCCCACCTCTGTCGTGCACCTTAAGCCGTTTAAGCCTAGCTTAAATTTTCCACATTTCACTTTTCGGGTATGCGATAATCCTGAAGAAGTGGCTCGTTATACCTACGGTGAGGGAGTTGAACTCAGCACCAAGGCTGAAATCGCTTTACAGGACTGGATCCCAGTAAACAGTCATCTTCGTTCTGTGTTGTTGTCTCGGTCAACTAAAATCAATGCATGTCGATGTGGTAGACAGTGTTCATTTGTCGTATCAGCATACGCTCCGACAAAGTGCTGTTCTGAGACTGAGAAGGATGGGTTTTACCCAGCTCTGTGTCAACTTCTTCGGTACACAAGAAGGACCGATATTGTTATCCTAGCGGGTGACACGAATGCCCAATTTGGACGACCAAGCCTGGAAGAGGCACAGTTATGTGGTAGATTTGGGGTCGATGCTCAGCGTACGGATAGTGGGGAACGACTTCTTCAGTCATGTACCGATCATTCTTTTCCTTGCCAGTTTGAACTTTCAGCCTAAGTTCCCACATCGAATTAGTTGAAGGGCACGAAACCAGTCATGAGCTATCATGTGACTACCAATTACCAGTGGAGAGTTTCGGTTGAAGATTTTCTCCTGTTATACCCAGCTGTCACTTCACCTTACGTCAGCATTACGTGAGCGGAAGCAGAACGGTTGCAACTTTGAGGAGTTTAAGTAGCTCAACAACTGACATGTCTAGAAAGCTACTGGAAATGCACAGTCATGCTCAAGACGAAGATTAGTTGGAGCTTGAATGGAAGTGAATTAAACCAGCTATACCTTCAGCTCGAATGGAACACCAACACCAGCCCGCTTTCAACAACAGAAATCCAGCGTGAGATATCGCCTCTTCAACACAACCAGGCGCATGGCCAGGATGATCTGCACCCTCGTTGAAGGTGGTGATGTCCTGAAGGACAATCTGACGACCATGTTACGAAATAATTGGAACGAGACCAGTAGCATTAGGGACCTCCACCACAATCCCAGTTTCCAAAAAAGGCGCAAAAACATCATGCGAAAACCAGTGTGGCATCATCCTGATAGCCGTGACATCTACGGAGCTCTCCGGAAGTTTTTTACGCAGGTTAGTCTACTATCGTGAGAGACAGGTTCGTCATAATCCAGCTGGGTTTCTCCTCAGTTGAGGATGAATCGATCATATTTTTACCTTAGGATAAGTTCTTGAACAGCTTTATTCTTTCAAACGTCTCACATTGGTTATTTTTCTGGATTTTAAAACTGCCTCTGGCTCTGTCGATCATCAGAATCCTTGACGATATCCAGCGATCAAGGGTGTCTCTTCCAAATTTTATCCCTCGTGAGGTTACCGTATGCGAACGTTAGTAGCGGCGTGCGAGTATACGGCAAGCTTTGCCTGAATTCACATGAGACAAGGCTTCCCTGTCTCACCTTTCCCCATCAAATTTGTTACTGATGTACTGCCTGAAATTTCTCCGCCTGCCTCTGAAACCACAGGGGTCGAAGTACTTCCGGGTCGTTCGTTCACAGACACAATATGCACATAATATTGTTTTCCTTGGTTCAGATCCTTCAAAAATACAAACCACTTTAAATAACCTAAATAATTCTACCACACTGTTTGTCATGCGCTTCATACCAGCAAAGTGCTGCTACAAGACTAGGTGGGATCAAACCCAAACCTCATACTTGCAGACTAGCCAACCAAAGTGGTAGATCAGTTTATTTACCTGGGTAGTTGCGTAAGTTCCAGTGGAGTGGCTGGAGACGAGATTACTCCCAGAATCGGAAAGGCCAGGGCAGCTTTTTCAACCTCCGACACCTATGGCGCCGGCGTGACATCTGTTCATCTCTCAAGGGCAGAGTCCATACTGCAGCAGTGCGATTCATACTGCTTTATGGATGAGGGAAGTAACTTCTACGCGCAGAGGACACACGACGTATGTCAGTGTTTGACCATCGGTGTCTCCGAAGCATTAGTTGAGCTTGGTGGGAACATCGAATTAGCAATGCTGAGGTGCGCCAAATGGTTTTGGGAAGAAGGAACTCTCCCACAATAGATGAATTACTCACGCTTCATAGTTTGCGCTGGTTAGGTTATGTAATCTGCTTACCAGAGGACTATCTGCTTTGCGGAGCTCTTTTCGTTCAACTCTGTGCTGAGTGGAAGTGGACGAGAGATGGAACGTGTATGATCTGACGAGAAATTAGGAAAACACTAACCAGTAAATGTAGTCGCCTCGATAACTACCGCCTCCCTGGATGGGGGGCCCATGAGTTCAACTCACCAGCGGTTATTGTCACGGACAGACACGGCCCACTCGCGCAGTCTGCATCAAAACTATCGACTTCAATACATAGCTGCCCAGTTCCAGAACTAAATGAGCAAGCCATCGCGTTCAGTGTGTTTCCCACGGTCTCCCACATTCCGTTGGTCCAAACGGTAGCAACTGAAACAAATATACCCTTGGAACATATTTGATAACTAACAAGCTGAACTGATGTGTCTTTGAAACTCTTTTGGAACTATTTTGACCGGAATCACTTTGTTTTTCTCCCGTACTCAACAGATATGAAATAATTTTAAACAGTTTTCGCACGTTATGTGCTTTCCAGCGTCCCCATTTCTGTAATTTTTAAAATTCTATCGATAGGTTTGAAAAAATCCCAGCCGTTTTTTGACCAGAATTCTGTAGTACACACCGGATTCATCATGAGGGAGCCTCTCTTACTCTTCTGTTGCGAATGTCCACTCAGCAAATTTTGATTTACTATGCCATAGCTACATCGCATCACCTCCTATTAAGGACGGTCGTAAATCAGCCCAGGTGTGGTAGATACGCACATCTTGGCTCGTGCATCACGTGCAGGTATTCCAATATAAACCAAAATCTTTCTGACAGCGTATTTCAACTGATTGATGCGCAACCAACCGAGTTATCAAAACATCCTTGATTGGAACTCTATTTACTGGTGGTAGTTAGGTTAAGATGGCCCGATGTCACTTTGCCGACTAGTTGGCTGATTTTTCACTTATTCGTTTACCTGTGACTTGGACACTACCTGGCGACGACACCTCTACGCCAAAGGTCCCCTCGTCGAGCATCCTGTCCACATCGGATAAACACTCACACATATGCACTGATTCGAATAACAGGACAAGCAAATTATGCGTGTTAGTTGCATAGTGGTCAACATGTAAACACGGAGTGCTTGTGTGTTCAATCTCAGTGAAAGTTTAACCCGGTGTTTCCGTTGCGCTACCATAAACTTTCTGTCAACGAGGAATTGGACAAATACGTTACTAAAATTATGATTTCCGTGAACCATGAAGGGATTTTGAAAAAGCACTGATCGAGTAAACCGTTTGCTAAAAGACGTGAAAACTATAGTGTATTATTCATACATATGTATATATTCTATGCTTAACGTACCACTCTGTATCGAGTTACGTACTAATTCTATTGTAATACAGATGTGACAATTAGAATGAAGTTATATCTTGTCCATAGCTTACACATACACGTTGTCTGGCATGTGAGTGTAGGTTGAATTGCAAGATGAAGAAATCGGTGGAACAAGAGACTCTGAAATACTCTCCAGTTGAGTTGAGTTGTCACCAAAAAATACATGAGATGGAGCACCTAGCATCGGAAATGTAATGTAATGTAATGTAATGTAGTCTCTAAACTAGTATAACCACAAATTTTTGTGACCACCCAAGAACAAGTATCTGCACTCACTATTGGTATGCGTCAACAGGCTGGAAGACTCATATTCTTGGGACCATCATTTATTGAGCCCACACCTAATGCCAGCAGCATTTAGGGACTGTCCCTCGAGAAGATCACAAATTTTGCCTTCTTCTGAGATGGAAGTTTCTCAAGTTACTTTCAACGAACACTCCGCACAGTCCAATTTGGACCGCACTAGGTCAGGCTCCAGCAGTTCAGCGACTTAATTGCCAGTTAACTCGAAAACTGTCCAACTTATTATGTGGCAAGTGACAAAAGTAAGACCGTTTTTTATGTTTTCACAGCTTCGATCGCTTGGTTCATTACTAATAAAATCACTGCCTAGAACGTTCATAGTATCCTTTGAAATGCACCGACCAGACCTGCTCGTACCTTATCCGACGCCGACATTATTAGGCCCGTTCAAGAATATGCATAACTGATCTAATTATTTTATCTGAGTGACACATCTTGATAGAGCTTACAGCAATCTGAACCAATCCTTCAGATTGTGGAATTAGATTATTATATCGCTCTTTAAAGAACGGAGGTAAGATAGCGCATCTTCTGTATTGAACAGATGTCTCGAAGGCACTCTGCTGCAGACGGTGCTGGTCATCAGTCTTGATTAATTAAATATTCTCGTGTTATAAAACAGTATGATTGTTCGGCTTTTGTCTTAGTCTCAAGATTACACAATTGAAAAGAGTTCGATCGTTTTTCAGGATAAAAATACCAAAATACAATTTTCCCTGTGACCAAAAGTGTTATCTTTTGGGAAAAATTAATTTTTTAGTAACTAAATCAAAGGCAGCATGTCCGATGTTAGTTTCTTGAAAGCTTTTGGATCACAGTCTTTTCCGTTTTGCTGTAAGGCTTCTCAGATTAATCCCTTGAGAACCATAGAACCATAGGGAAATTTTTCTCTAAACATGCTGACATCTTCCGAACTATAGCATGCATTATTGTAGCCTCTTCCCAAGTGTAGCATATTTGAAGAAACAAAGCTCTAATAGGTCCAATTCATTCCAGATACTGTCACTTCCTTCCTGAGATTGCCTCTCGGAATCTCAGGCCCTCTATTCGGTCCTTGAAGGAATTTAAACGTAAAATCCACTCTGAGCAGAACACATCTAGTCAGTATTTCCACCTAATCGCTCTGGAAGTGGTCGACGAGAACGTGGTTACGCAGATGTAAATTGTTTTAGGGTCCACAATCTCCACGGCAGCGAAAGTGTGTGTATCATGGTCCACCAGGAAAAAATTGATTCCGCCATCAGCACTCCACCCGATATGACCATACTTCCCAGGATAGCCCATGTTTGGCATCCCGCGCCTTATTTCTGCAAGATTTCCCATCTTCGAAGAGCGCACCTCCAGCTTACCACGGAGCCCACAATTTTTTTCTTCAAGAATGGATCACAATTCCTAGCAAATAGCAGTCATTCTCTACCCTCTAGGGAAATACAGCGAAAAACCAAATTTTCTAAGACAGGTAAAATTTTTGGATGATGTAACGTTGAGGCGTATTTAACTTCACTGTTCATCACCACAATGGTTAGCGACAAAGTTGTGGTAAATACGGTCGCCTGACTATCGTGGAAGAACAACGAAGAAATTTTCGGTAGAGATTGAACCCAAAAGTGACCGCATAGAGCTGGTTCAAAACGCTTGCCTTCCTTAGGATAGCTCATTCACAGCATGGTGGCCGTTAGTCCAGACGACACTGAAGTAAATACTGTTGAACTTTTCGTCAAGCTAAGACGTCATCAGCTTAGTAACACATGCTTTAAACACCACACTGAATAAAATCGCAGTGAGCTACGACAAATAAATGTAGATCTGAAAGGAAGTTACAGGATGTCCACCACAAACGTGGTGGTTCACAGGTGTCAATTTGGCTCTAAGCAGGGGGATCCGAATACTTCAAAACATCATGTGTAGATGTAGCTTCCCTGTTCAACTCAATTCAATTTATCAGCTATAAACCGTGTACCATAGGCACATTGGTTCCAGCTACCACAGTTTTGATCACCAGAAAACGGGAATGTGGAACGTACAACCAAGCCTTGGAGGTGAAGGCATGTTCAGTTTGTTCGGAAATTGGATAGCTACGCATTGAAGGCAATAGCTTTGATGCACGAGCGCCACTGACTGCGCGATTGGGCCGTTTCTGCCAGTGTCTATTCACTGGTGATTTGAGTCCCGGAGTCCTCATCCAGGGAGGCGGCAGTTTCCCACCCCGTTGCTTCCCCATGATATATCTCGCGCTTTAATTTACTACCCAGGCAGTCGAATTTGGTCTGGTGCGAATCGCAGACCTCGCTGCACTTTCTCCGGACGTTAATTCAAACGAATAAATAGCGCGCTCCTTGTTAATTTCATTGGAAAACTGGTGTTGCTACAAAATTGAAAGTCGGTTCAGTAGGTTGAGTGCGATAAGTTCCCGGCCGAGGGCTGTCGAAGCGTCTTCAAAAACCTTGTGATTAGTGTGCTTCGTCTAGTGCTCGAATACTGCTTTACGCTGGCCAAAACGACGGAGAAGCCAACCAGAAACAGAATGTTGTAGGCTTCTCTGTTGTCCAACATTTTGTAGTGGGTGCGTAAAAGACTGTTGTTTTCCAACGTCTGTCCCTATTCACAGACCTGACTCCAGTAGCATCCGAACCAAGTACAGTACAGTACAGTACAGTACAGTACAGTACAGTACAGTACAGTACAGTACAGTACAGTACAGTACAGTACAGTACAGTACAGTACAGTACAGTATAGTATAGTACAGTACAGTACTCAACTGTACTGGTCATTAAGGTGGCGAAAATGGGATCGTGACAACTGAGCCTTCCAGAATCATTCACTACTCCTGTGGTAAATTTCTATTTCTTGACTGATTGAGTTGGTCCCCCATGGTATGCGGGAAGTTGCTAAAGGCCATAATTAAGGCCTGTTTTAATCATTGTGATAATGAGAAACTATGAAACAGACTTTTGACTCTTCATGTAGTCCTCTGTGGAATACGTTTTCGATTGGTCTCCCCTCATTATACGAAATATTCCTGAAATAGAAACATCTTTGTGACACGTGAGCGCATTTCCTGTGGTCGGAAAGTACCATAGTGGGATCTGAAAGAGATGAAATTAATGGAGAGAAGTTAAACTGCTTGTTTTCATTTGCTAGTTTCTCAGGGTTTTTCAGAACGTTAAGTCAAGCCTTTGGGTTGCATTGCCTCCAGATTGCCAAAAAATAAAAACACAATTTAAATAAATGGAATTTACTTGCCCAGGTTATTTATTCCCACAGCTTCAAGTGAACGGTACAGTCTTTAAACAGCTGCTATTATGAAAAAATATATGTATACCGATCCGAAATGATGATATTTCAACCTAGAATCCAAGCCACAATTCAAGTCTGACATAGCGGTCCGAAGTTTGATGACAAATGGCCCATCCTTCTATTTTCAACTGTTCTTGTAACCCGGGGTTTATGTAAAAAAGGAGTCAATGGCAAAAAGGTTTGACCGTCCGCAGTTATTCACAAACGTTTACTGTCAACGCAAACCTCTCAAACAGCCGTGGTGTTTCCACCACCACCACCGCCACCAAATTTTACTGCAAACCAGACACTTTCACCGTGTAAGTGTGTTTGTACGTATGTAAGTTGGTGGAAATAAATTCAATCTCGCTACGCTAACATTCGGATGCCCTTATGGTGGACAATTCTAGTTACTGAGATCGGCCACCGGCGATGACACCCTTGTCCCATCAGGTCTACCTCGTGTCTGTTCTCCGGTTTAATTAGCCGGAAATTATGCATGCGAGTGTAACTTGCTGTTTGTCCATAGCAAACAAATTGTTATGAGCATCGTACTTCCTGAGTACAGTCCGTTGCGATGACACTTGAGTAGACGGGCCACCCGTTTTTGTCACTGACTCAAGTGTTTGGAAAACTAATGGGGATGGTTCTGTTTCACAGATGAGGGACAAGATTGTCTGAAGGGAATGAAAAATGATTCTGTGTTCAAATATGTACATATTTGTGATTCGGTATACATTATTTTGCTTTTTGTTTCGCGCTGAAATTCACTTACTTTTGTTGTTCATCGTCATGAATTAGGTGGGAAATCTGAAAAGATATTTAGTGGCACTGATATTCGAAACAGTTAGTATACTTTTCGGTATACCCTAAGACTTGCGCAGGAAATCATAGTGAACCTGACGTAACAGGCTGAAGTTATTGACCGAACTCAACCGTGCGAATGTATGGTAGTCGCGTGCTTAAAACTTTCTTCAACCTATTGGAATCGTATTCTTTTGTGTTTGCGACTTCTGCAATCCAAGGATACAACACTTATTCATCTTTTGACGGAAATTTATCACCATTCAAAAAATGCAGCAAGCATCAATTGGATAGACTCGATCGGTATACTGCACTGTAAGTTCGCAATCCTTACCCGGAAAAAAAGATGGGATGCACAATTCATGGAGATGGTGGAAGATTCATTTCTGTCCGTTTTAAAGGTTGAGTCGCTCGTGCTCTTTTTGAGAGTCGCATTCCTAGTTGTCAATAGTGCGAATTTCGAAAGGCAGCGTGTAGATCATCAAACTTTCGTCGATGTACACATGTGGCTAATGAGAGAGTGAAGAGTTTCACTGTCGGTTGCTCATCCAAGTGATCGAATGTACCCAGTTCGAGCCTTCATTGGAATCACTCATAACTGACTAAAATCCAAGCGATAAATGGCAGGTTAGCCATATTAAAGCCACCGAGTGGTCATCGAAAACTTGCCTTGACTAGCTCGAGGTGTTTTTCACTCGATTCGGATTTTTCGAGGTGTATTGGTCAGCGTTGTCACCACTTGGTGCTGTCAGTAGTCAAAATAGAGAGTTCATAATTAAATTTATGATACTCCAAAAGTCGTCTCACATCCTCAGCTTCTGCTGAACTGGGAGTGCATGGGCTTACTAACACACAGAAACCTCAAGGAGTAATCATCAATAAGGTAGCTCACCGAGACCAGTTTGCACCCAGTTTAGGCCTTCAAACAGATGTTAATTATTAGTGTTCTATCCGATGCAATTCGAAGCAAATTCGTTAAACTCACAGGTTATTTATGCTAAAAAAGATGAGCACTCCTATGCCAAACTGACTGAAAGCCCACAATCATGCAGATTCATTTCTACCTTGTCTACCCAGCACAACTCATTACCTCGATTGTGAACAATGCTTCCTTTACATTTTTTATCCGAAATTCTTTGTCATTCCTTATCTTAGGACCAGGCTGACTGACTCAAATAAGCAACCCATTCCGAGAACCACTCTGGAAGCTGGTGTGGTCTTGCGACTAGCTTATTATTCATCTGAGAGTTAGCGGGACTGTTCTCACAGTGCAAATCGGAGAGCACACATTTGATCCACGGTGTTAGTGATAACCAGGATGATCCAAAAAAAGTTCATTCACTTTGAAGCCATTCGGAAGATTCGATCAAGGTTAAGCACGCAAGCTCGACGTTTCCGCTTCGTCCAGCAATGATGCACGCTTGCTATCGACGCGGATGTGCATTCGTTGCTGTTATGAGTCTAAACAAGCAAGCTATCAGTCCAATATCGACCGATTGACCCAGCGAGCACTATTTCATTGTTTTGTTCCGCTTGGCATGGCCGACTAGAGGGCGTTCCTAACTTGTGACAGACACTCGAGCACTATTCAACCGCATTGAGAGAACAGAGGTCAACCGGTGTAATTTCACTGCCATCTCTTTTTTTTGTCCCCTAGGATTCCCTGCTCCCATATGAGTGTTCCGTCTGTGCAAATTCGGAAAGAAGGCATGTGAACCTTATGCCGCTGGTTTATTTTCCATGATGAGTACCAATCAATAGGCCATGCTTAACAACAGAGCGATTAGATTTTCACCTCTTGAAGTTATTAATTCTGCCTTTGTAGCCGTATTTCCTTCAGATTAAGCTGAAATGCACTGTAACAGTGGTTAAGTTTATCATTGTGTCCAGCGTTGAATCCACTCCCAGAACAGTGAGTCGAAATTCCCAAATATGAGAAGACGGTTGTCCGGGTACCCTCAAGAACCTGAATTTTATAACACACGAAAAAATAGTCACTCGCTGAGTTTAAGACCTGTTCTAATAGTGAGTTTATTTCTGGAAAATCTTGAATGTACTAGTAAAATATGAAAAGGATGAAAACCAATAACCAACTTTTATTTCGAAAAAATCCCTTAGTTACTGTTCACAACTAATCTAGGCCATTTGGATCAGTTGTCATATAATGCGTGCATATCGGATGAATGTTGAAATAACAGATACAGCTGTCCACACACAATGTAGCAAAACACATATAGGTAACAATAACTGTATATTCTGCCACGCTCTAGTACCAATAGGACAAGAGAAGAGGTCCTCACGTCGATCACCAAGGGCCAGTTATCTGTGCGACCGAACAACAATTCAGGAAGACCAATCACAGGCATCGAATGGTGCAATCAGTATGTTCAAGCTTCTAAACATAGAAGCGATGTATGAACCGGTATTTGTCAACGTGTCAAAATATTGGTGCGTTTGCTGGTGATTAATCGGATGTCCTTTGGTCTGTTCGCCGAGCTTGGCGATAAGCTTGAAACCGTTCGTCTCCAGTCGAGGAGACATCATCAGTGCGTACGTAGTTGATAAGCAAGCTAATTTCTAAACCCTGCGAACCGATCAACGGCCACCTGACCAACCAACAGCCAGGGGCATTTCCGTGAACACAGAAAATCCAACAAATAGATTAAAAGTTTTAAAAATGCCTTGTACTGGTGAAGAAATGGTTAAAGGGAAACCATTTCAACGAGATCTTTTGAGAATGAAATCATTATATCGATTTCTGATAAATACTTCCAGGAACGTTCTGGCAATTAATCAGGTCCTCATTCGTTATTATGTGCTTGCTGAGATCTTCCTGTTCATGATTAAAGACCAAGAAATACATGTTGTCTTTCATTCAGAAAGAATCTATGTTCCTTCTGAACACCGAAAAGAAAATTACGTTGACTTTTAGACTTCACTTTCAGACCCTTTTTGTTTGAATGGTCACCCTCATTTCCTGGCTCAATCACCCCGCTGAATTTAAGAGAGGGGAAGCATTGGACTCTAATTTCGCCCTTCTTAGAACTTATCAACAGTTCATTTCCTTGGCCGTGCCGGGAGTTTGAACTCCGGACACCTGGCATTCGAGGTAAGCGTGTCACCACTATTTCACCATCGCAAGTCGGACGCAGTTGAATTATCACTTCCGAACAGACGAAGGTGTTCACAACTGAACGATATGACGGGTTTACTCGAAGCTTTGAATTACAACCCAGTGACTGCGCTGGTTATGCCGAGCGATTGACCCACCTATCAGGATTTCTAAGTCAGGCACGTCCACGGACGTTTCTGAGAACGCCTTTCGGCTAGTTGTGCTCCGTGGATGTTGTACTAAGTCAACGAACCAGAGCACTCCTACTTGACTTGATACTCGTTGACAACCGCCCCTGAAAGGATTTTGGGAAAGATACGGTCATCGCACCCTGTTAAATGTCTCTGCCTTTGTCCCAGTGGACTAGTGCTTTCATTCTGTCGCCTTCCATGACACTGTAGGTGTTCGTCCATAACTGTCTAAAAGCTCAAGCAACGTCGTAGGCGCTGATGACACGAACATGCTGGTAGACGGAACTGGAGCTGATGGACCTCATTTGGGTTTTCGCCTTTGACTAGATAGGAGAGGTATAGAGAGCGCAGAGCATTTATTTCAAATGAGTGCTAATCCCTTTGGAGTGCCCTTTCTTGGAACAGTGGAAATCGTTCGACTACGTAGTGCTCACCAACGAATCAGCCCCACACCCAAACATATTACGACGCTGTCGGTCGTCATGGCAAGAAATGGTGGCTTCCCATAAGCTCTTCTGGACTACCTGTGTGGATTCTGATTGTTCACACGTTCTATGTTTCTGCTCACTGCGCTTTTCCGGTCTACGTAAAGTACGCACACCTCGCTTAGCTATTGGGAAGCCGGTGGACCCTGAACTCTAACACGTATCCAGTGCTACGTATGATGCAAGGTCTTCTGCCCGAGAGACCAATCAACGATCCCCTTTCAGCGGACCTATGGCAGTACTGTAGCCTTACTGGGGTCACAGAGTTAAGTCAAAGCCGACCCCCATCAAAATGAAACTCGATACATCATCCAAAACCAGGTAAAATTAATACACTAGCAAACGAAGAAGCCTGTTGGGACTGGAAGGCTGACGAATTAGGAGCAAAAAGCCCTAGAAGTTTACGCAGGTTGTCCCACCCGACCGCTGCTTCAAGGAGCAGTTGTGGTCCGATATCCGGCAGAGAAGGACGTTTGAGCCGTTGGGTAGGGTACTTCGAACAAAAACTCATTTGGACACCAGCCGTGAGCCGATAATAGTGCCAACCTTCAAAAGCAGTGAATGTAGTAACCACAGAAATGTCAGATTCACTGCGTTATAACAAGGTTTCTGTTTTCAGTGATCCTTCATCGTCTTGTGGCGGTTCGTGATCATCAAGCGGGCTGTAGAGGCTGTGTCGACCAAATCTCAACAATGGAGCAGGTAGTAGAGTATGAACGCCGCGAAATCTCCGTACTCCCTTGACGTCACAGGTGCATTCGATTCTCTTGGTCGATCACTATCTTCAACAGCGTTTTGCTCACAAAAAATGCCTCAAAAATTCATGAAAATGATTCGTTGTTATAGTTGCAAAGTTTCGGAAGTGTAAGAGTGTATGGGAAGTCCTCCATGAGCATCGCTGCCAAAGTGGAGTATGGCAACGTTGTCCACTCTTCATACTTCTGTTCGCCTTAGTCATAATAAGAAATGAGGCGAACGCTGTGGGTTATTCAAAACCCCCGGGTTCAAAAAGTTACTGACATAAATCCTGTCAACATGGACCACAGGGACTACTGTTATTTGGAGAGGAACAAAGAAAAAGCACTGCTAGACAATCTAGTTATCCCTTTCTTTGGAGTGCACTTTTTACCTACACAGTGTAGAGTTATGCATCAGATGTAGTTTTCAAACATATACTTTACGAAACAAGGTGAAGAACTGCAGGTTGTGGTAGCTTGTACCAGCACAACTAACGTGTAGAATGATGAGTATAACTGGCCACGAAGAACTGAGTTGGTAGTGATATGGAACAAAAATATAGAAGCTGGGTCACAGTTTTATTCGCACCCTCAGAATCACTACAAATAGACTCGCTCTTCAAGGTCTAATGTATATGACCATAGAAATGTCATCAGAAATCCCTTGAAATGAAGGCACTATAGAGCTGTCTTGCAAATTTACAAAACCAGTTTTTGTGGTGTCTCCGCGCGAAATGATCAAAATCATATTAAATATCTGTTTCTGTTTTCTGATGGGAATTCTGTCGGTGAAGCAGGGTATATTACTGTTGAAACATGCAAGTAGTAGCTAGTCAAGTGGTTTAAAGCTCCGTCTCCGTGTCTGATGAAAGATTGACTTGAAAAATATTGAACCGTTTTGTGGTGTTCGTTTTGTTTGCTTCTGAAGTGCATGAAAGCTCAAGTGGGCAAATAAGGTAGTAATTTTTTTATGGCTAGTAATCGCTTCGTTCGTGTGGATAAATAGACGACTCCACACCCGAAGGCGCTTTCCCTTTCACCAACTGTCCAAAAGTCAGCAACGCTTATCCACAAGAGCTGATCTATTGTCGGGTCGGGCAAAAACAATGCAGTTAAACTAGGCGGAAGGCCATGTTTGGTTTCCAAATCTGTACACTTATACTTCAAGATGATATTTCAGCCCAGTAACCCTTTAATTCATACTGATCTAATGAGGTTGTGTATTAGCAAAATACACTCATTTGCAATTTGGTTTTGCGGAAGACTTAGCTATAGCCCAGCTGAATCTCTCGATGATGTTTTTAGCATTGTGTTGTGTATCCTACATATATTTGAATGTCTCCTTTCATACTGACGTTATAGTTTTAAAAACATGAAAAAAGGCCGCATATAATGAAACCATGCTTCTGTGTACCATGAATGGAACCAAAATAATAAACGTGCCAGAATATCATCAATGTAAAAAACAGCAGCGCCAATCACCGTTTATCAGATATCACTTTTACATTTTAGCCTGAGGTAAATATGACGAGATAACTTTACTCGATATTCAACCTTCTCGTCAAGGCAATGGAACGCTCCACGGGTCGACCCTCTAGAAACAAATGTAGATCAGTAGGTATATCTTTGTTCTCTAAATATTTTGCCAAGACGCTGCGACAAAAGGTTGGTTAGATTTATAAATGATAGAGGGAGGCTACTGAAAGAGTTGCGCAGCTCATAATTTCAATGTAACAAATCATGACTCGGATTCGATAGGAATGTGTCTATCTTGTCCTTAAGACAGATGTTCTCCTGAGGTTTAAATTCATAGGAGATGACCTGAACGTTCTCACAGGGCGCTGCTTAACCTCAACTGGGAAACGTCCCTACACAAGGATCCGAATTGTGTACACCTGAATTCTCAGCAACCTCATGAGTAGTGCGTTCTGTCAACAAATCCAGTCTCTCGAGAAATACACTCATCTGCAAATCAATTTGGTTTTTGCGAGAGACTCACCTGGAACCCAGCTGAATCTCTCGATGATGTTTTTAGCATTGTGTTGTGTATCCTACATATATTTGAATGTCTCCTTTCATACTGACGTTATAGTTTTAAAAACATGAAAAAAGGCCGCATATAATGAAACCATGCTTCTGTGTACCATGAATGGAACCAAAATAATAAACGTACATAAGGTTGACGGAAACTCGGGGACTGCGCCTACCTGATGAGCCCCAAGAAGGGCGAAACCGGTCGTGGGCTGTCGAAGAGTTTTCAGCAACCTTATGAGTAGTCCATTACGAAATCCAGTCTCGTTTATAGCGTGGTGCTCGACCAACCACCTGGCCTTAGGTGGAAAACGACTACGCGTTAAGCTGGCGAACACCTCTCGATTTGGACGCAGTAGAGTGTGAGCCACTCAGCTCCAAACCACCCGAGTTCTATTCTAGAGGTAATTTCCCAGCCAACGACAATTTCATTGTTAATTGTCAGTGCACTGTGAATAGACAGATATGTTTCAACTTGAATGAAAGGCATCGAATAACAGCCGCTGAAAACGGATAAAGGAACCACGGTAATAAACGGAATAGGTACTATTAGTAGTGCTCCCATGGTGATTAATTTGCTTGCAGTTCCTTCATTTTTCTGTCCCATTTGTAAATTTTCCTGTGGCATGCAGTGAGATGTATCCGATGTATCATGAGGCATCTCATGTCTCTGTGTTTCTTCGTATTCTTTTTTTTGTGCAAGGTGGTTAAAAATTCTGGTGCACTGTAGTCATATACCCTACAAAATGTTTGCTATTGCTGATGCAACGCTTAGCCATGGCCATGGCCCTGTCGTGAAGAAGACCACAGTCATACTGAAAAAAACCTGGGCTTCCAAAAGTTTTATTTACACCACTCTTGTTTAAATGGTTTTCGTCTAATTAAGATACAGTTATTCCGAAGGTTCTTACTAGAACTGACCTGTAGTACATATCCTTGACCATGCCCGGATTGAAACTCTCGATAACCCGGAAGACTTGTAGCTCGAATGAACTGGTGGCTAATCATGTGACCTGGCACCAGTGTATGCATGCACTTAGGCTCTGTTTTTTTTTAATTAGGATCACAAACACTTACGAATAAGACATCAAGCAACAACAAATTAATAGATAAATCACCGCAAGAATATGCAAAACTGTAAAGGATAATGGTGACTGTATGAGTTTGGAAACAGCTTCTCTCTCCCAGTCCTTTAACAGAGAATACTAAAAAGTTCAGACAGGGTTACCGAAAGCCAGATTCGTTCATTGAAAAATGTTTGGTGTTTAAGGAAAACCTACTGTACAATCCTAAACAAAAGTTATTTATTTGTAGTCTGTTTCCATGAGAAAGAAAGCAGGACGACATGATGTTGTTGGGCTTAAACTAAAAACTATCCGCCCTTGAAAGTATGGGCACACTAGATGCTCAAGAGTCTTTGGTGTCTTCTAAAATGACGCAGTGTAATGGGAAAATCAGTCGGCACGAATTACGCGGTTGAGTTTTTCTCACCTTAACTATCTTACTAAAGTGATCAAATGCCTAGGCAAACTTCAGTACACTTTTGAGTCACCTCACTGTACTTTGTGCAACTCTGAATACCTACATCAGTTTTCGGGCGATCAATCAGTTCGGGGGTGAAAGTATCATGGTCTCAGTCGGTAATGGTACAACGGCTTTCAGTAGAAGTGAAAAGTATGTCCCAACGACTAGTGGCACTCTGAAAGCTCGATGAAACTCCTTGATTTCGTTCCAACTAATCACGCAACATTTCAGTGCCCTTAAATTGAAACACCACTAAATAGGTGAAACTTTCCATCGTGTCATGTAAACAGAAGAGTGGCATAAGTTTTCGCCGACGGTTTTCATCATTTGACGAGAAGATTCTTGCACAAAGAATGAATATCAAACATGATTCACTCAATCGCAACATGGAATAATTACTTGTTTTTGGCGAACCAATTATGACTCAAAGCATCCGAGTAGGACCGGTGTTTGTATTACTTGTTGTTATCGACGGGTTTGTACAGTTGCTTCACTTGGGATAAACATATTGAAATCAGATCAAATGTGGTAAAACAGCCTTTTTACAGAAAGCAGGCATCGAAATCACGGATGACCCAGGACGTTGTCGAAAGTGTGGAAGCTGGGCAAACCAATTCGGTTTGCATTTTCGACCTATAAACTGCACTCATTAGTAACTTACGAACTCGTGAAATCTGAAACAGCTTGCGATTTGTAGGTTTCATTCTTTTGTGTAACAGCACGAGGTGGTAGAGACCTCTCTTCATCATCCTGGAGATAAACATCACCAAAAACCATGGGCTCTTTATATGTTTGGCCACTTTCATACTCCGGTTTCTGTTGTTGTTTTTGTTGTATTTGTATTCGTTTTATTCCAGCCACTCTCGCCTGCAGGATGGGCCATGTGGATTAGCTGGATCACATCCAGGCATAAAACGCGCAGGCCTTTCAGGCCCATTATTTATGCGACGACCGCAGAATTATGAGCTAGCCCAGGATGACCCGAATCATTGATGCATAAAAAGGCACACTAGTCCTCTACAGAGCGGGCCATTTTACCCTGTCACCTAACTGTATCTACTATGGGCAGTCAGTAGAACTAGCATGCCTCTTAGGGAAACAGGAGAAGCCAGGAGAAGGCCACTAACTCATAAAATGGGTTTGATGTCTTATTGGAAAAGTCGATGACTTCTGCTACCAACTTGCTAGTCTATGTTGCTTCAGAAATCTGTTTGTAGACGGCTGGCTGCCGTCCCCCCAACCTTATCTACCGTCCCAGTGCATATGCCGACTAGGATTTAGTGTACACTCGGTTGCTAAGGCACTGGTCGTTCTATCGGCTTATGTGAATTGACGACAGCCGAAGCACTACTCCCAGCTGAAACAGTCATGTTCACTATTCGGTATTTGTGCACACCTGTCCTTCCGCATGATGAGTAGATGACCAGATCGATTGCTCTGCAAGGCGCAGTGTGATGCAAACTATATCGGAGGCGGTGTCGCAATCCTGAGCGGAATAAAATTGTTCGACCAAAAGAAGCTGCTTCTGGAACACTTTTTACTAGCTCAGCTAACCCACAGGGAGAAAGTGAAAACACAGCGTCGGTTTCTGCTTGTTTGACTACGCTTGACTCAGAACCCCGTGGAATCACTTCACGTATTGCTTTGCTGCAGCTAAGCCTGAATTGTCAAAGCTGCTTGGCTTCAAAGATGCCTGCGCCCTGACGCCATGATTGAGATAATGCTCCAAAGACAAGTTCAAAATCCTGTTCATCAATTCATCCACTCCGCTAAGAGAACCATGGCGCCGAATGCTGACAATTGCAAATGGGACCAACTCGTCCAGGCTGGCTCGATGAAAAAGCATCTCTTGCCCATCCATACTGTGAGACTATAAGACAGGTAAAGTGAACTTACCCAGAATCACGGGAGAATGGTGGGAGAAAGAGGACATATTAAAGAATCTGGTGCTTTGGGACAGACCAAGGATTTTCACGCTTTTTTGAAAGTCTCCTGTGGGCCAAACTGACCCAAACGCTCCAGGACACTGACACGGGACTGAAGCAGAAGTCACCTACAGAAATGACGGCATTCCCATTTCAAAAACTTTCGAACCCGTCAATGGCCATCAAGCAAACGGTAGTGAATAAACTGCGTCAGAGAGATAAGAGTGATTTCGGGGTCTTTCTGGGATTGCTGAAGACAAATGACAAGAGAGTACGCAATTTCGGAACGGTGAGTTAGCTGGAGAAAACGTGCTTGCGGCAAACCTCTTCACTTCAGTGACCTAATCGTCCGACAGAAAACTTTCTGCCAGAATTCAAGGATGACTTACTCGTGCAAAACCTCATCTGGAAACTGCCGAGACGTCAACCTGCTGTGCTGGGAGGACAGGGTCCTGGGACCAGTGCTACCCAGCCACCTGGCGGCTGGAGTACGCAGTCTTGAAGGACAATGAGGTTTCTGTACTGGTCACAGTACTATAAATTTGACAGTTGTTGCGAAAAATTCCTGCCTACATAACTTGCCGTATTCCTCCTTCATGGGCTTCATATGGGCCCCGGCAACCGCGAAGTACCGTGGATCATTCCCTCTAAATACGAACGTCTGCAAAAACTTGATGATCTCACCCGAGACTCACATGATGGAATGAGAGGAATGGTATCTAGCACCTTTTTATGCTTTCTGGAGGCTTTGAGACATCTCAGTCAACGCATCGGTGGTATAAGTAGAAAAAGACATCTAGATTACAGTACAGTTTGATTAAAGTAAATCCAAACAAAGCGATCGAAATGATATCCGAGGAGGAAGGTCCAAAAAGAATCCTGGGCCAAAAGCATGTTACACTCGTTCAAGCTGCTCAATATTTTGTGCTCGGGGTTGCAGTGTAGTGCTGATATTACCTTGAAGCTGTCAGTGGATAAATTCATGGCAATCAATGGACTGCAACACGCGCGTGAACTTTGGGGGACGCGTCCGTAAAGCGACGATGGCTGATGGCGAGATACTAGAATACGACTGCGCCTAACGCATATCAACGGATAGCCGGCTATGCTATCAGCTGTTAGCAGTCCTTGATACATGTTATCAAACGGCATTTATCTGCTCTTTTGGCGTGCTCTTTCGCGTGCCTGCATCCCAACTACACCCGGATTCTCGATACTTTTCACATGCGCCTGACGTAATCCTTTGCAGATTTAACGGACCAACACTTACTACGGAGCAAGCGGAAGTGCCCAAAAAACTTCAGCAATAAGAGGAGTAAAATTTTCTATTTTTTCAGGCTCCCAGTCCGAGCAACTTGCTCCTCGACTGTGGCTCTTAAAATTCGGACGTATCAGTGTGGATAGTTTTCCTACCTTCACGACAGTTCGGATTTTTGTAAAATTCAATCACCAACAATCAACCAGACCATCTGAAGTATCCGTCGTATGTTTTCCCGCCTCGATTTTCCTGGCTTGCTTAGGCCTGCTTTCGTTACTTCAAAACGGGCTCACGATTTTCAGCTTGGCAGAAGCTGAACTGACCTAGTGACTTGTGATAACCTTGAAGTTGAAATGTCCAATTAGAACGTAGCCGAGTTGGTGGCTTGGTCTATCGTAACACTTTTACTATTAGGAGCGGAATGATTAGTTTTTTGATAACATATATAAGGCAATATAAGCTCCACCGAATGATTTTCTCATGACCTGTTTTCTCAACAGTTCGAAAGGTATGCTCGAGAAACCTCACGTTATGCTTAATTGACTAAAAAGGCTTTAGTTAGTAGTATTAGGAATAGGACAAAATTATGGAGCAATCTGCTTGAGCTCTTCAAACACTTTTTGGCGTCAGTTTAATTTGTCTGGATGAGCTGTTGAGTTCAGAGGCTACGTTCAGTCTAGCCAGACTGACCAGGTAGGAGAGTTCGGTCATAATACCATTTGACCAGTTGTCGTGTTCCCTTGATATCGTTTACGTGCGGTAGGCTGATTTGGGCGGTGATGGCCCAGCGGTTAGAGCGCGAATTTACTGACCGGAGGGTTCGTGGCTCGAACCCGACTTCTGCCCACCGACTTTCCCTGTTTAGGCTTGGGCAAACTGGCAGTACCCCAGCCCTCATACTTCTTTTGGGTGGCATGGCAGCTAGGCACCGAAAGGATGTTACAGCTGAACGGTTATCTTATTTACTAGTATTTATTTTAGCCGGTGATACAAACGTACTTTTCCACATAGAATCTGATCATACTAGGATCTCAGGTTTTGTTCATCATCAGAAAACTTGTATCTTAACTCACACTGTCGTGCTGGACGGCTATTTTCGTTTGAAAAACGATCAAGAGATGGTTTCTCGTTTTCCAGTTGAATATCTAATGTGTTCGTTAACCTTGTCAACGCCCGGCTAAATGGTATTCAAACAATACGTCAGTCGCCAAATGCTTTTTTTGCTTAGGGATTTGCGTTTGTTGAAAGACCCAACTGAACTCAGCTGAATCTCTTGTTTATGGTGTTGTCAGAGCTTTCAGCAGCGTGTTAGAACCAAACAGTATACTAATCACTTAAGCCGCTAAAACAGCTCGCATATTTTTGTATTTCCCGTTTCACTATCGCATCTACTCTGAAGAATTACACATACGGAAAATGCTACCATTGTTACGGGTGATTAGCAATCTGAGATGGACTGTTGATGAAATATCCCCTTGGATACCGAAACATATGTCCACGTTGGAGGACAAGGACCCTAGGGGCGACAAAAACCTTGTATTAGGTGGCATGTGAAAGATAGGATAGTTAGCTTCTGGCGGAGAAAATCCTTTTGTTGTAACTGCTACCCAAAGAGGCAGCGCAACGAACTTATGCAACTTCCATAGAGTCCTCCAAGAAAGCCGGGTCCCTGTTGTAAATCAGCTGAGCTGGGACGAAAACTAGAAGCCAATGAGCTTTATCCTGGAGATGGATAGAACAAGGACTGGAAAATATCGAGTAGCTACGTTTTGCTGCATCGTATGTTACAGCCTCATTCACTAAAACTGTTGCTGTATCCTCGTCCAGTTATGTGCCAAGCCAAGACGAATCCGACCAGGAAGTACCGGACAATGTGGTCGTCCGTAGGGTGTATTACATTGATCATTTGACGTGAGAGGCAATTAGTAAATCTACATGAGTGATACAGAGATTCCCGTTGGGACGCCTCTCTTTGGGAGTAAATCAGTACCCATCAATAGCCAGGATAAACAGAGACGCGTGTGTATATGTGGATTCGTGATTCCTGTATGACAATAGGATAACTTGATTTCTCGGGTTATTGAAAAGTGCAGTTGTTTTGTTTGTATGTACTTAACTACATGCTAGTTGCCGGCATTTTTCCTCGCTAGACACCGGTAAGGTAACCAGGATGATCTTCCGTTTTCTCCGTACTATATCGCAATAGAAGTGCGGACTGCATCCTCGGGCACGCGAGTTTTATTTGATATGTGTAATAATAAATCAGGGAGTTCAGCAGCATTATGTAAAGATTAGTTGTTTAAAATCGTCTTGAAAAAGCGGGGAGTATGAGCGCATAAAAATGAATCGAGAAGGAATTGTTCATGCCTCCTATCTCCGCCTGTTTTTTAAAGGAACATAAACAACGAACATAAAGTGAGTTTGAATGAGCCACTCGGAAGTTGCAGTACTTTTACCTTTCATTCAGACTAGATGTGTCTTCTGCTTGAAATAATGGCTTTCGACACTCCATTAACTAACCGTTGTGTACGAACAGACCGAAGCAAAGACTCTAATCAGATATACGTAATGCACTACTCATAAGGTTGCTGAAAACTCTTCGACAGCCCACGACCGGTTTCGCCCTTCTTGGGGCTCATCAGGTAGGCGCAGTCCCCGAGTTTCCGTCAACCTTATGTTCTACTTAAACCCAAATTGGACTGTTTTCGAGAAATACACTCATCTGCCTGAAAACATCACAAACGGGAGATTCAGCTGGGTTCCAGGTGAGTCTCTTGCAAAAACCAAATTGATATGTAAATGAGTGTATTTCTCTAATCAGATATACTTATTCTTATCATTTTTTGATGACTAACTTCCAAAATCCTCAGAACAGCTCTTGAGGAATTCAAACACGGAGTTGGTAAGGTACTCTGTTTTCTTGCCGACCTTCTCGGTACGAATACGGAGGTCACTATTGAAAAGAGTGTTGTCAGCTCAGGTTGTTCTCTTCGCGTTTCTCAACAAGGACACTTGGTCTTTGATCTCGAAACAATTGCCATTAACTCGCACAGCTCGGCAAAAGGAACAACAAGTGAAAAGTGCGTTGTCTTTATTCGCAGTCCAAAAATGTTTTTTTTGGGATCGGAGTTAAAGGGACTTTTTGCCAGAGATGACCACGAGCAGCAAGCCTATTATGTCTTGCGTTTGGGTCTCGGATGCTGTCCTCCAAATGCTGGGCAACTGGCAGACGGGAAAGTGTGAACAAGCGTCCATCCCGCATTAATCTTCGAATGCTGAATGTTCGCAATATTTTAATCTGATGTGTAAACTGTTTTTCATAGAAAACATTCTGACAGACCTTATATTTGGCCCGAAGCACTGCTTACAAATTGCAGAGTGATTTCCTCCGTAGCACGCATAGTGAGGGGCTCACCGATGAACTTTAAAGCCAGTAGACACGTCTAATTGACGCTGCAAGAGGTAGGGTTCCATATAAGTGGCATGTTTCAATTACGGGTGGGGGAGAGTGAACTGCTGAATGATCATCGTTTACAGCCGGGTGATGTGTTATAGTTTGCTAGGAGTGGGGTCTGGGTTAACTAATTCGTTTATTTCTGTAGGAAATGAACTGTCATGGAGGTGCGCATCAAGAATGAATAGGCTAAATAATAACACTGAAAGTTCCGGAAGTTCATTCGACTCACAGGTGTTGTTTTGCAGCCAAAAGCACTTAGGAACATACGTCGTTTCATTGACGAAACATCCGTGCGGGACTGGAATCAACCCAGGTTATACTGTGACCAAATCATCTTAAACGATTGTCTAGTAACAAGAAGCACTCAAATTTAACCACTGGAAAGCAAAGATAAGCGTTTACGAAGTGAAAGTACAATACTGAAGACGTCTCTAAGGAATTGAATCGACCTTGTGTGATGCCTCTGGAAGTCCTTCAGCCTAATAAATACTTACCTCAGATGATTACTCGAGTCAGTTCCAACACTTTGGGTCTATGCTTCTGCAAGTACAATAGCCTGGTTTCCAAACCCGATATTACATTTTTCAAAAATGTGGTTTCCTACTGCGATCCAATAGAGTAACAAACAGGGGAACGCAAGGTGCTACTACCGGTGTTGACCGGTAGGTATGCCTGATGCCCGGTTTTGCGCACACAAACCGTCGAGGTTGTATGTTCCAGCATACCCCACCTACAGAGCCTCTGGTGCAATGTTCCTGTAATGCACCAAATCTCGCATCAAAATTGAATTACTCCAAACAATCGTGAGTATGTTTGTGCAAGAAAACTTGGCTGTCAGCATACCTAGAGTAGGAGAGTAAACCGAAGTATTTCAAGTTATTTGGCTTCATGTCCAAGATGCTTCCCAAAAGGGTCATTCGTTACCTAGGGACTGTTTCATGCAGTACTGAGGAGTGTTACCGTATTTATCCTGCACGAGAGTAGTAGCAATATTGGGTATCTGGAACATTCCGTTCTGTGACAGTATAGCCTGCTGAAACACTCAAGAACAACATAATTTTTGCTAACAAAAATCTTGGGGATGCGGGGTATTCTGGTTCTTCTGTGGATAGACCCACGTAAGACGACCGCTCTACATGACCTGCTAGGTTGAGCATATCTGGAAGGCACAAAGATGGCTTCATCCTTACACTGAAGTCACACATTATTGAGAAAAAGCCGCCGCTGCAAGCCAATTCCTATGTGTTTACGGAGCCGAACAATTGCCTTGTAGAATCGGCTGTGGCGTGAAGGTTTTTCATCTTTCTAGAACGTCCCTCATAGATATTGGAAGATTTCAGGGCGACCGCAATAAACACTGGCTACTATTTGTATATTTGCAACTTGTTCAGAATCTATACTTGGGGCAAATGTGTGTTGCGTTCCCCTGGCTCGCAATGCAGGGCTTGGAATGCTTGTTTGCAAGGGGTCCTGCTGACATCTGCACAAATGGGAAAATTGAAACGGCACTATTCAGCTACAAAAAACAAGCCATACAGGGCTGCAGGAGAAATATGTACAGACCGGGTTCCAAATTTTTAAAAATGGCAATGTTTAAAAGCCGTAAAACTATCTACCTTCTTGCCAGTTGGAAGTTCATTTGTGAACGTAGGAGTTTTGCCTCCAATCGAAAATCCAAGTGCCACAATAATTCTACGGAATACCCTCAAAACTTTGGAATATTTGGCGAAATGCACTCATATGAAAACTACTTCAGTGTATTAACAACAGACCCGACCGAATTTGTCGTCTGTGCTAGCTTTCAACTGAATGTGCTTCACGAGCGCTGACCTCAGTTGACACGATATTCGAGATACCGGTGCGTGTTTTCTAAACACAACATACTACTTGGGGACATACCTAACTCATGGGTCTCAAGAAAGACGAAACCGGCAGTGGGCCATCGAAGTTTTCAGCAACCTTATAACTAGTTTTTTATGTCAAAAGGATAGAGTGCGATATCGCGAATATGGTGCCAACTGAATGACGAGACGCCATTTTTGCAGCACATTCTACTGAAGAATAATTCAGATGAAAGTTTCAGTTCGGTTTGCGGTTAACACCGAAGTGATTTGTAAATTAGGGTATTTCGTCAACTGCGTGCAGTTAGACGTGCAAGAAGAGCATGATGCTAACCGAATCTTGGGGACAACGCCTACCTGATAAGCACCACAAAGGACGACACCGGCAGTGGGCTGTGCAGATTTGCGCAACCTTGTGAGTAGCATGTCACGTCAATTTGAAAGTTTCAGTTGCTTTAAAGAAGCAGTAAAATTGCTTGATAGTCATCTACATGCTTTGGAAAAGAGTCTTCTTGCGTGGTAATAATTCTCCCCAAATTGATCGCATGCTAATGACTACCTGCGGTTTGTGATTTTTAACGCAAAATTCTAGCTAGTTTTGTCTAATATCTGGAATTTCTTATACAGTGAAACGAGTAATTTGGCTTGGATATCAGAAAGTGACTTTGGCGACTCAAGTTGCAAGTCAGTCTGAAGTTATTGGGAACGCAGTTCCCGAACTCCATGCGGCCCTGTAGAGTATGCGCGTTTTTGTGCACCGGAATGTGGCTAGAAGTCACAACTCTGTTGCAACACAACTAAAGCACCTTAAGAGATTATATTCCGGCCGAAGACTAAGCACTATCCGTCACGTTAGTAGTGCTAAGTGTAGGTTCCTTTGCTCTTGGTGAATTCTACCGTTAGTGAAACGGAACCAACCCTCATGTTTGTCCTAAAATTTGCTTGTTTGCCGCTTGTAGTGATTGGCCAACAATATTCATAACAGCCTCAGAATATTCAAGGCTTGTATTCATTTACAAGTATACACTCACCAAGGGATGAATATCAGCATTGTGTCCAATCGGATATAGGGTATTCAATATGGTCTGAGTATCTGTAGCTTCGGGTTCATCTGTGAAATTGTCAACCTGCACGTTGACGGGACTGTATGTAGGCTGGCCTGTTCGTTACACGTGAAGACCTATAAGGGTCTAGGACGAAGTAAGGACTGTATAAATCCTCGGGTGTCTAAATGATAGGGCTGGATGTTTTGTTCAACCTTAAGCTGGTCCAGGGAGTCTGCAGCCTCAAGGACTGGATGTAACTGGGAATAAGCGAATGACGTAGAAGTACAATTAACTGCACATTTTTTTGACGCTGCGGACAGTATGTTTTCAGATCCTGTTCTTCCTGGAGGGGAATCGTCCTCGGTTATCGTTGACCTCGAGTTCTGAGGATCATCTCCGAGTAGCTGATCAATGGTAAATGCATGAGACGCTTTTATCCGGTTCGGAGAACATTCTGTTGTCGTCTTTAATTTAACCTCGGACCTGGCCACAGAAAGGATTGACCGAATAAGGAAGGAAAACGTGGAGGATGGATTTTCAAAACAACTCCCAGGGTTCTCTGAAACTCTTTTTGACAGACGTTCGGTCGGTGAATTCGGCGACTCCTCTGCTGAAAGTGATGGTTGGGGTGAATGCGTATAGCTCAAGTTTCCACCATAGACGCATGAATTATAACTGGGCGGTATGTGGGCTATGCTAACTGGCCTCATTCTGGGACTTTCTAGTTTAAATCTTTCGCGAACGCATTCAACTTCGCTCTTTTGAGATCTATCGCACAGGGAAAAACCGAAAGAGGCAGACGTTATATCACAGCCTCTGCTGTAGTCAATAGGAGATACGATAGTAACAGGTTTGCTCGGATGATCTTCTTCATCGCCCTCGGTAATTCGTTGACTTAACACATCGACAACACTGCAAAATCGCTTTGTCCCCATCACTTGCTCACCTGAATTCATGGGCTGCAATATTCTTTTGTATCGCTTTCGTCTTCTCAGGAAACTCCCATTGTCAAACATGTCCACTGAATTCGGGTCCAACATCCAATAGTTCCCTTTACCTGGATTACCTGGTTCCCGAGGTATCTTTACAAAACAGTCATTCAACGACAAATTGTGCCTGATTGAGTTCTGCCAGGCAGGAAACCTTTCACGATAGTATGGAAAGCGGGACATGATGAAATCACATATCCCCCCCAAAGTGAGGCGCCGATGAGGAGAGTGCAGTATTGCCATAGTAATGAGTGCAATATATGAGTAAGGGGGTTTTACTGAATGGGACCTAAAGCTGCGGTTGTTCACTTTTCCACCATTTGGGCGACTGGCTTTCGGTCTGCGAACCCGTTCCGTAGGCATACCAAGTCTCTCTGGCCAGATATGCAGGTCGTAAGGTCGAAAGGGCTGTGGGTACCCTGTGGGTTGCTCCTGTTGCTGAAGATGTTGTACTGCTGGCAATAGCATGTTCACTCCTGGGCGGTTACAAATCTCCGGTTGCAATTCGGCTGTTGATTCTTGTGTGAGGGTTGGAGGGTAACTTAGTGGAAATCCAAACAACGCAGCAAAGTTGCGTTCGGTTTCAGGGTTCATAGTGTCCGCCACACCCGATCGAGAAATTGCGTGAATGAACTGACTTTGTTCCGGTGCCAGCCAAGGGCACAGTTCGGAATTTAGGGTGAGAACAGGTGTGAACTCCATCCATTGTTGGCGTTGTGTGCGCGTATGCGTCCGCGTCGGAACAACGCAATGAAACACAAGCAAGCAATGCAATCAAGCAACGCGCGACAGGTTGTTTCACATCATCTCCGACCAAAGAGAAACATCTACTTCCTCGCTTGCCACGGTGCGTGCGTGTGATCCATTTGCTAGCGGAATGCAGAGGCCGTAAAATAACGGCACTCTTGATTGGATGATTGCATCTGACCAATAAACACGAAGCGCGCCACTGAGACTTATGTGACCTGTTTTGTCACAAGGACAGACAGTGCGAATAGGGGTGTTAATAATTGGGCAGTGGCAGATGACGTAAGCGGATGCGCCAGTCAATCAGCGCCTTCTGCATACCATAGAAGAAAATACGTCTTTAATGCATGGTCTTCTGTTCAGTCGAGATCTGTAGTGTACTGACGTTGAATGATCTTGCTCTCGCCTCTCAGGAAAAATAAGCCGCATGAAATAAGTAGAATAGTGATTTGACCAAAGAAGCCTGAGTTTACAAATTTCTTATGCGCAAAGATGTCAAATATCTGGAGCGTAGGTAAGGACTAAATGGATCGTCATTTTCAATGACTGAATCTTTGTGTGTCACCTGACGTAACTTCTCCACGAGGTCTTAATGATTTGCACGATGAAGTACCTTGCCGTACAAATAAGGAAATCAATCGCCACTTGCTTGTGCGTTAGCTAGGAACGTAGAATTCCAAGCATCGAATTGCAGCGGTATGTCTAGTTTTATCGCATTCTATGTGTGAACAGGAATTTAATCTTTCTGGTGACATATTCGATATCTCCAGTCAACATGCCTGGGCTAAGTTGCATGCCAGCATATCAATCTAGTGAATGTTGCATCACCCACTCGGTTACGAAGTTGAATAATGCTGGTGATACGGGACATTTATGCATCATAGCGGACGCAAGATCAAAATCAGAGGTCTCTTCACCTTGAATGCGGACTGGATCCTTCTTTGGGATGTATTGAGTTTTGAAGGTAGCAATGAAGGTGGCTGGTATACCATCAGTAAGAATAGTCCATAATAATCTATGATGGATGCGGTCAAACGCAGCAGGAAAGTCGACGAGGCCAACAATGGTTAGCTGCTGGAGTTTTTGGTCTGACGTCCCAGAAGTAAACTTAGAATAACTATCTGGTAAACATGGCTTCTCCGGGGGCGGAGGCCACCTTCGTGTAGTGTTCAAGCATTGCATACGTCCAAAATCTCTCTAGAAATAAGGAAGATCCTGGCGAAATTATCTTTTAGATTCATCCTGCGGTAATTTTCGCATGGTTCTTCGACACCATTCTGAGGGATTAAGAGCAAAATCGAGATGCCTTAGCCAAAAACACCAACTGGAACCGAACTGTGTCTATAGAGGTGGAACGAACGTAGGGATTCAATACGTATACACCTCGGAGGGCCTGTCATCCTGCCCTAAAACTTTTCTGTTCTTGAGGCTACCGATAGCCAAACTGCTCTCTGCTTGCTTACGCAGTCCACGGTTGGTGGTACGAGACTCCGACATCCCTAGTTTTGGGTTGGTTTTCTGAAAGTTTCAATAGCTTAGCTTTAGGTTGGAGCACTGCACACACCGTTTCTTTCTCTTTAGGTGATCCGCCATCAGCTGTTCGTTCTTGTTCCGCACAAAATTGGTTGTATGGCTTCGTCTTACCAAAGGCAACACGAAATAGAGAAAAAAATTAGCAGGGTTGAAAGCGTCGGGGGATTCCATCATACTTGCGGTTATATTCGACGAGTATCAAATATGGTCAATTTTAACGGATCTAGTCACAGATTTATGAGGTAAGTATCTCTTTTGAGGCGCGCTTGTAACGCTAACTTGGCGAAGTGTATGGTACTGCCTAAAATCTAGTCTTTTTGTCATTGCTCGGTACAGCCAAAATAGTCCTTTGGGCTTTTTCAGACAACTTGTCATTCACCGGAACCAGATGATTTCCAGGGTGCCACAGCTAAATGACCGTTAACTACATCGTCATTCCGTCTGGCTTGGGTGTCTTTGTGCCTGGGTGGAAGGACGGTGACACATTAACCTTGGATATAGTCAACTACTTGATGCGTCCGATCACTGGCTACAAAACCGGATGTGAGTTGTCTGCTTCTGGGTCACACTAATGACCTTGGGATTGTTGACAATAAGCTTCGGTTCCATAGGTTTGCAGAATAGTGTGTTGAACCTTGTCTGATTCAAGATCAATTCACAAGATCTACTCTGTTTATTCACTTCACCGGTCAAGTTCTCCCTCCCTTCGCCAGTCATACTGTTGACACAATTACTCTACTGCTGAAATGCATGTAATCTTACAGGTGAAATGGTCGCATAAATGTTACTTTTTCCCCACTGTTCCCGAACGTAACTTTTCGCTCCCTTTCATTGCCTTTTGTCGAAGGATATCATGCCAGTTTCCAGGAGCTCCCACTTATTTCCGTTGAATTTTAGTGCCTTTCTGGCTAATTCATCTAGACACCAAGATATCAAGTAATCTATCTTGGTCTGTATAAGCAATAAGATCCCATGAAAGTTCGGTGATTTTCCGGCTCTGTAAGGCTAAAAAAGTTGTGTTTATTACTCATAAGGTCGATGAAGACGATTCAACAGTCCACTACCGGTTTCAGCCTTCTTCTGGGGCTCATCAGGTAGGCGCAGTCCCCGAGTTTCCGTCAACCTTATGTTCTCCCTGATGAGCCCCAAGAAGGGCAAAACCGGTCGTGGGCTGTCAAAGACTTTTCAGCAACCTTATGAGTACTATATTAAGTCTATACATTATATCGCGATATCTCGAACATCGTACCAACTGAAACATGAAGCGGCCTGATACAGCACGTTGAGTTGCTTAAGAAAATCATAAAGGAGAGATTCAGCTGGGTTCCAGGTGAGTCACCCGTCAAAAACAAATTGATATACAAATGAGTGCATTTATCGAATTTATGTGTTGTTTATGGAGCCATCGGTCATTTGTGTATCGCACATACTCTCCCTCACCAGACTTGCTCTTCGAGCTTTTTTTCTTTTCCAGGCTCTTTATGAAAGGTTTGTATTATTATGGTTAGGTTTCTGAAACATATTTAGAACAGGTGGAGGTCCTGGGTTAATTCATGTCAACTATGTAATCGCTAAGTAGTTTGACTTATTTTCAGAGTTCCTTTTGATGTCTGTGTATTATCCATATATTTGACACCAACTGTATCCAAGCTAAGTTTAAACTCTCACCAGCCAGAACTATCATCTATGACAATTACGTAATCTTCCACCCGCTTGGGGAGTCTACTTTGAAAGCATGGTAGACTCAGTTAGTTAGCGTCCCTCTGCTTTTACTACTTTAATGAGTTCTCTTCTGTATTACAGACAGCATCTTTTCGTATTTAAAAGTCATGAATATGTGAATAATGATTAGAATTTTTGACCGTACCGGGAGCAATCAGCTGACTTGAAGCTGTTTTGCTAATGCGACGTTGAGAGTATCAGCAGCCCGAAGAGCCAAACTCTAGAAGTTGAGAAGGTTTTTATCACACACAAATGTGACATGTCGGTCGTTGTCTTGTACCACAAGAGACGGATAGAAAAATCACAGGCTGCAGGGAAATTAAAGTCAAAACTGTGTACTAATTGCGTGCACAGCCTCAGCGATTAGGCCGATGAATTACAGTTGAGTCGATTTCACATAGGGACGTCCAAGTTACTTAACGATTAAAAACAATGGCCCTTGTACCTAAACCCTTGAGTTCACGTCATAATCAACACGAGACTTTCCGTGAGAGAACAGGAAACAGCCGGATGAGGAAACGTAAGACAACAACTCAGCTCGACGTTTATTAGTATGCACTACTTGTATGAAATTTGAGGGGAAGAAAGTTGTCCTCTGAAAAACTAAAAGGTCAACCAAAGGTCATGCATTTTTATACGTTGGAATAAACTCAGAAGGAGATTATCCTACATCTTAACACATAAACGGTTCATCTTCATTTTTATACGAGATTCTCTACAACGGCTGCATGCTACAACAGCTGTGGCAGCCAAATGCCAATTACTTCAGGAACGATAAAGCCGAATTGCCTTGAGACTAGCAATGGTTTGAGTTTTCTGGACATTTCACCTCGGCTCATCATTAAGCTAAAAGTGCTAAATTTTCGCGCAGACGGTTAAAACGGTTAGACAGTCATCCTTAATACGAGAAAAAGGCCAAGAAAATCTCCAACCTAGTCTTTCTTAATATAAGCTCAGGTTCTATCAAGCTTTTGTCCTTCAGATGAGATTTCGTCCCCCGAGTGAAGCCAAGGTTAGAAGTGCTGCGTGATTGTTGATCCCTTTTTGGAAGTACTAGCAGTGCATGCCCCATAAATTCCAAGAGTCAAACCCGTGGCCTCCCAGCCTGTAGTCGAAGAAAAACCGTTCGGTCAAGTCTTTTGACTTTCCAGCATAGAGTAGCTTCATTTACATAACGAAATCTTCACTTAAAATTTCCAAATTTTCCATAACTATCAGCAAGTCACAAGTAGCTCAGGAGGGAGAACAATCCACACGAAGAGCGAATCTCCGAGTGTCCGAAATGTTGTCATTCGAGGCGCAATTCAATAGGTGAACGTGAAACACGAATTCCGTGATTTAAGGGACAATGGCGCTTCGTCCTAGTCAAATGGGACATATCCGCATCGCTGACCATTCACTTAGGACCGGACAGTCTGGTCATTAACTACTGGTGGAGAGATCGAAGCTTCACATTTCCTTTGAGATTTGTGAAATGGGTGATCATGATTTCTTATGAGCCAGCTGTACAATGCTTTTCAACAAAGACTGGCCTCATTCAAATTGAAATTTACAAGTATTTCCATGCTGTCAACAAGATATGACTTTATTCCATGTTTCAATGCAGTATGCAAATTCTAGGATATTTTAAACCCATTTGTGAACGGCTTCCATCCACCCATTTGAAAAATGCGTTACCCCGCTAGGTTTAGCTACAACGAAGGCTACAGTATCATTTCGAGTTTAAAAGAATGACTACCTTGAAAGAACTCTGGAGATGAAGGACGATGCGGAACTGATAATCACCGGATGTGGTGTGAGAAGAACCAGTGTAGAGAACACCAGACCACTGGACCCCTAAACTGGGTGGAGACACACATAGTCTTCCAAAAGCACAGAATACACGAAAATTCTATGTGAAAATAGCCCATTGGTGCAATGGGGCCTAGGCTTTCGACCACTTTTTGGCAACCGATTTCAGTAAGATCTATCAACATATGCCGCTTGCAGTCAACTTTGACACTGGAGAATTAAAAACACCAAGTGATGATATACGGCTTACACAAAGACTACAGAATACGGAATGTAGTAGGCGGTAAAGTCCACGCCTCACTGTCCGCAGCAAATGTCTGGTTTTATGGGTTCACTCCGATATATAGATAAATGTCTAGAATTATTTATTACATCTTAACGCCTTTATATCGGATATGGCATGTGTAGAGAGTGTAGAAACAGGGGGATACGGACAGGCTGCGCGTGGTCGCTGAATCTCACTCACCCGTCGCGACCCTTACTTAGCCGAACACCCCATTTCAGGTTCTTTCAAATCGGACATACGCCAGTCATTGTGATTCTGGTTATTTGCCCGGCCATTTCATCTGCACCGACTTATGTTCGTCCTGGCGAACAAAAGAGTGAAGATCACCGGAGGTGAACTTTCCTCCTCTCACCTGCAAATCCACCTGTGAGCAGCAAGTTTGGGTGATAAAAGTTTCTTACGTCACGACGACGAAGACGACTTACATCGGTATACAAATGAATCTATAAATGTCTTAACAAAAGCGCATACACACACACAGGTGTGTCCGGTAGTATCACACGATTCGGCAGTGTTTGGATAGTCTAACTGTTGGACCTGCAAGAAAATAAGGTCTGCAGTTTTGTTCTGATCAGGGTTGTTTATGGGTTTAAAACATGCGGGACCTTCTCCTAACAGTCGGAATTGCTCAATCGCACCTTCTTCGGACTATACCATGGAGGAAAATGGAGCATGAATGAACGGAAAAGGGTCACTTAGGCTTCACTGAATCTGGTTGGAAAAGCATAGTTTATTTTCCGAAATTGGCGTGTTTTTCTCTCTTCAGTGGCTTGTTGCAAAAGCCATCTGAGGAAAGTCATAAAAGACAATCGTATTTGATCCCTAGATCCTGGTTAGAGAGAGAGGCATAAATTATTTTCAACCTGACTGAGACTATATGTCTTTGGAGATGTTAAAAGTTTAGTCAGAATATCTGCGGTAATTTTAGAATAATCAGCTTTGAGACTTCGTGTACCACAAGCTTCTCGATCGCTTGCAGCAAGTCCATTCATTCAATGTTCGCTCAGCTCCAAAGAAAGCGCTGACGATTAGTGCTGAATCTGCCTACACGTGTGTCAGCTGTTCGGTTGATTGCTGAGATCACCACTTGATGGGTTCACTCTCAAGTCGACATCAGTCAGTTCTTCCGCAATCACCCCTTTATATGTATTGATCCTGTTTTCGTCCAGTGGCTTCTATGACGTGAACACAGTTTCAAACTAACATAGATTGCATTCAAGTGCAACACGCTGATGAGTGAAACTTTCTGCGCGATAGGGGTTGGGTTGATTGCTTGCGACCAGTTTACAAAACAGACAGATTCTAGATCGCAAGCCACTTGAGAATGTGTAGAGTGCAAATTTGCACACAGTCTTGTATTGTCACTTTTGTGAAATGTGCCTTTGAATTGTAAAACAGGCACGTCCCAAGGACCCACCCAGTTGGTGGGGGGGTAGGGGGAATAAAGCTGATTTGGAGCACATGTACACGACAGCTGAATGGATCACTTACAGAAAAGAGAGGATAGAGATTTGTATACATTGGTAGCGCTTGTTCTTTTAAGATGTACAACAGATCCATTCTCTGGGTAAGCGGAAAGCGAACATTGGTAAGTAATTCCCACAGGTAAGGCGGGAGTATTCTCACCGATGTATTTCTGGATGGCACTTTCAGAAACTGTGTTCAGATGTTAGGAAACTGTCTGCATTGTTCGTAGCACGAGTTTCTCTGAGAAATTATCCTTCTAGGAATCACTGAATGAAATCGATTCCTTGCTGTGTCTGTCGTACTTATTTATAGTGAATTGTTACACGTTTCATAACAATATCTACTGAATCAAAAACCAAAATTTGATGCAACAAATTATGCTTCCGAAAACACGGACAATTCACTACTTTTGAAGACCTAGATTCTTTAATCATATGCTTGTTTCTCCCACCACCAACTGAAAAAATAAACACCCCTTTTTCTCAGCGCTTTCGTGCTGTCAATCAAACGTTCATTCGTCCTGACTATGCAGTGGGCGATTTCATTTTGTTTGTTCGTTGTCGATTTGCGCAACAGCGTTTCTTCGACCCCCCCCCCCGCTCAGACAAACCCGTGTACGGATCATAAAACAATGCAATTAGCCTATCCCCTATTTGATGAGAAGAAAGAGGGTGCAAGTCGTAAACACAGGAAATGTTAACTAGGCAGATCCACTCACGTAGACGACCTGGGGTGAAGCTTAAATAGCCCCCTGCCGAGTCTGGCATCGAAAACCACGTCCAGCTGAGCTAAATCGTATAAACACGGTGGGGGTTGTTTGTTGCCAAGACAATAAGCACGTACTCCTGGTACGTCTGTTGGTATATTCCAATCTGCTCGCGATTCCAGACGACGGTCCACCCGCTCCACTGTTTGCCTGTTCACCTAGCATGCGGTAAATGGACGTTTTTCGAGAACGATCATTTCTTATAGGAAATGCCCAGAACAGCCTGGAGCACACATTCACACAAGCCAATCCCTTTATCTCGAGAAAGACTTGAACATACATCAGAACCAATTATCTTATTTGACAGTTCACCAAACAGGGTGTACTATGTGGTCGCCTCCCTGCGGACACCATGATAGACTATCATCCGAACCCCGCGAATTGCCGCGCCTAAGAGCAAGTGTAAATAAATCTGTCCACTTACAATAAGCGAGTTGGACAAAAATAAGGTGTGCCATTCGGTTGCCGGGCTATTCAGTTGTGTGGACCGTGGCACTTGTAGCCCAGTTACACAATGATATGTATCGCACTGAATGAGATGTCTGATGTTCAAATAAAATTCGAAATTGTGAAAAGTAGAATAGATGTTTGTTCGTGCCACGAAAATGACAGAACAGATGCATGGAGCCACTCCAGCCCCGCATTCATCCACAGTCCCCTTTTGTTTGTGACCAGCTGGAGATA